>BDMV01000012.1:13124901-14324901 GCA_008326285.1 Oryza officinalis | reverse complement strand
GACATCCCCGGAGGAGACGGGGAGACGAAACTAGGAGACATAGCCCACGCCATTATACTATGGTGTAAGCGGTACATCGTGTTTCCTGAGCAAGCAGCGGCGTCTTCTCCTCCGCCTGCAACCTCTCCTTCGCTTGCACCGGCTCCTTCACCACAGTCTCCTCTGCCTGCAACCTCTCCTTCGCCTGCACCGGCTCCTCCACCTGCACCGGCATCATCTGCTCTGCCTTCACGACCTAAAAAGTCGTGCCCACTTCGTCCCATGCCGTCAAAGTCCACACCACAAAGAAAGAAGCCAAGACTTGACGAGCCAAAACTCCCCGCTCCCAAGAAAAGGGCGTACGACTGCACTCCCGAGGAGAATGAGGAGGTCGTACGAGCAGAGGTGAAGGCGTTCTTCGAGGCACGGAAACCACCAAAGAAGATTCCTATAGATCCAGCTACTAAGAAGTTCTTTCAGAAGATGAGCGAACCGGTCAAGAGGGCTTTACTTTTGGATTATGACCGGTCAGTGACGAAGTCGTATAATAAACAAAGAGGAAAGGCCAAAGAAGTGCCTCAGCTCGGAAAGCAACCAAAACAATCGGTTGAGCCGTTGCTACCACCCGGTGAAGAGGAGCTAAAGCAATGGATGAAAGAGATGGGTCTGAACAGGGCGCAACTGGTGGGAGACGCACCAATAACCATGGCGACAGAAGCTGATTTGAAATACAAATTTAAACTCGGTGAACCGCTTGTCATGCCTGGTCAGGTGAACACTCTCTCTGCACAAATGCACCGATTCCATCAATGGTATATGGAACTTTCATCCAAAGGTAGAATGATGGTTGGAGCGAGGATAAGAAACACAGATTACTATCAAGGAGATGATGTTCTGTGGATCAACTTTAAGAATGTATTCGATGTATACCAACTAGACGCTCTTGACGTCTCCATTCTCAGCTGCTGGGTTTTGTAATTATCATTTTAGCAAACTTTATTCTGTTCCTTAGCTCCTTCTTTGTACCATTTAATGGTTACACTGTGCCGACAAGACTGATGCAAATTCCTTTATCTTTTGTAGAATGGAGATTCAATCATGCCGTAGGCAGATGATTTACAATATTGGATTCATGGACCCCTGCAAAGTCAATGACGTAATGATACGGGACTTTGAGAAAGATACAGAGGACAATATTGCTCATTTCCTAGTGCAGCAGCATTATAAGACCTACATACTATTGCCTTACAACACAGAGTGAGTTTTAACTGTCTTTCGAATTTGTACCAACTTCCTCCCCGTAGTCATACCGTCACATATATATATCGTTTGACGCAATTTGCAGATTTCACTGAGTTCTTTTCCTCTTCGACCTTGAACTATGCAAAGTCTATGTCTATGACTCAATGGATAAACCAGAGTTTACTTTCACCAAGATTTTTGAAGTGATAGACAGGTAATGTCATCTATTCAACTGTCATTAATTATGAACACTGCTATTGGTACTATGCACATCTTCGATATTTAATCATAGCTTTCAACTGTACATAGGGCATGGGCAGTTCCGTACATTGGTCCGCGGGGTTTAGAAAGAAAAACTTGGTAGGAGGTTTAATTTTCCGGTGAGTATATGCTCCAAAACATATTTAATCATTAATTGGTTTTAGAAAAAATTAGTACATTAAATCTCTCGTCGTTTTTCCTTAAGTGTGCAAAACAGGAACAGGGGAATAACTTGTGCGGCTACTACGTCTGCAAATATACTCACGCACTTGTACACCAAATCAACAGTGACAAGGATCTGAAAGTACGTAAAAATTATTCATACATTATGTCCCGATTTCTTATTGACTTCATATACTTATATCTCAATTTTTTTCAAATGATAGATTATTTACATGAGGGAAAAACTATCCAACGAAGAATTTATCAAGATTTTTCAAGAACAACTGATGGGATTTATCAATGAACAAATAATTGATCCCGTGGGAGAATTCCACTACGATGAAAGATCTATTGATCATCATACAAGAAGGTTCCCCTTCGATTGGGATGTCCCCGTGCCACCATCATAGCAGCCTCGCCCCCATTGGCGTCGCTTGCCGCCTGCGCCGGAGAAGAAGCGCGCCGCTGCGACTCAACCACAGCAGTCGCCGACCCCGACCGCCGGCGAAGCTCACCCCTGGCCGCAACGCCCCCGCTCGGAGCACCTTGCGCCGCAGTGCCTCGATCCGCGCCGCCACCGGCACCGTGGTAGCTAGCACCGCGCTCGCCGCCATCCCGGTCGCTTCCACCGCCGAGCCACCGCTCCATCTCCTCCCTTAATTGAGCTACACCACCCTCCACTCACACTTCGCTCGTGGCTACCGCACGAAGAAGGCGTAAAGCAGCCCCCTCCCTCTTCCTCCCTTTTTATCGAAAGTTGCACGCCTGGCAAAGCAACTACCCAAGTGTACAGTGCGATTTGAAATTTTGGATAGACCGATGTATATCGAAACGAGCCGTTGAATATTTGGATGCCTCGGTTAATGGCTATCAACCTCGCAGAGTACACAAGGTACCACTGTGACAACCAGTCGTTGCGCGCTACAACCACTACCACATGCACATGCATATGAATCACAAAAAGGATAAATGTACCGATGCCTGTCCCCAGAAAAAGTGCGAGCCTGTCCGCGCGAAGAAGGAGTTTAAGATGGTCAGGACAGTGAACCAGGATGTTCTTCACCAGCCCAGCACCGAACCTGTATAATTTGGAAAAATTCATGGTATCTCAGCCTCTGTATTTCTTCAGAAGTCCTCTAAAACTTTTTTTTTCTAAAGTCTTCAGAAGCTCCTTTCTCCCGGAGTGTAACCATCCCTCTCTTTTTCTAACCCCTAAGTAATCTCAGGGACGAGATTATTTTAAGGGGGTAGGTTTGTAACACCCTGAAAATTTCGACTTTGGAATACGGAATTAAAAATTCGGAATAACCAAAAATCTTTTTCAAAATACATTCATGCTTGAATTAATTTATTTCGATCTGTCGTTTTTCGTTTATACATGGGCTAATAGACGAACGTCTGAGGATATGTCGGTATTTTATTTCAAATAATTATTTATTCAAGGAACTATGATTTGCATATGCCAATTATTTTCGAAAAACAAAAACCCTCGGGCATATTTACTTTATAAATAAAGCTATATATCTATATGTATCACCATTTTGGATAAAACCCATTAAGGGATAATTTATTAAAACAAATACCGTTCCACTAAAGAAATAGCTTTGATTATTTTGTATGAACCTTTATATAGAGTGATAAGATTTTGTAAATTATTTGCAAAATAATGTCTATTGGTAAAGTATTTACTAGAAACCTTAATTGCGAAATATAAATTCCTAATAGGCTATTTTCAAAAATATGACCTCCTCAGACAAAGTCTAGTCCTAGGCATAATTTTAGTTTGCTTGTTAATTGTTTATTTGTGTGTGTCTAGAATCTATGCCAAAGATCTCAATTAATTATTTCCTTGTAGACTCACATTTCTTTTCCCTCCAAAATATCTTTCCAAATAATTTTCCTTCCATCCGGAAATCCTAGCAATATTTGTTTCCAGAATCCTACCTCCAACAAATATTTTTGTGCAGATACATATCAAAATTCGACGGCCATTTCTCTCGTCGAATTTAATCGTGAACCGATGGAATCTGCAGAAGCCGAGTTTTTCCTCCAGTCATCTTTTCTCCAAATAAAATCTTCGTGTTTGGATTTTGGAATCCGAAATGCGTCCTAAATCGCTCATCCAATTTTTACCAGTTCTAAATTATTTTGCTTTCTACTCACTCCATTCATTGCAAGCCAAAATACTCATCTACCTCCCTGTATACACAGAACAACAACAAGCAAACTTCTTTTTCCAACACACAAGGCAGCAACAAGCAAACTCTATTACTCTCCCAGCATGCATGCATGCACACGTCCTTCGGCCCTTTATTTCCTGAGCTCCCTGCAAAACAAAGGTTAGGCACCGTCGCCGCCTTCTCCGCCAAGCATACGACCATTTCTGCACACGGTCCAGTGCGCCATGGCACCGCGACGAGCTTGCCGGTGTCACTCGTCCACGCCGAAAGGTGCGAACCGAGCTCACCCATGCCGCACCGGCCACTGTCCTCGCTCTGCGACTGCCCAACAGGACCGTCGGCCCCGCTCGGCCGAGCCGCCCTTGTCGCCGTCCGCCGGCTGCGACGGCTATAAAAGCCGCCCTTTTTCGCTCACTGTCGCCATCACACCGACGGGCCGAACGCCGTTGTCGTTCGATCGGCCGCCTTCTCGCCGTGCACTGTCGCTCTGCGTCACGCGCCGCCTTCACCTGGCCGAACGCTCAGCCCGGCCGTCGCCCAGGCCGAGCCGAGCCCCGCCGTCGCTGCCTGGCCGACGCCGTGGCCGGCCTGCACGCCAGCCGACCGCCCTTGCCGTGCCCGGCCACCGGCACCTCGGCCTCCCGGCCACAGCCGCGCCCGCCCGGCCGCAGCCGCCGTGACCGCCCAGGCCGCGTCGTCGAAGCCGCCTGGCCCGGCCTCCCGGTCGAGCGCCGTGCCCGACGCCGTGCCGCGCCGCGCTACCGCCCCCGGCCTCTTCCTGCCCGGCCGCCGCCCGGCGGCACGCTGCTGAGCCGGCGCCGCCGCTCCCAGTCGCCGAGCCGCGCCGCGCTGCCTCCTCCAGCCCGGCCGCGCGCCACCGCCCGCGCCGTCCCGGCCGAGCTCGCCGAACTCGCTGAGCCGCCCACCGTTCCCCGGCTTTGCTGTGCAGGCCGCGTCCCGGTCGGGCCGCCTCCCGGCCGAGCGCCGTGGCTGGCGCACGCGCCGCTATCGCCGCGCCGCGCCCAGCCGCCCCACCGCCAGCTCCCTTCCCTCCCCTCGGGCGCTCCTCCTGTGCAGCAGAGAAGCAGAGAAGACAGAGAAAGGAAGGAGGAGAGAGAAGAAAGAGATAAGGAGGAAAAAGGAGGAAAAAAAAGAAAGAAAAAGAGGAAATAGGAGGTGGGACCCACCAGTGGGCCCCACGTGTTATTATCTCTCTCCATGGGCCACCCATTGACCGCGGACTTCCAAAAAGTCTAAATCGCGTCCCTCTTCTTTGTCGAGCCGAAGCCCATAAAGTCCGCCAAAAAGTCTACAACGCCTCCCCCTACCTCATTGGGCCAAACAGCCTTACAACCTATCCACAAGTCCATGTTACATCCCTCTTGTTCCTCGAGCCGAAGTCCACCAACAAGCCATCCTCCTCACCAAAGTCTAACATATATCCCTCTACTCACCCAACCCCCTCTATTGAAGTCCATCTTGCCTCCCCAAGCCATTCATTCCTGTTGGGTTAAGTAATAAAAAGATAAAATCTAATGCTCCTCCCCGGTACTACTTCCGGCAACGACGTCGCCGTGCGCCGCGCCGTCATCTGAACCCCGAGAATGACTAACTTATTGAACGGCTAACCTCTAACATCTAACATTTGACCCATTGACTCACTAACCCGCTGACTTCTAACTCACTAACCCGCTGACCTCTAACTCACTAACCCGCTGACCTCTAACTCGCTAACCCCTAACCCCTAACCTGCACTAACCCGCTAACATTTATTCCTTAACACTGTGTGTTCGTTTGTTGCCACCGATCGGACACGTGGTGTGCGAGGACGATCCGCGGGCCGACTGTCCCCAGGCTGTACATCGACGACCGTAGTTTCGTGTGAGGACCACCGCTCAGTGTGCCGCTACCCGGCTGCCGCAAGGTGAGCTCCTCTCCTGCTCTTCCTCTTGCTTTTGTTTCCTTACCGCCGTTGTTGCCGCGGCACGGTGACGTTGTGAGGCACAACACCATACCCGTTCCCTACGCGGTTGCCCTCCGCAGCGACCGCCGCTGTGCCGCCGGCCATGCATGCGCCACACAGCTAGCTGGCTGTACGTGTGCATGCATGCAGCTAGCTAGCTGTGTGTATGCATATGCATGCATGCTTGTAGCTCACCCAAGCCCTTCACCTCACCATGCGCACACTCTTTTAAAAACAAAACCTGTACGTGAGGAGTTAAGGGCGGTTCCACCCGTTAGACCTTTTCCTTTTCTTTGTTTTAAAACTTTTTCAATCTTTCGAATTCCATATCTCCCTCGTTTTAAGTCGGATTTGAACGAAACTTTCGTCAAAATCTTTCTAAAATCAAGATCTACGCAATGGCACTAGTTTGGTTATTTTTTATTGTTCTAGAATTTTTGGCTCTTTTTGTGTTAGCGAGTAGTTTGTGACGTTAGTATTCAACCGGACAGGGTACATCTACAAGGAGGAAACTGAGCTAATCGAGAACGAACCCCCAATTGAGCAAGGCAAGTCACTACGCCCCTTTCCTCGAACATGTTGATCCTATTTTTATAAATGTGTTGATTGCAAATAAAATTCCATGCTAATTATAAAATGCGTACCTACATTTGCTTAAAGCCTTACCTTTGATATTGTATATCCTTATGTATTTACACACCTTTGTGACCTGAGTATATTACTTTACGCGTGATTATTTACTCACTGCTTAGCCCTGCTTACATAGACGTTATACACTCCATATGTGGGATATGTGGACGTGGTTATACTGATCACTCGATGGGAGTGATTGATAGAGATCGGGTGGAGACATAAGCGCCACCCACAGCATGAAAACCTTTGTGAAAACCCAAAAACCTAATTAAACAAAAGTGATTTCGACTGGGGCGGCACGGATAGAATATGGGTGGTTCTGGGAACGGTAAGCCGCCGACCCTGGTCAGTTAAGGACCGAGTCAAGAAGCTAAGCAGGAAACGAACCGAGTACGACCACACTTCTTGAGTGGGGTTAGACCCGGTGGACTAGATTATTCTCGTGGGGTGGCACCCCAGACATGGTAGGTTCTGGATATCGGTATGGAAATGTGGAAGTGTGTGGTTTAATGACGTCAAGCTTTATATATGTATGATGTAACCTTCAATCTCAGGAGCGCCAGGACTCCCCTCACAACCGGCTCGAGGTAGGAATGTGGCGCCGGGGGTGCAATGGGGATTCATAGTCCTTGGGGCGGGTGCCGCCATGCGAGGGTAACTGAAAAACCGGGCCGTGACAAGTCTCATGTGTTGGGTGCGTCACGGAGTGTGGGATTAAAAGCGTACATCCACTGCAGTGTGAGTAAACTAAACTATTCGAATAGCCGTGCTCGCGGATATGAGCGCCGGGACTTGCATTACTCTTGACTAGCCTCGTCAATTTGTAATATTGCTTAAAATATGATGGGTATGGAAGGCGTGACCTTGCCTGATGTGCAAAAAGGTCGTAGTGGTTAAAACTGTGGAAATTGGATGCGAGGGTAAACCGGACCAAGCGAGGCTTGGGGAAGGTGGATGAACCCTCGCAGGTTAATGACAACTTCAACTTAACGTGGTTTTCAGTTAAAACTGTTATGGCATAGGTTTGTGAAATAATTTGTGAAAACTAGCTTTATGCAAATAAACCAAGCCATCCTTGAACCCCTATGAACATTATATGCATTCTGTAGTGGTGGCTTGCTGAGTACGGTTGGTACTCACTTTTGCTTATTTACATCTTTTAGAAATGTGTTGGTGTCGACCTGTACATGTGCTATGCTGGCAAGGAGTTACCGAGGACGGTGGAATAGGGACCTAGGTTCACCAGTCGATGCGTGTGGGATAAGATGGACCGCCGCTGCTTCGCTTCCGCTACTTCATTTAGTTGTTTTGGTATTTTGTGTTGCTGTCGACCATGCTTGGTCTATTCGGGTTCCATTTGGGCTACCCTTGTATTATTAATATATTGTAAGACCTGTAAGACGATGTCAGCTTGAGATATACAACTGTGCCATGTGTATACCATCTACTGATCCAGGGAATGGTATTGTAATACACATGGGGTTCCCGGTATACAAAACCGGGGGCTCACAATACACTGAATATAATATTGCACATCTTTTTACATTTTCCAATAGTGATTTAATTTTTTTGCTAATTTTTTTCTAATAGCTGCTGACCGTCGTCGTCGCTCAAGCTTAAGTGGCCCCAATAACTCCAAGCAAAACAAAGGCAAGTTTCATTAATTCCCTAGTGTGTGTATATATATATATGACATATGCACGTAGGTTGCATGTATAACAATGAATTAACTGGTCATCGTACATTTTTCTCAACAATGTCAATATATGTATAACAATATACTCTTTGTTGATTTGTACCTCATAATGTTACGAACAGATGGCAGATCGCGATGATGAACAGATCCTCATGGACGAGATCGCAGAGGGCAGCAGCCAATATTGGGCGGATGAGGAGCCAAAGGACCCCAACCAATACCTGAACGAGGAGGGAAACGAGGGCACAAACCAAGAGGAAAGTGAAAGGCAATCGACCGTTGCAGAGAAGAGGGCACGCGGAGAATGGGAAGCCGCAAGGAAGCTGGAGGGCAGGCACATTATTAGTGAAGTGGCCCCAGACGGAGTACCAGTAGCCCCAGCCGGTATACTACGAAAGTTTGTTGGACACAGTGGTTGGGTCGTGAGGGATCACGTGCCTATTAGCACAGTGCACTGGTGTCAAACAAGGTCAGCAAAGGATGACGAAAGTGCAAAGGATGACGAAAGTTATCTTCCAGATACAGAAAAAGCTATGCTATGGACCACCATGCTCGAGACCTTCACGGTCCCTAAGGCAGATCAGCCAAGATTGAAAGAATGGACGATGAAGAAAATGGCTAAACAGTTCCAGAAGTGCAAGTCAGCTCTGTACAAGAAATACGTCGTGAAGGGTCTGACACCTGATTTCGACAAATTAACCAAGCTTAGAAGCAGTACCATCACCGGCTAGGGTCAGGTGGCTATAAGAAGGCAATTCCCAAGTGGGATAAACTGAAAGCCGGGTTGATAGAAAAGGGTATAGAGCCGGCCACAACGAACTGGCATGAACGTTCCAGAAATTGGTACTATGCTCATGGTGGAACGCTCAATCCCACTGATGGCTCTCTTGTATTCGACGATGTGATCCGCGAAGCAGCTAGCCGACTTACGGAAGCAGTGGAGGCATCTGGTCAGGGAACATTCCATCTTGACAGAGAGAAGGATGAGCTTACGCTCGCACTACAGAATCCCGAGCATCCAGGACGGACACGAGGAAAAGGTGTGGTTTCTTGGAAATACAGATTTCAAGAGGATAGCCACACTGACAAGAGTCGGATGAGGAGCAAGAGGGATACTGAGGCAAAATTAAGATATCTCGAGGAGAGGGTCGCCCTGCAGGACATACGGATGCAAGAGGAGGTCGAACGACAGGTGGACCAACGCCTGGCGGAATGATAGAGCCAGCAGACAGTGCAGCCGTATGCCCCTCCAATCATGGTGAGCCCCTCAGGCAATCGCAGTAGCTGTGCTTCTACAGGGCAAGCAGAAGAAAAGAGCATAGAAGGTGCAGCAGGGCGAGCTCACGATGACCCATCGTACCCCGTAGATGAAATCACGCGGCGGACACCTTGTGAGCTGCATAGTCCCTTCAAGAACATATCACTCAAGGTATGCTCGTAGTTTTATGATATATGTCTTGTAAATTGCATAACCGGTGGTGCATGAATCTGTTAATTACTAAGTAACCTTGATTCTCGTGAAGGTGGCGTCGGGCATGACCATACCAGTCGACCCTTCAGGGACATATCATTGCAGACTGATTTCACCTGGGTACTCAAAGGTCTAGGTTGAATTGGTGGAACGAGGGTTCGACGATCTCGAGCTGGACATCCCCGGAGGAGACGGGGAGACGAAACTAGGAGACATAGCCCACGCCATTATACTATGGTGTAAGCGGTACATCGTGTTTCCTGAGCAAGCAGCGGCGTCTTCTCCTCCGCCTGCAACCTCTCCTTCGCTTGCACCGGCTCCTTCACCACAGTCTCCTCTGCCTGCAACCTCTCCTTCGCCTGCACCGGCTCCTCCACCTGCACCGGCATCATCTGCTCTGCCTTCACGACCTAAAAAGTCGTGCCCACTTCGTCCCATGCCGTCAAAGTCCACACCACAAAGAAAGAAGCCAAGACTTGACGAGCCAAAACTCCCCGCTCCCAAGAAAAGGGCGTACGACTGCACTCCCGAGGAGAATGAGGAGGTCGTACGAGCAGAGGTGAAGGCGTTCTTCGAGGCACGGAAACCACCAAAGAAGATTCCTATAGATCCAGCTACTAAGAAGTTCTTTCAGAAGATGAGCGAACCGGTCAAGAGGGCTTTACTTTTGGATTATGACCGGTCAGTGACGAAGTCGTATAATAAACAAAGAGGAAAGGCCAAAGAAGTGCCTCAGCTCGGAAAGCAACCAAAACAATCGGTTGAGCCGTTGCTACCACCCGGTGAAGAGGAGCTAAAGCAATGGATGAAAGAGATGGGTCTGAACAGGGCGCAACTGGTGGGAGACGCACCAATAACCATGGCGACAGAAGCTGATTTGAAATACAAATTTAAACTCGGTGAACCGCTTGTCATGCCTGGTCAGGTGAACACTCTCTCTGCACAAATGCACCGATTCCATCAATGGTATATGGAACTTTCATCCAAAGGTAGAATGATGGTTGGAGCGAGGATAAGAAACACAGATTACTATCAAGGAGATGATGTTCTGTGGATCAACTTTAAGAATGTATTCGATGTATACCAACTAGACGCTCTTGACGTCTCCATTCTCAGCTGCTGGGTTTTGTAAGTATCATTTTAGCAAACTTTATTCTGTTCCTTAGCTCCTTCTTTGTACCATTTAATGGTTACACTGTGCCGACAAGACTGATGCAAATTCCTTTATCTTTTGTAGAATGGAGATTCAATCATGCCGTAGGCAGATGATTTACAATATTGGATTCATGGACCCCTGCAAAGTCAATGACGTAATGATACGGGACTTTGAGAAAGATACAGAGGACAATATTGCTCATTTCCTAGTGCAGCAGCATTATAAGACCTACATACTATTGCCTTACAACACAGAGTGAGTTTTAACTGTCTTTCGAATTTGTACCAACTTCCTCCCCGTAGTCATACCGTCACATATATATATCGTTTGACGCAATTTGCAGATTTCACTGAGTTCTTTTCCTCTTCGACCTTGAACTATGCAAAGTCTATGTCTATGACTCAATGGATAAACCAGAGTTTACTTTCACCAAGATTTTTGAAGTGATAGACAGGTAATGTCATCTATTCAACTGTCATTAATTATGAACACTGCTATTGGTACTATGCACATCTTCGATATTTAATCATAGCTTTCAACTGTACATAGGGCATGGGCAGTTCCGTACATTGGTCCGCGGGGTTTAGAAAGAAAAACTTGGTAGGAGGTTTAATTTTCCGGTGAGTATATGCTCCAAAACATATTTAATCATTAATTGGTTTTAGAAAAAATTAGTACATTAAATCTCTCGTCGTTTTTCCTTAAGTGTGCAAAACAGGAACAGGGGAATAACTTGTGCGGCTACTACGTCTGCAAATATACTCACGCACTTGTACACCAAATCAACAGTGACAAGGATCTGAAAGTACGTAAAAATTATTCATACATTATGTCCCGATTTCTTATTGACTTCATATACTTATATCTCAATTTTTTTCAAATGATAGATTATTTACATGAGGGAAAAACTATCCAACGAAGAATTTATCAAGATTTTTCAAGAACAACTGATGGGATTTATCAATGAACAAATAATTGATCCCGTGGGAGAATTCCACTACGATGAAAGATCTATTGATCATCATCCCCATGGATAACTTGTGTTAGGTTTCTTCATAATACACAGTAGAACATTATAATTAACGAAGAATTGTAATATATGTATATATTCAGATGTGCATTCATGTACTTATGTGTGTGAGTATATTTCGGTAATATAAGTCTATATTTACTTGAGTGCATATATGTACGATATATATATATATATATGTAAAACATGTATTTATATATATATATATATATATGCATATTGCATATATATATATGTATTTATGCATATATATATATATATATGTATAAATACATATATTATATATATACACATATTATATATATATATATATGCATAACATATAAACAAGTAGCTGGCAAAACCAGCAATTATTTTTTTAAAAAAAAAATCATTAGTCCCGGTTGGTAACACCAACCGAAACTAAAGATGGCTCTTTAGTCCCGGTTAATTTATTCGCGACTAAAGATGGACATTTTAGTCCCAGATTCGTAGTTCCGATTGCATAACCGGGACTAGAGGGTGTTATGAACCGAGGTTAAAAACCCCTTCTTCATTGGTGCTTGTTTCTCTGTACTTCAGTGTTTTTATTGTTGCTCTTGTCCCTCGATATAAGAAAGAGTAGAACAAGTCAAGTTCGTTGCTGTCTTCCTCTGGGGAAATTTAAATTTTAATACACTAGTTGATCAACCTCGCACGAACAACCATCTCTTGGTACGGTAAAAGAATGATCTCTTGATATGAAACCTATAGCAATGTCAATAAAAATCTCAGGTGAAGCTAGAATATTTTAGGGTGCCACTGCCACTACGTACAGGCACAGCACAGTATGCCTTCGGCCATGGTCAATGGAAGCTATAGCAAAAAAGAAAAAAAGAAAAAACATGTTACCTATGATGAAACCACGCTTGTGATATGCTTCACACAATGCAAGCCATTGCCTCATGTCATTTTTTGCGTTTCAGTCCCTCTCAGATGGGACTGTGACGGCAACGGCGCTGGAGCCCGAGTTGGTGGCGGCAACAGGCGCTGGGGCGACGGCATGGGGCGACACATCCGTGCGTTGGCCATGGCCTTAGCAGAGCCTCATCATTTACCGTTATTATGCGTTGGCCATGGCCTTAGTAGATGCCTCATCATTTGCCGTTATTCAAAATCGTCAGTGATAAGTTATCAAAATGTTTTTTCCTTTCTAAAAAAGTTGATGCAACTTAATTCCAGGTGCCTTCTTTAAAAAATAAGAAATTACACAAGTAAACAAGCATGCTGTAATATATACCGTTATTCAAAACCGTCAGTGATAAGTTCCCAAGATGTTTTTTTCTTTCTAAAAAAGAGAATCTATTATGTGCTCCTGAGTTTACTCTAGTTCAACGATTTACCATCAACTTTGTTTCTTTTTTCTATAATGTGTCATTGAGGTGGATACTTTTCAAAAAAAATACCTAAAATGCCCTTCAAGACATGGAGGGTTGACAATTAATTTTCCTACTAGAAGTATCCAAAAAAATATCAAAATTTTTACATAGCCTCCTTACATAACATAAAGTGCGTGTATATTTTAATATTTTTAATTTGCATGTATTAAACTTTTTTTGAAAATATAATTTATGTTTTATATGCTGATAGAATACTCTTGCGGTGATGTTCTGTTATGCAAATCATCTTTCATATGCTACACAAAACTAATTTTCTAATTCGTCTATATTTTGTGCATGTGATTCCTCTTTCATATGCCACATAAAAATAGTTTTTCAAAAAAATTGAATAAAACTTTAAAATATACTCATAAACTTCTATAGTGTGTAAGAGTGCCACACAAAAACTTTCATATTTTTTCAGACTTATAATGAATAAATCAAGTGGCAACTTTTGTATGGCTTGAAAGGCATTTTAGGCATTTTTTTAAAAGTACCCACTCCAGTGGCATATTATAAAAAAAATTGACAAAGTCGATAGCATATCATAAAAGAAGACAAAATCGATGTCAAATCATTGAACTAGAGTAAACTTAGTGGTATAGGATGGATTCTCTTTTTATATTTGATGCAACTTAATTCCAGGTGCTCCCTACTTTAAAAAACAAGAAATTAGACAAGTAAACAAGCCTGCTGTAATATATGCGTAATTTAATCTCAGACTGGTATCACTGCAGGAGGCCCTCCGTCTGGCAAATATCGAGTGAGATACCCCACCTTTGATCCCAAGATACAGGCCAAATTTCACAACTCCACGCACCTATAAATGGAGTGGTCTTCATGTCTGCTAAACATGATATGGTATCTCAACTGATGAACTGCAGCAACTGAACTGCAAGCAGCAGTATGCACTAATTTGATCATGCTTCCTTAGATTATGCTGAAACGAGGATCGCTAGAATTTGACATGAATCTGGCACACAAAGCTGTGCCAAACATCCTGATGCCTCCTATGCAAAAGAAGCTCAATCTTCGAAAGTGATCGATGGATAGGCTAGCATGGCTTAATAAGCATAAATGGGATGGATTGAGGCCATGTTACTTAACTGCTTATGATATGCCTGTGGCTGTTGCTTCTTGTAGCCTGTTTATTGGAGTACTACAGACATTCCATATCGCGATCGTATGTCTTTATAGGCTTGAGATGCTTTCCGGTAGACAATTAATTTGAAATGCAGAAGACACGCGGTTTTGTAAAAGTAGCTCTGTTTGGAAAACTTACTCTTTAAATCCTTGCCATTCAGTAACTGCATTATTAGATCTTTAGTAAGCAAAGTGTATTGAAACACTTTCCGCCTACACTACTACTACAGAAATCATTTTTACATGTGGTAAAAACGATTTTTGCATGTGACCAGGGCAACCGCATGCGCCAAAAGATCTACGAAAATCAGGACTTTAGTATGCTGGTAGCGCAACCGCATGCGAAAATAAGATTTTCGCATGCGGTCACCTATATCGGCTGCATGCAAAAATAGATTTGACGAAAAAAATAAAAATAAAAAAACCCTAAACCCTAGCCCGCCATCGTCATCGCCCAGATCCGTTTCGGACCCACCGCCCGCCGTCGGAGCACCGGATCCGACGCCCCCACCGCCCGCCATCTTCGCCGGCAACGGATCCGCTGCCCTCATTGTCCGCAGTCGTCGCCGCTGTTAACAGCAGATTTTCGTAATCGACCCGGAGAGGAAAGAGGAAATCGAAGCAGAGAGGAAGGATTAAGTTGGAGTCGGACCAAGTATTGTATCGGACTCGGTGAACGTATCGGACTGGGAGAAGTGCTAGCAGGAAGAGTGTATCGGCCGATACGGATTCAATATGGTCATTGGCCGATAGAGGCTGGAGGTTGATAGAGTCGACGTGGGCTTGGTCTGGGCTCGAGATAAATTTCAAGGAAGTTGCCAAATAGAGATAAAGCTCGGTTTTAGGCAATTGTATCTTGTAAATCAAGTAGGTTTAGATCTAATCTGTGGCAAGAGTCTGCCGCAAAGACTTGTTTGTTAGTTAGAGATAAGATCGTGTCCTACAAGGACCCTGTTGTAATCGCGGGTATAAATATCCCGGTAGTTTGTACATAGAAGCTCTCTCACAACACAATACAACAAATAGTTTTGTTTTCAATCTACTTTCGGCGCATCGCCAAACCTCACGAGAGGATAACTCCGACGAGTTCTTGCTTCCCCGGAGCAGAGGTAAGAACTGGTGCCCGACGATCTGCATCGTCGGGGCTAGCGTGTCGCTTTAGACACGTTAAGCCTCGATGATGTGATCGTCGTTTATCATGTTTTGAATGATCTTGACAAGTGTTTCAATTATGCTTCGTCAGCGATTTACTCGTTTTAGGGTTTGTTGTCGACGGCGGTTTAATTATTGCGCTTGGTTAGATCATTCAATGCATTTACCATCCCCAAAAGCAATCAGTAACTTGATTTTCTTTGTGTTAAGTTTCAATCCAAACTCTGAGTTGCTATCGACCTTAGTCCTGTTTTGAGATATAACACAAAGCCTGCTTTCGGTTGTAATTAAGGATAGCACTGGGGTTTCAGCCAGTCTTGCTGATACGCATGTTTATCGTAATGTTTTCATGTGTATCTGCCATCTACATAAACGGATCGATTAATAGAGAAGCATCTGTTATAGATTATTGTTTAGGGTTTATCTATGATTCATATATTCATATTGGTTGATTGGTCCATGTAGATTTGCACTAGAGTATTAGCTAGTGTAGTTATTCCTGTTATTCTTATCGGCCGATACCATTGATTGACATTAATATGTTGATGAAGGCCGATAGGATAAGATTCATACTTTAATCTTATTTTATTACAAGTGAGCCGATACAGCTTTGCCCTATCGGCTAGGCCACAACAATGTGACATCGGCCTATCGGCCGATCGGTCATTGTTTTCTAACATGGTTTATTTGTTTATCTTGTTGATTGCAGATCAAATCAACCGGCACGCTCTACACGTACCTAGGCAAGCCATTGGACCTGCACTGGAGTTAAGCAGACCTCCCAGACCGCCGTGGAAACATGGAACCCGTTTTGCTGCGAGGCGGGTCTAAATTCTACGCCAACAGCCGCGCCGGATCGCCCGCCCCCACCGCCCGTCGTCGTCGCCGGCACCGCATGCGCCGCCCCGACCACTCGCAGTCGTCGCCGGCAACGGATCCGCCGCCCCCACCACCCGTCGTCGTTGCAAGCGCCGGATCCGTGCGAGGAAGGGCCCCTGGTGCTGGATCCGCGCGGGGCAGCTCCACCCGGCCGTTGCCCGTCGCGGTTCGCTCCCGGCTGTCACCCGCTGCCGGCGGCTCCCGCTCAGAGGAGGAGAGGAGAGGAAAGGTGAGGAGAGAAAGAGAAGATAGAGAGGTAAATATCTGAGAGGGAGAGATAAGAGAGGTGAAAAAAATTGAAGCGGTGAGGAGGGAAAGAGAAAGGAAGAAAAAAAAATTGTGAATAAGAGGGAGATATTTTTATATGCGGACCACTTAAGAGACTCATATGTAAAAATATTTTTTCGCGTGCGGCCCCTTAAGAGGACCGCATGCAAAAATAGACTCATTTTTGCATGCGGCATCTTAAGAGATCCGTCTATGAAAATAGATTTTTACATGCGGACCTCTTAAGGAGCCGCATATGAAAATGGAGGTCAATTTTTACAGACGCGACTAGTTACGGTCCGTCTACAATCTATTGGGGTTCTATTACATAAAAATCATTTTTGTAGTAGTGCTAATTAATTTGATCAATCCTCTTGCTCAGAATTTTTAAACACGTGACTACTGAAAGTCTCTAAATGCTAACTTAACCCTCAGAACACACCAATAGAACTTTGCTGGATCAATTTGGCTAAATTTCAAGCTCATGCCACCACCCACGTGCTGGGAGATGCATGCAATCCTTAGTCAGACCGGCAATAGCTTCGATCAGATTAGCCTTGTCTTTTATCACATTGCCAATTTTACTCATTTTGTCATAATTGAGGTATTGGATTTTAAGATACAAAATTTTCCTATAACAACTATGTACAGATGCTTGTTGTGGTAAATTATTGGCCTACGGATTTTGTTATCTAGACATATAATAAATTGCAAAGTCAAATAAAGAAACTAGTATATCAAGATATCTTATTCAAGCGGCTATTTACAGTAATCATCAAAGCATCAACACTCACAGCCACTTGTTGCATGACCAATAATGAATCATTAAAAAGCATATGTCTCACCCCTATAATAGAGCCAATGTTGCAAACATACTATAATAGAGCCAATGTTGCGAAAATAACATCTATAGGTAATCCTAAAGCAAAACCAATACATTGGTCATTAATATAAGCCGAATTACAAAAAAACTAAGCATCCATGGTGCAATATTGAAGAAATTGATATCTTATATAGTGATCCATAGACAAATATATGATTTGGTCTATCACGGTTATCAAAGATTCATATGCAAAATCATATTTAGTTAAAGTGTATGCTCACTTGCCAATTTCATCAAGATTGAGCTTTTTGCAACATATGTTGATAATACAATTTTGACAAACGAAAATACATGAGTCTAGATAATAAGTATTGCCTTAACTAGGTATAAGCATAATGAATACAACTTTTTGAAACAGACATACCTTGTTTAAAAGTTCAAAGGACGGCGTCCCAAAAAATGTGATGATGTACTCCCTGCCATCTATTTTTCTCGATCTCGTGGCTAACAAGTAGATATCTTGCCTAAGAAATAAATAGGCTTTCTTATTGCGCAATTTTGAAGATAATGAAGGCACTATGTTGACATCCGTATCACTTTGTGGAGGATAACCATGTCTAAAGACTATTGACATCCTTATCACTGTGTGGAGGATAACCATGAGCTAGAACCATCCTTTTGTTACCTCTGTTCGTACATTCACCTCCATGTTCTTTGCAAGTTGTCTGCCGGTCAAACCGGCTATGCTAGATGTTAGACCGCTCCTAAATCCTAGCATTGGTCAGACCGAGCCTAGTCAAGGCCAGACCACTAGTGATTGATTCCATATACGCATAGCATCTGAGAATTTCAATCTGCTCCCGAGCCGAGGCCATACCAAGTCCGCACCATTTTCGATATGCCAAAACTACGTGCTCTGCATCTGCATCCGCATCCACTTGGAGTCCGCTTTAAAAATGTGTTGTAGGATATGGTATAACCCTATCCCGACGAATCCACTTCATTTTCACTCCTAATTTACAACGTAAACTTTTGTTACCCTGCTTGTTTTTTTTAAAAAAAATCCAAGGTATTAGTATAATATTTCTCATGTCTATTTTATAATTGGAATATTTTAGATCATGGTGCACACAAATGCTTACTAAAAACACCAATATTATTTCTAAGATAGTTTTAGTAAATATAGAGATATTAGATGTTTGCAGTCAGAATATTAATTAATAAGAGAAATTATATGTTTTTCCATTGATAGGTAATCGGTTCTACAAGTTGCTATTGACAAACACGAGTTCTACAAAATACCATTGCATAAGTGTTTTTCTCATCTTTTTGCCAACGCCTTCGGTGGACCATTAGTTGTGGGTTTTTTCCACCCCTTGCGAAAAGTCAATTTTACGTTAAAAATATTGGAAGTACTCCATAGACAGATATTTCACTTATAAGGATAAAATTGATTTTCTTCATAAGGTTAATTGACATCAACCGATGGCTATGGTAAAAGAGAGAAATATGCTTGTGCTATGGCATTTTTTAAACACACGTTTGTCGATTACAATTTGTGTGATCAATCACTTGAGAATAGCCAAGTTTACATTTTCCATATTAACATAGAGTGGTATCACTAGTAGAAAAACGATTTTCGCAGGCAAGGACCACACCACTGTGCAGGCGGGCCAAATTTTGGGCCACAAACGCCACCTGCAAAGTTTGGTGGATTTTTCTACGGTGGTTAGATCCATATTTTCTGTCTCTTTGTTACGATTGTTTTTAATTTTCATGGCCTTAATTATGATGGATCTATGTATGAAAAATTGTTAGAGCACTATGTGTGTACATTTTTGTTTTGCCTTTTTTTAGGATCTATGTATAGAATTTGATGCCATGTTCTTCTCTCGTCCTCTAGTAGTTTGTGGTGTTTTTTTAAGGTAAAAATATGTATTTTGCTCACTTCAAATTTGTAGATGTAGATAGGAGAGAAAAAATATGTAATTTTGCTTATGTCAAATTTGTGGACCTAGCTAGTTACAAAAGAGAAAAATATCGTACATTGCCAATTTATTTATTTCCTATCCCCTAGTTATTTTTATTCCCATAGCGAGCAAATTTATTTTTTATGAAAATTATGTGTTTTTGGGAAATTTAAATATGTATATATTAATTTGTTAATTTAATTCTACATGAAATACTTACAAAGACATAGATAGGCAATGGCTATATCATACGCCAAGATATATTGTGTTATTATGGATGAAGTATGTAAATTTATTGATATTGTCAAGGCGCACGCTTCAAGTAAGAAATACATTGTCCATGTGACGACTGCAAGAATGAAAAGGTGTGGGCAGATACAACGACAATCAGAGGCCACTTGGTGATGCATGGATTTGTGAACAACTACGCTATGGTCCTATCATGGCGAGCAAGAAGTATCAGAAAGAAGCAAACAGTAAGTGGATGATGGCTATAAAGAAGATCGGAAGGATATTGATCATACTGATGCCAATGATGTTAATAGTAGTGGTGATAATAATATTGATTTGGAGAAAATGCAATGGTATGCTGAATGTGAGGTGCTAATGGGGTCGGCTAGAGGTTTAGATAATTTTGAAGCTTTATAGAAGACAACGAAGGAACTTTTGTATCATGAGTCAAAAGGGGTTGTCACCGGGAGTTCTCAATATGGCGTGTTTATATCAAGAAATAAATAGAGACTATAACAGATAAGAAGATTAATAAGCTTTTCCTTTTGTAGGATGCAATATATGGATGTTAAGAAGGTGGGTGAACCCATGGGTTACCTGGACCCAACAAGAATATGTCAAACCCAGCATAGCGTTGCTCTAAACAACAATTCAGTGTAGCCGAAGGACAAAAGTCTTGAAGAGATCCATAAACAGAAGAAGAACCTACACAACACCAAGAAGCTATCGGTGGCCACCTATATTGGATGAGCATTCCTATTTTTTCAAAATAAAAGAGTTGTAATGGTCGCATACAACTTTAAGTTAGTCTACTCTCTATCTATATCAGCCCTTTCATACTAATTACTACAAACTTAATTAATTAATCCTTGTGTAACTAATTTAACTGTCAATACTATGTAACGATTATTACATTAGTTTCTTGATCTACCCGAAGTAAGGGACCGATACAATCCTAGACCAGCAGTCACATGGCACACAAAGAATTTCAAACAATTTTACAATAGTAAGATATTTTTATCCTTGCATTGTCTACTATATATGAAGTCTTCGTAATTAAATTTTGTCCATTAGTATGATCTTTAATATCCTGTTAGATAGTGCCTACAACTTCAACGAAGCAAACAGCAGGGGAACAACTAGCAACGAGAGAGAAGTTGCTAGTATATATATTGGTTGGTAATATAATAAACAGACTGTACACACTTATATATTTAATTTTTTTTCATGCATGTATAACTAATTATTTCTTTTTTCTTTTGTGTATGTAATAATGAAGTGTAACAACCAACATACCTAGGGGTAGCATCCTTTGTAGATACTATGCTTGCGATTTTCTCAGGGTTAATTGGAGGTACATGACCAACCAAGAGGATGTAAGTCTTGGAAGACATTTTTGCTATTTCAAATGTTACACTCAAAATATGAGTTCAATGATAGAACACACATGTAACTGATGGTGCTCTATTCTCATGTTGTTGTTGTGTAGTTGCCTAGAATCGAACATCGAACTAATTTCGACAATTAAGGCATTAAAAACGGATAGTGGGACCTCTGTCACTTTATCCACCGTGAGTACTGCCATATAGATGGATTGTTCTTCAAGACCGAAGGCCACCTAGCGACGAATGAAAAATACATGTCTCTTCAGGACTGATGTCAAGTGCTTGTATAATTAACAATCTTATTGTCCGGACAAATATTATTGTAAATATTAATTAATGGCTGCCAAAAGGACCATTGACCATGTGTATTACGTATAGTACAATTTTTATTATTTCATGCAATATATTTGAATTATATCTAAAATATGTATATTAGCTGCTAGCTATATATATATATATATGCATTATTTCAAGAATTAATTCCAATATTATTGATTAGAATAAACCAAATACCAAATTTGACGCCAACATTTTTACAAAAGGCCTGTCCGACGTAAGGATGGCGGCGCCATAGATCTTCCTAGGCGGCCAAAATAGAGTCATAGCCACCTGGGAAGATAAAGTATTTTCGCAAGACTTTGCGTGCAGGCGACGTGTTTGGCCACCTACTAATTAGAGCCATTTTGGCTGCCTGTGAAAATGTTTTTCCTAGTAGCGTATGGTTCAGAAGCTAAAATACATTCATTTTCAAATTCTGGTGCCACTCTTCTGCCATATTATATGATCGAACTTCTCAGTGACACCAAAATTTAAGGAATATACAATAATAAATATTATTGGACCATTAATATTCTTTCAAGAGGTGTAGTTTTTTCATCAGAGTAACATAGCAAGATTAACTGTCCATGAACGCAAGACCGGTAGTCAGAGAGTGGATGCTCTCTTATCCAGTTGGAATTGCTTATTCTAGTCAGTTCTCTAGTCAGTAGTTCCTCTTTTCTTTGCTGTTGCTTAATAAATAATACTCCCGCTATTTCCTTTTTATAGATGACACCGTTAATTTTTCATATTATGTTTAACCATTCATCCAAATAAAAATTATATAAATGTTACTTTTTACATGTTTTATCTTTAAAAAACTAAATATAACTTTAAATATAACCATGTTCGGTCGTAGGGTCTTTAAGTACGTGTGTGTTATTATTGTTAACTGCTAATTTTAGATCAAAGGTTAAACCGTAGCTTAGATTCTTGTGAACTTGAGAGAGATTTATCTATTATTGTTCTTATTGATTCTTTAGAGTTGTTTGGATTGACTGTAGTCGTCAATCTATTCGTGCAATCGTCTTCATGTGGGTTATGTGGATTGGATTTGTGAAGGTTGTGATGTGATTTTCGTCGTTGAGGTCTTATACACAAGTACAAGGTTGTTGCGAGAATTGATCTAGCTCGAGTTATCGTGTTCATCATCATCGCAAGATCGGACCGCCCCATATCAGAGTAGATGCTCTCTTATCCAGTTGTTATTCCTTATTCTTGTCAGTAGTTACTCTTTTCTTTGATGTTGCTACATAAATAATACTTCCTTCATTTCTCATTTACGTGGATGACGCCATTAATTTTTGACATTATGTTTAACCATTTGTTCAATTAAATAAATATATAAACGTCATTTCTTTTGTGATGACATATTTTATCATTACAAAATTTTAACGTGACACATATTTCAGCTTATTTATACTAATTTTATATGAAATAAATAATTAATTTTTATTTTAAAAGTAAATGATGTTATCTATTAAAATTTAATAAATAATAAAGAGAATACTAACAAATTCGGAGATGGCCTATGGTCAAACGGCTAAGAGGTGTGCTATCGGTCGAGCCCACTGAGTTTTAAATCCTTGATTTGACGTTAATTAATATATCTTCCAATTTTTTTACATTACACAATTATAACATGCATGTGCGCTTTTTCAATCCATATGTGTGTTCCCATGCTAATGAGGTGAAGGCGTTTGATGACCTTCCACGACATTTCCAGCATGTGTAGAGGATGCACTTGTGACTTTGTGAATGTGGTGAGTGTTGGTACACATCATATACTCTCTTAAGAAAACAATAATAACATGTTGGCTATGATAACCTTGTTGTACAACTTCTGGTATAGAATATTAAAGGTTTACTTTGACTCCATTGCCGTGACGTTGCCAATTTAAAGAAAGTACAATAATTTACCTTATTTAGAACAATTTTCATCGATCTTTCCATCGAATTTCCAAAATTTTGTGGATCAGTTTTGTTTTGAAAAATAGTTTTTTTAATAATTTATTATTTTTTTTCTGGCTGCTTGCCTTCTTAAGGAGGCTCCCACTTAGGGATGAAAACGGTTCGGAATATTTTCGGATTCCGGGCGTGTTTTCGGAAACGGAAAGTGTCGGTCGGAAATTTTTCGAAAACTTTCGGAAACGGAAACGAATTCGGAATTTTTTTCTCGGAAACGGAAACGAATATGATAAGACTATTATCCGTCGGAAACCGGAATCCGTCGGAAACTTTCCGGAAATGAATTCGGAAACTTTCCGGAAACAAATTCAGGTTTTTTTCTCGGAATCGGAAACGGAAAAAATTCTCATATACAACTGAGTAGCTTCATCCTTCTCTACTATAAATATTTAGATTTATACTATGTATTGAGAAGTTTAATTAAATAGAGATATTTTATTGGTCCAGTAATTTAGATTTTTTTCCTAATGACTATTTTTTTAATTTTTATTAGGTCATACCATCCAAATTATAATTATAGTTAGTTATAGATGAATACAGTTCTTTTTTTCCAAGAAAGTAAAGTTTGCAACTAGTTGTATTATTATTAATTAATAAAAGAATAAAAATATTGATTTATTGTCTTAGAAAAAAATGCTTAGCTACGTCTCTTCGTTGATTTAAGAAGGTTAGTTTAAGGGCTTTTTATATTTCGATAAATATCCGTTACCGTATTCGCTCCGATTCGTATTCGCACCGCTTTCGTATTCGATAATATTCGATTCCGTTTCCGTATTTGAGGTTTCCGATTCCGATTTCGATTCCGAAAAAAAATATGAAAACGAAAACGATAAAGATGGTTTCCGTCCGTTTCCGAACCGTTTTCATCCCTACTCCCACTGCCCTGTGTTACCACACCCAGATTCTTCTCTGCATTTGCTAACAAGGCAATATCTCGTTGTAGCAATAGCTCTAGCTTTAGCCATATAGTAATCTTTTATCCAGCAGGATGTTCAGAGTAACACAACTCCTCAGGTATTGTATACCCTAATTACCAGTGTGTACCTGACTGCTAATTACATATAGCTGAAAGAATTGTTGTGATCCGGTTGTGTTGCAGAGAGACTACCAAGAAAGTTATTGGATCAAAAACAACATCGCGTGCAGGTTTAACATTCAGTTGCATCTCCACGGTGTCCAATTTACCGAGGTTAATTTCGTGTGCCTTCCATTTTAGTTCTTGGATGATCTCCTGTTTGTGATGAGATTGAGATGTATGGATGCATTCGATCGTGTGCACAGGTTGGCTGGTAAGGTGGCTGTCATCTCCGGCGCGGCGAGCGGCATCGGCAAGGCGACGGCAGCGGAGTTCATCAAGAATGGCGCCAAGGTCATCATCGCCGACATCCAGGACGACCTCGGCCACTCGGTGGCCTCCGAGCTCGGCCCGGACGCCGCGTACACGCGCTGCGACGTCGCCGACGAGGCGCAGGTCGCGGCGGCCGTGGAGCTCGCCGTGAGGCGGCACGGCCACCTCGACGTGTTCTACAGCAACGCCGGCATCCCGGGGAGGCTACCGCAGGACGATGTGTTGTCCGTGGACCTCGCCGGCTTCGACCGCGTGATGGCGGTGAACTCCCGCCCTGCGCTCGCGGCCATCAAGCACGCCGCGCGCGTCATGGCGCCTCGCCGCACCGGCTGCATCCTCTGCACGGCGAGTGGCGCGGGCGTCGTCCCCATGCCGGCGTTCGCCATGTACTCCGTCTCCAAGGCCACCGTCATCGCCGTGGTGCGCGCGATGGCGGAGCCGCTGGCGCGCCACGGCCTGAGGGTGAACGCCATCTCGCCGGGGCCGACCAGGACGCCGATGATGCTGAACGAGATCCCGCGCCTCGCCGAGGTATCTCCCAGCTTGAGCGGGGAGCTGAAGAGGATGGTGGAGGAGGGCGCGAGCGACGCCGTCAAGGTGCTCGAGCCGGAGGACATCGCGAGGGCGGCGGTGTACCTGGCCTCTGACGAAGCCAGGTACGTGAACGGGCACAACATCGTCGTCGACGCCGGCTACTCGGTGCACAAAGGAGCGGAGAACACGCCGGCGCGATGAACATGGCTGGCTGGTGCCATGCATGCATGCATGTGCCTTCGTCGTGGCTGTCAGCGCCGTAATTAATTCTGTTGTTGACGTCGTTGAAATAAAGATGCTGTGGCGGTGTGTCCTCGTCGGTGCTGCATGTGATGCGAGATCAGTTGAACTGACTACTACCTCCATCTCAATATAAGAACTAGAATCGGTTGAGATATTTTATAGTTCTACTAATCTATACAGTCAGTTAATCTTAACAGGTGCTTTAGATTCGTAGTATTAACAAATATTTCATTTGACCGTAGATTCTTATATATTTGAAATCGAAGGGAGTAGTTTTGTACTTTGTAGAAGTGTACTCTTTCTCCCTCTAATAATTTAATAGATTTTTCTATTCTAGTTTATCCTAAGATATGGGAAAGTATTATGATACTTCAAGGAGATGTCTCTCACCCTAGTTTAAAATACTATTTAAATTGTTATGTAAAATTATCCAAACACTACTCACTAGTACACAAACCATCATAGGTGTCGGTTGGAAACCGGCTATACACTGCTGGAGAAACCCACTATAGTCCCGGTTCGTAACCGCCTTTAGTCCCGATTCTCGAACCGGGACTACGAATGCGGGACTAAAGATCGGCATCTTTAGTCCCGGGTGAAATACCCAGGACTAAAGATGGCTGCCACGTAGCTGCCTCGGCCATCTTTAGTCCCGGTTGGTGTTACCAACCGGGACTAATGATATTTTTTTTAAAAAAAAACATTTGTTGGTTCTGCCAGCTGCTTGTTTTTATAGTATGCATATATCTGTATAAATACATATATATGCATAATATATATGTACATATAATATGCGTATATATATAATATATGTATGTATAAATACATGTTTTACATATATATATATATATATATATATATATATATATATATATATATATATATATATATATATATATATATATATATATATATATATATCCTACATATAAGCACTCAAGTAAATATATACTTTTATTACCGAAATATACTCACACACATAAGTACATGAATGCACATCTGAATATGTACATATATTACAATCTTCCGTTAATTATAATGTTCTATTGTATATTACGAAGAAAGCTAAGACATATTATCCATGGGGAGGATGATCAATAGCTCTTCCATCGTAGTAGAATTCTCCCGCGGGATCAATTATTTGTTCATTGATAAATCCCACCAGTTGTTCTTGAACAACCTTGATAAATTCTTCGCTGGATAGGTTTTCCCTCATGTAAATAATCTATTATTCGAAAAAAAATTGAGATATAAGTATATGAAGTCAATAGGAAATCGGGACATAATGTATGAATAATTTTTACGTACTTCCAGATCCCTGTCACTGTTGATTTGCTGTACAAGTGCATGAGTATATTCGCAGATGTAGTAGCCACACAAGTTATTCCCCTTCTCCTGTTTTGCACACTTAAGGAGAAACGACGAGAGATTTAATATACTAATTTTTTCTAGAAGCAATGAATGATTAAATATGTTTTGGAGCATGTACTCACCGGAAAATTAAATCTCCTACCAAGTTTTTCTTTCCAAACCCCGCGGACCAATGTACGGAACTTTGCCCATGCCCTATGTACAGTTGAAAGCTATGATTAAATACCGGAGATCTGCATAGTACCAATAGTAGTGTTCATAATTAATGACAGTTGAACAGATGTCATTACCTGTCTATCACTTCAAAAACCTTGGTGAAAGTAGACTCTGGTTTATCCATTGAGTCATAGACATGGACTTTGCAAAGTTCAAGGTCGAAGAGGAAAAGGACCCAGTGAAATCTGCAAATTGCGTCAGACGATATATATGTGACGGTATGAGTACGGGGAGGAAGTTGGTACAAATTTGAAAGACAGTTAAAACTCACTCTGTGTTGTAGGGCAATAGTATATAGGTCTTGTAATGCTGTTGCACCAGAAAATGAACAATATTGTCTTCTGTATCTTTCTCAAAGTCCCGTATCATTACGTCATTGACTTTGCGGGGGTCCATGAATCCAATATTGAAAATCCCCTGCCTACGACACGATTGAATCTCCATTCTACAAAAGACAAAGAAATTTGCATCAGTCTTATCGTCACATTCTAACCAGGGAATGGTACATAGAAGAAGCTAAGAAACAAAATAAAGTTTGCTAAAACGATACTTACAAAACCCAGCAGCTGAGAATGGAGACGTCAAGAGCGTCTAGTTGGTATACATCGAACACATTCTCGAAGTTCATCCACAGAACATCATCTCCTTGGTAGTAGTCTGTGTTTCTTATCCTCACTCCAAACATTATTCTACCTCTGGATGAATGTTCCATATACCATTGATGGAATCGATGCATTTGTGTTGAGAGACTGTTCACCTCACCAGGCTTGACAAGCGGTTCACCGACTTTAAATTTGTATTTCAAGTCGGCTTCTGTCGCCATGGTTATCGGTGTGTCTCCCACCAGTTGCGCCCTGCTCAGACCCGTCTCTTTCATCCATTGCCTCAGCTCCTCTTCACCGGGTGGTAGTAACGGCTCAACCGATTGTTTCCGCTGCTTTCCGAGCTGAGGCACTTCTTTGGCCTTTACTCTTTGTTTCTTGTACGACTTCATCACCGACCGGTCATAATCGGAAAGTACAGCCCTCCTGACCGGTTCGCTTATCTTCTGGAAGAACTTCTTAGCAACCGGATCTATTGGAATCTTCTTTGGTGGTTTCCGTGCCTCGAAGAACGCCTTCAGTTCTGCTCGTACGACCTCCTCATTCTCCTCGAGAGTGCGGTCGTACGCCCTTTTCTTGAGAGCGGGGGGTTTTGGCTCGTCAAGTCTTGGCTTCTTTCTTGGTGGTGTGGACTTTGACGGCGCGAGACGAAGTGGGCACGACTTTTTAGGCCGTGCAGGCGGAGCAGACGATGACGGTGCAGGCGGAGGAGCCGGTGCAGGCGAAGAAGAGGTTTCATGCGGAGGAGACTGCGGTGGAGGAGCCGGTGCAGGCGATAGATACGTTTCAGGCGGAGGAGACTGCGGTGGAGGAGCCGGTGCAGGCAGAGGAGAAGGTGCAGGCGGAGGAGCCGGTGCAGGCGGAGGAGACGAAGGAGGAGACGCCCCTGCTCGCCCGGGAAACACGATGTGTCGCTTGCACCATAGTATAATGGCGTGGGCTGTGTCTCCTAGTTTCGTCTCCCCGTCTCCTCCGGGGATGTCCAGCTCGAGATCGTCGAACCCTCGTTCCACCAATTCAACCTCGACCTTTGAGTACCCAGGTGGAATCGGTCTGCAATGATATGTCCCCGAAGGGTCCACTGGTATGGCCATGCCCGACGCCACCTTCACGAGAGTCAGGATTACTTAGTAATTAACAGATGCATGCACCACCGGTTATGCAATTTACAAGACACATATCATAAAACTAAGAGCATACCTTGAGTGATATGTTCTTGAAGGGAATGTGCAGCTCACAAGGTGTCCGCCACGTGATTTCATCTACGGGGTACGATGGGTTTGCCTGAGCTTGCCATGCTGCACCTTCCATGACCTGTTCTCCTGCCTGCCCTATACAGGCACAGCTGTTGCGATTGCCCGAGGGACTCACCATGATTGGAGGGGCATACAGCTGCACCGTATGCTCGCTCTATCGTTCCGCAAGGCGTTGGTCCACCCGTCGTTCGACCTCCTCTTGCATCCGTATTTCCTGCAGGGCGACCCTCTCCTCGAGATATCTAAATTTGTCCTCGGTATCCCTCTTGCTCCTCATCCGACTCTTGTAAGTGTGGCTGGCCTCTTGAAATCCGTATTTCCATGCAACCACGCCTTTCCCCCGTGTTCGTCCTGGATGCTCAGGATTCTGTAGTGCGAGCGTAAGCTCGTCTTTCTCTCTATCAGGATGGAATGTTCCCTGAGCAGACGCCTCCACTGCTTCCGTGAGTCGGCTAGCTGCTTCGCGGATCGCATCGTCGAATACAAGGAAGCCATCAGTGGGATCGAGCTTTCCACAATGAGCATAGTACCAATTTCTTGAACGTTCAGGCCAGTTCGTCGTGGTCGGCTCAATACCCTTTCCAATCAACCCGGCTTCCAGTTCATCCCACTTGGGGATTGCCTTCTTATAGCCACCTGACCCTAGCCGGTGATGGTACTGCTTCTTAGCGGCATTGGCTTTGTTCTTTGCTACTTGCGTTTGCCCGTGCTCAGAAGTCCTGTATGCAACAAACGCATCCCAATGATCCCTCAGCTTCGTTAACTTGTCGAAATCAGGTGTCAGACCCTTCATGACGTATTTCTTGTATAGAGCTGACTTGTACTTCTGGAACTGTTCAGCCATTTTCTTCATCGTCCATTCTTTCAGTCTTGGCTGATCTGCCTCAGGGACCGTGAAGGTCTCGAGCATGGTGGTCCATAGCATTGCTTTCTCCGTATCTGGCAGATAACTTTCATCATCCTCTGCTGTTCTTGTTTGACACCAATGCACTATGCTAATGGGCATGTGATCCCTCACGACCCAACCACTGTGTCCCACAAACTTACGTAGTATGCCGGCCGGGGCAACTGGTTCGCCGTTTGGGGCCACTTCAGTAATAATATGCCTGCCCTCTAGCTTCCTTGCGGCACCCCGTTGTCCGCGTGCCCTCTTCTCTCCAACGGCCGGTTCCCTTTCACTTTCCTGTTGGTTTGTGGCCTCGTTTCCCTCCTCGTTGAGGTATTGGTGGGGGTCCTCTGGCTCCTCATCCGCCCAATATTGGCTGCTGCCCTCTGCGATCTCGTCCATGAGGATCTATTCATCCTCGCGATCTGCCATCTGTTTGTAACATTATGAGGTACACATCAACTAACAGTATATTGTTTTACATATAATGACATTGTTGCAAAATACGTACAATGATGTAACATACCAAAAATTCGAATTTCGAATTTTTACTATGTCTAAATAATAAAAATATATTTTCAAGCGAATGACCAAGATTTTTCGAATATATAACCTAGGTAAGGTTAAACTAACCAATGTTTGGGTGTAATGTGGCAAATGATCTAAAAACTTCCTCCTCCTCAAATTAACTTGATGTGTAAAATATTTTCATAAACATAGGATGTGAGATTTGAGATCCTTAAAAATGTTTTTGAATCTAGGTTGCACTTCATTCTAGGTCTCGGGAACACAAGTGTTTATGCATGCTAATTCACATATAGATAATAAACACAGTACACTAGTGGTCACCTTAAGTATAACCATGCTCATGTGTCTTGTGAGTTAAGCATGGTGAAATGAGAGTAAAAGCCTTACCCCTTCATCTCTGGTTAATTACAAATCAAAATATAATTTTACGATCATTTAAATATGTATTTAAAATAAGAATACTTAAAGGTAGGTGAACTCACTGAATACCTAAAAATAATTGGTGTAACATAAAATCATGAGGAAATTCATGTAGGTCCTAAGCAATATATATATCTCACTGGAATTTTGTCATAATTTAATAAGCATATTTGATACCCCAAATAATTGGGTCAAACTAGTCAAACCACGATTTACTCCAAAACCCTAATCGACCAAATTGATACACATCCCATATGTGTATTTTCTCACATGAAAATGTATAGGGGAAATAATTTATTCAAATACTATTCTATTTATCGTGAATTAATATAATTTTTCCAGAATTTATTTTCTAGGTTTTGACCTCCTAAAAATCCAAATCAACTTCGGCTGAACTGGATTTCTCTTTTTCCCTGAGATTAAAATATAGATTATTTTTGAGTGAAACCAAAGAAAAAGGAAACTAGGTATTTTTATCTACCTCCAGTAAAATCCACTTTATTTTATCATGCATGGAAATCTAGTTATAGAAGTATAAAGAAGGAAGAATGAAAAGAAATAGGAAAACATTTGTAAAATTACTCTAACAGTTGTTTACCAGTAAATCTACCCACTTCCTTCACCTTGCCTGTGTTTGCATCGACCCTGGGCCCACCTGGCAGTGACATGAGGTAGCTCCATCTCAGTGCACCCTCACTCCACCGCTCAGGCCAGAGAGAGAGACAGAGAGCGAAGGAGAGAGTGGCGCCGGCATGCTCGACGTGTGTCCGACGTCGTGGCCGCCGCCGACACTCGCCTTATCCTCCCCAGGGCTTCGCCACCTTTCCCATTTCACACCTATGCCAATCTAGCCGAGGGAGAGAGCTTGCCCTGCCTCCATTTCCTTCCATTTCCTTCGCTGGCCGTGAAGACGACGACCGTCGCTGCCGCTATTGCGCCTCGGTCGTTCCTCCTCTTTTTGTACTCCGTACTCTCCACACGGTGCTGATCCCATCCCCTCTAATCTTGCCCCGTGTCTTGCAGCCATCCCGCCAGAACGCCGTCGTGCCCCTGCAAGCTCCAGAGCGCCGCCGCCCAGACATCATCGTCGTCCGGCCGACTCCGGCCAAATCAGGCCAAGCCGCCGCGCCACGTCTTCGTCTCGACCCCAAGAGCCAGCCGACCGAAGGAATCGAACCATGAAGTTGTGAATTCGGGGATCGGCCGTTTCCTCCCCAACTCCGGCCGCTGGGCTCCATCGCCGAATACTCCTTCTCCGGTGAGCTCCAGAATGATTCCCCGTATGTAGGGCATCCTTGTGCAATTGCTAAGCTACTCTCCTACTCTCCCTGGCAGATCGAGGACCGGAGCAAGCTGCCGCCGTGAGACCTCCATTCTCTGCCGCCGCCCGGAAGTTTCTCCTTCGCCACCACGGTACAAGCGTCGCCAACCCCTGTGCGCTACTCGGTAAGAATCCAGGAGTCCTATAGAGCCATGTGCATGCATCCTTTCGCACTAAATCAAGCCGAAGCTCGATGTGCTCCTGCACACCGAGAGACGTCGCCGCTTCCGCTGCCATCATCCCCGATTCCGGCCACCATCGGCTGCGAGAAGACCACCCTTAGATTCGTCATAGACCCCTCTCCATTTTCTCTCTTGGACGTCCGCCGAGATCGGCCGTCGTTCGCCGTTGCCGCCGGCGAGAAGCTCGCCGATGCGCAGTTGCCCTGCCTCCTAGCAGCCAGGTCACTGACATGCGGGCCAACTTAGTTAGCGCCTAATAACTCTGATTAGTAATAGTTTAAAACTTTCAGGGTTTAAATTGTAAGGTTTCTTAGTATGACTTGTGGGACCAGGACTTAATTATAAATAAAGGGAACTTCAGGGACTCTTAATGGTATGTGCTTTAGCACGTGCTATAGGAGCTCGGGTTGATTCCTATAAACCCTAGGGGCTTTTCTGCATATTGACAGAGGCTGACATGTGGACCCAATGGATTATATTTTGGAAATATAATAGAAAAAAAAGGTTAGATCAATATAATTTCAACTGAAAATTCATTCAAACTTGTAAAACTCATATAAAATCAAATATAGCTCATTTTGAGGTGAAACCAACTCCAGTAGATTCATAAAATTGTGAACTTTAATATGGTAGATTAAAACCCTATGCCCACAGTATGAAAATTATTCCTAAAATTACAAATAAGAAATAGTTAACATAGACCTTGTATAATTTCTAGAAAATTCATTTTTACTCCAAATGGAGTGAACTAAATTTCTGTAGAATCACAAAAGTATGAACTTTAATTTAATAATATAATATTTCATACTTTCTGTAACAGGAACGGGCTAATAATTTATATTGTAAAATGACCACCACAAAATGCAAGTTAATTTCCAAAATTCATAGGAAATTCATACTAGCTTAAAAAATTATGAAACCAGTTGTATTAATCTTAGAAAACAATCCTCTTTATCCCAGTGAGGTTAATTTGATCAAAATCATATATGAAAAGTGATTCACAATAATACATTAGTAATTACTACTATACATCAATGCAAACTTAGGAAATTCATAACTCTTAAATAAAAAGAGATAAAATAGAAATTCTTTCACCTAAATCTATCTTAGGTCAGAACCTATCTACTGTGCACAAATCATGCATTTTAGAGCATTTTGTATTTTTCGCATAATTTGGTATTTATATGCATATCGTGTCATTTGTATAGATAATTCGTATCGACGGTGAAAGAGTGATTTAGGTGATATTCACTTTGTTCCAAATCAAGGCAAGTTTATTCCTCCCCTTTCCTTTGATCACATTGAAACCTATGATTTGGGAGATGAAAAGTGTTGCTTGTAAAACTGCATATGTATTTGATTAAAAACGATATTTGAAAACTTAGTAAATGGTAGCTATGACCTTATTGCTGCATAATCTACCTTGATACATTGTTACCCTTTTATTTGTAACCATAGGATGAAGTTGAATACTTCCTAGACGCTCATGGGAGTGTCTACATATGCTTTTATGTATGCCAATTGCTTAGCCATGCCTAGAACTATGCAAATGAATAATTTTATGACTTGTTAAATGGGATTTTGATCATTTGGTTAATGCTGGATTGAAAATAAAAGTGTTAAGTATTTGCGAACTAAAGTGTGAGTAAAATGATTTTAGACTTGGGCGGCAAGTGGTGTGCATATGGTGGTAGTTGTGCACCGATAGGGGGAGTGTTCGCCCGGGTTGCTTAAGGACCGAACTTGGTGTCGTTCACTATTGTTTACCGTACATCCACATATGCTATTATGGGGTGGCCTTAGCTAATTAAGTTACTTAAAGTCTAACCTTGCATATTGGTAGGCCGAAGTAGAATGAATTAGTCTAAGCGATGATTCATAGGAACTACCTATTTACCCCGCTGATAATGGGGGTAGTTTAGGCGTCTAAGTCTGTCCAATTCAATGGTACAGTGCCTCGTGGGGGAACGGATGTGTTCGCTGCCACGGCGTTAGGTTTAAGGCGTGGGCCCGCCACCTAGCGGTTCTGGGTCATGCCCAGGATGGATTCACACTTGCCATCGCTGATGCAAGGTTAGGCGTTAAGTAATGTAAAGGCTACGTTGTGACCTCTAGACCGCATTCATTGTGTAGAGTGTGGTGGTACCGACGGGTACCAGACAAACTAGAGGGATTCACATCATGTGGGTAAAGCTGTACAAACTCTGCAGAGTTCTCTAAAACTAATCGATTAGCCGTGCTCACGGTCATGAGCGACATAGTGAATTGTCATGGGTATAGACTTATGTTTTATAAATGTGTTTACGAAAATGGGCTATGGGAATGGTGATGAGTATGGAGTATGGTGAAGGATGATGATGATGTTAATGATGGTGATGATGTTGCCCGGTGTGGGCTGATATGATATGATGGTGTTGGTAATGACTTGGTGTTGGGAAAGAGAGTATATATATGAGGTTGAGATGGTGAATATTAGGGTTTACTTACATTAATGTTTTATTAATTGAATTGTGAACTTCTTTACAAATGTTTGTGAACTAAAACTTGCTTTATGCTGAAATGAACTACAAATAGCCTTCCTTGATTTATGCCATGCATGTAGTATGTTAGGATTGTCTTGTGCTTGCCGGTACATTAACTTGTTTAATGTACTGACTCTTGTACGACTGGAATATCCATTTTGCAGGTTGATTGCTTAGACTTCTAAGTGATTCGGGGAATCGTTGTTTCTTCTAGGATCAGATCCAAAGAGGGTTATTTTCCCTTGTCGGCTGCTTGTGGATTTGGGTAGTCAAGCTTCCGCGGATCAGTAATTATCTGGCCGTTTGGCCTATCTACTTAAATAAAGATGTAGAGTAAAGTTTATCTATGTTTACACCCTATTATTCTGATTTTTCATCGCTTAGATGAAAGTGTGGAACTAGAGCTTTTCCTGGGATCTAGTTCTACACCGGTATGAGTTTTGAGCATTTGGGATGTCGTAGAGCTTTAGCGAATTTTGTCAAGTCTCCTGAGATGTGTAATACATCTGGTCACCATCTTCGTGTGGTTTGACGGGCATGTCTCAGGCTGAAGTTGACTGGCATGCTAAAGTCCCAGCAATATCCCCTATGCTCTCTACTCGGCGCTTCAGGTTTTATACTATGTATGTCATTTGACTTGATAGGGAAGCAATGAGGTTGGATGGTTACTGTTTTACTTAATTATTATTGGACCCCATCCAACTAAATATTTCGCGCTATCATTTCAAATAACTTACATAATATTTAACCCGGGGTGTCCCGACAAATGACCAGTTAATTCATTGTTATACATGCATATGTCATATTTATATATATACACACACATGAAGGAATTCAAGAAACTTGCCTTCGTTTTGCGTGGAGTTATTGGGGCCACTTAAGCTTGAGCGACGACGGGGGTCAGCACCTATTAGAAAAAAAATTAGACAAAAAATTAAAACACTATTAGCAAAATGTACAAAGATGTACAATATTATATTTAATATATACAATAAATAGATAGTGACTCAACATATTGGGTGAACACAAGACCTCGCTCTTTCGAGCGAACCAGTACCATCGTACGTTCGTTTGTTCGTTCGGTCGCTCGTTCGTTCCAAACTTTTCTACACTGTCTAGCACGTTGCATACACTAGTCTACTCCTTTAATTTATTGTACTCTCTCTTGCTCTGTAATACTTGACGTTTTAAATAATAACATGACCTATAAAATATATTTTTAATATATACAATAAATAGATAGTGACTCAAGATATTGGGTGAACACAAGACCTCGCTCTTTCATGCTACAAACGGATAATTTTCATAACAAATTTTGTCTTGACTCCCCATGTATAGGAGTCAAGACAAAATTTGTCTTGAAAAATCTCTGTTTCTGTTTAGTCATGAAAGACCGAGTGCTTGTGTTTAGCCAATATCCTGAACCAGTACCTACTTCGAACGAGCGAACTTCGAGCGAACCAGTACAATAAACCCTAAACCCTAAACCCTAGTTTCTTTAAAGTTATTGATCTCAACCTTATTCGAAATGAAATGTTAAGAATTATGTAAGCGAAGGGAAAAGATGCAGTTACGATTAGTAATAATTACTCCTCATTAATTATCGGCAACTGTTTAGGAGTGTACTGTCTATAAGTGAAGTAGTAGTATAGTATGTAACATACAGAGGTTAGCTAAGCTAATTAAGCTAGATGAGCATGCATGGAAGCAGTTGCTCGTTCGCTCGCTCGTTCGCTCGTTCGCTCGGTCGTTCGCTCGGTCGTTCGCTCGATCGTTCGTTCGGTCGTTCGCTCGCTCGCTCGTTCCGTCGTTCGTTCGCTCGTTCGCTCGTTCACTCGTTCGTTCGTTCGATCGTTCGTTCGATCGTTCGTTCGGTCGTTCGCTCGGTCGTTCGACCGTTCGCTCGTTCAGTCGTTCGTTCGTTCGTTGCCTTCGTTCACTCCTTCGTTCGCTCCTTTACTCGTTCGTTCGCGCATAGGTTCGCTCGTTCGTTCGGTCGATCGTTCGCTCGTTCGGTCCACACATGTCGTTCGTTCGTTCACGTTCGTTCACGTCCGTTCACGTTCGTTCTAACGTTACGTCGTTCGCGGCGGCGGCCATGGTGGTGCGGCGGCCGTGGTGGTGGCGGCGGCGACCGTGGTGGTGCAGCAGTCGTGGTGGTGGCGGCGGCGGCCGTGGTGGTGGCACGGCCGTGTTGTGGCGGCGGCTGGTGGCGCGGCCGTGGTGGTGGCGGCGGTCGTGGTGGCGCGGCCGTGGCGGCCGCGCCGCCGTGTTGTGGCGCGGGCCGGCGGCGGCGGTGGTGGCGCGGGAACGAGCCAACATGGCGACGGCAGTGTGGACGGCGCGGCGACGGTGGTGCGGTACGTGCCATTGTTGAAAACAGACGGAAGAAAAGATGGAGATCGGTCCAAACCTCGGCTGGGAGACGCGGTGCGAACGGCGACGACGTACGGCGGCGGAGACGACGAAGACGACGACGGCGGCAAAGACGGAGGACGTGCGCGCTGAGAGTGGAGAGAAAATGAGAAATGGCTAAGTGTGGATCCGGAGAAGACGATGTGCCCAGCATTTTATAGTCGGGATCTTTAGTCCAGGTTGGTGCAACCGGGACTAAAGATGTCATCTTTAGTCCCGGTTCGTGGCACCACCCGGGACTAAAGATATCTTTAGTCCCGGTTGGTGCCACCAACCGGGACTAAAGATGTTTTCCCGCTCGGCCAAATTTTCTATTTGTCCCGGCTATGTTTAACAACCGGGACTAAAGATTGAAACAGTGCCCATGTAAATGTTAGTATTAAAATATATAATGCCATATTACCTATTTAATAGTTCAAAATTGATATTACATTCCAATAACGATATATAATTAAAATTTGACCAATTTAAATACTATTTGAATAGTATTAAAATATCTACTACCATATTACCAATTTAAATAGTTTTAAATTATTATTAAATATAAATAATCACATATAGACCAATTTGAATACTATTTGAATAGTATTAAAATATCTACTACCATATTACCTATTTAAATAGTTTTAAATTATTATTAAATATAAATAATCACATATAAATAACATATGACATTTCAATTTGATATTACATTCCAATAATTGATATTACTATCTAATACTATATTACCTATTTAAATAGTTCAAAATTGGTATTACATATATAATTGTAGTAGTAAAAAACACAAACATTACATGGCCTTCAATACATTGTAAATAATTTGCGTCGTCCATACAACAACCTATGTCACTGTTTTTCTCACGTACTTTCTCCTCACTAATGTTCCTTCGCTATGATCGTTGCGTGAGTAAGGGGTGTCCTCCTTTGAAAGGAGGATGCTTGGGTCAACCGTCACCGCGAACAGAGGTTGCCCGTCGAACTAATCGTAATCTTCGTCAGTCTTATCCTCGACTCCGACGATTTTCCTTTTGTCTGGGAGAACCACGTGGCGCTTTGGCTCGTCGGGTCCTTTACCCTTCTTTGGTTTGCTAGACATGTCCTTCATGTAGAAAACCTGTGTGACATCATTGGCTAAGACGAAAGGTTCGTCTGAGTATCCAACCTTGCTTAGGTCAATCGTTGTCATCCCACTGTCATCAATCGTTACGCCTCCACCGGTGAGCCTAACCCATTGGCATCGAAACAGAGGTACCTTCAAGGGTCCATAGTCTAGTTCCCATATGTCCTCGATGACACCATAATACGTGCTAGTTGCACCATCGTATCTCATGGCGTCGATACGTATAGCAGAGTTCTAGTTTGTGCTCTTTCTGTCTTGGGCTCTTGTGTAAAATGTATACTCATTGATTTCATATCCTTGGAATGTCGATATCGAGCAAGAAGGCCCCCTCGCCAAGAAGGCTAGTTGTCGGTCAATGGTTTCTGCACCCATTAGACGTTGTCGTAGCCAAACGGGGAAAGTATCGATGTGATGGCGTGTAATCCATGCATCAGACTTGCCGATGTTTTTCGACCGAACAATCACCAGGTGCTCCTCGATGTAAGGAGCCACCAACGAAGATTGTTGCAAAACCGTGAAATGTGCTTTACGGAATAAATCGTTGTCCACGGTCATTATTGCTTTTCTTCCAAGAGTCCCCTTTCCCCGTAGTCTCCCCTCATGGCTTGATTCGGGTACCCCGATTGGACGGAGGTGTTCAATAAATTCTACGCAGAACTCAATGACCTCCTCTGTTCCATAACCCTTGGCGATGCTTGCTTCCGGACGAGAACGGTTACAAACGTATTTCTTTAGAACGCTCATGTACTTCTCGAAAGGAAACATGTTGTGTAGGTACACAGGACCGAGAATACTGATCTCTTTCACAAGGTGACATAGAAAATGCGTCATTATATTGAAGAATGACGATGGAAAGATCATCTCAAAGCCGACGAGACATTGGACCACATCCTCTTGAAGGGTTGTTAAACTGTCTGGATCTATGATCTTTTGCGAAATTGCGTTCATGAAAGCACATAGCTTTGTTATTGTTCCCAGGACATTATCAGGAAGGATACCACGAATTATAACAGGAAGCAGTTGTGTCATCAACACGTGACAGTCATGAGACTTTAGGTTTCTGAATTTCTTTTCCTTCATACTTATTATTCTCTTTATGTTCGAGGAGTATCCAGACGGTACCTTGATGCTCTCCAGGCATTCAAACATACTTTCCTTCTCTTCCTTGCTTAGGGTATAGCTTGCAGGACTCAAGTAATGGCTTCCTTTATCCTTCGGTTCCGGGTGAAGGTCTTCGCGTTGTTGCATATGCTTGAGATCATTACGTGCTTCAAGTGTATCTTTCGACTTCCCATATACACCTAGGAAGCCTAACAGGTTGACGCAAAGGTTCTTAGTGAGGTGCATCACGTCGATCGCGTGCTGGACGTCTAAGACTTCCCAATAGGGTAACTCCCAAAAAATAGACTTCTTCTTCCACATCGCCGCGTGACCATCTTCGCTCTCTATAGGTTGGCTGTCAGGTCCCTTTCCAAATACTACTTTCAGATCTTTCACCATAGCAAACACGGTTTTTCCGTTGCGATGTTTAGGCTTAGTACGGTGGTCTGCCTTCTGTTCGAAATGCTTGCCTTTTTTCCGTAGAGGATGGGTAGCAACAAGGAATCGACGATGGCCCATGTAAACAACCTTCCTGCAGTGTTTCAGATATGTACTTTCAGTTTCATCCATGCAATGGGTGCAAGCCTTGTACCCCTTGTTTGACTATCCTGATAGGTTGCTAAGTGCAGGCCAATCATTAATGGTCACGAACAACAACGCTCGTAGGATAAATTGCTCCTGTTTGTACTCGTCCCACACGGAGACACCTTCTTTGTTCCACAACAGAAGAAGATCCTCAACCAGTGGTCTTAGGTACACATCAATGTCGTTACCAGGTTGCTTTGGGCCTTGAATGATAATTGGCATCATGATGTACTTTCGCTTCATGCATAGCCAAGGGGGAAGGTTGTAGATACACATGGTAACAGGCCAAGTGCTATGGCCACTGCTCATCTCTCCAAATGGATTCATTCCATCTGTACTTAAACCGAACCTTACGTTTCGGGCATCCTCTCCAAAGTCTGGAAATGTTCTGTCGATGTTTCTCCACTGCGACCCGTCGGCGGGGTGTCGCAGCATCCCGTCTTGTTGACGTTCTTCTGCGTGCCAGCGCATCATGCTAGCATGCTCTTTGTTCCTGAACAAACGCTTAAGCCGTGGTATTATAGGGAAATACCACATCACCTTAGCAGGAACTCTTTTCTTCGAAGGCTGTCCGTCAACATCACCTGGATCATCTCGTCTAATCTTGTATCGTAGTGCTTTACAAACCGGACATGCTTCTAGGTTCTCGTACTCCTCACCGCGATAGAGGATACAATCGTTCGGACATTCATGTATCTTATGTACTTCTAGTCCTAGAGGGCATACCACCTTCTTAGCTTCATACGCTGTTTCGGGCAACTCGTTTCCCTCCGGAAGAATGTTCTTGACGAGTTTCAATAACTCGCCAAATGCCTTGTCACTCACACCATTTTTTGCCTTCCATTGTAAGAATTCTAGCGTCGTACCCAATTTTTTGTGCCTCTGTTCGCAACCTGGGTACAACGAAGTTTTGTGGTCTGCTAACATACGGTCCAATTTTTGGACCTCCTTCTCACTTTCGCAGTCGTCCTTTACGTCCCGCAACATTTGACCAAGATCATCTACAGCGACGTTATCTTGAACAGCTCCGTTCGCCTCGCCTTCCGGATTTTCGTCAAATCCACCGTATTGATGAGCCCAGCCCGGAATATTCTCGTCTTCTACTTCATCTTCTTCCATTGTAACCCCTAGCTCTCCGTGCGAGGTCTAACAATTATATCCAGGCATGAATCCAGACTCAAACAAGTGCACATGAATAGTTCTTGATGATGAATACTCCTTTCGGTTACTACACCTTTTGCATGGACAACACATGAAACCCTTGTACTTGTTAGCATTAGCCACCTTCAAAAAATAATGCACGCCTTCAATAAACTCTTTCGACCGTCGATCCGCGGTGTACATCCATTGTCGATCCATCTAGACATCAAATAGTCCAATGTTACTAACGAAATCTACATTGTCGAAACTAATTAAATAATCATACAAAAATTTATAACATCATTATTCAAAGCGAAACTAATTTCTAGAAAAGAGAATGGAGAAAATATTCTAATTTTGCCTAACATATTTTGCCTAACATCATTATCCAAATTTTCAAATCTCAAAATCAACCTAATTTTGCCTAACATATTTTCTCCCTCATCATTTTGCATAAACATTTATGGAGAAAATATTTTATAGAAACAAAGCTATAAATGCAATATGCTAAGCATACATTATCAGAGAATGGATTTGCTAACCTTTTCGATCTCTCCAATTTGTATATTATCACCAAAACAAATTTATCAAAAATTTTGGCAGCACTTCCCTTCTTCCTCCTTCTCTTGGCAGCAATGGCTCGGACTAGAGGAGGAAGAAGAAGTATAAAAAGGTGGATCACTATAGTCCCGGTTAATAACACTAACCGGGACTATAGATCTAAATTAACTTTAGTCCCGGTTTATACCACCAATCGGGACTAAAGTTAGGATCTTTAGTCCCGGTTGATTACACCAACCGGGACTAAAGATCCCCGCCCCCCTGACACCAGCCTGACAGGGCCGGTGGGATATTTAGTCCCGGTTTATACCACCAACCGAGACTAAAGTTAGGATCTTTAGTCCCGGTTGATTACACCAACCGGGACTAAAGATCCCCGCCCCCCTGACACCAGCCTGACAAGGCCGGTGGGATCTTTAGTCCCGGTTTATACCACCAACCAGGACTAAAGTTAGGATCTTTAGTCCCGGTTGATTACACCAACCGGGACTAAAGATCCCCGCCCCCCTGACACCAGCCTGACAGGGTCGGTGGGTGTTTGAATCGGGACTAAAGATGATATTTAGTCCCGGTTGGTGTTACCAACCGGGACTAAAGATCATCGCGACTCGTTACCTTTTTTAACTGGGACTAAAGTTGATCTTTAGTCCCGGTTCATATTCGAACCGGGACTATTCCGGTTTTTCTGATTCCGACCAAAGATCAGTTCTCCAGTAGTGATAGATGTCGGTTTTTCAACCGGCACCTATTGGTCGGCACCAATAAAGCAACCGGCACCTATGTGAAATATAGAACCGGCACCTTTACCTTTGCTCGAGCCAAAAAAAAGAGAGCCAGCTCGAATCGAGCCGAACTCATCATCCCTGCCATCGTCGTCGCATGGGAAGGACGCGGCTGCCGTCGCCGCCGAGGTGTGCCACCTCTCCTCCCGCCGGATCTGGCGGAGGGGAGGGCGCGCGCGGGCACCATCGCCGCCATCACCGGAGGCCGCCGCGGCTTCCCATTCCGCCGCCCCCTCCCACCGGATCTGGCGGAGCGGAGGACGCGGGCCCCATTGCCGCCATCATCGGAGGCCGCCATGGCCTCCCATCCCGCTGCCCCCTCCCACCGGATTTGGCGGAGGGGAGGACGCGGGCCCCGTCGCTGCCATCATCGGAGGCCGCCGCGGCCTCCCATCTCGCCGCCCCATCCCGCCGGATCTTGCGGCCTCCCCTCCCACCGTTGCCGCCTCCATCACAGACGCCACCGCTGCCGCTTTCGAGAGAGAGGGAGGCGAGAGAGAGACAGAGAGGCGAGAGAGAGGCGAGAAGGGTCGACTGTTATAAGCCGCGCTCGATCGGCTCGGTTTGCACGTCTCGGTTTGTTGGTATAGGTGCTGGTTTTTTAAAAGAACCGACACCTATAATATATTATAGGTGTCGGTTTTTTAATTAACCGGCACCTATAATATATTATAGGTGCCGGTTCTTTTAAAAAACCGGTACCTATAATAAAAAGTGCCGGTTTTAGCTAACGAACCAGCACCTATACTTCCTTAAAGGTGCCGGTTCTTTATTTTTTATCGTGCAAAAACAATAAAAGGCATATAGGTGCCGGTTTTAAATGAACCGGCACCTATAAGGCCGGTCCCTATAAGGGTTTTTGTAGTAGTGACTACAAAAATACACAAGGAGGACGGCACTATAGGGGCCAAAAATGCTAAACCCGATACCTATAGATTTTTTTCCATCTTCGCGGGCTAAAAACCACAGATGCCGCTTCTAGATATAAACCATCACTTATACTATAGGTGTCTGTTTTGTTAAAAAAAATCGAAACCTTTAATATATTATAGGTGTCGGTTAATTGAAAACCAACACCTATTGTCGGTTTAAATAAACCGACACCCGTAAAAATCGAACCAAACCAAGAGCCCGAGATCTCTCCTTTTTTAGCACAAAGGGGACCGAGACAGGGCTTATCCACTCGTCCCCCTCTCGCTTATATCTATCACACTCCCTCTCTCTCTCGCCTCTCCTCCCCTCCTCATCTCTCCATGGCTCCCTCTCCTCCTTTCCTTCTCCCTTCTCCGTTAGCTAAGACGATGGCAACGGTAGGCAGAGTCATATCCGACGTTGGCCGTGAATAGGGCGGTGTCTCCTGCGATGGATCCAGCGTCGACGGTGGGCGGTGTGGCATCGGTGGTAGTTCCCGTGACGGATCCAGCGGCGGCTCCTGCTACGAGCAGTTTGGGCTATGTGATTTGGGGATAGTTTTGATTGATTTGTGCTATGTGATTTAAGGATTTTGGATCGATTTGTGCTATGTGATTTGGGGATTTTGGATCGATGGTGGTGTGGGTGTAATGAGGAGTGGCTCGATGCATTGGCTCGATTCGAGCCGATGCATCGAGCCGGCTTTTTTTTTCAATCCTGAAACCTCAAATGTGTTGCCTGTTGGGTGCCGGTTGGAAAATCCGATACCTATGATCGGTTTTCAACCGACACCTATAATCTTTTCTGTAATAGTGAAAATTTGATAACATTCAAGCAGCATATATATACCAATTCATAAAATATTAAGTCTATACTCAACTAGCACATCAAGATATTAAAAAGAAAAATCCAGTCAATAAACAATACGATTACTATCCACTCATACTATTCACACTTCAATTTTTTTTCTTCCTCTAGAGAAATTATGTTAGGTTGAGTGAAAGGGCACCAACTAGGATATGTGACAGTGCAATTGAATACAACACAGTTGTATGTGAGTGCATGATCGATAACGTATTTGGCAGCATAACTGTTCGAAATTAACATATCAATTTTTACGTCACGCCTATAACAAAATCATTACGGCGATCGGCAAAACCTGCAGCTGGCATAGTGGTAGTAGTTGGGGTCAAAACCATGATCAATTCAGTCAGCATCACCGACGATGGGAGTAATATAATTGTATGTACAAGCTGTGTGACTGCACCGAATAGTTGTTTATAGGACGTTGCTGCAGCACGAAATCCTCGTGCTTGAACACCCTAAAATCCAATAACGTTTATGCACGTCTCTACGAAATTGAGATGTACACCATTCATCAAAAAGAAAAAGAAAATTTCTGAAAATAAATCTGAACAGTAATTGTTCGGATTCATTTCTAAAAGTTAATTTTTAATGAGACAAAAAAAATATGCAAAAAAGACGTAGGAGGTAAAGGGAGGAAACCATCAAACACTACTTAAAAAACCATCATATGGACCTGCTTATAGATGCCGGTTTATTTAAAATCGGCACTTATGGACCTTTTTCCACCTCCCGTGAGATAAAAAATAGAGAACCGGCACCTTTGAACAACTATAGGTGCCGATTTTAAAAAAAACGACATCAATACTATTAGTACCGTTTTTTTAAAAAGAACCGACACCTATAATATATTATAAATGTCGGTTAATTAAAAACCGGCACCTATAATATATTATAGGTACCGGTTTTATTAAAAAACCGGCACCTAAGAATCAAGCCAAGCCGGCAAGAGGATGAGCCAAGCCGACGGGGCCCACCTCGAGGAGATAAGGGCGCCACCACCTCCAGATTGATCTCGAGGAGATCCGGCTCGCTTTCTCGGTCCCTCTCTCTCGGCTTCCTCTCTCTCGCTCTCCGGCGTCGGTGGCGCCCGTTGGGAGAGAAGGCAGCAGCGACGCCCTCCCCTTCGCCAGATCTGGCGGGAGGGGAGGCGGCAGCGGCCCGGCAGTCTCTCTCTCTCGCTCTCCATAAGTCCCGCGTCGGCGGCCCGGTGGAAGGGGAGGCGATGGCGGCCCAGCGGCTCCGGCGACACTCTTCCCTCCGCCAAATCTGGGGGAGGGGAGGTGGTGGGAAGGGAGGCAGCGAGGCCGAGGGGCGACTAGCGTTCTGGCGGCTAGGGTTCCGGCAGCCGTGCGGGGCAGCTCCGGTGACATCAAAGGTCAGTTCCCCCCCTCGTCCTCCCTACTCCTCTCCCCTCTCCCTCGCCATCCTCTCTCTCGCCCTCCTCTCTCTCGCTGATCTCGTCGCCGGAATGGCAACGACGGCCTCTCCTTCCTATGAATGCATCTGTGAATGTTTGATGTGAATGTATCTGTGATTGTTTGTGATGTGAATATATGAATTTGTGATTATCTGATAACTTGCCTCATTTCTTTTAGATTTTTCTATTTTTTTTGGCTTTGAGGCATTGGCTCGAATTGAGCCGAGCCAAGCCGTCTTTTTTTTTTGCGATCCATACACCTCAAAGGTGTCGGTTTTTGAACCGACACCATTAACGATACTCAGAGGTGCCAGAAGCTGGGTGCCGGTTGCAAAACCGGTACCTATGTGGAATTGGCAACTGGCATCAAAAAGAGTGTTGTGTAGTAGTGAAATCTGCTCTTCTGATGAACTTGGAGTTCCGATGACAAAATTTCCGTTGATGATGCATGGTGTTATTGCTGTGCTATGGAAGATTGCGAGATGGATAGTGTTGACGGTGGCGAGAGGAGGCTCCACGACTCTGACTTCACAAATTCCCACACGAAAATCTTATCAACGTGATCCTCTGACATCTTTGGGCCAGCCCATGCGGCCCACCCTAACCCAGCCCATTATCGCTCCCGTTCACATCATAGAACGCGAGACCACCTCACATGGCAAAATCATCATAGTTATTGAAACCGAACTGGACCGGTAGTTCGACCGGAGAAAATCGAACCAATGCTTCTCTTCTGACAAAAATAAATATACCACTAAACAAACTAGGCTAGTACTGGGTATTTTCCATATAGGCAAAATTAATTTACTTATCCCTCTTTGATTCAACAGAATTTTAAAAATAAATCTCTCCTTATTTTTTATTTTTTTCTTGAGCTGGCACGTTCAAGCGGTAAACCAGTGGTTGAACCGGTAAACAATCGTTATACCCCCATCTAGTTTTAGTGGCCAACGTTGACCTCATTTTTATAAATGGGCCTCTTAACACACCCGTATGTGAAAATAGGCTTATTTTCGCGTGTGGGCTTGTTAAGAGACTCGCCTGTAAAAATACATTTTCGTATGTGGGTCTTTTAAAGAGTCACGTGCGAAAATAAAAGCCGATTTTTACAGGCGCGATTAGTTACGGTCCACTTGCAACCTACAGGAGCTTTCGTACGTAAAAATCGTTTATGTAGTAGTGCATGTATCTTACACTACTTCTAGAAGAGTGAAAACCAGATTATTTATGCCATGATTCAAAAATACAACTTATGAAGAAAAATTATGTTCATCAATTTTGATTATAATTTTTTTCTGTTCTGTTTGTTAACTTTATAATGTATACTATTTTGTTCTTCCATGTAAGCAATTATCTATAAAAGCTTCATCATCTAGATGGTAGAATTAGTTTGTTTAGTTGATTTGTTTAGAAAAAAGTCTAACAAACTAAGTCTGAACTAAAATTAATGTGGTTTTTCCTGTTTTTTAATTGAATGTTCTCACTGTTTAGTAATGGATGGATTGGATGGGGACAACCTATCTGAGAACGTTTCATGCAGAGAGGCTCCACATAGCCAAATGAGAACACAATCAAATAATGTCTAAATACAACTACAAATACATCATTGTTTATTGGATGTTATTTTTTATAACTGCTTCCATGATTTAGATATTTTTTAAAAAATTATAGTTAAATATTACAAATTATATATTTGAAAGTTGAAACCAATCACTATGTAAATTTTCTGTTTAGCTAGTACGCGTGCAGTCGGCATGAATTATGTAGTTAGCTAGCCTCCACTCCGCATGAATTAAATGTATTCAAGATTACATAATCTTTAATTCGAAACCTATAATATTTATCCAATTGCCATAATTCTGTTTTATTCCATGAAATTCCAAACAGGTGCTTAAATATTTGTGTTCAAAAGACCCAACAAATTCTTGCAAAGAAAAATTGTTGTAATTCGTCCGTGTCTAGTATATGAAAATTATTTGGTGATGACATTTTTCTTGCAACTCCTAGTCATTATGCCTTAGGTTACTATATGATGGTTGCACCTATGGAAATGTCATGTGTTCTATTATACTGGTGTTCACACTCTTGATTATGTTTAGTTAATTCTATTTCCCATACCTTGGTATATCGTAAAATCTAAATGAATCCTAAAGTTAATCATTCTGTATATATGCAGGGAAAACGTGGCATGTTTATGTTCACATATAGAGATGATTAACCATTTTAATGGTTTGTACAGAAAATATAAACGGATTTATGTTCTTACCCAAAAGGTATATAACATCATTGCCATGTACAACTTAACAGTATCTATCTATGATATATTAAAAGTCCGTTAAACACCATCTAAAATCGATGGGATGTTAAGGTTTAGTGTAGATTAAATTACAATCTATTATATTCTTAAAATTATAATCATGTAGTTAGCTAATTATTGATGTTTTTATATTATTAATCGATGGGATGGGATGGGTTTTGGGTTTTTTCTATTTTTAAGATTGATCTACGTAGATTTAATGGTGTAGAATAACGGGTTCACCGTATTAAGCGAAAATCAAGGGTAAGATATTTTTTCTCGGAATTTCTAAGATTTTTTTTAATTTATTAGAATGCCATGTGACGACATAGGAGCATTTGTAGGTATGACGACTTAGGAGCATTTGTAGAAATCTCACGTAAAGGTGCACCTTGCTAAAATACAACTTAAAATAACATATATTTTTACAAGTTAAACTATAGTTAATATGGGCTTGAATTATTAGTTTGGTTCAACTAATCTAAGTGAGGAAGAAAAACAGAAAAAAAAGTACGTACGTACATTTTGGGGGGTTGGGGATGGGTTTGTGGATACGTACATACAGTAGTGTTCTGAGCGACGTGGGTTTTTGAGAATCCTTCCTGCCGGTGCTCGACGCGAGCCAAAGGATCAGCACGAGCAGCTGCTTTATATGGAATAATATTATATTAATATAACATCATGTAAAAATTTTAATGGGTTTAATCAAAAGGATAGTCAAATGAAAATTACAGTATCATGATTTTTTTTAGTTTGTCTTTCCCAATTAAGTTAATGAAATGCTAAATTCTGAGTTCGAGCAACGCAATTTATTAATTATTTCCTTAATTAGTGAATTTATGATATATTTTTTAAGTGTGATTAATGAAAGACTAATTAATTGAAAGTGTTGTCATCAGCGTACTAATACAACCGCCTCAAAGAAAATAAGAATGGCTCAAAATATATTTGTAGCAACATTATGTTATATTTTTACTACAGACTGCAGGTTGCATATATTATAAGGAAGTGTTATACCTTTTCAGCAGGTCCCTTGTTTCAGGACATCTAAACCAACCTAAATTTTGGTTGCAGTCGTTGGATGACAACGAAAAGACTACAAACAAATAATGTTATTAACATTTTTAGTCAATATAATAAATGATTATTAAAATAATGCAATGAATTTAAATAAAAAATATATTGAGATTTTTTTTTAACAGTTGTGAGTGTTACTATAACCACATGGTCCGAAAATTCAACATCACTTAATTTTGCTTTATTAATCCATAATCAGATTCTAAACGTTTCATCCTTGCATATGTTAGGACTTAGAAAATCACAGCCAACGCTTATTCAACTCGGAGCATAATGTCACCGATTTTACTTACCCAACGGTTTGTTTGTGTTTCTTCAATATGTCGTATATAAGATGCTTAGCTAACAACATCTAAAACAATGAGGGTTAATTAATATATTAGGAAATGAAATATATTTTATATAAATCAAACAATTGTGATGGCAAAAAATAAAGTTTCAAAATAACGTCTTACCAGCTAGATAAGTATGTAGTGCTGTCTATTATTTTTGAGAGATTCTCAATGCTTAAAAATTTAAAGGTTTGTTCTAGTTAGTTGTGATATGTTCTCTTCACTCTCGATCTTCTCAACTTTTGGTTGTACTTAAGAAACTTAGTACTCTATCACACTGTTAACTGGACGAAATTTTACTATCAATAAAACCCTTAAATTTTGTTACCACGTAGACAAATTCTTCTTTTATTAATGGTCTGAACTTCTTTTATTAATGGTCTGAACTTATTGACCTGATATTTCTTTACAATCTGCATTATGCTACCCATAGCAAATAGTTTAAGTCAGAACATATCTATAAATATCAAAACTACTTATGAGAAGACAATTTATGCCAACCACTTTACCAATAAGTATCAGGTCGGGGCTAATAAGTTCGTTGCTATTGGAATTTATGGCATCCCACAAACTCTAACTACCTTACCTTTAGTTTTCATGCTTCCTTCCAACTGTTGACAGCATGAAGCATATCATATGCCATGAAGTTACCCTTCAGTTTTGATGAAAGAAAAAATAATTCCAGATTATATACTATTATCAATATTTGTCTGGACCATGTAATATTCTGATATTTTTATATGTGTAACCAAAATACGCTGCTACATGTCACTACTAGGAAAAACATTATCGCAAGCGGCCGAAAATGGTCTTCGCGGGCGAGGCGGCCGTCCGCCTGTAAGAAAACGACTGTGAAGATTGCCGATCTTCGCAGGCGGGGCAGCCGTCCGCCTACGAAGATAATTTTCGCAGGCGGACATTGGCTAGTCCGGTCCACCTGCGAAAATATGAATCTGCCACCTGCAAAAAAAAATATCCTCCTACGAAGATAGGTAGAAATTTTTGAAATTTAATAATAATTTGCCCGTAAATTTAATAATAATTTGCCCGTTAATAGAAATTCTTGCAGGTAGATTATTATGTACATATATTGAAAGATTATCAAGCATTTGGTACTGAGAAATTTACATATATTGCATAACTCAAAAGTGTTGCCAAAATATACATATTACAATATTTTTTTACATTGTGACTTCAAATATGCCATCTAGTTACATTATGGCATAGCAATGTTCCACTCCCGAAGATTCTTGAATCCGTCACTTGTCGCTAAAGCACCCTCTAGGTTGAAGAAATCTCCTTTGACATGACAGCACTCATGGTGGATGAAATGGCACAGATCACGCTGGACATTTGTAATGCCTGTATCGTCAAAGCTTGTTCGACGTTCTAATCTTGGCAACTGCATGCATTGAAGATAAACAATATATTAGTACCATAAATATGTGAAGCTGTCTAGTACATAGTATAGAAACTTACATCCTTTGCGTTAGTACTGTACCTCCCATTAACCCTAAGGAATTCGCACGCGTAATACCCGCAAAGGACAGTTCATCTAGGTTGCTTGTGACACATCAGGACATATCTTCAGGACATATCATAGAAAAAATAGTTAAAATTTTCAATTAGTGAAACAATTGAAATACATTAAGTGAGTGGAGTATTACCGGCCAATAGGTACGTACTAGCAGCTTCTCCCTTGTCCGGGTCTGTTCTCCACCCTTGAACTTGTAGTATTGGTACGCACTGTATGGTACCACATCACAAGCTGCGGGATTTTTCTCTGAGTTCCCTCAGTTCTGTCAGACGGTTCTAGGCCAATATTGCTATTCGATTTGTACTGGCTAGCACCGCATGTTGGACATTCATCTAAAGAAGCGTCCTCTTTCCTGAACAGTATGCAATGATTAACACACGCATGAATCTTTTCCACACCAAGTGAAAGGGGGCATATGAGTTTCTTCGCTTGATATGTGCTGGATGGTAGTGAGTTAGGCCTCGGGTGCATTTTCTGCAGAAGTTCTAAAAGACTGTCGAAACTGGTATCAGACCATCCATGTCTCGCCTTTAACCTCATAAGTTCAAAAACTGACCGTAGTGTTGTGAACTCACTGTCACAGCCCTTCAACTCATCGTACAGAACTTCCTTAGCTGCCTTCTGTAAAGCTTCAAAGTTATTTAAACCTCTAGCCGACCCCATCAGCACCTCGGGTTCTGCATGACGTAACATTTCCTCTAGATCGATTTTGTCCTCAAAAGAACCATCGTCGTACACCATGTCTTCAACTTGTGCCGGAACTACATTTTCAGGCCCGTCCACTTGTTCTTCGCCATGACGTGTCCATATTTCGTACTTGTCCATAAATCCATGAGTTACTAAGTGCTCCTTCACTTTATAAGCATCTTCCCATGCTATTTCATTCTTACAGTTAGCACATGGACAACTTATCTTCCTCATATTGTTCTTCTCAGCGTGTGCCTTCGCAATACCAATAAATTTAGACACTTCATCTCTATATGGAGACAAAAACCTCGGCCAATGATACATCCATTCCTGACTTTCCATATCTCTAAAAAAATGAACATAAAATATTTGCACTATTAATACCAAATTTGCAGGGTTTATTGAAAAAACATATCGCTATTCAAAACTAACTGAAGGTTAATTGTAAATTAATAAAAAAAAGTTTGTTTCATTTTTTTACACAGACATGCCAAATTAGTATATTAGGAAAATCTAACAAAATCTTATCATCGACATATTACAAACTAATATAATTATTTTTTGATTGCACCAAATAAATAGACATTAAAAATTTTATTCTCTCTCATATATATATGACAAGATCTAGATCTAGATCTAGAACTAGGAAGTGGATGTGATAGCAAAATAAAAAAAATGAGATTTTATGTTACCACATTAAATCACTACAACAAGAGGCATCAAGTATTACACACACATCTAACATCAACATATCAAAAGAAAATAAATTAAAAAACATGGAGCTTTTCCTTCACAATTTTGCATGCACAAATCCATCATAAATTGAGGTCTAAAAGCTTAAAAAATTACATACCTAGTGTGAAAATGAGTAGATCTAAGCACCGTAGAAAAATCCCCTGAAGATTTGAAGTTCAAAACCTCTCCCCTATATTTAAGTCACTTTAGGAGAGAGAAACATCGGGGAGAATGAACAGGCTTAGGGAGGAAGAAGACTATATAGGGGCATCTTTGCAGGCGGGCCATATAAGCGACGCCTGCGAAGATCGATCTTCGCAGGTGCACGTCGCCTGCCGCCTGCGAAGATAGATCTTCGCAGGCGTCGCTTATATGGTCCGCCTGCAAAGATCGATCTTCGCAGGCAGACCGCCCCCTCCACCCCGGGTATCGTCTTCGCCGGCGGGATTTTGGCTCCAAAGACCATACCCGCCTGTGAAAATTTAACCCCTACGACGCCGAAAATGAGTTTTCTAGTAGTGTGTATTCGCTGACAGATGTGCAACAAAAATAAGCTATGCTAGACTTCATGCAAATAATCTACAGATCAAATAGATCACATTTTGTTCTTAGTGTAGTTAACTCGAAGCCAAAAATCTGCTGTGAAAAAACTCATTATTTTGGTCCATTTTGTTTAGAGTCTTAGCGCTAGCTATTTGGCCTAGATTTATTAGCACTTTGGTCTCAAGCAAAAACAGTACAATTTAGCTTATAACATGCATATGGAAAATTAAATATCGGTCAATTATGAGTATAAGTTATTTTCCTTTTTACATAACATGCAGTGCATACGGACATGCATGTATTCAGAAAAAAAAAATCTGCTTCAATTTTATTATTAAACAACTCAATTCTTATAGTGAACTGTGTGGTATTCTATTGACGAAGGATCAACAGTTGACAATGTAACAGAAAGCAGCTCATTCACAGTAAAAATCGATCACATACAGCATGCAAGATGTCATGGGTTCATGCACAAAATTGATAGGTAACATGCATCTTGAGTAGAATAGAGATGCGACGGTGGAGGATTGCCACATGGTCTCCTAGATGTGACGATGGAGGATTGCAGACACGACAATGGATGTGCAAGCAAAAAAAAATTTTCCAACCGGCATCTTGACCCCCTCAAATTTATAGAGTTACGCGATGGGAAATCTCAGCTCCGGCCGTGCTGATCGATTTTGTTTGAGGATAAAAACCAACCTGGATTTAGGAAAAACATTACCTGACTTGGGAGAGATCTGGAGGTCTTCCCTCGTGTGCCCTAATGTATCTCGATCGACTTGAAACTTCAACTGGTTTCCGTTCGTGTTGATGCCTCCGCTCAGAGTCCAAATCACTTCGTTCGTCACCACTGCTTTTGCTGCATGATATGCCTCTCTCTATCGTGAGGTGCTGGAAATAAAAGTATTGGAGATAGAATTCGTTAGGTGCTGAAGATAATATCTGTCATAGATTTGTTGGTTGCAGATAGCTGGGCTTTGAAATAAGCCCAGTATGGACTAAATAAAAAAGCAATCTGGGCCACCACGTTTGATGTACGGTATAATCTACGGTCACGATGTTATCACTTGCCTAATTAATGGTAAGATCTCTTCAGTTAAAGTGGGAGCAACCGATTAGTATAGGTACAGATACAACCATGCAAGATAAAAAAAACACCAACCTGTATACATGAAAAAAAAAATGTGTGATAGCGGATCCGTTCTACCTACATACATATCACAAGCCATCAAATTAAACTTTAAACGTTTTTTCTTCTAAATTATTCATTCCGTCAACGATGCGACTATCCCATTATATTTGTTAATTAAGGTTAAATCAAATAACAAGATCTCACATGAATATTATTAGATGAAATAGATATATGTATCAACCGTTAAAATTTGATGTTTTCCATGCATGAAGCGAATGTTTCAATCGGAATTTGACTCTATTGCATATTTAAAGTTTTTGATTTTACAAACTTTCTAATGTTTCAATCGTGGGGATTAAATGTTTCATGTAGTGTGTTGTTAGTGCTGCAATTATCAGTATTTCTTGAATTTTGCATTCACGTTTAAACACTAGACCAAGTGAGTTGAACGTGATAAAATATTTTTTACTATGAAACAATGCCCGGTTTTTTCTGAGAAATTGGGTGCCTGATAGGAAGTCTCATACAAAGCCGCAAGATACAGCTTACAGCTAGATGTACCTAAACATTTGGAGTGTTGTCAATCTATATTACTTAAAATGTTAGTAGTGGTGATGTCCATTTCCACTAGGGGTGGACAAAAAGCTCATGGCTCGTTAGCTCGATCGACTCGCGACAAGCTCGGTTCGGCTCGGCTCGACTCGTTTTATTTTCCTAATGAGCCGAGCTGGTATTTTAGCTCGTTAGAAATAACGAGCCAGCTCGAGCTGGCTCGCGAGCTGCTCACGAGCCTTAACGAGCTCGTTACTGTGACAGCCTGAGCGTGGCCGTCCTCGCCGGAGTAGGACATGCGCGAGAGGCGGCTGCTGTTACTGTGACGCAGGCGGCCGCCGCCGCCGCCGTTGGAAGCCATGGCGGTGCGCTAGCTTCTCACTCGTTATGGATCGATCACCTCACTGACTGATCTGCGAATCGAACGAATCCAAGAACCAAATCAGCATCGCGAGTGGGGATCGGAAAAGGAGCTATCTTTATAGCATACGAGGATAAAAATGGCAGATTTGTGCTCGAAGATTCCAACTTTTGAACACGAGGGGAGCGTCTTTGGAAAGAAATCAGGCAGGCAGCGAGAGACGAGGCTGAAATCCCGGGACCCAAACCAAGATTCGAACTTTGGAAAGCAAAAGGACACCGACCGAACAACACACAGGGAAGAACAAATCTGAGCAGCAAAGCTCTCGGTGTCGCCCATAGAACACGAAGCAAGAAACAACACCCACAAAATCGCATAAAAATCCGAAGAGATAATTCATTGTTCACTCAACCCTAAATTCAACACCGCCGGCAACGCAGACTGTGTCCTCCCAGATGAGATGACCAAATCAAAAGCCAGCTACGCCCACAGATTCATCAGAGAGGGAAATGGTTTCATATCCACTCCGTGCGGGCGTGCAGCATTGGCTCACGAGCCAAACGAGCCAGCTCGAGCTTTCGAATGAGTCGAGCCGAGCTGGGTTTTTAGCTCGTTTGGATAACGAGCCGAACCGAGCCAGCTCGTTATCTTAACGAGCTAGACCGAGCCGAGCCGAGCTGGCTCGTTATCCACCCCTAATTCCCACGCCACATCTACCACTAACATCTGGGCTCCACAATCTATACTATTACACCACATTTCAACAAGTCTTCCCCTATTTCACTATTGGCTCCTCCAAATTTCAAAATCACCTACTTGTTGAATAAGAAAAACCATAGTATTACTAAGACTAAATAAGTTCTTATTAATAGATTAATAAGTTAGAAACTCAATTTGTTTTTCGTTGCAATGCATGGGCTCTAGGCTAGTAAGAAGAAAAAGAAAGATTCTTTACAGCATGTGGGCCACATAGGCCATAGACCAATAACAATTAACAAGTACAAGTCTCCCATTACACCACACCCTGGATACGGTGCCTCCACCGTGACCCCCCCTGTTCTTAGCCACCACTATCACCGTTATCTGTATGAAGGGCTCCCAAGCACCGTTTGGATCCCGCGCCCTCCCCCCTGCCGCCCTTAATCACATGGGGGCTTCGAGCAGCACCCTCACCCGTATTCTCACTTCTACCTCTGCCGAGCCAAGTCAAGCTGGATATGGAGCTCCTTCCTCTATTATTTCCTCCACCGCTTCTCCCCTACCCGTGCCGTCCCTCCCCTTCTCCATGGCTGTTGCTCCCCTTTTGCCACCGCTGCAACCGAATCTAAGGTTAGGGAGGAAGGAGAGGTGAGGAGGCCGGAGAGCTGGATTGAGGGAGGTGAGGAGAGTGTGGGAGCTAGCACTAAAAAAAAATCAAGGGAAGGATGGGAAAGAGGACTTTGCTCCTCGCGTCTCCTACATATTGTCTTTTTAAGCCTCCTCCATGTTCCACAGGTGGTACTCTTTATGACCTATGTAAAATACATATGGTTTGAGCAAGATGCGGGCTATTTATGGTTCCTATGTAAAATACGTATGGCCTAAGCAAGATGTGCATGGCCGGCATTGATGTTGATGACTAGTTATAACATACCCAAAATTTGAATTTCAAATTTTGCATCCAAAAATGTATTTTTTTTCCTAAATAGAAATACTAAAAGTTTCCAACTAAAGACCTAGGTAGGTCTAATATAGCTAGTGTGTATATGAAAATTTATGAATAGTTTGAAACTTTTCCCTTCTAACCAAAAATAAAAACAAAATTTGGTCAGTGCTTGCATTTGCTTGGGTGCTTTGTATGATTTGAGTCCTTTTAAATATTTTTGGATCATGCTTGCATTTCATAATAGGTCAGATGATCAATTATTAAAATTTCAAGCAAATAATTAAAAAGATCTAATGTCAAGTACTAAAAGTCATTTCCGAAAATCCTTGCAACTTAAACATTATAACATGGTCAATGTAAAACTTCATAAATTAAGTTTATAAACTCATCTGGACCTATGTCCTAAACTTAAAGCTTAACAAAAACACATTAACTCGCAAATATTATGATTCACCCTAACTACCACTTGAAAGCACACTTAACCCAACAAAAATATATGCATGTAAATACCTTATGAGAAGAGTGTGGTAAAATAAAAATCAAACCTAATAACACCATCTCAGGTCAAACACAGCTTAAATATAAATTTACAATCATTTAATCATATTTTTATAATAGGAAACCTATAAGTAAAGATACGCTCAGTGAATTTCTAAAAAATAATTAGTGTAAGATAAAATCATGAAAAAATTCATATAGATGCTAATCAATATATTAGAGTCACTGTAATTTTGGCATGATTTTATCTTTACAAATTATATCGCAATTAAATTGGTCAAGTAAGACAAAATTTGATTTAATTTTAAACCCTAATCGGTAAAAGTAATATGTCGCCCAAATATGCAGATGAAAGTGTGTGTGTAACATAATTTATTCAAATACTAGCTTATTTATCATGAATTAATAAATTTTTCTAGAGTTTATTTCATTAGTTTTGATGTCCTAAAAATCCAAACCAAATTCTACCAAGCCATTCTTAATTATTTTACTGAGAGTGAAATATAATGAACTTTTGAATGAAACAAACAAAGGAAACTAGGTTAATTTATCTATCTCCAGAAAAATCTACCCTAATTTATCTGCCACAAAGATTAAATAATAAACTTGCAAAGTGAGAGGGAGAGAAAATATCTTGAAAATACCGAAAACCTTCTTTCACCAAATCTTCTACCCTCCTCTCTAACTCTAGCCTTGTGTTACATTGAAGTGGACCCACTTGGCAGTCTCTTTGAGCCACCCCACCTCTGTCCAACTCCCCAACCGGCCGGGAACACGAGAGAGAGGGAGGAAAAACACCCTAGACGCCGTGCGACGCGTGGCTGGGACATGTCGTCGCCCCAAGCCTTTCCTCTCGCCCTCTACCTCCCTAGCTCAGTCGCCCCATCTCATTGTCCATTCCAGCACTGACCAAATCGAGGGAGAAAGCTCCAGCTCTCCTCTTCCATCTCTTCTTCGTCGCCGGCCGCCAAGAAGAAGGACCACGTCGTCGCCGTCAAGCCATCGCCATTCCTATCTCTTCCATGTTCCATACTCCTCTAAACATGCCAAACAATTTCACTTTTGACGCCATCACGTTTTATCCACTGCAGTGACGGGAACGCCACCATGCCATCGCCGGCTTAGAGCGTGCTCTGGACTTCGCAGCCGCTGGCATCGTCGTCGGGCAGGACGAAAGAGACCACCAGAAGCCGAGCCCTCTCGCCGTTAGCTTTCCCATGAGCTCCTCTGCGAAAGCCCTCAAGGACCCCAAGGATTGGTGCTCTAGAGGGAGAGATTGTCGTCGTCTTCCTCAACTCCTGCCGCTCAACGCCATCATCGATTTCTCTTTCTCTAGTGAGCTCCACGATGATTCCTTGCATATATAGGCTCGCTAGGACTTCCTTAACACTGTAGATACACATGCATGGCAGTTGTTTGAGGTCAAGCCATCCCCCATTCGCCGTAGTCCGAAGCCATCGCCGAGCCATTTCCCGCGTTGCCACCATCATCCAAGCTTCGCCGGGCCACGCTGGACATTGTGTGAGTCTTCAAGATCTTTGTAGACCAAATTGCATGCACCATCTCACATTAAAACTCACTAAAACTTGATCTTTCCATGTAGCCGAGGAGCAGCCACCGCTCACACGCCCCGTTGGCGCAGCTCCAACCATCTATGGCGATGAGACCACCTTAGACGATTTAGCAAGGATGTCCTCCACCTTTCTTCTTTTGTTTGTGTCGGCCAAGGCTTCACCGCCAAGGCTCTCTGGCCATGGTGTTCTGCTCTGTTCAGAGCATGGGGACTTGGTTGCAAGAATTAAACAACTATAGGGCTCGATGTGTAACTTCCCTACTCAATGACATATGGGCCTAGGACCTAGATGTAATAACTTGGAAAACCCAGGGACTCTAAATGGAAATGTTATAAGACATGTGCCACTAGACCGCGGGCCGATTATCTATTTAGCCAGGCAGTTATCTGCAAAAATAGTCAGTCACTGACACAGGGCCTTCCATATTAAAAATCTGGGAAAAGTAAAGAAAATGTCATCTAGAATCTTCTGTTGAACTGAAAAATGAGCAGATTTGTGAAGTACATATAAAATTCATCTTAGCTCCATTTTAGATGAACCGAATTGCAGTAGATTCACAAAACTATGATCTTTAATGTTGTAAATTAAAAAGACACACTTGTAAAATTTATAAAAAAATCATTCTAACTCCGAATGAGATTATTCTAATTTTTTTAGATCCATAATTTCATAAACTTAATTACCATGAATTAAAATATGGCACAAACAGTACTAAAACCATTTCTAAAACTTGGTATAACTAATAAGGACTTTTACAACTTGTAAAATTCATAATAAAATCATGCTAGCTCTAAATATTGTAAAGTAATTTTTTTTGAACTTAGGAAAAAGTACACTTTACTGCAATAATATGAAACTTCACAGAACTTGAGCCTAAAATACATCTAAAATTTATTAGGACATAATTAGCCTATGTCTAGTATAGAATTTATAAAATTTATAACTCACAAATTCAAAGTGATAAAATAAAAATTACTTCACCATAAATCATGTTTGTACAGTACCTATTTACAGTAGTAAAATCATTCGTTTTAGAGCATCTTAGATTTTTGCATATGTTGATATTTATTTGTTACTGTTATTTCTTATATAGTGGACGAATTTGATATCGGTGAGGAGTTTAATTTTATTGCTGACTATGGTGGGAATTCTAACTAAGGCAAGTGCCTTTTTCTTTGAACACTTTGAATCCTACGTTTTATGGGCAAATGTTTTGATTGTAAAACTTGCATGCGCTATTTAGTAAAAAACTATACTTTGTTGATAAAATGGTAGATATAACCTAATTGTTGCATGATTACCCTTGATTAAATTCACTCCTTGCTGGTTGTAACCATAGGATTGATTAGAATGCATTCGTTGTACTCTAATGGGATTAATTATGCTCTATATATGACATTTGCTTACCCATGCCTAGAACCAAATGAAAAAATGATAATGGATTAAATCCTTTCTATATTTTGAAATCCTTTTGAACTTATGAAAAGAGGAGTAACTCTGCATATTTCTGAAATAAAATGATGAAAACGATGAATTTTAGACTTGGGAGGCAAGTGGTGCACATATGATGATAGTTGTGCACCGATAGGGGGTGCTCGCCTGAGTCGATTAAGGACCAAACTTTGTGTCACTCACTATTGTTTGCCATATATTCACATGTGATATTTATGAGATGGCCTTAGCTAATTAAGTTATTTATTGTCTAACCTTGCATTCGGGAGGCCGTTGTAGTAGAGGTAGTGGTCACGGTTTGTGGAGCTATCTTTAGGAACTATCCATGTGTGTGTGTTGAATTTAAGGCTAGCAAATATTACTAGCCATGTGTGTGTTTCTACGAGGGAACGATTATAATGTTTCATCTCACAGCATGGGCGTCTAAGTCTGTCCAATACAACGATAGCGTGCCTCGTGGGAGAACGGTTGTGTTCGCCGCCACGGTATTAGGTTAAGGCATGGGTCCGTCACCTAACAGCTCTAGGACATATTCCTAGGGTGGATTCACACTTATCGTGCTCATGCAAGGTTAGGCATTAGGTAATGTAAAGGCTACGTTGTGACCTCAAGACCATATTTAACATGTAGAGTGTGGTGGTACCGATGGATACCAAAAAACTAGAGCGATTCACATCATGTGGGTAAAGCTGCACAAACTCTGCAGAGTCTAAAACTAATCGATTAGCTATGCTCATGGTCATGAGCGACATAGTGTGTGTTGTGGGTATAGTTTTATGTTTTATGTTTTACAAATGCTTTTGAACTTGATTTGTTTCGTTTGGAATGATGATTTTGTCCGGTATGGGCTGATATTGAGAAACATTGCTTGCTGCCATGGATGGCACAAGAATGATTTTATGATGATGGTTATGACGCTATTATGCTACTCTTACGATATCATGCCATGCTATTTATGCTATAAACTTACAAAGGTTTATCTAAATTCTGTTGCAAAATGTTCATGAAATAAATTTAGCTTTATGCAAATATCAAACCACAAATAGTCATTCCTTGATATCTAGAGCTTGCATGTATTTAGTTTTAAAATGCCTTGCTAGTACATTAACTATGACACTTGTATCTTTTGTGGTTTTTCTTTTAATTGTATTGTAGGTAGTTGAGTGCTGCGGGTTTCACGTGTTTGTTTTAGGACTTGATTCATTAGGGGTCTACCCCAAGTCGATTGCTTGTGGTCAGGTAGCCAAGCTTCCACGAATCTATATTTATTTGGCCGGTCAGCCGTTTGTAGGTAATCTAGTTAATTATCTCTATTTGTTTCTAAGTCCTTAAATAAGTATTTTTTTTTGATATCTTTTCTTAGATGAAAAATACAAAGCTAGCAACTTCCTAGGGATAGCTGAGCATGAGTATGAATTTTGAGCAAATGAGATGTAGAGCTTAGGCAAAATTTTGTCAAGTCTCCTGAATGTGTAATACATCTGGTCACCATCTTTATGTGGTTTGACGAGCATATGTCATGCTGAAGTTGACTAGCATGTCTGAGTTCCAGCAATATCTCTTTTGCTTATTATTCGGCATTGCGGATTTTATATCGCATGGTGTTATGTTGTGATCATGGACTCATTGAGGTTTGAGTGGCTATTTTATTGCGTGTATGGATCCCACTCATCTAAAATCATGTGGTGATCACACTAGTTATTCGGCGTGCTCTACACTAGTTATGCCCTATAGCACCCTTTATACTACTACTTTTTTAAAAAAAAAACAAGTTGATTAATTTGTAAAAATTCGAGACAAATTAATATAGAAGGAAAAGATCAAAGTGCTCCTCGTTAAGAGTAATATTATCAGGTGGGTAGACAAGAGGCATTGATAATTTAGGACTCATTTTGGAACAAATTATTTTGAATGATACAAATCAAAAGTCTGTTTGATTGAGGGAGTACAGGCTGCCGTGGATGCCTTGAGACAAGGTTGGGGATGGTTCAATGAACATACATTTTAATGGCCTATTGCTAAATTAATCAACACTACTGAAGGAAGACACACTATTACCTGTTGGCAACCCTTTTTAGTCTCGGTTGTGTAACCGGTACGTATAATCCAAGACAAAAAATGAGCATTTTTAGTACCGGTTATACAAACCGAGACTAAAAATAATCTTTAGTACCGGTTGGTTATACCAACTATACTAAAGATAGTTCGCCACGTGGCTGGGATGCAATATCTTTAGTACCGGTTACCAACCGGTACTAAAAAGGTTTTTGATTTTTTTACTGCTTATTGTTTGCTTGTTGTTTGCTGTTTATATATATATATATACACACACACATACTGTTTGTTGTTTGCTGTTTATATATATATATATATATATATATATATATGCATGTATTTATATGTTGGTATGTGTGTACATGTATACATGTATGTATACAAATACATACATATATATGTCTTTATATCTATATACATAAATATAAATATCAATAAATACATACACATATGATTAATATATATTTTGTATATAGCATCATGTATATATAATTGATGGTATTACTTATGTACATGGAAATTATATCATATATTACAAATATAAGAAGCTAAGATAACGGTTCTGGTCGAGGAATAGGTTGCTCATCGTCGTGGAATTCTCCCGACGGATTAACAATCTCATCCATAATAAAACGCATCAGTTATTCTTGAACCACCTTTATGAAATCCATCGGGGGAGTTCTTGCTTCATCCATAAAATCTAGTCATTTTCAAAAAAAATGAGATATTAATATATTAAATCAATGAGAAGAGTATAAATAATATATGAATGGTATTTACGTACTTCGATATCCTTATCAGTGTTAATGTTGTGTGTTATGTAGTTAATAAATTCACAAACATAGTAGCCGCAACAATTGTTCCCCTAGTCTTGTCGTAAACAATAAAGGAGAAATGAACATATGAAATATTTCTATTATAAAATAAACGATTTATATAATGTTTCATCATATACATACCGAAAAGTTCATCCTCATAGTTAGTTCTTTCTTGAATTCCCCCCAGATTTTGTACGGAACTGTGCCCATGCCCTGCAGTTGCAAACTATAATTAGTGATGCTTGATGCACATACTAGCGATAGAAGCAATCATAATGACAGTTGGAATGGATAACATTACCTGTTAACCATTTCAATGATTGAGTTGAAAGTGTCCCTTGGTTTCCGCATAGAGTCCAGGACATGGATTATGCTTTTAGTAGTGTCTATGACAAGGAGGACCGAGTGGAATCTGCATATTGCGTGAAATAATATACATATCATTGTATGAATACATGAAGGAAATTGATCCAAAAGGCAGTAAAAACGCACTCTATGTTCTATGACAAGAGTATGAAGGTCTTATAATATTGCTGCACCAAAAATTTAAAAATGTTACTCTCTGTTTCCCCTGGAAAGTCCCGTACAATCGTCTCGTTAATTATGTAGGTGTCCATGAACCCAACCTTGAAATATCCTTGCCTACGACAATTTTAAATCTCCATTCTACAACGTAATAAAAGATGTGAGGTATCCGCATACGGTAAATCTTTGATGTTACATACGATAGGCTAAGGAACGAAATAAAATTAAACGACACTTACAGAACCCAGCAACTGATAAGAGAGATGTCAAGGGCATCTTGATGGTATACTTCATAGACATCTTTGAAGTTTATCCACATATCGTACACCCCACGAAAGTAAGCTTCGTCTTTAACCCTTGCAGCAAACATGACCCTACCATTGGTTGATTGTTCCATGTACCATTGATGGAATCGGTACAACAGTGTAGATAGGTTCTTGACCAACTCTGGCTTGACAAATGGTTCGCTGAGGTTAAATAGTTGGTGAAGATCAGTTGCTGATGCCTTCTTGATATGGGCTATCCCCAACAATTGCTCTTTGGTAAGATTTGTATCTGCCATAAATTGTTGTACATTTAATTCATATTCAGATGGCATCGGGTCAACCACTTGTTTTGCTTTCATTCCAAGCTGGGGGACAGCTTTTGACATTCTTTTAATCTTCTGATAGGACTTGCGTATTGAGTAGTCGTAGTCCGATACTATGCGGGCTGTCATCGGTTCGCTCATCTTCTGAAAAAGTGTCTTTGTTGTTGGGTCTATTGGAACCTTCTTCTTTAAACTTCGCCACTTGAAGTGATCCTTCACCTGCCTGGACACTTCCGCGTTAGTCTCCTCATCAGTCATATCATACGGTCTTTTCTTTGAAATGGATTTTTTTTGGCTCACCAAAAGTTGGCTTCTTCGTTTGTGTGTACTTTGATGGCGCTGGAGGAATTGAGCTGGACCGTTCTTGACGAGGTGCAGCTAGTTGCGATTGTGGAGACGATGCAAACCGAGGTTGTGGAGGAGATGGAGGAGATGGTGGAGACCGAGGATTAGGCTACGGTGGTGGAGATGTATGAACCAACGCCACCACTCGCCCAGGAAGCACGATGTAGCACTTGCTCCATAGTATGATGGCGTGGAATGTCTCTCTTAGTTTCGTCTCCCCATCTCCTCTGGGGATGTCCAGCTTGAGATCCTCAAAACCATGGTAGACCTGCTCCACCTCGACCTTTGAGTACCCAGGTGAAATCGGCCTACAGTGGTACCTCTGGTCTTGCTCCACTTGTATGGCCATGCCGTACGTCACCTTCACGAGAAATGATGTTAATTAGTGCTTATGCATAACATTTTACAAGGTACAAAACATGATGTGCAAACTACAAGCATACCTTGATTGATAGGTTCTTGAAGGGAATATGTAGCTCACACAGTGTTCGCTGCGTGATTTCATCCATGGGGTATCGTGATTCGTCAACAGGTGGCGTTGCTGTAGTTTCATTGGTCTGATATGCTATTTGCCCTGTAGAAGTATAACTGCTTCGATTGCTTGAGGGGCTAACTAGGAAGTAATCAGGATTAGACCGCTGGCTCTGGCTTATTCAAAGATCGACCTGTCATGCCACCTCATCAGCTAATCTTTGATCGTGCTCAATGACGCTCATCTCCAAATTCCAAACCCTATCTTCCTGTGCGGACTTGCTTCTCAAGCGACTCCTATACGTGTGGATGTCCTCACAAAACCCATACTTCCAAGGTACCTCGCCTTTTTCGCACGTTCGTCCTGGGTGCTCGGGATTCTCTAGTGCTAACGTTAGTTCATCCTTGTCTCTGTTGGGTTGAAATCTCCCCTGAGAAGAGGCCTCTAGGGCATCCACGAGACGCTGAGCTGCATGTCGTATGTCATCGCTAAAGATCAGGGAGCCATCAACCGCATTTAGTATGCCTCCATAAGCATAGTACCAATGTTTTGATCGTTCAGGCCAATTAGTTATGGCCAGAACGATGCCTCTTTCGACTAAAGCATCTTCCATCTTCTGCCATTTGGGAACTGCCTTCTTATGGCCATCCAACCCTAGCCGGTGAAATTACTTTTTTCGGGTAGCATTGGCTTTATTCTTCGTTATCTTTGATAGCCCCTTCTCTCATGTCTTGTGGTTCACAAATACATTCTAATGATCCCTCAGGTTGGGGTATTTGTCAAAATCCGGTGTTCGATCCTTCAGGAATATTTGTTGTACAAATCTTTATTGAAGGACGAAAATTGTGTGGCCATCTTCTTGAGAGCCCAATCCTTCTCTTTGGAATGTTCTGCCTAAGGGATCTGGAGAGTGAAGTTCTCGAGCAGGGTTGTCCATAACATATCTTTTTCAGTCTGTGGGAGATAACTTTCTTCACTATCCAACCTTGATTTGCACCATTTTTGTATGCTGATCGGCACGTGATCCCTCACGACCCAACCGTACTATGACACAAACTTCGTTGCAGCACTTTCGGGGACAACTGGTTCACCATCATCAGTTATAATGTGCCTCCCCTTCACCTTTCTCGCAAGACCTCGTTGTCTGCGTGCCTTCTTCGAACTAATGTTTGATTGACTATCTTGTTGCTCCTCCGTGTTCCCTCCTCGTGCTCTGTCACAACCTAAAAAATCGCTAAATTATAAATTGTTGCGAAAAAGAAATTTCTAGAATTTATTGATTAATTAAAGTGTTTGAATAAAATCTATGAAAAATTTGAACATTAAATTGAGCTAGATAAAAATTTCCTCGATAAATTGTTGGTGGATTTCATTTTTATTAAATTCTCCTTAGTTAATTACACTCTGTGGAATTTCTCGGATTTTTCAGAGCTCAAATACTAATTTTAATAATACAAAGAACATTTCAGTAAATATTTAAATAATAAATTAATCATTAAATGATCTGGCCACAATTTTTTTAAATACTTTAAGTGTCCAAGTATATTCAGGATTTTTTTGGAAGTATTTTTAATAAATGGAATATCATTGCAGCAATTATTTAATTGGAAAAAGTAATTTAAGTCTCCTTCCAGATTTGGGCCAAATCTGGAAAAGTCTATTCCAGCTCCCTCTCTTTCTCAGCCCCGGACTGCCCCCTCCCTTCCAAAGTCTGTTGTGTCCTTCCTTCAACCGGTCCAAAAAAATTAAAAGGGAAAGTCTACCGTACGTCCCTCTCGCTACAGTATCGTCTTCAAGCTTGGACAGAGCCCGTGCAATGCCGTGTACTGTAGCCGACGCCGCATACCACATCAAATCCGGCCTCCCCGTTGCTCCCCTTCCAAAATTAGTTGCGGAAACGGATTCTACTTGATCTCCTCTATCATTTCCCTCAAATAATCGAAGAAATCCCGTTGGAAATTGCCCGGATTCGAGCTCGATTCGGTTTCTCTCTCTTTGGAAACCCTAAACTTTCCTCGGTGAAATCCCGTCGGTGTGGGTACGATCTCTCCCTCCTCCGCCTATAAAAAGCATGCCCGAGGTCTCCTCCTCTTTTTCCAACCCTAGCCCTAGCTCCCCATGCCCTAGCTGCCTCTTCCCGCGCTCGCCTTCTCTCTCCACCGCCGGCCGTCGCTTCAGCCGCCGTGTGCCATTGCACTGGTCGCCGTCGTCCTATGCCGCCACTCCCTTCGGCACTGCAGCAACAAAAGCAAGCCCGACAGCCACCTCTCCGAAGCCGCGAGTTACCGGAACATCGCCGTCATCACGAACCCGTTCTACTCCGCCTCCGGCCGAGCCTCACCGGCATTCCCGTCCATTGGATTCTCAGTTGTAAGGAGAAGACCGGCCACCCCTTCGTTTTCGTCGAAATTCATCGGAAAGCCGCAGCCACCGCCGACCCAACGTCGTCGTCGCTTGGAGCTCGCCGCCGGCCATCTTCCGTCGCTGTTCGTCGTCGCTGTCGTGTTGGTAAGCTACGTCGTGTTCTCCTCTATCACCCGGTGCCCTCCGTTTGCGCCGCCGTGCCATGGTCCGCCGGTAACCGTTGTTCCCATGCCGCCGGTCGTCGTTGCCATGTCATCGCTACCTCAACTGTCACCTCACTATCCTCGCTCGCGTGGCCGCTTGTGTGTCCTGTCTGTGTGGCATCTATCTAGATCAATCTAATCCGTTGGATCTCGGTCAACCTAGTCAAAGCGATCTCAGCCATCCAAAATCAATATATATGTTTTCACTCTCTTATCAATGACATATTGGTTCTTTTTGCTATATGTCATGTACCAAATTTGATCTAACCTTTTCTGGAGATTTTTTTAAAATCTTTTCTCTCGGTTATAAATTATTTGTAAACTGTTTAATTAATTTGGAATAGTCTTTTCTTTAATAGGTTTAATTGGATTAAATCTTGTAAAATTCATATCTAATTCATACGAAATCGGAATGAGACCGTTCAAGTCTCTAAATTTATCTAAAATTATGATCTACATGTTTGTTTACTGTTTGTGTACTATTTATTTGGTTTTTATTAGTATTTTTTCTTGTTTTGTGTTCTAGGTTTAGTTGTTCGTCGTTTCGGTAGATCGTTTGTTCGTTGGAGAAGTTCTTGAAGACGAATTGAAGACGCTTGTTTGCAAGACAAGTCACACAGATCCCAAACACAATTCTTTTGAGCATGTTGGTTCTATATTGAAATTCTCTATTTATTTCAAACACGCATTTATTTTCGAATGTCATTGGGTGGTGTGAACATATTCTTTGTAAGGCCAATTTGCATTGATTACCCTATTCCTTGATATCTTGGATTATAATTTGACTAGTTGGACTTTATATATATTGGTTCAACTAGAAATTAGATATAATTGCTTAGCCATGCATAGAAACTCTAGGATCATTTTATGTGGGAATAACTAATGCACTATTACTTAATGATGGATATTTAATGGTAGCTCACAATGGTCAATCATGATTGGTTAATTAATTTGCCAACTAAAACTTGATTAATGGTGGGTTGTGAGCACATGGTTTGAGGTTCGGATGGTCGTGCTCATGACATATAAGGACTAGTTCGTGAGCTACTGTTGGGAAGCATTAACCGTACTAACCACAAGCCAGCGTGGGCAATGGCTTTACTTTTGTATAGTATGGTTCATTGTGGTGCACTAGACTATGAAGTGGCGATAAGTCCATGGGGGTCGCTGGGGAGTCCATACCTTGGTTAAAGGGGATGACTATGATCCGGGAACGGTGCACTATTTTGAATTGTGTTATGTGAGGGGTACTGTTAGAGCTCCTTTCCGAGGTACTGATGTGCACTAGAGTTCCCGATCTTTCGAAAGGTTCTGATAAACAACGATTTGGACGGAGTTGCGACACAAATTGATCCGGCTTCTTGAACGCGCACGCTCTTGAGCCCCGCAATCGCAGCACCACGTCTCTTCTGGTTATCACCCGTGTCAAAACGCGGGTGACCTCGGCAAGAATGCTAATCCCTGTTTGCCAATCGAAGAATACAAACAAGAACGAGATAGAATACAACCAAAATTGCAGATGAATGATTAAGCTCACAAGTTGGGGTCTTACAAATCGATCTAGCGGCGAAACTGTTCTTGACAGATTAATCTAAGCAAAACCCAAAACCTAAAGATAGCGATGGCTACTGATATATGGAGTTTAGGGTCGTGCAAGCACCCCTTGACGCAACCCTAACGGGCTCCAACACGATACACGGGCCAAAGGCCCAAATACGGCGTCGCAGCGTCGGAACAGACTCTGAACGTCAACTTGTTCGGTCAATTCCCGATGACTCGTAACGAATTTGGATATGGGACCAGAACCATTGGAAAGGTTATCTTCTTAGCTTTCCATCCATATAAAGAATGCCCCAATCCGAGCACGTATGCGACCTGGGCGCCCGTTTTAGTGAAGACTGGTCCTGGACTCCGAATTGCACCCGAAGTCGACTTGGAGAAGGTCTTGGTTTGGTCCCCAATCAACTTCTTTGATATTCCATGCATTCGTTATGCTCGGCTTCTTTTCCTTCATCCATATGGTTGGATCCTGAAATCTTTTTAGTCGAAAAACCACAACACTTCCCTTCTTGCAAACCAACCTATAACTCATTTAAACATCTAGAGAAACTTGATAGAGAATTACGTATACACATGCGGTCCTCTAAACAATACATTTCATCATGAAAAGGAGGTATAGTCAAATCCGAACAAATATATACTCGATGCACATTATATTCTCCTTTACTATCATAATTGCCAATAACATGAAAAATTACATCAGAAGGGCATGGCAATTCAAATCTAGCAAATAATTTCTGCTCTAAACAGTTGAGTGGACAAAGATCATCAAATTGAATATAACCCCAAGTATTTAAAGAAGATAGCAATTTAAGTTCTTCATTCTCGCTAGCAATGTGAATAACATGTTTAAACTCAACACATGGTGGCTTTACTATAGAACTAACATGTTCATTCACTAGTTGTGGCATGGATATAAGTGAAGCATCGCACAACTCTTCTTTATCACAAGGAACATCAAGCGAATTGTTTTGTGACAAAGGTATTTCAACAATTGTTTCCACTATGGGTTGCTCTAATGCAGTATAAGTACTGGACATAGTCGGCACATCATAACTATGCATACCTTGAATAGTTGTAGCAACATTATCATTACCTTTTTTCTCATCTTTAGAAATTATAGGCGCTTGGTCAATTAAACATTCCTCAAACATGCATGGAGCTATGGATAGGTCTTTTTGTTCATCGTCTTTCTTCTCTTCCTTCTCACCATGGTTGTTCTCAGATACCTGCAAAATATTAGTATCCAAAACAATAGGCAGAACATTACGTTCGTTTTGTAATAACTCAGACTTAGTTGAAGGCATCACAATATTATTATTATTCCTGGTATCTCTGAAAATCTCATCGATTCTATTCTTCGTCCTTTCAATACTATCTTTGAAAATTTCTTCGATTCCATTCTTCATCCATTCAAGATTATCTTCGAAAATTTCAAAAAAACTCATTGGTTCCAATTTCATTTTTCGACTATTATGTCTAAATGTGTATGTATTAGCAACAAAATTATGCAAACCATTTTTATCATATACCCATGGTTGACCAAACAACAAAGAACATGCTTGCATAGGGACAAGATCAAAATTGGTAGTATCATGGTAATTTCCATTTGAAAAGTTTACTCTCACAATTCTATTTACCTTGAACTTACCACAAGAGTTGAACCATTTGATGTAATATGGATGAGGATGCGGTTGTGTAGGCAACTCAAGTTTCTCAACCAAATTTGAACTCACAAAGTTATTGCAACTCTCACTATCGATTAGAGTACGACATGCTCTATCCTTAACCACAAACTTTGTTTCAAATAATTCGTGGTACTGCCATTGCTCCGCTTTCTCCATTTGAGAACTTAGCACTTGTTACACCAAAGTACTTTCATCACGTGCATCTGTGGAAGGTGATGTAGCAGCTATGGTTTGTCTCCCATCTAACTTTATCTCATATCCATAAGAGACGTAACCTGCCATTATCAGTAGAAAAAGAGAACAACAGAACAATATTGTTCCTATTAACTACAGATCATGGAAGCATCTTACCAAGCTCTTACATGGACCTCATCATCGTCACCTGCCATTGAAACACCAAACAGTGAAGGTTATCCCTAATAATCTACTACGCAGGTGCGGTGGTGCCTCTCAATAATTCTCAGCAATATGGAGTACCTAACCAAGCTCTTATAAAGTTCTTACCAGCAAAGCAAAGGATACCTGGAAGACGTAGCCAGCGATTGCAGGGATCAAGAACCTGTGCTGTCCAGAAGTAATATGTGGAGCTAGGAAGGCCAAATATATGTGAGTGGTACACAATCCAATGACAGATAGTAATGCTGAATAAAAATCCCAAGTCACGTGCCCTTAGCTGCTGGTCTACTCACGTCCTAGACAATAGTGGTAACAATGATGGCACAAATGAATATGACACTAGTAAACAGCAAGGAAGGACTGGCAGGCAAGCTTCGGTGAGTCTCAGCAAAAATAGCAAAACCGAACTAGCAGATAAGCTCAACGGAGCGCGTCGTGAGCTCGAGGCACTAGTGGAAATCAACTTTTCTTTTTTTTTCTTTTATTTCTCTTTTCTTTTTTTATTTTCCAGGAGCACAAAAATAGGAACACCACAAAGTTACAGCTCAATCGGAGTTGATATGTGGCCTATGGAATTATTTGATACTACTATTAAGAGAGTGCAGAAACTTGTGAGCTCAAACAGACAATTTTGCAAGCCAAATTTTGGAATTCTGATTTCGCCAAACCAAACCCACCAAAGGTGGGGGGAAACGGATGTAAATTTTTTTTCTCTTATCCGAAAAGTTAAAATTTGCCTGATTCCGAGTCCGTATGCAAAAGTTATGGCTGTTTGAAGTTTGTACTTCCGGCTAGGTTTTCCAAAGGGGATATAACCTAGTCTTTTTGCGGTGGAATTGGGATATGGTGGCAGCGGAGTATGTAGGGTGTTCTGGTGATGCGTGGTGATCTGATGGGTGTTTATGATGGAGGAACGACTCTCAAAGGATGAACCCTAACACATGGTGAAAGGTGGCGGCTAGGGTTACAAAGGAAAAACACACGACTAGACTAAAACACGCACTAGACCAGCAACAAGAACTTAAACTAGGACTCAAACTCAACACTACGGACTCTGAAAAAGAATCATGCAAAGGCTAAACACGGTCTAGGTTAAGGTAACTAACGACTAAATTTTTTTTTGCTTTTCTGTAGACTCTAGGATTATTGCGAAAACAAAAACTAATCTAGGGTAAAGAAACTGGGCGAACCTGACGGTGAACCTAGAGCTCTGATACCACTTGATGTGCACTAGAGTTCCCGACCTTCCGAAAGGTTCTGATAAACAACGATTTGGACGGAGTCGCGACACAAATCGATCCGGCTTCTTGAACGCGCACGCTCTTGAGCCCCGCAATCGTAGCACCACGTCTCCTCTGGTTATCACCCGTGTCAAAACGCGGGTGACCTCGCCAAGAAGGCTAATCCCTATTTGCCAATCGAAGAACACAAACAAGAACGAGATAGAATACAACCAAAATTGCAGATGAATGATTAAGCTCACAAGTTGGGGTCTTACAAACCGATCTAGCGGCGAAACTGTTCTTGACAGATTAATCTAAGCAAAACCCAAAACCTAAAGATAGCGACGGCTACTGATATATGGAGTTTAGGGTCGTGCAAGCACCCCTTGACGCAACCCTAATGGGCTCCAACACGATACACGGGCCAAAGGCCCAAATACGGCGTCGCAGCGCCGGAATAGACTCTGAATGTCAACTTGTTCGGTAAATTCCCGATGACTCGTAACGAATTTGGACATGGGACCTGAACCATTGGAAAGGTTATCTTCTTAGCTTTCCATCCATATAAAGAATGTCCCAATCCGAGCACGTATGCGACCTGGGCGCCCGTTTTAGTGAAGACTGGTTCTGGACTCCGAATTGCACCCGAAGTCGACTTGGAGAAGGTCTTGGTTTGGTCCCCAATCAACTTCTTTGATATTCCATGCATTCGTTATGCTCGGCTTCTTTTCCTTCATCCAAGCAAGTACCTCCGCAAACGAAAACAAACAAAACTCATTGTGTAGCAACGTATGTTCAAAAATATAACAAGTAAATCTTATGTAGAACTGGTTAACCTTTGGCCGATTTATACACAAGGTAGTCATGGTTATATCCGAGCTAGTTGTGTCCTCATCAGGTACCGTGGTGGTATTGAGGCGTGTGGCAACATGTTGTGGGACTGTGTCTTGTGGGTAAATTTGTACACCTCTGGCCAGAGTAAAACTATTCGAATAGCCGTGCCCACGGTTATGAGCGAGCCTAGCAATGTTTTTCGTGATTAGTCACACTGTTCATTAATGGAGAGAATGTGATAATGTGATAAATGATGATAATTTCTTAACTCCTGGTATGGAATGGCTAATTCCTGTTTGGAGGTTTGATTTGTACTACTGGGATTTGATTTGTACTACTGGGATTGGTTGTTCAAGTTTGGTTGGGCCTATACCTCATGGGTGTGTTGTATAGTGTTGATTTAATATTGTTTAATTAATTACTCTACTGTTTTAAAAATTCTCAACTCTTTGCCAAATGCTGCTTTTGCAAATGAACCATATATTATGTCATCCTTTGGTATCCCTTACACTTGCATATTTGCTGTGTTGCTTGTTGAGTATTCCATGTACTCACATTGCAATAATCATCAAACCTCAGTTGAAGAGAAAGGATCCAGAAGGAGAAGACCTTTGGCTTAGATCCCAGTTGAGCTGCCTGTGGGAGTGGAGTTGAAGCTTCGCTAGATTTTGATTTTCCACAGCAGTTTTCTTCATGGTGAGGACTAAGTGTCTTTATTGTAAGTATTTATCGCTTTAGTTTATTTGGTACTGTACATTCAAATTGTCAATTTATGTACCTCGGCTGATTTCTTGACAAGGGTTTAATGCATAAATTAGTTTGAAAATTACTTGTGAATTTCCGGGCGTGACATGCTCCTCCGTGTTTCCCTCCACGTGCTCCTCTACCTCAACTCCACTTGGTTCCTCATTCAAGTATTGGCTACAATCCTTGTGCTCCTCTGCTTGGTAGTACTGGCTGCTACCGTCATTAATAGTGTCTAAGAGGAACCTTTCGTCATCTGACTCTCCCATCTGTTCGTAACATTAAGTAATACAGAAAATTATAAATTAGTACAAAAGGTGCATGGTATATTGTTATATTTACATTTTTGAAAAATATCTTTCTGTGTCTGCGTTGATAATACTTGTCGTTTTGGACAAGACTAAAGTCAACTTTTACTATGAAGAACTTCTAAATTTACTTTCTTAAAAAATATGCAAACTATATGTATATACTAATAAATAATTATATATGATTTTTATTTTTAATTATAAGCAATAATTAATTTACTAATTTATTTTACTTATGTACACACGAACAAATATGCATTATGTAAGTAACAATTAATTGAAGTAGTTGTATGAAAAGAGTTGCGTATAATTAGTCTGCATACATCATATCTATAAATTGTATACTCTAGCGTGCCCTATTGCTACTAATTGGCGGCCTCTTCAAAACTCTGAACGTAAGCTAGGGTGTCACCCGTGTCCAATTTTGAAAAGAAAATAAAATGTTAGTTAAAATATGTACATTGGGAAACTAAAGCCAAACAGAAAGATATTTTTATGTTTTTTCTTATTTTTGATGATTTTAATGATTTTTAAATGAACTAAATCGAGGCTGTTGTTAAGTATATAAACAAAAATCTACAAGTTTTTAATTATTTCTTTTGAAGTTCTTTACAAAATTTTTAACGTTGTACACTAGATATATTTTCTCATGTATTATTATTATTATTATTTTATAATTAGATATTATTTTTTAAATTTTCATTATTAAATTAATTTAATTAGCACTTGTACTGACAGGTGGGCCTGGCTTGTGAATACAAGTGCTTTGGCGCCGGCTAGGTCATCGGCGCACGGGAGGGTAGCGGCGGGTTCACCATAGAGCGGCGGTGGTGGTGTCGGTGTTGGCGTCATGCGACGGCGACGACGACGGAGGTGGTGAAGTCTAGCGCGTGGATCGATGGAGAAGGTGGATGGGGGGTGGTGGCAGCGTGCGATGGCGGCGGCGAAGTCTGGCACATGGATCAATGGAGGTGGAGCGGCGGCGGTGTCGTGCAACGGCGACGACATTGCACTAATCGAGGCGATGAAGTGGAGGGGGAGTAGCGGCGATGTCCCGGCGATGGCGAGGGTGGCGCATGGTGGGGCGATGGCGACGAGTATCGGAGACGACGATGGAGACGAAGTAGCTAGTGCGCGATCGGTGTGTTCGAGGAAGACGAACCGCTCCATTTATATACCCATACCAACCGGGACTAAAGATATTTCCCACTATTTCCGAAAATATCTTTGGTTCCGGCTGAGGATAACAACCGGGGCTAAAAATTTAGGACTGTACATTAAGTAGGATACATAAAAAGTAGGTTAAAAATTATAATAAATTTAAAAAATCAAATATTATTAGCAGGGTATACATTAAAAGCAGGTTAAAAATTGTAATAAACTTTAAAATCATATATAATTATATATAATTAGGAGGGTATACGTTAAAAACTGGTTAAAAATTGTAATAAACTTTAAAAATCATATATAATTAGGAGGGTATTCATTAAAACAGGTTAAAAATTGTAATAAATTTTAAGAATCATATATAATTAGGAGGGTATACATTAAAACAGGTTAAAAATTGTAATAAATTTTAAAAATTATATATAATTAACCGTGGCCTGAATAAGTCCATTAAAAGTAAAAAAAATCATAAAATCAATCATACATCCCGAATAAGTCCATTAAAAATAAAAAAAGTCATATAATCAATCATACATCGTTCGTACATGAACTTAGGATAAATAATTTACATAAAACTAGCCATATTAGTCACAGAATACAATCAATCTCCAAACATGATGGTTGATGCAACGTACTTTCTTCGTACGAATGTTCGTTCTCTATGATCGTTGCGTAAGTGAGGCTTGTCCTTATTTGGTACGAGGATGCTTGGGTCACCGTCACCGCGAACAGAGGTTGCCCGTCAAACTGATCATAATCTTTGTCTGTCTTATCCTTGACTCCGACGATTTTTCTTTTTCCCGAGAGAACCATGTGGCGCATTGGCTCGTCAGGCCCTTTCCCCTTCTTTGATTTGCTACACAGGTCCTTCACATAGAAAACTTGCATTACATCATTGGCTAGGATAAATTATTTGTCTGAGTACCCAACCTTGTTAAAGTCAACTATTGTCATCACACAATCATCAATCATTACGCCTCTACTAGTCAGCCTAACCCATTGGCACCGAAACAGAGGGACCTTCAAAGGTCCATACTCGAGTTCCCATATCTCATCGATGTCATCGTAATACGTGCCAGTTGTCCCATTGTATCTCATGGTATCGATACGAACCACATTGTTTTGGTCCATGCTCCTTTTGTCTTGGGCTCTTGTGTAAAATGTATACCGATTGATCTTATATCCTTGGAATGTCAAGATTGAGCAAGATGGTTTCCTCGCCAACAAGGCTAGTTGTTGGTCAATCGTCCTGTTACCCATGAGATGTCACAACCAAGCGAGGAAAGTATCAATGTGATGATGTGTAATCCAGGCAACACACTTCTCGATGTTTTTGGAGTGAACAATCACCATGTGCTCTTCGATTTAAGGAGCCACCAACGAAGATTGTTGCAAAACCGTGAAATGTGCTTTATGGAATAAATGGTTGTCGATAGTTATTATTGGTTTCCTTCTAAGAATCCCCTTTCCCCGTAGTCTCCCCTCATGGCTTGATTCGGGGACCCCGGTTGGACGAAGGTCTTCAATAAATTCTACGCAGAACTCATTGACCTCCTCTGTTCCATACCCCTTGGTGATGAATGCTTCGAGATGAGAACGGTTACGAACGTAATTCTTTAGAACGTCCATGTACCTCTCGAAAGGAAACATGTTGTGTAGGTACACAGGACCAAGAATACCAATCTCTTTGACAAGGTGATATAGAAGATGCGCCATTATATTGAAGAAGGATGGTGAAAAGATCATCTCAAAGTTAACAGGACAGTGCACCACGTCATTATGTAGGGCTATTAAATTGCCTGGATTGACACAAAGATTCTTAGTGAGGTACATCACGTCAATTGTGTGGTGGACCTCTAAGACATCCCAATAAGGTAACTCCCAAAAAATAGACTTCTTCTTTCACATCACTGCATGACCATCTTCACTTGCTATAGGTTGGCTGCCAGGTCCTATTCCAAATACTACTTTTAGATCCTTCGCCATAGCAAACATAGTTTTTTTGTTACGATGTTTAGGCTTCGTATGGTGGTTTGTCTTCTATTCAAAATGTTGGTTTTTCTTTTTTACATGGTGGCTTACAACAAGAAATCGACGATGGCCCATGTACACAACCTTCCTACAATGTTTCAAGTACGTGCTGTCAGTGTCATCCAAAACAATGGGTGCAGACCCGATACCCCTTGTTTGATTGCCTTGATAGGTTGCTAAGTGTAGGCCAAGTTACGAACAACAACGCTTGTAGTTTAAATTGCTTCTGTTTGTCCTCATCCCACATAGAGACACATTCTTTCTTCCATAGTAGTTGCATATCTTAAACTAATGGTCTTATGTACACATCGATGTCGTTACCAGGTTGCCTTGGGCATTAAATAATAATCGGCATCATGATGTACTTTCGCTTTATGTAGAACCAAGGGGAAGGTTGTAGATACATAGAGTCACAGGCCAAGTGCTATGACCATTGCTCATCTCTCCAAAAGGATTCATGCCATCCGTACTAAAATCAAACCTTATGTTCCTTGCATCATTTCCGAAGTCTTCAGATGTTCTGTCGATGTTTCGCTACTGTGGCCCATCGGCGGGGTGTCTCAACATCCCGTCTTATTTACGTTCTTCTGCGTGCCAGCGCATCATTCTAGCATGAGCGTTGTTCCTGAACATACGTCACAGACGTGGTATTATAGGGAAATACCACATCACCTTCGCATGAACTCTTTTCTTCAAAGGTTGTCCATCAACATCACCAGGGTCATCTCGTCTAATCTTGTATCGTAATGCCTTAGAAACTAGGCATGCTTCTAAGTTCTCGTACTCCTCACTGTAAAAGAGGATACAATCGTTCGGACATGCGTGTATCTTCTGGACTTCCAGTCCTAAAGGACAGACTACCTTTCTAGCTTCCTACGTTGTTTCGGGCAATTCGTTTCCCTCTGGAAGAATATTGTTTACGAGTATCAATAACTCACCAAATGCATTGTTAGTCACACCTTTTTTTTTGCCTTCCATTGCAAAAATTTGTTAACGGCAGATTTTCGTAATTTACTCGGAGAGGAAAGAGAAAACCGATGCAGAGAGGAAGGGTTAAGATTGGAGTCGGACCAAGTCTTGTATCGGACTCGGCAAGCGTATCGGACTGGAAGCTGTGTTAGCAGAAAAGGTGTATCGGCCGATACGGATTCAACGTGGTTGTTGGCCGACAGAGATAGAGTGTTGATAGAGTTAGCATGGGCTTGGTTTGGGCTCAGGATAAGCTTCAAGGAGGTTGCCAAATAGAGATAAGGCTCGGTTTTAGGCAATTGTATCTTGTAAATCAAGTAGGTTTAGATCTAATCTGTGGCAAGAGTCTACCGCAAAGACTTGTTTGTTAAGTTGTAGATAAGATCGTGTCCTATCTGGACAATGTTGTAATCTCGGGTATAAATATCCCGGTAGTTTGTACATAGAAACTCTCTCACAATACAATACACAATCCTGTTCAACTTATTTTCGGCGCATCGCCAACCCTCGCAAGAGGTTAATTTCGACGAGTTCTTGCTTCCCCAGAGCAGAGGTAAGAACTCACGCCCGACGATCTACGTCGTCGGGGCTAACGTGTCGCTCTAGGCACGTTAAGCCTCGATGATGTGATCGTCGTTTATCATACTTTGGATGATTTTCGTAAGTGTATTAATTATGCTTCGCCAGCGATCTACTCGTTTTAGTGTTTATTGCCGACGGTAGTTTAATTATTATGCTTAGTTAAATCTTTCAATGCATCTACCATCCCCAAAAGCGATCGACGACTTGATTTTCTTTGTGTTAAATCTCAATTCACACTTCGAGTTGCCATCGACCTTAGTCCTATTTTGAGATCTAACCCAAAGCCTGTTTTTGATCGTAATTAAGGATAGCGCCGGGGTTTCAGCCGGTCTTATCTAATACATGTAATCACCATAATGTTTTTATATGTATTTGCCACTTGTATGAGTAGACTGATAAATATAAATGTGTTTATCATAGGTTACTCTTTAGGGTTTGCCTGTGATCGATATATTTATATAAGCCGATTGGTTCATACAAGTTTGCATTAGAGTATTAGCTAGTGCATTTATCTCATTTATCCCTCATCGGCCGATGCTGCTAATTAACATTAACATGTTGATGAAGGCCGATGAGATTAGATCTATATTTTGATCTTATTTTATCACAGTTACAAGTAAGCCGATATAGCTTTGCCCTATCGGCTAGGTCATGACAATGCGACATCGGCCTATCGGCCGATCGGTCATTGTTTACTAACATGGTTTGCTTGTTTATCTTGTTGATTGCAGATCAAATCAACTGGCACGCCCTAGATGCACCTAGGCAAGCCTTTGGACCTGCACTGGAGCTAAGCAGGTCTCCCAGGCCGCCGTGGAAACGTGGAACCCGTTTGGTTGCGAGGCGGGTCTAAATTCTACGCCAACACGCTTTTGGCACGCCTAGTGGGACATCAAGAACGCACGCTTCGCGACAACAAGAAGATCACTATAGGATATTGAAGTAGAGTGAGATCTCCGAGGAGAACGTCGTCTCTGTGACCATCGACCAGCTCAACGAAGAGCAAAAAGCTGAGATGGACAAGCTGGTCGAGCAATTTCAAAATATGTACCTGCAGACGTACTTTAGGACTCGGCAAGGCACCCTCATTCAAAAATCTAAGGTGATAGTGCCGAGCCCTGGAGACGGAGCCAGCACATCGGCGACAGCACACGACCACACTATCAAGACTGAAGAAAACGCCGCGCCAACGTTGCAAGACCGCATCGACTCCGCAGTTCATTCTGCGTTAGTCAACCAGTCGGGAATCCTAGTGAACACATTGACCAATACGGTCAAATCAATCCTAGATGGTTCTATTCACCAGTACAAGCCTCAAGGACCGATTTTCCTGCCAGAAAACAAGTTCCCTGCTTATCGGACCTTGAGGACCGATCTGAGTACGGCTCCACAGCCGGTGGCGTCGATCCCACCTCCATCGGCCCAACCAGCATCAACCATGCCGCTGATCCTAACCAGGCAAGCGGGAGGAAGCCCCCAGCACATCACGGAGGAACAATTTGTAGAGTGGACAAAGGGGAAACAGTCGGTGGTCGAGCCGATGCAGCAAGTTCCAGTCAACCCGCCATTGGCCGGACAACCTCAATTCCCCATGCCTAGTAACCCTCCGCAACCAGCTGCTTACAACGCGCCGCAAGGCTACCAGCAGTACACCGCAGGGCAGTACGATGCACAGAACTTAAATCATCACTTCCAACCATACTCCCCCAGGCAATATCGACTGGAGGGCCTGCAACAGTGTTACCACCAGGAGCTTCCACACCAGCCCGTAGGATACTGGGCCGACATGATAGCCAAGGTGATGCGAGATCAATTCGGCTTGAAGCCCAAGGAGAGTTCTACAGTGTATCGGCATCCGTACCCCGAGGAGTTCGACAGAGTGCCACTGCCAAGCCGATACAAGATCCCGGACTTCTCCAAATTTTCGGGGCAAGATAACGTTTCTACGTACGATTCCTAGCACAATGTGGTGAGGCATCGGCCATAGAGGCGTTGAGGGTGAGATTTTTCCCTCTGTCCTTGTCAGGGTCAGCATTTACATGGTTTTCCTCTTTACCCTGCAATTCCATTAGAGGATAGATAGATCTAGAGAAACAGTTTCACAGATACTTTTACAACGGCGTACAAGAGATGAAACTGTCTGATCTCACTGCCATCAGGCAACGGGTTGATGAATCGGTCCTAGAATACATCCAAAGATTCAGTGACATAAGGAATAGGTGTTACAGCCTCAGTCTGACCGATTCTCAACTGGCCGATTTGGCATTTCAAGGACTCCTGGGGCCGATACGAGAAAGGTTCTCATCTCAAGAATTCGACAGCCTAGCTCAGCTAGCACAACGAGTATCGGCCCACGAACAAAGCTTTCAGGAGGCGAAGAAGTTCGCAAAGAAGATCAATACAATATATCAGTACGCCTTCGATGAAAACGATGAATAAGATGCCGATATCGATCTAGCCGAGTGGGCCCGGATGAAGAAACCGACAACATGCCAGTGGGCCAAGAAGGGCGACTAAGAAGATAAGTACGACTTCGACATCAACAAGGCCGATAAGATATTTGATCTACTGCTACAAGAAAAGCAGATTTAGCTGCCAGTAGGTCATATACTGCCATCGGCTGAGGAAATCAAGACGAGAAGATATTGCAAGTGGCACAACACATATTCCCATCACACCAATGAATGCAAGATCTTCCGACAACAGATTCAATCGGCCATCGAGCAAGGCAGGATCAAGATTGACGAAGCCAAGCGGCCGATGAAGATAGAAGGACACCCATTCCCAGTCAACATGGTGCGGGCAGACAGGGCCGACGGCAATGGCCATCGGACCGGCAAGCGACCTTATCAGACCTCAGAAGGCCTGATTAGAAAATACCAGCGAAGGCGGGAAGAACAAGCACAAGACTATGTCGATCAAGACAACTCTTATGACCCTCACTAGGAGTGTGAGTTTTTCCGGTTCTGCTGGAACGAAGGGATGAGGTTGCCATCAATCCAAGAGTGCCCTGCATGTAATGATGTAGAAGACTCGCACCAGGGCAGCTCGAGCAAACAAGTGCATCGGCCGAACAAGCAGAGAAAGTCTGTGCATGAAAGGCTGGGGCCGATGCACCATGATCATCGGACTGATGACGGCGTGCAAATCCAGAACCCTCAATGGTGCCCAAGTGACATGTTTAACAAGACACAAAAACGGTGGGTTCAGAGATTAAGGAGGAAGGAGCAGATCCAGGAACAGCAGGCGACAATAGCCCATCGGCCCGCCAAGACCAAGAAAGAGTGGAGGATAAAATCTGCAGTGGTCAAGGCCGATGAGGGCACCTCTGTGTCTGCAAAAGGTAAAGGCGTAGCATCGGCTTCTGTTAATATGGTTTTCATGTTGCCAGCAGAATACAGCGTACAGACGGCTGATGAAGCAGTAGCCGACGATGAGCAGTCCTCGGCTAAGCTACAGTTGTCACCAGATCAAGCCGTGTTCGACAAGTCGGCCGACACCAGCTACAGGCACCTCCGGCCGTTATACATCAAGGGATTCGTCAATGGGTGGCCGATGACGAAGATGCTGGTCGATGGCGGCGCGGTAGTAAACTTAATGCCATATACAACCTTCAGGAAGCTTGGAAAAGTACCTGAAGACCTCATCAAGACCAACATGGTGCTAAAAGACTTTGGTGGCAACGCATCCGAGGCGAAAGGGGTGCTAAACGTGGAGCTCACCGTGGGCAACAAGACGATACCTACCACCTTTTTTGTCTTTGATGGAAAGGGTTCCTACAACCTGCTGTTGGGACGAGATTGGATCCACGCAAATTGTTGCGTCCCGTCGACAATGCATCAGTGCCTTATACAATGGCAAGGGGACCAAGTCGAGATCGTGCAGGCCGATCGGTTAGTCCACGTGGCCAATGCCGATCTTGCAGTTTGGGAGATGGAGGGAATTGATTGCTTGTCCGGACGAGTTTGGGAGGCCGATTTCCTCAAAGTAACTGATTGCGACATCGAGACGATAGAAGACCAAGACAAGCAGTTGCTTTAACGAAGATGTGCCATCCACTGCCCAAGATGAACAAGCTAGTCCCTACACGGATGATGCGGTGGATGAGTTAGATGGAAAATTGGGACAAGGCTTTACGTCGGCCGATCAACTCGAAGAGGTTGATATAAGATCAGGTGATAGACCTAGGCCGACGTATGTAAGTGCTAACCTGTCAAGGGAATATAAGAATAATTTGATAAATCTTTTGAAAGAATTCATAGACTGTTTTGCATGGGAATATCATGAGATGCCCGGGTTAAGCCGATCGATCGTAGAACATCGGTTACCTATCAAACCAGGCTATCGGCCGTTTAAACAAGCTCCTAGGAGGTTTAAGGCTGATATGCACGAAGCTATCAAAGCAGAGATCACAAGGCTTTACGACGCCAATTTTATCAGACCCTGCCATTACGCGGAGTGGGTTTCTAATATAGTTCTAGTGTTGTAGAAAAACGGCAAGCTTAGGGTGTGTATCGACTTCAGAGACCTAAACAAAGCGACACCAAAAGATGAGTACCCTATGCCGTTGGCCGATTTGCTGGTTGATGCCGCATCTGGACACAAGATCATCAGCTTTATGGATGGGAACGCAGGCTACAACCAGATTTTCATGGCCGAAGAAGACATCCACAAGACAGCCTTCAGATGTCCGGGGGCAATCGGCCTATACGAGTGGGTTGTTATGACTTTCGGTTTGAAAAATGCTGGAGCTACCTATCAGAGAGCTATGAATTATATTTTTCATGATCTTATTGGCTCGCTGATTGAGGTTTACATCGATGATGTCGTCGTGAAGTCTAAAGAGTACGATATGCACTTGGCCGATTTACGCAAGGTACTAGAAAGAGCGAGGAAATATGGTTTAAAGATGAACCCTAACAAATGTGCCTTTGGCGTATCGGCCGGTCAGTTTTTAGGTTTCTTGGTCCATGAAAGAGGAATCGAGATTACACAAAAGAACATTGATGTTATAAAAAATATCAAGCCTCCAACCAACAAGACCAAGTTACAATCTCTGCTTGGTAAGATCAACTTTGTCCGGCGTTTTATTTCAAACCTGTCAGGCAGGATAGAGCCGTTCACTCCATTGTTAAAGATAAAGGACGATCAAGAGTTCGCATGGGGTGATAAGCAACAAAAAGCGTTGGACGATATCAAGGAATATTTAAGTTCCCCTCCAGTTCTAATCCCTCCGCAGAAAGGGGTTCCATTCAGGCTGTACTTATCGGCCGATGAGAAGTCCATCGGCTTAGTTTTAGTTCAAGACATTGATGGCAAAGAAAGAGCTATTTTCTACCTCAGTAGGAGGTTGTTGGATGCTGAAACAAGGTACACGCCGGTGGAGAAATTATGTCTATGCTTATATTTTTCATGTACTAAATTAAGGCATTACTTACTTTCCAATGAGTGCATTGTGGTAAGCAAGGCCGATGTGATGAAATACATGCTATCGGCCCCTGTTTTAAAAGGGAGAATTGAGAAGTGGATTTTTGCCTTAATAGAGTTTGACCTTAGATATGAATCGGCCAAAGCAATCAAAGGACAAGCCCTGTCCGATTTCATTGTTCAACACAGAGATGATTCAATTGCATATGCAGACATTGTGCCATGGACACTGTATTTTGATGGATCCGTTTGCAGACATGGATGCGGTATCGGCCTGGTTATCATATCCCCTCGGGGGGCAAGCTTCGAGTTTGCATTTACTATCAAGCCTTATTACACCAATAACCAAGTAGAATACGAAACTGTTCTCAAGGGCTTGCAATTATTACATGAGGTCGAGGCCGATTCCGTGGAGATTATTGGCGATTCACAGTTAGTCATCAATCAACTTTCTGGGGAGTATAAATGCAGGAACGACGTTCTCAGGGTGTATAATGAAGAATGCAAGGAGTTGCTGCAGGCTTTCAAGATGGTGACAATGAGGCATATACCCAGGAAGCAAAATTTTGAAGCCAATGATCTAGTTCAAGGGGCATCAGGATATAGGCCGATGGCAAAAGATGTTGAAGTTCAGATTGCTACCGTGGATGCCGGTGACTGGAGGTTTGCTATCATTGATTATTTGAGAAACCCTTCCCAATCGGCGTCACGAAAGATGAAATACAAGGTCTTACATTATGTCCTGTTAGACGATGACCTATACTATCGGACGATTGATGGTGTCTTGCTTAAATGCCTAGGTCCAGAAGAGGCCAAAGTTGTTATGAGCGAGGTACATGAAGGGATTTGCGGAACCCATCAATTGGCCCATAAAATGAGATGGCTTTTGAAGCGCGCTGGATATTTTTGGCCAACAATGCTTGAGGATTGTTTCAAATACTACAAAGGATGCCAAGACTGCCAAAAGTTTGGAGCAATTCAAAGAGCACCGGCATCGGCTATGCATCCAATCATAAAGCCGTGGCCGTTTCGCGGATGGGGTATAGACTTGATCGGACAAATCAATCCACCATCAAGTCAAGGACACAAGTATATCCTAGTGGCTACAGACTACTTCACCAAGTGGGTTGAGGCCATCCCTCTTAAAAAAGTTGATTCCAAGGATGCGATCCAGTTTGTCAAAGAGCATATTATATATCGGTTTGGATTACCACAGACATTGACTACAGATCAGGGATCAATTTTTGTGTCCGATGAGTTTGTTCAGTTTGCCGACAGCATGGGTATCAAGCTGTTAAATTCTTCTCCATATTATACACAAGCTAATGGGCAGGCAGAACCTTCTAATAAGACTTTAATCAAGTTGATTAAGAGAAAAATCAATGAACAGCCGAGACGGTGGCATACCACGCTGGCCGATTCCCTTTGGGCGTATCGGATGGCTTGTCATGGTGCAATTCAAGTGTCGCCGTATCAGTTGGTTTATGGACATGAAGCTGTGCTGCCATGGGAGACCAACATCGGCTCAAGAAGGATTGCTTTGCAAGACGATTTGACAGCCGATGAGAACCACAATCTTATGGTTGATGAGTTAGATGATTTGGCACACGTCCGATTGCGGGCCTTGGAGAAAATCAAGCGAGATAAAGATAGAGTTGCTCGTCATTATAACAAAAAGATTGTTGCCAAGTCATTTGAAGAAGGGGATCTTGTTTGGAAATTGATACTACCGATTGGTTCCAGAGATAATAAATTCGGCAAGTGGTCACCTAATTGGGAAAGTCCTTATCAGATTCATCGATGTGTTCCTCGCAATGCTTATCTGCTCAAAGGATTAGATGGAGAAATTTATGGCAGAGCTCTTAATGGCAAATATTTAAAGAAATACTATCCCAGCGTCTGGATCGATTCATGATCGGCTTGCCAGCCGATTTATGATAATAGCCGATGTGCTGCACATCGTCTTTAGATGGCCGATATGCATTATCGCCCTTAGTTCAAATTTTACAACATGAGCCCTCATCTTCCAAAATTTGGGCGGCATATATATATACAAGCAAGATATCTTTCAAGATTCCTCAATTTACTAGATCGAAATTTTATGGACTTCAAAGTTTTTTTTTTAGACTTCGACTTTTTCAATATTGTTCAGATCAAATTCGGCTGATTGGCCGATGAGATTTATATTGGTCAAAAAATAGGAGGTTATTTTCTTACAAGAAGGACATAAAAGTATATTACATCAGCCTATAAATTTTTCGATAGCAGCAATGGCCTTACGGTGGATTTGATCAATGTCCTCTATTGCTTGGGCGTCATCGGCCGTTGACCCTGGAATTGGTTTCAAGGATTTGCTCAGGGTTGCAAGGTATTTGGCCGATGCCTTCAGTTTTGCCGTTTGGTCTTCTATGGCCTTCGGTGATGCAGCTATCCCAGCCTTGACTTCTTGGATCTCCTTACGAGTTGCTTCTAGCCTTGACGCTAGGTCTGCTTCGAGGCGGTGGAGTTCTTCGAGTCTATTCTTTAAGACAATCGGCTCAACAGCCAGCTCATCCAACCTGGTTTTGTTAGAATTGACTTGAGCTTTGCTGGCGAACAAGGCCGATTCCAAGCCTTCACGTTCCCACCTCTCCGCGATCCTTTCTTTGGCCCTATGAAGCTTGAAGTTGTATTGTTCCAAGAAGATGGCTGGTGGACTGCATGTCTGGTTCTCCTTGGTTGAGCGGCATCGGTTGCGTCATTGGCCGGTGGAACCATTGTGGTTGTAGCCGATGGGTCTTTAGCTGACTTGGCCGATGGCTCTTTAGCGGTCTTGGCCTATGGTTCTTCTTCGGGCAGATCGACAGCTGCTGCATCGACCTCCTCCTCCATAACCTGGTCATCGAGGAATTCTTCCACGGAGGGGTCTAGCTCGTCGAGATCGGCCTGGTCATCAGTCTTGGGTTTTTTGCCAGTTTTTTGATTTTTTTCTTTTACTGGCGCTTTCCTCTTGGGAGTTTCTCTGGCTATCGGCCCTTGGAGAAATGATGATACCTTTGGAGCGGTGAGGCCGATAGTTGATTCCATGACAGACTTGCCTGATGGAGCCAATACCAGAGCGTAAGATATCTTTTGTCCGCTGTTGCTGACTGATGGTGTTGGGGTGTCAGGGACTTGAGGACTGATGTTATCAATGAGTTCTGTCAAGTAGAACCTGGCCGATTGATGGAAGAGATGGGAAGTCCATTCTTGCTACCATGACTGGAAGGAGAGGTGAATGAAGGGACTCAGCCATAATCGGTCACAATCCCCCAGATTTGGTACTCTGGTTTCTAGAACCTTGCTCATGACCAGGGCCGATGGGACAGTACCCTTGCTCTCTAGGAGCCGATGGAAGTGCAGGCTGATAGGAAGTTGACCAAGCCCACATTGCCTTGCAGCTACCATAGGATTATAGAACTCATAGGATAGGCTGGTGCTTCTGCCTTGGAAAGCGCCTACTAGGAGCAAGCAAGGGGTGATGCCGATCATGAAGAGTTCTCTTATTCCCATATCAGCATTCAGTTCACCCAGAGTTAGATCGGTAGGGAGCTCAAAATCGGAGTTCGAAGGGTACACAAATGTGTCCATCTTGGCTGAAGGAGGACCGGTGTGAAATCGGACGAACCAAGCAGATAATTCTTCGGCCGATTGATCTGCTCCAGGGTATACTGAAGCTGCTTCTCCGAAGGACATGCACCTCCTGGATGAGGGATCTTCATTGTCGGTGTAGTCCGATGGGAAGGCAGACTCTGATAGCGGAGGCCGATCAGCCATGGTGTTGGTATAGATTGTCAACCAAAGTTGGATGAACCACCATGGACCCCCATGTGCCATTGTCCTTTTCAGCATTAGATCTTGAGTGGCGGAATGGAGCAGCCGATAGACAGCCCCAAGAAGATATCGGTCGAGAGGAGGAAATTGTCTCTTTTTAACCAGGGCTTGGGCTAGGTGTTGGCAGTTCAGAGTAGGGCCGCAGGTTGATCCACAGAAGACAAATCTTTCTAGCCATAAGGTTAGAAAGGCCACATGTTGTCTTTCTGAGACTAATCCTGTTTCCATGTGTTCAGCTACATATCCAGACCAACCTCCGATTTTCTTGGTCTTCAGCTTGTGGATACTGTTGATAAGGAGGTTGAAGAGATTGATCTCAGAATGTATGTCCAATCCTGTCAGTATCTTGATGTCTACCAGCGTCGGGGTCATCGGACCTTGCCTGAATAAAAAAGCGTTCAGGGTGCTGGACCAGAAGTACGTGGCTGCTGACATAAGGGGCTCATTTTTCTTGGTATCGGCCAGGGATAGAGTGATGCATTGGCCGATTCCTATCTCATCCCAGTGGACTTGCTTGGCCGCGGCAACTCTCTTATACCAAGTTCTAAAGCCAGTGAGCTTTGACGGCCAATACCTGAAGGTGTGTTTCCATGAAGGTACATTAGGTTTGACCTGCTTGAATGGAATTCTGTTTGTCTCTGTCAGAATTGCCCATGGGGCCCAGCAGGAACCGGTGTGATTTGTCATTGGTGGGGATTAGGATCTGGTTCTTGAAGACCTGTGGCGCATAAACGGTAAAGGAAGATAAGACCCGGGGGGCAAGAGTAGAAGCCCTAGTTTGAAAAACTCGGTGAAAAAATGAAAATGTGAGCTTGGAAAGGGTTGACTCACCACGGGGATCTCAGAGGTATAAAACGGAAAGAAAGCCATTAATGTGGTCGGAGAGGTCGTTGGTGAGGGGGTCGATGCCTTGAGGACGCCGAGTAGTCACCGGAGTTGAGAGGCGCAAGTGGTCGATGAAGAACGGCGCAAGTAAGTCGACGGCGGGAGGTTGTGAATCTGGATCAGCGCGGTTTTCAGGTAAACCCTAGCGAAGAAGTCGATGGGTTCCTCGGAGCTAAGATCGTGTCCTATCTGGACAATGTTGTAATCTCGGGTATAAATATCCGGGTAGTTTGTACATAGAAACTCTCTCACAATACAATACACAATCCTGTTCAACTTATTTTTGGCGCATCGCCAACCCTCGCAAGAGGTTAATTTCGACGAGTTCTTGCTTCCCCAGAGCAGAGGTAAGAACTCACGCCCGACGATCTACGTCGTCGGGGCTAACGTGTCGCTCTAGGCACGTTAAGCCTCGATGATGTGATTGTCGTTTATCATGCCTTGGATGATTTTCGTAAGTGTAATAATTATGCTTCGCCAGCGATCTACTCGTTTTAGGATTTATTGCCAACGGTAGTTTAATTATTATGCTTAGTTAAATCTTTCAATGCATCTACCATCCCCAAAAGCGATCGACGACTTGATTTTCTTTGTGTTAAATTTCAATTCACACTTCGAGTTGCCATCGACCTTAGTCCTATTTTGAGATCTAACCCAAAGCCTGTTTTTGATCGTAATTAAGGATAGCGCCGGGGTTTCAGCCGGTCTTATCTAATACATGTAATCACCATAATGTTTTTATATGTATTTGCCACTTGTATGAGTAGACTGATAAATATAAATGTGTTTATCATAGGTTACTCTTTAGGGTTTGCCTGTGATCGATATATTTATATAAGCCGATTGGTTCATACAAGTTTGCATTAGAGTATTAGCTAGTGCATTTATCTCATTTATCCCTCATCGGCCGATGCTGCTAATTAACATTAACATGTTGATGAAGGCCGATGAGATTAGATCTATATTTTGATCTTATTTTATCACAGTTACAAGTAAGCCGATATAGCTTTGCCCTATCGGCTAGGTCATGACAATGCGACATCGGCCTATCGGCCGATCGGTCATTGTTTACTAACATGGTTTGCTTGTTTATCTTGTTGATTGCAGATCAAATCAACTGCCACGCCCTACACGCACCTAGGCAAGCCTTTGGACCTGCACTGGAGCTAAGCAGATCTCCCAGGCCGCCGTGGAAACGTGGAACCCGTTTGGTTGCGAGGCGGGTCTAAATTCTACGCCAACAAAATTCCAGCGTGGTACCCAACTTTTGTGCTCCTGTTCGCAATCTCGATGCAAGGACATTTTGTGGTCCGCTAATATATGCTTCAATTTCTTGGCCTCTTTTTCACTTTCGCAGTCTTTCTTTGCGTCACACAACATTTGACCAAGATCGTTTGCACTGTCATTTTTTGCAACAGCTCTGTCTGCCTCGCCTGTTGTACTATCTGCAAGTCCACCGTATTGAGCCTAGTCCAGAATGTTGTCGTTTTCTTCTTCATCTTCTTCCATTGCAATCACTAATTCTCCGTGCGAGGTCCAACAATTATTGCTAGGCACAAATCCCGATTGTAACAAGTGGATATGAAGAATTCTTGATGTAGAATACTCCTGATTTTTGCAATTTTTGCATGGACAAGATATAAAACCCTTAGGCTTGTAGGCATCGGTCACCCTTAAAAAATAATGCATGCCATCAATAAACTCCTTTGACCGTCAGTCCGCGATATACATCCATTGCCGGTTCATCTGCATCAAATAAATAAATTTAAAGAAAGTCCATTAATGTGAAAAGAATTATATAAGCAATTAATAATTTAAAACATCATAAACTTAAAAGTTGAGTGGATGAAGAGTATTGCTAACCATGGTTAGATTTCATTTATTTTTACTATTACCATAGTTATTTTACCTATTTTTCATACAATACCACACACTAATTTTTCCATTATCTATTGTTTTTCCTTCATTTTTTCCATTATTTCTCCGTCCTAATTTTCTATTTTTGTCCTATTATTTTCTATTATTTTATACTATTTTCCCTTTTTTCCTTTTTTTATATTTATTTTTAATATCTCTAAAATTACGAAGTACGCTTATTCTCTCTCATTTTTTTCCACATATTTTTTAGAGGGAATGACCTATAGAAATATAGCTAAAAATGCAATATGTTAACCATACAACAATAGAGGATGAAATTGGTCACCTTTTAGATCCCTTTGATTTGCGTAATATCACCAAAATTCTTTCACCAATAATTTTTGCAACACCTTTGTTAGCTTCCTTCTCTTGGCAGCAATGGCTCGGGCTGAAGGAGAAAGAAGACATAAAAAGGGTTGTATTGTCTTTAGTACCGGTTGGAGTCACCAACCGGTACTAAAGATCAACATAGGTATCGGTTGGTGTCTCCAACCGGTACTAATGTGTTCAACCTTTTTAGTACCGGTTGGTGACACGAACCGGTACTAAAGTATTGATCTTTAGGACCGGTTGGATTCACCAACTGGTACTACAGATCTCCCGTGCTGACCGGGGGGTCCTGATAGGGACAAACCGGTAGTAAAAATCATTTTTAGTCCCGGTTGGTGTTACCAACCGGGCTAAAGATTCTACAGCGGGGCGGGCTAAGGAACCGGTAGTAAAAATTATCTTTACTACCGATTCTTTTTACAACCGAGATATTGTGTTTTTGGCCGTTCGAGCAAAGATCAGTTCTCCAGTAGTGCAGGGTGCGTCGAGATTGGATGTGCAATTGTGCATGCTAACTTCTGGAATGGGTATCCTTGATGTTTCATATGAAACTTGGTTATATACTTTAGGACTTTAGGTTGAACATAAGTTCAGTCGGTAAACTGTACTTATTATTTTTAATGAAGAAAGTTTGGTATATTCTTCTTCCTTTTTTTCTTCTTCTTTTTGGCATGGGAGCACCTAACTTCTAGATTTCTATGGAGCAGCAAATTTTGCTACGGTTCTAAGTATTAGTTTTGCAGTATTGAAGCAAGACTACAACAAACATACAACAGAGAAAATAATATGTCCTCCCTCCTTAACTCCACAAATGTTAGACGTTGCTTAGTTCAAAATTGAGCTAATCAACGTCAAACATAAAAGGAAGAAGGGAGTACTTTCTCTAGTGCAAAATACTGATGAATTCCTATTAATTAATTTATGATTTATGGGGAAATCAAGATGAATAACAGGACAAATAGGGAGGCTGAATTGTATCATTGAGATTTATTTCTCATGTAGTACAGCCATGCTCTACGGAAGAACATCGTGTGACACGGTATTCAATTCCTTCCACGACGTTTCATCACTAAAGTAATGTAACATCAAATGTTGTGTCGTCCTTGCTGCTTTTCTGTTTGTTATGTTGAGTAGCATTTGCAACCTATAGACTATAGAGTCGTCGCCAACTCTCCATCAATTATAAATACAGTCCACAGTAGCCCATCTTCCACTTTCAGAATAAACAACCAATTCAATTAGTAGAGAGAACAATGGCACAATGTTGGAAATCTAAGTTACCAACTTCTAATTGTTAGATATATTGATCCTATTATCTAGAGATAAGTTGTTAGAGGTTGTTATGTGATCCTAATCTTATCAATGTAATTGCCACGGTGAGGGCTTTTCTCATCTATATTAACAAAGGTGCGGCCATGAGAAGGGTTCCACGCTTTCCACACTTCTCGTTTTTCACATGGTATCAGAGCGCATCTAATCTATCGCTCTCCCAGCCGCGCCATGGCGAGCTCGTCGAAGACACATACCGGCAACTCCCTGGCAGGCCAACTCATCTTGGAGAAACTCGGAAAATAGAACCATGCCCTATGGAAGGTGCAGGTTCTTGCAGCCATTCGAGGTGCCAAACTAGAAGGGCATCTCACCGGAGCATCAATAGCTCCAGCTGTCGTCATCAGGAGCAAAGAGAGCGAGATGGAGACGATCATCAGCAACCCGGATTATGAAGAATGGGTCACAGTTGATCAGCAGGTGCTGTCGCATGTGTTCTCCTCCATGACAAGAGACATGTTGATCCAAGTTGCGGCGTGCACCACGGCTGCAGCGGCATGGGGGATAATCGAGGGAATGTTTTCCTCAATGACACGGGCGCGATGCATCAATACGCGCCTCTCACTCACCACCCTGAAGAAAGGAGAGATGTTGGTGACAACCTACGTCGGCAAGATGCGGGCGTTGGCGGATGAACTCATGGTTTCCGGCAAGATTGTCGATGACGATGACCTCATCAGCTATATCATTGCCGGCCTTGATGAAAATTACGAATCTGTGATCTCAAACATCGTCGGACGCTCAGATCAAGTCACCGTTGGAGAAGCTTTTGCTCAGCTTATAAGCTTTGAGCAGAGGCTTGCTCTTCGCCGTGGAGATGAAGGCCAATCTTCGGTCAACAGTGCAAGCCATGCCCGTGGAGGACAGCAGTGCAGCAGGGGTGGTAGCAGCAGTCATGGCCGTGGCACTGGAAACAACTCCGGCAACTGTGGCAGAAGGGGCCGCGAAAACCCTAGTGATGGCAATCGTGGCAGCAATCCTAGAGGCGTTGACAACCGGCCTAAATGCCAACTCTGTTACAAGAGAGGGCACACGGTAAAGGACTGTTGGTACTGTTATGATGAGAATTATGTTTCAGATGAAAGGTTTGCAGGTACTGCTGCATCATATGGAGTTGATACCAATTAGTATCTTGACACCGGTGCCACCGATCACGTCACAGGAGAGCTGGACAAGCTGATTGTACATGACAAATATCATGGCAACGATCAGATTCACATCGCAAGCGGTGCATGTATGGAGATTAGTCACATTGGTAATTCTGTTGTTAAGAACCCTAGTCGCAATCTTTTTCTAAATAATGTACTTTATGTTCCTAAGGCAAACAAAAATCTTGTTTCAGCCCATCGCCTTGCTTGTGACAATTTTGCCTTTATAGAATTATATCGTAAATTTTTCTTTATAAAGGATCTGGCCACGAGGAGAACTTTGCTTAGGGGTCGATGTCATAAAGGACTATATGCTCTCCCATCTGCATCCTCAAGTCAACATCACACAAAACAAGTCTATGGAGTCTTCAGGCCATCCTTCGAGAGATGGCATAGTCGTCTTGGTCACCCTTCCTACATTGTTGTAGAGAAGGTTATTAAGAGTCATAAGTTACCATGTTTAGATGTGTCAAATAAAATTCCTGTGTGTGATGCATGTCAAAGGGCAAAAATCATCAATTGCCCTTTCCAAAATCTTTTAGCGAGTCTAAGTATCCTTTGGAGCTTATTTTCTCTGATGTCTGGGGTGCTGCCCCACAGTCTATGGGTGGTTATAAGTACTATGTGAGTTTTATTTATGATTATAGTAAGTTTACATGGATCTATCTTCTCAAGTATAAATCTGATGTTTTTCAAAGGTTTCATGAGTTTCAACAACATGATGAACGCCTCTTTATTAGAAAAATAATAACTATGCAAACTGATTGGGGTGGCGAATATCAAAAGCTCCACTCCTTCTTTCAGAAAGATGGCATTACTCATCATGTTTCATGTCCTCATACCCACCAACAAAATGGCTTTGCCAAAAGAAAACATTGTCACATAGTTGAAGTAGGTCTTGCATTACTGGCTTATTCTTCTATTCCAATTATATTTTGGGATGAGATTTTTCTTTCTGCATTCTATTTGATTAATCGCACCCCGAGTAGAGTTCTCAATGACATATCACCTTTGGAAAAACTTTTTAACCATCCACCTGACTACACTGCCCTTCGTGTGTTTGGTTGCGCATGTTGGCCTAATCTACGACCATATAACAAACACAAGCTCCAATTCTGCTCCAAAGAATGCATCGTTCTCGGATATAGCACTTTACACAAAGGTTTTAAGTGCCTTGATCCCTCCACTGGTCGTGTGTATATTTCTCGTGACATGGTCTTTGATGAAACCATTTATCCCTTTGCTAAATTACATCCTAATGCTGGAGCGCGTCTCCATGCTGAAATCTCTCTTCTACCAGATATGGGACCATATGCCACTATGGGTCAACAGCAGCATTATCATGTGATTATTTCTCCTGAAAGTTCTAATGAAAATAATGAAGTTTTGCAGCAAAACTCTACATATGACACATAGCCTCAGGTGGGAATGGAGCCAGCGTCCGCATCTTCCTCTGCTGCAGGTTCTGGCGCTGCACAACCCTCCAGTGGCCACCCTCCTGCTGAGACATCATCACCTATGTAGTCTTTAGCCGCACCGGCGACGCACTCGACCGATCCCTTCGTCTTCTCGCTGGGATCTTCTGTGGCAGGGGGCGCATCACACCAGGGAGTAGACTCTCCTGATTCAGCCACAGAAGATCATCCATCTGCTGCCATGTCAGGTACAGATAATAGTACATCAGATTCTAATTTGTCAGGTACAGATGCTGCGGTGGCTGTTGATATGGATGTCCTGCGACCTCGTACACGCCTACAAAGTGGGATCCGAAAAGAGAAGGTCTATACTGACTGTACAGTCAAGTGGGGTCTTTTGACCTTTTCTGCTGAGCCACAATATTTACAAGATGCTTTAAATGACAAAAATTGGAAAGATGCAATGGATGCAGAGTATATTGCACTGATTAAAAATAAAACTTGGCATTTAGTTCCTCCTCAGAAAGATAGAAATGTCATTGACTGTAAGTGGGTTTATAAAATAAAAAGGAAACAAGATGGCAGCTTAGATAGATATAAAGCCCGCCTAGTTGCAAAAGGGTTCAAACAATGATATGGCATAGACTATGAGGACACCTTTAGTCCTGTAGTTAAAGCTGCTACTATTAGAAGTATTTTGTCTGTTGCAGTCTCAAGAGGGTGGAGCCTAAGACAGCTTGATGTACATAATGCTTTTCTATATGGAGTTCTTGAAGAAGAGGTATATATGAAACAACCACCATGTTATGAAAATTCTTCCACCCTAGGTTATGTGTGCAAACTAGACAAAGCTTTGCATGGGTTAAAGCAAACACCTAGAGCTTGGTACTCTAGGCTAAGTGGTACATTACATAACCTTGGTTTTAAGGGCTCCAAAGTAGATACATCACTGTTCTTTTATAATAAAGGAGACTTGACTATGTTCCTGCTTATTTATGTTGATGACATAATTGTTGTAAGCTCAAGGAAGGAGGCAGTACCAGTGTTACTACAAGATCTTCAGAAAGATTTTGCGCTCAAGGATCTTGGAGATCTACATTACTTCCTTGGTATAGAGGTAAATAAAATTGCAAATGAGATAATACTGACACAAGAAAAGTATGTATCTGATTTATTAAAAATAATTGGAATAAGTGATTGTAAACCAACTAATACACCTTTGTCTACTAGTGAGAAATTAACTGCCAATGAAGGATCAACTTTAGGACCAAATGATGCTACTCAGTATAGGAGTTTAGTTGGAGCTTTATAGTACTTGACTTTGATTAGACCAGATATAGCTTTCTCAGTGAACAAAGTCTGTCAATTTCTACATACCCCAACTACTGTACATTGGGCAGTAGTCAACAGAATCCTAAGATATCTGAGACAGTGTACTAAGTTGGGTCTTAAAATATGCAAGTCTAAGTCTAAGTTGGATAGTGCTTACTCTGATGCAGATTGGGTTGGATGTTTAGATGATAGAAGATCTACTGGAGGCTTTGCTGTATATCTAGGTGATAATCTTGTTTCATGGAATGCAAAGAAACAGGCCACGGTATCAAGGTCCAGTACAGAAGCAGAATACAAGGCTCTAGCCAATGCTACAACAGAGATTATGTGGGTACAGACTCTCCTACAAGAATTAAGTATAAGTAGTCCATCTACAGCTTAATTGTGGTGTGATAATATGGGAGCAAGGTTTTTATCGTTCAATCCTGTCTTCCATGCAAGAACTAAACATATAGAAGTTGATTATCATTTTGTTAGAGAAAGAGTAGCACAGAAACTTTTGCAGGTAGACTATGTTTCTACGGAAGATCAAGTTGCAGATGGTTTCACTAAATCCTTGCTAGTGCGACAACTAGAGAATTTTAAATACAATCTCAACTTGGGAAAGTTATGATTGAAGGAGGGTGTTAGATATATTGATCCTATTATCTAGAGATAAGTTGTTAGAGGTTGTTATGTGATGCTAATCTTATCAATGTAATTGCCACGGTGAGGGCTTTTCTCATCTATATTAACAAAGGTGTGGCCCTGAGAAGGGTTCAATGCTTTTCACACTTCTCGTTTTTCACACTAATTTCCATGGGTGGTAGGAATTTCGACTTACTGCTCTATATATGAGAGACTCCTCGATGCCTCCTAAACCTAAGTTCATACAACACGATGGAAAATGTAGAACTGAGTGGACTATGAAAAATCATGCATGATCGAGAAAGCCAGACCAGAGTTATATATGCTCCCCCCCACATCTATTTTTATTGGCCAGCATTAACTGCATTGTCTACAGTAGGATATGATTCTTTTCCATACCAGAGGAAATGCTGGGCCAATAACATCGTTTCTCAGGCTTCTGCAGCAAACTTAGATGCTTCAGGTCACAGAACAAGATAAATTCAGTCCAACCAGTTATGATTGTGAATTTGTGAGAAGTACGCATTTTATTATCCACTGTGAGATTTGATTTAGATCATATCCATTGTTACATCCAAAGGATCTATTGCACTTCACATTGTCCATCACACAGCAGCTATGTACAGTTGTAAATGACGTGCCTGATCAACATTTCCTTCTTTTTTTTGAACCAAAACAGAGGCACATACACAAAAAAAAGTAATATAAATGCTAATGGGAAAGGGATCTTAATTAGGACTACAAAAGATAGCACAGACATGCCTTACAATTTCATAGTAGATCAAAATTTCGGGGGTCACCAAAATTTCAGAAATTTCTAAACTTTTTTATATGGGATTATTTAAAATTCAAATAAATTTTGACCGAATTCACAAAAAATTGAAAAAAATATATTTGACCATGCAAGTCATGAATGATGGAGTGTGGTATGTACCTTCTATTCATCCATGTCGTGTGATGCTTGAGCTCAGCATACGGAAATTTATTCATCAATGTATTTATATGTGAAATTACTTGCAAAAAATGTTAATACAGTACTACAAAAGATCGCAGAACTTAAGCTACATCAGAGCTGGATATAGGCAATATCTGGATGCAAGCATCTGATCATGACTCTTACCTTGTTCAAATATACTGTCAAGAGAAGATGCACAAGCGAGGTTTACACATGTAGTGTGTAAGATCCAATGAGATCAACACACTTGTACAATAAACACCAGAATTAGCATGAAGCAGCTAGCATGACGCCAAAAAAAGTAAGTTTGTAATGCTGAGTATGCTTGACTCCTCGATGCCTCCTATACTTATGATCATAGTATACAACACAATGGAAACGATATAAAAGATTGTAGCTTGCATGGCGGAGGAACATGGCTTGTAGCTAATCTATTTGTGCTAGTGTCTATTGCCGTTTTGCCAAATTGTCGTGCAATAAGATCTCGTTTGCTCCCATGTTGTCTTAGGAAGCCTACAAGGCTCCTATAGGCATAGTTATATATTCAATAATAAGTTCATTTTCATACACGATCCGTTTTAGTGTCCGCCTATGAAAATTGACACAGGTGGATGTCGATATGTTATACCATGATCATAGTATCCGTACATATATGACTTATTTGGAGAATGTAGAGATCGTCTAATATGAGGATGCAAACAAAGCTGTAGAGAGAGCAAAGGAGACATGAATTTTTATAGATGTTAAAAGCTCCCCTGATGATGGGTAATAGCCCTACTCCTTTTTACCGGAGTTGGTGTTGCATTTATATATCAATCTCTCACAAGTACAATAGGGACGAAAACATAATCTAATCTGCCAGTATAGCAGCGTAAAGTTCAGGCATGTGGTCGACGGCTATAGCTGTTGTCGGCTTCCTCGAGATGTAACTCAGCGAGATCGGAAGTATTATCCTATATCTCTACTGGCTTGTGTTGGCTTTCATGGTTGTGTCTTGTCTCCTCTTGAGGCCTTGCATTTATATCCTCGAATGCTCTTTTATTCAAGTAGAACTAGGAGACAGGTATGGATATGATCCGAGTAGACCACATCGGACCCAAATAGGACTCTGTTTCTCTTTTTTTATCCGAGACTCAAGCCAGTATGACGGCGTAAAGCTCGAACAAGTGGTTGGCGGCTAGCTGTTGTCATCTTTCTTGAACAGGAACTCAGTGCGATTGGAGGTGGATATAGATCTCTCTTGGCTTATATTAGGATTGTGTTGGCGTGTCTCCACTCCTCCTGGGTGGTCATGTATTTATACTTTCAAGTGTACCCTTTTTCCATGTAGAGCTAGGGAGGTAAATATAGATACGATCCGTGTGGTCCAGGTTAGGCCTGAATAGGACTTTGTTTCTCTTTCCTTATCCGGGTCTCCTTTCTTATCTACGCAGGACTTTTGCCATATATATGAGGCTTGATTCCGTATCGGACTTGATAGATGGTGGTCCCGTCGAGCTTAGTACACAAATATAGGGTATCCCATATTTATTAGGACACTGGAAGTGAGTTTAACAACACGAGCTCATCATCATTACAGGTAGACTATTTTTAATAATCCGCCTATAGAAATAAACCTCTCTCTTGTGCTATAACTTTTCTAGAGTGTTGGAAGATTTGATGGGTGCAGTTATGTAACAGTAACTACAACTTTGATGGACTCTAATGAAAGGAACAATTTGGTAACTTTAACAAGCTAATACTCCCCTCCGTCCTAAAATATAAGGAAATTTATATGGATATGACACATCCTAGTACTATGAATCTGGATAGGGTGTGTCTCATCCATCTACACTAATACGAAAAGGATTTTTCCGTGCGGTCAAAAAGGGTTTTTCCATGCGGAGGTTTTGCCCGTATGCACCTAGGTGTCTGGGAAAATAAATATTTTCGCGTGCGGGCGGCCCAACCGCATGGAAAAATCCATCTTCCCGTGTGGTCGTGTTATGTGGACCGCACGGGATAATCGATTATCCCGTGCGGTCTATTTATACCGACCGCACGGGATAATAGATTCTTGTAGGCGCCTGTTAACGACGAAATTTGGTAAATCATGCATTGGATTCAGAGTTAAAGCCGAAGCCGATTGGAGGAGATAAGCGATTACAGAAAACGGAGTATGAATCGGCTGCAAGCCAAATCGGCTACGGTGTGCATCGGCTGAAACAGAATCGGACAAGGATAGCCGACGTAGCCGATTCCGATAAGGAGATGGCAGGATCATTGTCGGGTTCGGTTGGTGTGCTTCATGAGGATTGCCACGTGCGGATTGGGTCCGAAGAAGGCAATTGTATCTATTAATTAGAATATTTGTTAGTTTCCTTTTATCTTTAGGAAAGTGTGTTTAGTGTCCCTTAAGGACTTTATGTTTTTCTTTTATCTTTAGGAAAGTTTCTTTCTTGTCCTACAAGGACTAGTATCTCCCCATGGGTATAAATATGTACACCCGGGGTTATTGTAATCTATCAACCCTCGATCAATACAATTCGGCGCATCGCCACCTTTTACTCTGTTACGGTTTCTTTATCAACCGGCGGAATTTGGCACCTGACGCGGGGCTGCATCGGCTATCGATCTCCGGCGAAGGGGTAAGTCCAATGTTCCGTCGGTTCAGGCAATTGTATCATCTACGCCGGCGTCGTTCAAGGCTGCATCAGTACATTCGACCTCTTGGATTACTCTGGTTTGGATAATATATTTGTCTGGCTATTTATCATATGTCTTCTGTTAATCTAGTATTGGCATCTCGATTTAGCTTTATCGGCTGCTTCTCGTTTTAGGGTTTCTGCCGGTATCGACTAAATCGTCTTGCTAGATTAGATTAGCTTAGGCATCCACCACCCTGAAAATCAGTCAAGGGCTTGATCATCTAGATACCGTGTTTCTTTACATACTTAGTGCTGCATCAGTTGAGTTTGACCTACTAAGTCGTGCTTAGAACCATGAATCTCTAGCCTGCTTTTTGATTGCTGATAAGGGTTTCATCGGGGTTTCAGCCGATGAGTTATCTGGACGTTGCATCGGCTTATAAGGATTGCATATAAGTTGAATTTAGCCGATGACAACAAAGGTTTCACTGTTTAATCTAATCTTGTGGATTTTATTGCATTGGATCTATGTTAGATTTACTTCATCGGCTATGCTATGAATATATATAATCTCTCTCTTGAGGTGTTTTTAGACATAAGTGATTTATACTGTCTCGGCGCCCTGTCCGATCTATCCCAATCACTTGGTTTAAATATGTTTTGAGATTTAGATTATGTAGCATTGATATCTACAGCCGATCAAGTATGTCTAACTTTCGTTTCACTTTATCAAGTCATTGCCGATCTAATGCATATTATCATCAGCCGATTGTCTCTTCATCAAGTGTCAGAATCTACATTGAACACATAGCCGATAGCTCAAAACCCTATCGCTATCGGCTGTCATCAGGATCGGCTGGAATTACTACATCGGCTATGTTGGCCGATCGGTTCTCTGATCTGCTATTTGTATATCTTGTCAGTTGCAGGATCAAACTGACTGGCACGCCCGCATCTCATCAAGATTTGGACCTGCACTGGAGCTAAGCAGATCTCCCAGGCCAGTGTGTGTTTTTTTGCATCAACAGCGCCCTAGCACATGCTAGCCATTTGGGAAGATCTAAGCACTTGTACTTTTTTTTGAATGGTACAGTAACAAAATGTAGTCACAGCTATTCGCGCTCAATTACAAACACGATTAAATTTTATAATGAAGATATCGCAAGTTAAACCATATAAAACATCAATATATATAATTAAATAGCATACGTACATGTACACATATGAAAGTAGCTATATTGCTAGTATAACAAATATTACAAGTTCTGCCTCCCTCACAAATAGATCTTTTTTAATCTACTACATGTTCTCTCTCCCTTTCCCTTAGGCGTTTGAATTTGTCGTCCCAAGCAAGTTTGCTATCAGGGTTGTAGAACTCCCCTAGATGGTTGCAGATGTCACGACGAATGAACCGGCACAAGTCCGTGCACAAGTTGAGAAGCGTTTTCTTGTCGAACCGGTTTGCGGTATACGGAATGCTCGGGAGCTATTGAAAATAGAAGAAAAATGATATGTGTTAAAATCAACTTAAACAAACTAGTTCGTATATATAAGGAGCACGATGATTTACATCTGTAAACTCAGTTTTGTATCTCCCGCAGACTCTGAGCATCTCGCACACGTAATATCCGCATAGGCTAGTGCCGGGGGGTTCCTTGTAACACCGCGTAATAGTAAACACCAGCGTGCCTTTACGAGAAGCTTTGTTCTCTTTTGATCCTTTACGAACCCGCCATGTCTTTTGTAATAGTCGTGTCCTCTACAAAGATAAAATATTTGTTTGAGCTAACTTTAAAATTACATCTAAGCAGTATGGTATGCAGGGGGTTTGTTTCAAACTTATAAATTCAGCAAGACAAGGAACTCCATGAACTTCAGCTTTTCGTAGTGGGCCAGATCAAGAACTACGACGATGTGGTCCCTTGGATATACAAGGAATAGTATGTAGTGATCGCTGCAAACACGGTTTATGAATTACATAACGCATCTGGTAGATATTTTGATGTGCTATGATAATATATGAACGGAACGAAGGGGATGTTGCTTACGTTAGGTGGTATGGGACCATCAAGACTTGTTTGTCCGCGTGCGTGAGCATAGCTTGTTCCAAGAAAGTTGCCACCTCGACCCTCTTTTCCTTATGCAACCTGTCGACATATGCTTGTCTTTCCTTTGGCGTCTTATCCTTTAGTTTTGGACCATCCAGATTTAGCCTCATAGTGTGGGCCGTCATGCAAACCCTCGCTGGGTTGGCTTAGCCTATCCAGGCCCCCGTTCTTTGGGCGTCTACCCATTGTGACATAAGGAATTATGCAAGTTAAATGACTTATAATTGGTGGCACACATTCGCTAACAACAAACAAGAGCAAAAACTTAAAGGCACCACACACCGACGAGATTGATATCCATTTTATCCATCATAAAGAAGGCGTGTAGGTCCTTAAAAGTGATGATGAAGTTTTCGTTGGGTCCCTCGACGAAAGCGTTATCCAGGACCTTGACACTAATCATCCCGAGACCCTTCTCAGTTGCTCTTAAATACCAGTCATGCAGCAACCTCATTGGCCATGGGAGTTCGAACATGACATGGAACGAGAAGAACGGCTTGCCATATTCGTACACCTTTGGCACTTCTGTAGAATCTCAAGATTCCATTTTGTCTGCATGACCTAGTACGCTTTTTTGTGCATCCGCTTGCAGTTCAGGTGGGCTTGGCTTTGGCGGACCATGTCCCCTGAATGACTTGAAAACTATACTCACCTCATACTCTGCCATTTCCTCCAGTTTGTACGTGGAAACCATTTGTGGTATGAGCTTGCGGTCTTGTGAAGTACTTGGCTTTTGGATAGATGCATCTTCTGTGGGAGGTGGCACAGGTTGCACGAGAGCAGATTGTGGAGTAGGAGGCGACTGATGAGCAAGAGACGACTGCCGAGGTAGTGGAGTTGGGGAATTTGGTGTGGCTGGCTCTGTAGGTGGAGAAGGTACTCTTTTTGGGGACATAGATCTTGGTGGGATAGGAGATCCTGGTGGGGTTGGGGAATTCGGTGGGGATGGCAGTGCCGGAGGGATAGCCGTCTGTGGCACCGATGGAGCTAGGGTCGTCGACGTTGCCTGTCCCATGAGGATGATGTCTCGACGATGCCAGAGGATGAAATGGTTGACCGCATCTCCGAGTAGTTCTATCCCCTCTGGTGTTGGGATGTCCAGCTCCAATGACATTTGATCGGCATTAACCCTTCCCACTTGCACCCTTGCGTAGTTCTCCGAAATTGGGTTGTTATGGAACTGTCTCCCTGGTATCGCTAATCCGGATCCAACCTCCTTCGTTTTCCCGACTCTGCCTATCGGAATGACATGGCTGCACGATGTCGGACCGGTAATAAGATCGACCAGGTAGGGTGTTGTTTCTATGGACCAGACACTGCTCGGGATCTACACCGTCTGCTCAGCTTGAGGAACTAAGTTTGGGAAGGCTTGGGGATGTTGTGCGGCAAGCCTGTAGAACTATTGGGTGACTTGTTGGGTTACTTGTTCGGTGACTTCTTCACGGAACTTCGCTTTGTAGGCGTCCCACTTCTTGTAACTTTTGGATTTCTTTGGAAACCCTACCTTCCAACTCGTCCTTGAAGATTTTCCTCTTATCCTTCCGGAGTGTTCGGCAGTGCCCAAAGCAGCGGTGAGCTCGTCATGCTCCCTTCTGGTGACGAACTCCCCTGCCTTCTCCTTCTCGGCGATCTAATGGAGAGACATGGTCACATGCTCGATGTCAGGAGACTCGAAAAGCATCTCACCCTCATCTGCCACTTGCCCCGTACTTCGTGCCCATACCCAATTTCAAGTTCGCGGATTTAGGACCTGGACCAACAACGGTTTGCCTTGAGCTGCAAACTTTTCCTCCGTAGCTCGGCATTAGTCCACGTGACCATTGTATCCACTTGACCCCAATCGGTATGGATACATGTTTTTCTTCACAGGTCCGACATCTTCTTCCTCCTTGCCAAAGCATCAGGTGCTATCATCTTGGCCACAAACTTGTCCCATTCAACTAGCGGGATATTGCCGTATTTTTCAAATGGAGACTTGTTCTTCTGAACATAATAAGTGTTCATGTCAGATTTCCACTGTCACCACCGATGGGCCATTGTACTCAACGTAAATTTGCTCCCAATGACCTCTGATCCAGGCGAATACACAAGGTACTTCTTCAGCTCTTCCTACATTAAATTCTTGATGTGTTGGTTCACGTCCTTTCATTCATCCACGTTTAGCGGCCCATGAAGTCTTGCCACCATCCCGCATGCGCTGCTAAACTTGGCCATCATGTGTTTCGGCTCGACGGGCTTCTCATCTTCGTTCAGAGCAGCAATGTAGTAGGTCTCCTTCGGCAACTGGTTTCTGCTCCTCTCACCAAGTCATTTATTTGCACATCCTCCTCCACTTGCTGATGTATCCGTTGGATCTGGACCCGATGTGGTTGTGTCCACCTCTGCTTGAGCCCTGGCGGTAATCTGGCCGGCCTTTCATTTCGACCGACGCCGAGTAGCCATCTGCACGAATAAGCCATTAGACAGCTATGATCAGGAACATTAACAAATCTAGAATGGTTAGGATTCTATACTTACTGCTTGCTCGATAGGAATATAATCAGGGTCATCCTCGGGTCGCTCGGTGGCCATTTGCGCTAGTTCTATTTCAAATGGGTCGCTCGGTGTGCGCCAAGATTCCTCCCTCGACGCCGCTTCATTTTTGACAGTTGCTTCATGTGTCTCTGAGGGTGGATTGTTCGTGGGCTCTGCGCTCGATGCAGCTACGGGTGTCGAGGAGGGCTGATTGACTGTCGGTTCTGCGCCTGATGTTGGTACGGGTGTCTCGGAGGAAACTTTGTTCTTTGACATTTTCTTCTATGTGCATTCTTCGAAGGGGAAAAATTTGCATCTCAATATATATTACTAAGTACATACATATATAGAAATTATATATATTACAAAGTACATACATATCAAATTTTATGACTAAATTTAGAAAAAATTAAACACATAGCAATTTTGCATTGCATTGCCATATTACATACTCCCTCCATCCCATAATATAAGGCATGGTCAATTATTTATATTATAATAATTGTTGCTCAAATTTTTTTAAGTTGAATCTTGGGATAGAGGGAGTATCACATATACCTCACATATCCTAAGAACTCGCACATATCCTAATACCAAAAATAAAAATGGTAAAAAACATGGAAATGAAAATGAAAATGATTTTGCTGCATGCCGACCGTTTTTGACTTATACCACATTCTTACCGTATTTACCTTTTTTATATTATGATAATTACCGTATTTCTAAATACGCTAATATTTATGACCCATCAACTTTTCAATTAAATCTTTACTTTAACTTGAGTTCAAGGTTAAAAGAAGACCATGCTATATATGTTCATCTTGTTTGGACTCTTTTATGTCAGGTTTTCTTTTTTCTGAAAGACCATGCTGTTTTTTATCAGTATGAACTAAAAGAGGACTGTTGGCCTATGAATTCATATCATGCTTTATTAAAAATACAAGTGCATACAAAATTATGAATCATGCCATCAACGTTAGGATCGTGGGACATGAGAATGGTCCTGGAGAAAGATGATGTCTCCCTAACCACAGTGTTCTATTTTTTTTCAGAGGTTGAAACTTTTGTGTCTAATCCTACCAAAATTCAGGAACCTGAACATTATAATATAGTCATCGAAAACCCAAGATATTGTTCTAGCTCTACATTGTTCTCCAGCTTTCCTTTCATAATTTGACATGCTTGACCATGGACTACTTAGAACTACAAATATGTGGAATCAATCATCCAACTACTGAATTTTCCATCTATTTCTCTTTTCAGATATAACGAATTAGTAGTCGATCAGAATTATATACGCAGCAATCACATTCATGTCTTAACCAGCAAGGACACCCATTCTACCATAACCAAGTAATGCATCATTGTTAGGGCCTACCTCCTATAGTGAACAGAGTAGCAGCATGCCCCTCAGTAAATATGATTGGCGCAAGTTGAACAGCACATCTACACTAGCAAAATCTCAGCTTCCAATTTCCAAAGAGAAATTAAGCATCATAATGTCTAGCACAAACCAGGAACTGGAAATTTATATACGCAGCAATCTCATTCATGTCTTAACCAAGTAGGAACAAGAGCCATTCTACCATAACCAAGCAACGCATTTTGCTCTTGCCATTTCTCGATTTAAGGCGTAACCAACCAGCTCCATAGACAAATCAGACCATGCCCCAGCTCGCTAAAATCCTTGACACGAAACCCGGATCTACAACTATCTCAGTCTAGCTCGTACTAATAAGCAAAAATCAAACCTATAGTGAGATAGACAGCCCGACAGATATACATTCATATGGGCGTCGGGGAGGAGGCGGTGGCATCGGGAAGGAGGAGGCGGCCGGCGGCGAGGGGATGCAGGCAGCGGCATCGAGGGGAGCAGCTAGGCGGCTGGTGGCGAGGGGGAGCAGGCGGCCGGCGACGAGAGAGAGGAGGAGGCCGAAGGCGCCGAGGAGAGGAGGCAGCGGCGGTCGGTGAGGACGAGAGGAGGTGGCGGCGGTCGGCGAGGAGAAGACGGTGGAGGATTTTGGCAGCCTGGCGACGGGCTTAGAAAATTTCTCCGGGACTTAGAAATTTCCAGAGCCCGCCCATTCCTTATATAGGGGACGGCCATCGCGTGCGGGTGGCTTAAGCCGACCGCACGCAAAAATATCTTTTCATGCGGACGGCTTAAGACACCCGCACGGAAATAAGATTTTTGCATGCGGGCTACTTAAGTAGACCGCACGGGAAGATAATCTATTATCCCGTACGGGCGTCTTAACACGACCGCACATGATAATAAAAGATAATCTATTATCCCGTGCGGGCGACTTAATCCAACCTCACGCGATAATGGAGATTATCGTGTGCGGTCGTGTTAGGACGCCCGCACGGGATAATAGATTATCCTGTGCGGGCGATGACCGGGCCACGATGGACCGGTTTTTCCAGGCGGCACCACTTACGGCCCGCCTGGAATCTACCGGGAGCCTCGTATAGAAAAAACTTTTCTGTAGTAGTACTAAAATCCCTTATATTTTGGGATGGAGGGAGTTTATATCACTGTTAGCCAGCTAGTTGTACAAGCTAATATATATCCATAGTTATTGAAAAAAAGAGAAACCGATTGAAGATCATGATGGCATCTAAAGGTGACATATATATCAGATGAAAAATCCAAATCTTTGTGCAAAATATGAAATTCTTTTCTAAAATTTGGAACATAAACATGTCTACAAATGGAAAGAGGGTGAACATACAAAATGCCGAGCCCCATTTCTAGCTAACAATAGCTTTTTCAGGAATTTTTAAGATATGCTACAACTGAAATATGAAGATTTTTTCAAACTGAATCACTGAAGACGGACATGGAATAAGAATACGAAAGTAAATCGAACAAACAATGAGGAATCCAAGAATTATACATGCAAGAGTGAATGTTTTGTTTGATAAATGAATTTAGGGGTGGAATATGATGCGATGAAATTTAGGAGTGAAAATGCGGCACATGATTAAATAAAAAGGAGATTAAACCGATCAGGGTAAGTGTTTCTTCATATATGATGGATAGACGGCATAGGCAAAAAAAAGCCCAAGCACATTCCTGTTTCAAAGTTCTTCTGCTTAATAGTTAGGCAGTGTTCCTCCTAAGCATTTGTAAGAAAAACCTATAGGGATGTGAACGATAACCCTCTAACCGTCTCGCGCAAATGTAGCTCTAATTTGTCTATATATATAGTAGGATGAAGCAAGAGGCAAAGTACTTGGAAACTAAATTTGGTTGCAAATGCAGAAATAACTTGTGCTGCGGATGTAGGATTCCCTGGTGCCTCCTAAAGCTAATAAGTTGTAGCAAAAGGGGGCACATTGGTGTGCATTGAGCACTAAATGTGTGCAGGACCAATACAGATAACTTGTGACAGCAAAGCATTTATATATACATGCAGTGAAGCTTACCTTTTTATTTGTTACATGCCATGGGGTGTTGGGGTCCAACTTATAAGTAGTCCCTGCCTGCATCGTATTTTTAGCCTTTTCGATGTACCAGTAATTTTCCATGACATAACTAATCGCCATATCATTCCCTTCGAAACATATAACAAATTTATTAGTAGCTAACACTAGCGTGCATGTGCAATTATATATATTCCTCCGGCAACATCTACGGATCTAGCACAAACTAGTTTTATATCCCAAGGTTTCTGTAGCAAACATAAAGATAACCGTGGGTATCCATGATTTTTTTTCCACTCGATCGATCGATTTGCATTAATGTGTATATGGGCCACAGTCGTATAATGACAAAAGAGAGTTCACGGAAGTTTGAAACAGGTTAAATAACCAAACTGGTTAGTTCTTGACGAGAGTGTAATTTAACTGGTTAGATTTCTTATGGTAAAACTAGCTCATTCGGTTTCAAATCTTAGATGTGACACGGGTGCTCGTATTTACGGCTAATTATTTTTTCAGTGATAGGCGACGTACCCGTCGACAGTGACGCGTCCGTGGTGACTTCGTCAATCTCAAAATATGCCGCCCTAGTTTTTCAGAGATGTTTATAGGGATAGGATATGTGTGTGTGCGTTCGGCAGTGAGGCGTCCGTGATGACTTCGTCAATCCCAAAATATGTCGCCCCAGTTTTTCAGAGGTGTTCATAGGGATAGAATATATATGTGTACGTTTATATAGATGAGTGTATGCATGTTGTGAGCGTTTACGTTTGTACTGGATAGTCCTGGTGGATTTCAACTTGATAGTACATGAAGCAGACAAGAACAATAACAACTTGAACAGAGGCCTCATGCAATCCTTCAGGGCTACGCTCAATTTTCTAGATGTCATGGAGATTAAGCTAAATTGGAGATGCTACACATGGTCCAGGGAAACACATGCTCCGACTTTAACAAAGATAGTCCATGTTTTCTGCACACAGGATTGGATTGGGAGGAGCGCTTCCCAAATTGTTTCCTTGCTGCTGTTTCTACCTTGGTCTCTGATCACTGTCCACTTCTCCTCACAGCCAGCGCAGACAGGCCAAAAAGTAATATTTTCAGGTTCGAGAAATATTGGTTGTGTCTACAAGAGTTCCTGGAAATAGTCCAACAGGCCTGGTCCAAGCCGGTGCACATGAGCGATGCAATCAAACTTTTTGATACCAAATTGTCCAGAACAGTAAGAGCTTTGAAAGGTTGGAACTTGGAACAGGAGCAGGATCGGAAGGATAAAACTCAGGATTGAGATAGCCAGCGAATTAATTTTTTGGCTGGATCTAGCACAGGAGGAACGATTGCTGTCACCTAGGGAAGTTCTTTTCAGGCATTTCTGAAAACAAAAGTTGCTGGGCCTCATGGCTCTAGAAAGAGTTCGAATGCGCCAAAGGTCACGACAGTCTTGGATCAGGGCAGGGGATGCAAACACCCGTTTCTTCTAGATAAAAGCGAGTGCCAGGAAAAGGAAAATTTTCATCCAACATCTCATGACAGATAACAGGGTGGTGTACATAAACATGCAGAAGAGGAAGGCGAGCTACTAAACTACTTCAGAGATCATCTAGGTGAACAACGAGAGCACTCGGCGACCATCAACCTTGATCTTCTGCAGCAACAGGAGCATGATCTGTCTAAGTTGGAGGAACCGTTCATAGAGGAGGAAATTAAAGGAGTGATTTTTCAAGCTAGATCGGATAATGCCCTCGGGCCAGACGGGTTCATAGGGGCTCTTTTCAAAAAAATGTTGAGGGGTTTTACAGGAGGATATTGTGCAGGCGATAAATCAGGCATTCACTACCACAACACACAGCCTCTGGCTCATGAACACCGCATATATTGCCCTCCTGCCAAAAAAATGAAGATGCCTTCCGAGTAGGAGATTTCAGACCAATCAGTCTAATCCATTCTTTTGGGAAATTTTTCCCAAACTCCTTGCAAACAGGTTGGCTCCGAGACTTTAGTCGCTTGTCTCAAAAAATCAATGCTTTCATCAAGGGGAGAAACATTCAGGATAATTTCCTGTTTGTCAACAATATGTTAAAGAACTCCACGCTTCCAAAACTCCCTCTGCCCTTCTGAAGCTTGACATAGCAAAAGCGTTTGATTCGGTAAACTGGCCATACCTTCTAGACCGCTTGAGAAAACTTGGGTTTGGGCACAGATGGCTAACTTGGGTAACCTCCATCCTTGCTAGCACATCCTCCAAAGTGATCCTAAATGGAGTTGCACGGACTAGTTCCAGCATGGTCGATGTTTATGGCAAGGAGATCCACTCTCTGCAAAAACTCCTCGCTGCGGCACAACACGCAGGTCTTGTACAACCCCTACACAGGAGAACAACCAGGTTCAATATAGCATTGTATGCAGATGATGCAATGATGTTCACAAGGCCGGATAAATAGAAACTACAGGCAGTGCAGGCTATCCTCCAAAATTTCGTACATGCTACAGGAATGATCACCAACCTAATGAAAAGTAAAGTATTTGCAATCAGGTCCGAAGATCTTGACTTGCAGGATATTCTTTCTCCTTTCCCGGCACAGCAAAAAAATTTCCCCTGTACCTATCTCGGCCTATCTCTGCATATCAGAAAACTTCGGAAAATGGACGTTCAACCTCTCATAGACAGGTTTTTAGCAAGATTACCAACATGGAAAGGATAGTGTTGATAAAATCCACCCTCTCAGCCTTACCCATCTATCACCTCATGGTTTTCCCTCTAAAGAATTGGGCAGCAAAAAAGATGGACAAAACTCGACGAAGCTTCGAATGGACAAGTTCGGAGCAAGCACACGGCGGGCACTTCTTGGTTAATTGGAAAAGGGTATGCCACCAAAAAACATAGGTGGACTAGGTATAATCGACTCGGAGCGCTTCGGCTGCGCCTTCCGGCTGAGGTGGCTTTGGCTCAAATGGAAGACGGATCCGGATGACATACCTTCGGTAGGGTCACAACTACCTTATGACGAAATCAACAACAACTGTTTAGAGCCTCGATGACCATCACAATAGGAAACAGCTGCAAAGCAAAATTTTGGCATGACAGGTGGCTAGAGGGTAAATCTCCAAAAGAGATCACCCCTTCTCTCTACCAGCTTGCGACCAGAAAAAATAGGACAATGGTGCAGGAGCTTCGAGGAAATTTCTGGCTTAGGCAAATGAGAAGGATGAATTCGACTACCCAAGTTAGAGAATTTATAATTCTCTAGCAATTGATACAACAGGTTCATTTGGACAAGGAAACTGAAGACAAAATTGTCACAGACCTAATTTTAGTACAAGGTATTTAGGATTACTTATCTCTCTTTGTAGATTGCATATTTAATCATTTTCATTACCTTCTACATTCAAATAAATTTTGGAAGCAAAGCAAAATCCTATTCGGCAAATTGAACCAATATCTATTAGTGCATTAAGTTGAACAGAAGAATATAAATTTTATAATTTATTCAAATACTAGATTATTTATCAGGATTTAATATAATTTTTATAAAATTTTTACACTTAGTTTTGATCTTTTTAAAATTCAATTGAGTTCTCAGCATACCCCTTTTCACCTTTTTACCATAATTAAAATATATTGAATTTTTAAGTGAAACTTTGAAAAATAAAAACTAGATAACTCAGGGTATCTTCACACCAGACCGCATTCTTCTAAATAGGTCAAACTATTTAACAAAAAAAAATTCTTGTAAATTCCTAAAAATTAACTAAAACAGTTGTTCACTCTGTCCTACACTCCTACCCATCCTCCTCACCATTACCTAGTCTATCACAACCTGGACCCACAAGGCAGCCTCCCAAGCTCGCCCAATCTCCGTTCAACTGTCAGCCACACAAGAAAAACGCTCTGGAAGGGAGGAGGAGATGGTCGACGCGTGTGCCGTTGTCAAGCGCGTGTCCACTACCTTCCACTCCTCCAAGCCAGCTAGCAGCACCTCCAACTCTCCCAGCTGAGCCTGATAGCCTCACTCTTCTCTCAAGAACTAAGCTGCATGAGGGGGAGAGTCCTGTAGGTTCCATCCTCTCTCCAACTCCCTGCCGGCCGAGAGGAAGACCGTGCCGCCAGTGGCCATCTGGTCATTGTTGTCGCCATATTTCTTGCGTTCCCGACTCATCCCAGCACGCCCTAGCATCTGCTCTGATTTCGCCCTGTTTCTTGCAGCGCGGCCACACCGTCGTCAACACGCAGCTGCAGGTTCGCGCCGCTGTTTCCGCTGCCTCAAAGAGAATCCGGCTGAGCTGTTGTGCCACTAGCTTCGCCTCATCATCCTCTCCAAAACGACCCAAGAATCCCTAAGAACCATGCAGCGAGGAGGGAGATCGACAACCGTCCTCTCCGACTTCGACCCAAAGTTTTAAATCTCCGGCTAAGCCTCTTAGCTGCTGACCTTCTCAACAGCTAAGCACAGCTATAGCCGGAGATAGCTGCAGCTAAGCCATTTAGCTGTTTTTGCAAATAAATAAATAAATAAAAGACATGATCTTGGCATAACTTCATAACCATTACCAATTGATACATAACCAGTTCAAATGAGTACATTACAGGTTCATAGGAGTACATTACATCACAGGCTAAGTGGTTAACAGAATACTGAAACATCAGTTTCACAAAAGTACAGCATTCTGGAATAAAGACAACAGTACAACACAAAGGTCATCAAGAATTCTGGATAGTGGATACTAAATTACTAATATGAGGCAATATTGCAATCTTCATTTCTTCTAGTCATCAATCATCGGTCTCAGAGACATAGGGAGAGGGAGAGGGTGACTTATCAGAATCAGAAGTCTGCATTGGAATACCATCATCACAATCTTCTGAGTCGGATGATGGAGCTTCAGGATGCACTGGGGCATTGCGCATCAAAGACTGTAGGCTTCTGACTTTCCTCTTCTTAGCGTGCACAGGCCTTTTCCTTTTAGCTGGTGCTGGTGCTTGTGGTGTTGTGTGCTGCTGTGACTCTTGCACATTGTTGATCCATTTCACTTGATGAAGGCACAACACCAGTAATGAATTCATTGTCACCATCTGCCACAACATCATCCACTTCCTTCTCTATAGGATCTCTACCCTTGTTCTCTCTCTTATTTCTTAACTTGGAGTTAAATTTAACAAACATCAGATCTCGCATCCTTTCATGAAGTAGCCTGTTGCGCTTCTTTGTATGAACCTATAAGCCAAGTAGTGAACACAAAGCTGCAGGTCAGATCTAAATTCCATAAATAAGCATTATAATTCAAAATAGACAGCATGCACATAAAGCTACAGGTCACAAATTTCTTTTTACCTGTTCAAAAACTGACCAGTTCCTCTCACAAGCTGAGGAGCTGCAGGTCAAACTCAAAATCCTTGCAGCCAACTTCCTAAGATTTGGTGTGCTTGTGCCATGGTTCAGCCACCATTTTGCTGCATAAACATTACACAAATTACAACAAAAATGATATTCAGCAATAAAATTAAGTTCACATGTTGAGATCTGAACCTGGATTGAAATTTTTGTTCTTTCGCTGCCTTACGGCAATTTCGTGTCCAAAACTCCCATGCTGATCTTGATACAAGTTGAGTTCTTCAATTATTTTGTCTTGGATATCTTCATCATCAACCAACTTGTCAATACAGGAAATCACACCTGCTCTAAATGATCCATCACTCTCGATCTCTTGCTTATTTGGGTAGTAGTAGTAGGGGTTCAAATAGTACCCAGCCAGGTGTAGTGGAGTCTTGAGCTTGTTGTCCCATCTTTTATCAATGATATCCCAAACTTCTATGAAGCGGCTCTTATCATTATCGAATCTCTGAGAAATTTCTTTCTTCGCCTCAAGCATTAAACCATGGAAGAATCCCATTGATGGTACATCGCTGTCCATTCTTCTCAACACGTTAGCCAATGGCTCAAAGTAATTAACTGCAATGTAAACATTTTTCCAAAAGGTTTCAGATCTGATCACTTTGCTGGCTTTCTTCCCCTTGGCCTGCTTCAAGTAACCCAATTGCTCCATCTCATCTGATTTAAATAGTCGTACTAACTCTTTTTTGTTGTCTAACAAGCTTTTTAGATTCAAATAAGCTATGGCAAATCGTGTAACCCCAGAGCGAACCAAGTCTCTGTTAGGAAACTTCCTCATCAAATCCAACACCCTAGTATGAGCATACAAGAAAACAGTCACTTGTCTTGCATTAGCAATGGTTTCCTCAACTGGTCCAAGCTTCCCAATATCCTCGAGCATGAGATCCAAGCAATGAGCAGCACATCCATTCCAAAATATTGATGGTCTTTTTGCTGTCAATAGACTTGTTGCAGTTGTGTTGATGCTAGCATTATCAGTCACCACTTGGACAACATGTTGTTCCCCTATCTCTTCTATGTACCTGTCCACAAGTTCAAAGATATATTTGCCATCTTTCCTGTCACCTGAGCATTCCACTGAATCTAAGAAGAGTACCCCATGAGCACTATGCACAACTAAATTCATCACTCCCCTACCCTTCCTATCTAGGGATGAAAACGGTTCGGAAACGGACGGAAACCACCTTTATCGTTTTCGTTTTTATATTTTTTTTCGGAATCGGAATCGGAATCGGAAACCTCGGATACGGAAACGGAATCGAATATTATCGAATACGAAAACGGAGCGAATACGAATCGAAGCGAATACGGTAACGGATATTTATCGAAATATAAAAAGCCCTTAAACTAACCTTCTCAAATCAATGAAGAGACGTAGCTAAGCATTTTTTTCTAAGACAATAAATCAATATTTTTATTTTTTTAATAATTAATAATAATACAACTAGTTGCACACTTTACTTTCTTGGAAAAAAAGTACTGTATTCATCTATAACTAACTATAATTATAATTTGAATGGTATGACCTAATAGAAATAAAAAAAATAGTCATTAGGAAAAAAATCTAAAGTACTGGACCAAAAAAAATATCTCTATTTAATTAAACTTCTCGATACATAGTATAAATCTAAACATTTAGAGTAAAGAAGGATGAGGCTAATTAGTTGTATATGAGAATTTTTTCCGTTTTCGATTCCGAGAAAAAACCTGAATTCATTTCTGGAAAGTTTCCGAATTCATTTCCGGAAAGTTTCCGACGGATTCCGGTTTCCGACGGATAATAGTCTTATCATATTCGTTTTCGTTTCCGAGAAAAAAATTCCGAATTCGTTTCCGTTTCTGAAAGTTTTCGAAAAAATTCCGACCGACACTTTCCGTTTCCGAAAACACGTCCGGAATCCGGAAATATTCCGAACCGTTTTCATCCCTATTCCTATCTGTCCATGCATCTGTCATGATAGAACAACCTGTGAGCTCCCATGATTCCTTGTGCTCCTTGAATCCATCCATCACCTTTTCCTTCCTTTTCTGTAAGAACGATCCACTCATCTCATAGGGACTAGGCCCTTTCAGACTTCTACCAAATTGTCTAATGGCCTCTAACATATGAGCAAAGCTAGGAAGGGTTACTGTGTTGTGTGGAATACTAGCTTCATAGAACCACTGACATATGTACTCACAAGTTCTATTCCTCCTCTCTTCTCTTTTCTGAGTTGTCAATGCTGTTTGAACCTTATTGCTTAGCTTAATTACTCTTTGTGTCATACTGACAGATTCTTCTATAGAAGGAGGCTTGTAGTACTTGTCAATAGTATGACCACCTGCTACAGATCTAGAGCTACTAGATCCTGTTGTCTCCTTTGGCTTCACCACAAGAACATTATTGCCATGATCTGAACCTTCACTGCCACTTTCACAATCTGAATTTTCTATGTCAACTTCAGCTCTGGCCACTTCCTTTTCTTTGTTTTTCTGTTCCTTTTTACTAGTCTTCTTGGTAAGCAAATCAAACATCTCTTGCTGCACTGGACTTGGAACTTTCTGACACTTAGTAGTATTGAAACCTTTAATTCCAGCAAGATGGTACTTAATTCTTGTAATTCCAGCAGTGCAGACCTTGTCACAATACTTGCACCGTAGGTGATGTTTCTTGGTTATGCCTGGGCAGAAACAGTGAGCCCATGCAGGATCATCTGAGTTGATACCAGCTTGTTTTGGTCCAGCTTCTACTGAGACAGAGGCAGCACTGGACGGATTACCTATACAAAAAGCAAACTTAGCCCACATTAATGCTAGCGTCAAAGCTGCCTAAGCATCAAAATAATGCAAACTGATATAGCACATATTATCATTACCACCTAAACAGGCGAAACAAGCAAACGAGAGATCTCAGGGAGTAAGAAAATAATTCACATATAGTAAGATCTACATCATAAGGCAAGTATCTGAAATTAGAGGTAACAAATATTGACAACTTGTTCACATATTGTAAGATCTGCAACATACAAGCAAAAAAGAGAGGAGGATGTGAGAATTGACCGGATTGTTGTGCCATGCCGTCACCTTTGGTGCTGCTGCTTCAGTGCTTCGGAGACGTTGCACTGACGGACCTCCTCGTCGGACTTGCGCCGCTGCTCAGCTGCCTTCAAAGCCGCCGCCGCTGGTTGGACGCCCGCTCGAAGCAGCAGCCGGCGCCGGTCGCCTCCACGAGCCGCCTGCGTTGGTCGATCCGCTTGAAGCCACCGCCGCCGCCGGATGCCTCTGCGCCGCCGCCGCCGGCCGCCTCCACTTTTCTTGCAGCTGGAGAGTGAGCGCTTCGAAGTTGGAATGGATAGTGTGCTGCTGGGAGCTTACGAGCTAGGGTTTGCAGCACTTTACCCACCTCTCGACTCTGGTCTAGTTGGGCCGGTTTCCTCTTGGGCCAGACCGGCCGCGTTCAGACCGGCCGCGTTTTACAATTTAGCTACGCTAAATTACGGCCAGTTTAGCGGCTATTGCCGGCTAAATGGCGCTATTAGTGTCCCGCTATTCTTAGCGCTAAAAACTGCATCTCTTAGCTCCGTCCGTTCCCAGCAGCTATCTCCGGCTATAGCGGCAGCTATAGCCGGAGATTTAAAACTTTGCTTCGACCTAGCACCTCCGTCGTCGATTTCTGTTCAATCGGTGAGCCATTTATCGATTGCTTGCAGTAGTAGCAACCTTAGTTCATGTTTTACATCCTGCATGTGATGTTCTTGACATGCATGCAATAGATCGAGACATCCATAGTGCCTCATCATTACATGCATGGCATCCCGAGCGCTGCCGCCTGCAGGCGCTGCCTGCGCCGGTTCGGCCAACACCAGCTGGGTAGAGTAGAGGAATGGAATTGCAAAGACTTGCTCTATATTTTTTCTTTTGACCTTGCCCCCATTCAAGCAGCCGTTTGCCGCTGGCGAGGTCGAGATCGAGCTCAGCCATGGCTGTCTCAGCTTCCTGTTCGATTGAAGAAGAAGCTGGATCTCGTTGCAAGTTTTAGAAATTCCAGGGTTCGATTTGCAAAAGAACAGTCCAAAAGGAAATTTAGAAAAAACTGAAAAATAGGCAAAATTCAAAAATGCATAATTAATTCATTCTAGCTCATTTTTGAGTGAACCAAATTTCTATGTATTCGTAAACTTACAATCTTTATGTTTGTAAAAAAAAACTTTCCAACTTCTGTACTGAAAATGTCACTAAAATTGTGAGTATCACAAAAACACTTATTTTGCACATAGGACTTGTAAAATCTCTAGGAAATTTATGCTATATCCTAAAATTATGAAACCACTTTTGTTTACATTAGGAAAATGTAATATTTTATCTGGAATAGAAGAATTTGACAAAACTATCTCCTAAAACAAGTCTAAACAAATAAGTAATCCTCTTTTTGTTGAATTTGTAAAATTCATAACTAAATAATTTTAACTCCAAATGCAGTGACCAAATTCTGCTAGAACCAGTGAGTTATGCTCTTTTAATCAAGAATGATAGCATTTGTGAAATCTAACTAGAAAATGTTAGCATATCTTATGGCCTAGGGTAGTTCATATGTAATTACTGAAATGTCATTTTCAGTGTATATGGCTTGTTATTTTTATAGCTCTCAAAATCATAAATGTAAATCCCAAAACCATTCAATTTATCATACTCTCTACCTGCTGTAATTATGCCATGATTTATAGAGCATGTTGCATATGCATCTTTATTTGAATCTTCTTTGCATATTTGATTCTTATCGGTAGATTCAGACGTTTCGGAGTACGTGGAGCAAGAACCTAAGATTGAATGTGATTACTCACAGCAACAAGGCAAGCATCTAAGCATATAAAACCCATATTTTACTAAAATGATTTAATTGCCAAACAATATAAATGCATGTGTTGATTTACTCCAAAATTATTGGTATTGGTTAGAGTTATTTATAACCTAATTGCTGCATATCCTATCTTGCTTCATTATTACCATTTATCCTTGTAGCCTCTGGATGGAAGTACATGGGAATGTTTTATTGTTTCACCGATGCTTAGCCATGCTTAGGTCTAGTGTTGTTAGAAATCGATGAATGGAGCCATTGATTAAACTTATTCACCATCTGTGATTTATGGGCATAAAATTTGATTACCTAATTAAACTATTAATATAGAAACATGCTTTAACTTGGATGAGTGATAGGGCGATGACGGGTTTGTGGTTTTCCGTGATGCAAGTAGCCTCGTCTGGGTTGTTAAGGACCAAACATGTTGAGTCTATTCAAGCACCATACGTACTTCCAAATGCCTTATTTGGGACCGGCTTGTCTTAGTACTATGTTGCATTGTGATCATCTATGCTTCGCTGGTCATTCATGAGGATGGTTTTCCGTTTGGAGTGCCCCGGGTGTGCCTGGTTTTGGCAGGGGGTTTCTCCCGCGATGGTGAGTCCGCCTTAGTCACATCACATGCACATGGCTAAGTCGTCGGGGGCCTAGGCGTGATTTAGGTGGTTGGGGTGTGACTAGGAAAGGACATGTTATGAGCTTGTATCACTTGTAGGTCACACCTGTGTGTGTATGAAGCATTTGATCCTTGTTCATTTCATGTGGGTAAAGTTGTACCTCTCTGATCAGAGTAAAACTATTCGAATAGCCATGTCCATGGTTATAGGATGATCGCTTGATGTGTTAGTCAGTATATATTAGCATCAAACTTGGGTTAAATGGCTTAGTTTAGTCATGGATATGGTGATCAGTGGCGGAACCAGCCGACTGAGAAAGGAGGGGCCAGTCTGGCCCTTACAAAATACAAGGAGGGGCAAAGTGTATGTATATATATAATATAAATACCCATATATACTCATAATATTTCTTGTGACAACACAAAGAAGTGACACTTTTAGAAAATTGGATAAAACAAACTTACATTCTTTTTTTCATTTGAGCCTGACTCTGCGCGACTTCATGGCATAGAAATAATCTATAATGGCATCCGTTGTGAATTGTACTGCAATTTCTTTCTCAATATAGATTATCAAACAATCTCTCAAAAATGCATCTTCCATTTTATTTCGAAGCCTTGTCTTGACAACCTTCATTGCTGAAAATGCTCGTTCTGATGTTACAGTTGAAACCGGAAGAGTAAGGACAAGCCGAATTAACCTAGAAATTAAAAGAAAAGGGAGAATGCATCTTATTATTTTTACAACAATAAATTGATAAATAGTAGTAAATAAGCAAATAGTATACCTGTCAATCAAATAATAGTTCTCCCTTTTTTTTATTTCTACGAGCCGACGACAAAGATCGCCTACACTTGTTAAATTCTGAAACTTTGGATTGGTAGGCACATCAAGCTCATAATGTTGTAATTGACATCTCAAATTAATCATTTCTTGCTCTGAAAAGTCAGCACGATAAAACTTTGAAGCTAAGGTACACACATCATCAATCTTGAATGAACTGAATGAACCTTTAGGATCCAAACTGGTACACAAAATGAGAAGCTCAGTTGCTTGTTCACTGAACCTAGAATTTAGCTCTTGCATTTGCTGATCAATTGCAACTGTGAAAACATCATATCTGTAGTGATGCTCAACTGTTGTCTCACTACTAGAACGAGATCGAATATAATCAGCATAGAACCCATTCATATCCGGAACAGTAATGCCTTGCTTACTACAAAAAGTTATCACTTCTTCTAGAAGTTTGTTCCAACCATGGTCTCTCATATTCTGAATCAATCTTTTTGTTGTGGCAACATCATCCATAGCATTTACAATATCTTGAGATTTCTGTTGTAACTTTCTGCAAAGAAGATATGTGATTCCCATCAACTCTTTCATTAGATGTAATATAAATACAAAGTCAAATGACATCATCAATCTAACAGCACCAGCAGCCTTCCCTCGTACTAAAGGAGTACTTCCTGAACCTCTAGTATTAGCAATATCTTTAAGCACTAAATAAGTAGCTTTGTATGCTCTCAAAAGGCTACAAACAGAATCATAATGGGAGCTCCACCTAGTATCACCAGACCTCCTTAATGTTCCAACTTGATTTGCTCCACTTGCAGTTTCTAAGTCACCAAGTTCAATAAGACGTTCCATTTCAGCTACTTGATTAGCATGCAGATCATCATTTCTCTTACTAGAAGAAACAACAGTATTGACAATAAAAGAAAGATGATCAAAAAAGTTCTCAACCTCATATACTTCTTTGGATGCAGCAACAAGAGCTAATTGTAATTGATGAGCGAAGCAATGCACATAATATGCATAAGGGCAATCTTCCCTGAATTTGGCCTGCAGTCCATTCCACTCTCCACGCATGTTACTAGCACCATCATAGCCTTGTCCACGAATATTTTGCACATCTAGATTATTATAGGATAAGACAGAGCATAATTCTTTGTGAAGAGTGGCTGATGATGTATCATGAACATGAACAAGATCAAGAAATCGTTCCTAAATGAACCCCTCTTTGTCAACAAAACGAACAACAACTGCCATTTGTTCTCTTTTTGACTCATCCCTAGACTCATCAACAATTAAGCAAAATTTAGAATCACCAATTTCACGACGAATTGCCGATTGCACTTTAGAAGCCATGACATCCAAAATTTCTTTTTGAATTTTGGGTGAAGTATATTTGGCATTCTGTGGAGCATTATCTAGCACAACTGCATTGACCTCTTCGTTATATGAAGCTAGAAGTTTTACCATTTCACGAAAATTACCTTGGTTCTTTGAAGTAGCTGATTCATCATGTCCTCGAAAAGGCAAAGCTTGAAATGCCAAATATCGAACTGAATCAACCGATGTCCCAAGACGCAGCCGATTCTTCTTGATATCTTCCTTAGTTTGTTTCTCCACCACATACTCAATATGGCCTGCTGTATTCTTCAGATTATCATAACACTTCATATTATAATTATGAGCAGCTTTACTATCATTTCCCATGTGAACCAAGAATGAACAATCAACACCACTATTCACTTTTTTCCAATTTTTAAATCCTTTCACTATAAATGTATCTGACCCTGCCTTTCCAGTTGGCTTCTTAGAAAATAGAAAGCAAGGAAAACAAAAGGCTGCGTCTTTTGCGGGTGAATATTCTAACCAAGGAAAGGCACTGAACCAATGAGATTGAAACCTGCGTGGATGATCTGCTGGACCAGAAGCAGGATATGTGTCCATGTGAAATTGATAAGGGCCATGCATAATATATATTTTGCGAACTTGATCTCTTTCATTAGCAGGATACTCCCAAATTTGCCGACGTAAGCCTGGATCTCGTTCAACTATCAGAACGCTAGCATCAGCATTAACCCTTTGAACATTTTGTGCTGGTTGTCTTGGTGCTTCTTCAGCAGTCCTCTGTTCTTCAGGGTTGGGGGCTTCCTCTTGGACCACACCAATTTCATCTAACTGAGGACAAACAACTGGAGAATTATTTTGCTCGGGTCGATCTCCATCTTTATCTACCATCTTGAAAAAAGAATGAAGTGTTCTTTTAAGGGCCATTATTTTATACCTGAATTAAAAAATTACACGGATGACAAATGATCATTGCAAATTGATAATTAAAAGAAATAGAAATCCTATCGTATGAATTATTTTTACCTTGCGGCAGGCTTGCTGCACGCCTGCACCTGTACGCTTGCTAGTTGCTAGCTACTTGAGGTCGAGATGCAGAGTCTGCTCAGTGCTCACTGGGATCGGCTGCTCGCGGACCTCGCGGTGCTTAGCTAGCAGAGGCCGAGACACAGCGACGGGTGACGGCGACGATGCAACGCCTGCATATTGCAGCTCTCCTCTCCTCCGGCTGTCCCCTCTACTTCTGAAATCTGAATCCTTTGTTAGCGCGGCTGCGCGGGGAATTAGAAGCGACGCGCGATTATCGTTTCGTTTATCGAGTCATGCGAACGCGAGGTGCCGAGTTTTCCGACGTTTCTGATTCCTTGCTGGGCTGGGCCGTTGCTGAGGGGGGTACTCGAAATTTTTGCCGCATGGGGGGGGCCACGGCCCATGCTGGCCCCCCCTAGTTCCGCCTCTGATGGTGATAGTTATGTTTGTAATCCATAGCCTATGGATGGTGATGAGAGCATCAGTTGTCCTCATTTGTGATTCAATTTCAGATTTACATGCTTGTTGTCCAAAAAGTTTTGATTATGCTATTTTTACAAATGTTAGGTTTTCAACTTACTACTTGCTCAATAAAATTGGCCTTATACAAAACTTGAACCATTATACCATCCTTTTAAGATAGAAGCTTGCATACTCCTCTCTTCTATGTGTATGTATTTTAATGTGTAAGAATTACAAGTACAATCTTGTACTTAACCCGATGCTTGCAATTTCAGGAGAGATTATCGGCGTGGTTGGGTGTTCTTACTACCCTACTGAGGGCAGTGAGGATATTGAGTAGCCTTTTCAGCTTGGCTCTTGCCCCAGTTGGTTGCCTTTTGGGTTGGTTGGCACATTATGGGTTTTACTTTTGCTTATGTGAATTTATGAAACTTTCGCTGCTATAGTTTTGTGATGTATGATTGGCTTTTGAACCCCGTTATGAAATATGTATCTTGTTGTCCTTTTATCCATATTTATGCATTTGTGATGTTTATCAATTGTTTGCGATGAAAGTGTGAGGCTAGTCGTTTTTCCTAGGGACTAGCTAAGCATGAGTATGAATTTTGAGCAATTGAGATGATGTAGAGTTTTAGTAATTTGAGTCAAGTCTCCTGAGATATGTAACACATTTGATCACCCCCTATGTGTGGTGGTTTAATGGGTTTGTCTCAGGCTGAAGTTGACTGGCATGTTGTGTCTGAACAATATCTCCTTGGTTGATTATTCGGCATTGTGAAATTTATATCGAATGGTGTCAATTTGTAATCATGGGCACATTGAGGTATGAATGGCTATTTATGTGTGTATAGATCTTACTTAACCAAAATTATGTGGTGGTTACAAATTACACTGGACAGTATAATTTTTGGGTGCCCACAAAAATCACATGGAGATTGACTTCAAATGGCTGCTACTCCTCCAAGTCTTCATACAATGCCCAATTATTCGGAGGGATAAAAGATAAAAGGTTCCTATACATCTGGAAAGCGGAAACGGAAAACATATGCAAATTTTTCGGTTGGCTCATGGTGCAAAGAAATTTTTCGGTTGTCTCATGCTGCAAAAAAAAATCCTCAGATAAGCTGCAACTTAGGGGTTAGGATCACAGCCCAACTTGTGCTATGTGTGGTCTTAAATCTGAAACAGTTCGACACCTCTTTATGGACTGTGCTTTCATGAAACAGGTCTGGAACATGATTTGGAGTAGGCTAGGTCTGCACATGCCAGCCACCTCCTCTTTCTGTGGGAATTTCATGAGCTGGTGGGAAACTTGTGAAAGGAGATGGTAAATAAGCAAAAGAACATTTTCGACGGAATAATCATATACACGGTCTGGGGTATTTGTTTATAGTGAAATGACAGAATTTTCAATGGAGCATACTACATGATGAATCAGGCAGCGGACTCAATCATGGAAATGTGCAAGGCAAGGGAGGAAGCTAGATGAACAGTTAATTAGATGATCCTCCGTCGTTTACAGATGTTGTTGCCGTCGGTTACCTAAAAATTATTGTATCTTGTTTTGTTTTTCTCCTCGGGCTTTTTGGCACTCTTGTAAGGATGGTCTCCTGTTTTTCTCCCCTTCTATAAATGAAATGGCATAGCGCCTGCCCGTTTCCCTTGAAAAAATAGAGAAAATTTCATATGTACCCCTAAAATTTTACCCAATCCCTTCTACACTCCTGAGTTTTGCCCATTCCCTTATATACCTCTGAAATTTAGTTTGGTTCTCTTCCATACCGTTTCTGTTAGTTGACCGTTAGTTTACCATTAAATTCCTACAAAAAAGTCCATTATGCTTTTTAGTATGAAGAAATATATAAATCTATGTAGTATGTTATTGGAGTGTAGAAATTTGTTGTATTAGACTATTATATTTATTAGTTTATTTATGTGAGATATTCTTTATGGTGGAATTTATTTTGAGATATGACATAAAAAACATTTGTTCTTAATTATTAAAAATTTTATATGGAGTACTTTTATAGCAGCACAACAGATTTGTTGAATAAGACAGGCATATGAATCTGTTGTAGTACTATAAAAAATATTTTTTTAATAATTAAAAATAAATATTAACTTCTTATATATGTCATGTCCAAAAATAAATTCTGTCGTAAATTATATATCGTACAAACTCATAAATATAATAGTCTCATATAATAAAATTTTACACTCCAACAATTAATAAACTCTATATTCTTCATAACAGAGGGAAAAATAGATTTTTTTCATAAGAATTTATCGGTCAACTAATGGTCAATCCAAAGGTATGGAAGGGATCCAAACTGATAATTCGGGGCTATATAATAGAATGAGCAAAACTAAGGGATAAGTAAGGATTGGGTCAGGTAAATTATTAGAGGGATATAGGCAATTTTCTCTATGATTTAAGAGAGAACATGGCAATTAAAATCCAATCATACGTTGTTATGATGCTGCTCAATCTATACCATCTATAAAAGTTACAACCCACAACATTCTAAAACTAACATGTAAACATACCACATCATTATCCATTAGAAATTATTATATCTTAATCCTTGTGCAAACATGCTATATCATTTATATTTTATTATATTTTAAAGCTTTAAAATACAAGCATCTTAAATCATTATCTCAAAGAATTTACATAATATTTCAATATATATCTCTCCATCATTTTCTACCATATTATATATACATCATCCATACTTAGTTAATGTTTTCTATCTTCTCTCGTTAAACCACATCATCTCAATTGCTTTAGCCATTATATTATTAATCTATAGTCCAAATTATTTCACTCATTTTCTTCTCTCATGAAGGCATATCACCTTACTTTTACTTTTGGATTGTCAATCTATATACTATTTAAATTATCATAAACCACATCAACTTAAGTGGTTTATAGCATTTTCTATTGATCGATGAAAAATACAAATTCTATAAGCTTACATCATCTAAATATATTACACGTTATTTCTACTATTATCATACTAAACTCCCGCAGCAATGTGCAGGATTTCATCCAGTTAGTAAAAGTACAAGTCACGATAAAGGTTTTAGAAAGTACACTTCAGATAACACTATCGAAATATAGCCTAGCCGGCTTCTAGAGGCAAAAAAATTTTTGCAAGGGTTGGTAACAACAATAAAAAAAAGGATTCTTCACAGCCTATGGGCCATGAGGGCCATATAGCCCGATGACTGCATCTCTAGGAATACGTCTATCTTGCCTCTCTTATGTCTTATCCCGGATCGAATCGTATACCTCAACCGCAAAATCGGGTATAACGTCTACCCCAACTTCAAAAACTGATGCAAATTAACTTCATCGATGCTTTGAAAAACGGTTTTGTTGACGTGACAAGTTAACCATAGTCAAACCTGGAGGATATGTTCTCATTAGTCACTGCTGGAGAATAATACATTAGTACCGGTTGGCAACCCCTTTTTGTCCCAGTTGTGCAACCAGCACGCACAATCCGAGAGTAAAAATGGGTATTTTAGTCCTGGGCCAGCCGATCGATATTAAAAACTATCTTTAGTATCGCTTGGTGTAACCAACCGGTACTAAAGAGTTTTTTGCTGTTTTTTCAGTGCTTGTTTGTTGTTTATATATATATATATATATATATATATATATATATATATGTATGTATGTATATTGCCATGTGTGTGTGTACACACACATGCATGTATATAAATACATACATATATACATGTATATATATATGTCTATATATATAAATAAATACATACACATATGATTATATATTTTGGTATATAGCATCACGTATATATTATTGTTGGTATTACTTATGTACAATGGGAATTAAATACATGTTTTTGATATATGTACAATCATCATTATTTCTAATGTTCTATCATATATTAGAAATATACGAAGCTAAGAGAACGCTTCGGGTTGAGGAACAGTGCGTCCATTGTCGTGGAATTCTCTCAACGAATTAACAACCTCGTCCATAATAAATCCCATAAGTTGTTCTTGAATAGCCCTTATGTAATCCATCGAGAGGAGTGTCATTTTCAAAAAATGAGATATGAATATATTAAATCAGTGAGAAGAGTGTAAATAATGTATGAATGGTATTTATGTACTTCGATATCCTTATCAATGTTGTCGTGTGTTATGCACTGAATAAATTCACAAACACAGTAGCCGCACAAATTGATCCCCTGTTCCTGTCATAAACACTAAAGAAGAAACGAACTGATAAAATATTTCTATTATAGAATAAATGAAATATAATTTTGGACCATGTACCTATCGAAAAGTTCATCCTCACAGCCAATTGTTCCTTGAAATCCCCATGGACATTTGTACAGAACCGTGCCCACGTCCTACAGTTGCAAATTATAATTAATGATGCTTGATGCACATAGTAGCGATAGAAGCAATAATAATGACAGTGGAATAGATGACATTACCTGTTAAGCATTTCAATGATTGAGTTGAAAGTTTTCTTTGGTTTTCGCATAGAGTCCAGGACATGGATCAAGCTTTTAGAAGTGTCTATGACAAGGAGGATCCAGTGGAAATAGCAAATTGCGTGAAATAATATACATACCATTCTATGAATACGAGAAGGAAATTGATACAAAAGATGGTAAAAACTCACTTTGTGTTTTAACGCAAGAGTATGAAGGTCTTATAATGCTGCTGCACCAGGAATTTGTAAATGTTATTTTCTGTTTTGTTTGGAAAGTCATGTTCAATCTTATCTTTAATTATTACGGGTTCCATGAAACCAACCCTGAAATATCCTTGCCTTCGGCAATTTTGAATCTCCATTCTATAGCGCAAAAAAAAAAGACATGAGGTATCCGCACACGGTAAATGTACCATTGATGGAACCAATACATCTGTGTAGATAGGTTCTTGACAAATTTGTGACAAATATCAGCTACTGATGCCTTCTGGATGGGGGCTATCCGCAGCAGTTGCTTTTTGGTAAGATTTGTAACTGCATAAATTGTTGTACATTACAATCATTTTCATATGGCATCGGGTTAACCGCTTGTTTTGCTTGCATTCCGAGCTGGGGGACAACTTTCAACTTTCTTTTAGTCTTCTGATAAGACTTGCGTATTGAGCGGTCGTAGTCTGATACTATGCGGGCTCTTGTCGGTTCACTCATCTTCTGAAAAAATTCCTTTGTTGTTGGGTCTATTGGAACCTTCTTCTCTGGACTTCGTCGCTTGAAGTGTTCCTTCACTTGCCTGGACACTTCCGCGTCAGACTCCTTCTCAGTAATATCATACGGTCCTTTCTTTGAAGCAGATTTGTTTGGCTCATCAAATGTTGGCTTCTTCATTTGTGTATACTTTGATGGCACGGGAGGAGTTGAGCATGACCGTTCTTGACTAGGTGCAGCTAGTTGCGTGGTGGAGACGGAGGAGACGGTGCAAACCAAGGTTGCGGAGGAGATAGTAGAGGCTGAGGATCAGGCTGTGGCGGTGGCGATGTATGAACCGATGCCGCCACTTGCGCGAGAAGCACGATGTAGCACTTGCTCCATAGTATGATGCAGTGGAATGTCTCTCCTAGTTTTGTCTCCCTGTCTCCTCCGGGATGTCCAGCTTGAGATTCTCAAAGGCTTGGCAGACCTGCTTCACCTTGATCTTTGAGTACCGAGGTGGAATCGGCATACAGTGGTACCTCTTGTCTTGCTCCACTTATATGTTCATGCCATACACCACCTTCACAAGGAACGAGGTTAATTAGTAACATATGCATGACTTTTCACAAGCTACAAAACATGATGTGCAAACTACGAACATACCTTGATTGATAGGTTCTTGAAGGGAATATGTAGCTCACACAGTGTCCGTTGCGTGATTTTATCCATGGGATACCGGGGTTCGTCAACAGGTGACGCTACTGTAGCTTCGTTGGTCTGATATGCTATTTGCCATGTAAAAGCGCAGCTGCTTTGATTGCCTGAGGGGCTAACTAGGATGTGACGATCAAACTGCTAGTTCTAGCTTAATCGTAGCTCGACCTGTCTTGCCACCTCACCGAACAATCTTTGATAGTACTCCAGGACCCTCATTTCCAGATTTCAAACCCTAGCTTCTTGCTCGGACTTGCTTCTCATGCGACTCCTATACGTGTTGATGTCCTCGCGAAACCCATACTTCCATGGTACAGACCCTTTTCAGAGCACTCGTCCTAGGTGCTCGGGATTCTGCAGTGTCATCGTTAGTTTGTCCTTCTCACTGTCACGCTGGAATCTCACATGAGAAGAAGCCTCTAAGGCATCCACGAGATGGTGAGTTGTCTGTCGTATGTCATCGTTGAAGATTAGGGAGCCATCGACCGCATTTAGTGTGTTGCCATGAGAATAGTACCATTGTTTTTGTTAAAAATTGTAACAAAATTTTAAAAATCATATATAATTATTCGTGGCCCGATTAAGTCTATTAAAATAAAAATATCATAAAAATTTAGAGAATACATTAAAAATAGGTTAAAAATTGTAACAAAATTTTAAAAATTATATATAATTAACCATGGCCCGATTAGGTCGATTAAAATACAAAAAATCATAAAATTCTAATTAATTGTAATAAAACACATATTATTTAGGTAGAATAAATATAATAAATATTTTACATAAGACTAGTTGTATTAGTCACTGAATACAATCAATGTCATAATGTGATGGTTGAGGCAACATACTTTCTCCTCACGAATGTTCCTTCGCTATAATGATTGCGTAAGTAAGAGGTATCCTCATTTGATAGGAGGATGCTCGGGTCAACCCTCACCGCGAACGGAGGTTGTCCGTCAAACTGATCGTAATCTTCGTCTGTCTTATCCTCGACTCCGATGATTGTCCTTTTTCCTGGGAGAACTACATGGCTCGTTGGGCCCTTTCGCCTTCTTTGATTTGCTACACATGTCCTTCGTATAGAAAACTTGCGTTACATGATTGGCTAGGACGAATGCTTCGTCTGAGTACCCAATGTTGTTAAGGTCAACTGTTGTCATTCCACGCTCATCAACCATTACGCCTCCACTAGTCAGCCTAATCCATTGGTACCAAAACAGAGGTACCTTCAAAGGTCCATACTCGAGTTCCCTTATCTCGTTAATGGAATCGTAATACGTGCTGGTTGTCCCTTTGTTGTCCATGGCATCGATACGAACAACACTGTTTTGGTTCGTGCTTTTTTTGTCTTGGGCTCTTGCGTAAAATGTATACCCATTGATCTCATATCCTTAGAATGTCAAGATTGAGCAAGATAGTCCTCTCGCCAACAAGGCTAGTTGTTGGTCAATCGTCCTGTTACCACCTATGAGATGTTGTCACAACCAAGCAGGCAAAGTATCAAAGTGATGACATGTAATCTAGGCAACGGACTTCCCGATGTTTTTGGAGCGTACAATCGTCATGTTCTCCTCAATGTAAAGAGCCACCAACGAAGATTGTTGCAAAACCATGAAATGTGCTTTACAGAATAAATCGGTGTCTATAGTCATTATTGGTTTCCTTACAACAGTCCCCTTTCCCCGTAGTCTCCTCTCATGGCTTGATTCAGGGACCCCGATTTGACGAAGGTCTTCAATAAATTCTACACAAAACTCAATGACCTTCTCTGTTCCATACCCCTTGGCGATGCATGCTTACGGACAAGAACGGTTACGAACATACTTCTTTAGAACGCCCTTGTATCTCTCGAAAGGGAACATGTTGTGTAGGTAAATAGGACCGAGAATACCGATCTCTTTGACAAGGTGACATAGAAGATGCGTCATTATATTAAAGAAGGATGGTGTAAAGATCATCTCAAAGCTGACAAGGCAGTGGACCACGTCATTATGTAGGACTGTCAAACTGTCTGGATTGATGATCTTTGTTATTGTTGTCCGGACATTATCAGGAAAGATACCCCGAATTATAATAGGACGCAATTGTGTTATCAACACGTGGCAGTCATGAGACTTTAGGTTTGTGAACTTCTTCTCTTTCATTTTTAATATTCCCTTTATATACACCGAATATCTAGATAGTACCTTGATGATGTCCAAGCATTCAATCATACTTTCCTTCTATGCCTTACTAATAGTGTAGCTGGCTAGACATAAATAATAGCTTTCTTTCTCCTTCTGTTCCGGATGAGGGTCGTCACATTGTTTCATATTTTTCAGATCATGACGTGCTTCAAGTGTATCTTTAGACTTTCCATACATACCTAGGAAGCTTAGCAGGTTGACGAAAAGGTTCTTAGTGAGGTGCATCACGTCGATTGCATGGTGGACCTCTAAGATTTCTCAATATGGTAACTCTTAAAAAATAGACTTATTCTTTCACATCGCAGCGTGGCCATCTTCACTTGCTATAGGTTGGCTGCCAGGTCCCTTTCTAAATACTACTTTTAAATCTTTCATCATAGCAAACACAATTTTTTCATTATGATGTCTAGTCTTAGTATGGTAGTCTGCCTTCTATTCAAATTGTTTGCCTTTCTTTCGTACAGGGTGGCTTGCAACAAGAACTCGACGATGGCCCATATACACAACTTTCCTACAATGTTTCAAATACGTACCATCAGTTTCATCTAAACAGTGGGTTTAGGCCATATACCCCTTGTTTGTTTGTCCTGATAGGTTGCTAAGTGCAGGCCAATCGTTAATTGTTACGAACAGCAATACTCGTAGGTTAAATTGCTCCTGTTTATCTTCATCCTACACAGAGGCACCTACTTTCTTCTACAGCAGTTGCAGATCTTCAACCAATGGTCTTAGGTACATATCAATGTCATTACCACGTTGCTTTGGTCCTTCAATAATAATCGGCATCATGATGTACTTTTGCTTCATACAGAACCAAGGTGGAAGGCTGTAGATACATAGGGTCACAGGCCAAGTGCTATGACCGCTGCTCATTTCTCCAAAAGGATTCATGGCATCCGTACTTAAACCAAACCTTATGTTCCTTGCATCATTTCAGAAGAATTGAAATATTCTGTCGATGTTTCGCCACTATGACCCATCGACGGGGTGTTTCAACATCCCGTCTTGTTTACGTTCTTCTGCGTGCTAGCGCATCATTTTAGCATGTGCTTTGTTCCTGAACAAATGCTTCAGATGTGATATTATAGGGAAATACCATATGACCTTACTAGGAATTCTTTTCTTCGAAGGTTGTCCATCAACATCACCGGGGTCAACTCATTTAATCTTGTATCGTAATGCCTTACAAACCGGACATGCTTCCAGGTTCTCGTACTCCTTACCACGATAGAGGATACAATCTTTTGGACATGCGTGTATCTTCTGGACTTTCAGTCCTAGAGGACAGACTACATGTTTAACCTCGTACATTGTTGCGGGCAATTCATTTCCCTCCGGAAGAATACTCTACAAGAGTTTCAATAACTCGAGAATTGCCTTGTCAATCACACCGTTTTTTGCCTTCCATTGCAAGAATTCTAGCATGCTACCCAAATTTTTGTGCCCCTGTTCGTAATATGGGTACAAGGAAGTTTTGTGGCCGCTAACATACGCTCCAGTTTATTAACCTAAATCTCATTTTCACAGTCTTTCTCTGCGTCGCACAACATCTGACCAAGATCATCTGTACTGTCATTTTCTGCAACACCTCCGTCTGCCTCGCCTGTTGTACTATCTGCAAATCCACCGTATTGAGCCCAGTCCGGAATGTCGTTGTCTTCTTCTTCATCTTCTTCCACTGTAACTCTTAACTCTCTATGCGAGGTTCAACAATTATTGCTAGGCATGAAGCCCGATTGTAAAAGTGGATATGAAGCCGGTTCATCTACATCAAATAAAGAAATTTGAAGAAAGTCTGCGAAAGTGAAAATAATTAAATAAGCAATTATTAATTTAAAACATCATAAACACAAAAATTGAGTGGATGAAGAGTATTGCTAACCACAGTTAGATTTCATTTATTTTGTACTATTACCATAGTTTTTTATCTATTTTACATACAATGCCACACTACTTTTTCTATTATCTATTTATTGTTTTTCACTCATTTTCCATTCTCTTTCCTTTATTTTCTATTATTTTCTATTCTTTTCCCTAATTTTATATTCTTTTTTCTTCATTTTCTATAATTTTCCTTTGTTGCCCTTTTTTTACATTTTTATCCACTGTTTCTAAAATTATGATGTACTCTTATTTTCTCTAAAATTTTATTCTCTCTCATCTTTTTTATATAGATTTCAGATAGAATGATGTATAGAAACATAGTTAAAAATGTAATATGTTAATCATAAAACAATAGAGAATGAAGTTGCTAACCTTTTAAATTCCTTCGATTTTTGTAATATCACCAAAATACTTTCACCATAAATTTTGGCAGCACCTCTTTTCCTCCTCCTCCTCTTAGCAGCAATGGCTCGGGCTGAAGAAGAAAGAAGGCATAAAAAGACTTAGTATTGCCTTTACTACTGGGTGGGAACATCAACAGGTACTAAAGATCAACATAAGTATCGGTTGGTCTCTCCAGCCGGTATTAATGTGTTATGTATTTTTAGTACCGGTTGGTAACATCAACTGATACTAAAGTATTGATCTTTTGTACTGGTTGGTGGCACCAACCGATACTAAAGAGATCAGGGGGGGCCTAACAACCCCTGACATCGGTGAACACCAACCGGTACTAAAGATACTACAGAAGCACGAGACTTTTTACCCGGTACAAAAAATCATCTTTAGTATCGGCTCTTATAACAGCCGAAATATTTGTGTTTTGAACTGTTTAACCAAAGATGAGTTTTTCAGTAGTGAGTATTTTAAATCTGGCCCAATATAAGCTGGCCAGCTTAGGGCTTAGCCCAAAGATCTGTCTGCAGGTCAAATCTCCTTGCCCAATATGACGGTATTTTTTTTTCAAAATAGTTGTATCGTCGCCACACATTCCACATAACTAATATTCGGCAGAAACATATGGAACCGTTGCTTGGAGGCCGTGTCAATTTGTACACATGTATCACCGCAACACAATAGTCCTGCTTTGTAAACACCCAGGGCCGAAACTGGTAAAGGCCAAGTTAATTCTGTGAAGTTACACATAAACTATAAAAGCCTGTTGTGCTTTCATGCTCATCTGACGTAAAATGATTCGAATCAGTGTCAGAGCTAAGGATATAAGCATCCTAAACATGTCAACACTACTTAAAAAAAAGATCAGTGCCGACTGAAAATCGGTCATAAGCATCGAATTTTTTAACAAACACCCAGAAGGCGGTACCTTTGAGGAAAACTCAAAGGTGCCGGTTGAGGCTTCAGGAATGAAAAAATATCTAAGACGATGAATCGAGCAGCTCCTCTACATCCCGACCAGATTCCATAGAACAATTTAATCATAGAATAAACATTTTAATTGGCATCCAAAAACATCCAAGAACACTAGGATACTAAGAAAACAAGAACATCCAAGAACACAAAAATAGGTCAAACAATAAGAACATCCAACACTAAGGACACAAGAACAAGCAGACGTCGACGAGGGTGCCACCGCTGTCGAGTGGGAACCTGTCGCCTCCCCTCCCACCAGATCTAGCGAAGGGAAGGGCACCGCCGCTGCCGCCGCCTCCCCTCTAGCCAGATCCGGCGGACGGGAGGGCGCCGCCGTCGCCACTGCTGCCTCCCCTCCCGTCGGATCCGGCGGGAAAAGAGGTGGCAGTGCCCTCCTCTCCGCCGGATCCGGTAGAGGGGAGGGCGTCGCCGCTACTGGGTAGGGAGCGAGGTCGAGAGAGAGAAGCGAGGGAGAGAGAGACCGAGAGAGAGGCACGAGATAGAGACAGACCAGAGAGAGACCTTATCCACTCCTTCCCTTATCCGCTATCCACTCGTGAACGGTTGGCTTGGCTCGGTTTTTACAGGTGCATGTCTTTTAAAAGACCGGCACCTATAATATATTATAGGTGTTGGTTTTTTAATTAACTAGCACTCATGATAAATTAAAGGTATTGTTTTTTTTAAAAACGACACATATAGCATTGGTGTCGGTTTTTCTATAGAACCGATACCTATAATCGTCTAAAGGTATCAGTTTTTTTGTGTTTTCAGCCTGTGGACGAAGAAAGAGATTTATAGGTGCTAGTTTTAGCACTTTCGATACCTATAATGCCGTCTTCTTTATGCATTTCTGTAGTAGTGCAAGCTCCTACTTACACAACTTCCGTGCGATTATTCACGTTACAATGATTGATCTACTTTCTCCATCCCAACATAAATCAAACCTTCTGGTATGCGATTATTCACGTTACTATGATCACTTTGCTATGCGTGGGAGTATATATGTAGTATAAAGGTAGTTATATTTGAAAGTTAGCTAGCCCTTACTCTTAATAATATACCTTCTTCTAAAAATTAGATTGTTGGGTTGTACATATATATATATACACCTAGCTTAGTTCTGAACGTTTAGAATGACAGATGTCTACAGAAAATTTTATTAATATGACTGCAAAAAAGAAATGGAATATACAAACGAACCTAACCTAATAATATAGGTTGTCCACCAACCACACAAATGCATGCCGTTCCAATAATTAACTTTTTTGAAGGACAGATAATACTCAAATCATATCGTATAATCAATTTATGCAAATTGTATGTTGTAATCAACAAATATATAATTCATCTGCTTCGCTGATTGATCTCATGCAAGCACATACACTTGGCTATATATGCACAGTATTATAAGTATATGAAAATTCGCCGCCGGCGAGATATCATGAGCACCGTGGAAGGTCCGCCGGCGGTGGCGGCACGGATGTCTCCGGCGTCGGCCCGTCCAAAACCTCGAACACCATGGCCAGCCCAAGGCTAATATGAGCGTCGAAGTGGCAATGCATGTACCACATCCCTGCAGCCAAATAATTAACTAACTTAATTAATTATCTCTCACGCCAAACCAAAGCCAAATAATGCGTGCTTGCTGCCAAAAATACACGAGGACTACTGATGTCAATATTTGGCCACATAATAGATAATTACTAAGGTGTATAATTTCAAAAGGAAATTTGTCCCGGTTGGAGTCCATCAGTTTAGGCTTATACTCTACAATAATACAATATGCTAGCTTGAATGCACTGGTGAATACTAGCTAGTCCGTATTTAAAATTTAGGTTTACACAACTTCATATATATCTGGTAAATCTATAATGTTCAAATTATTAAATTCAGAAAAATCCAGAATTGAGACTTCCGACCGTACAAATTTAACGACTTTTTATTTGCTGATTCCAAACATTAATATTATTTTTTATTTCAAACTAAGTACAACTTACGTATGTCAAATATCTAATTTTAAAATCAGATGCATAGAAATTAAAACTTAATTTGAGACTCCAGATTGGGAGCATATCAATTAATTCTAAATTTCCGTTGTTATATAATCAAGGGCACTGTAGCATATAACGAGAGAGCATAGTATAGGTGGACACTAGCTAGTCATCTATATGTAATTCAGAACACCGCTGCTACATTTCTGGAATTTCTTTTTCTAATTCTAAAGAGGTTATTAAATTAAGTTAATTGAACTTCAAGTTTTTAATTGATCTCATAGTAAATTTGTTTGCATGCCACTTAATATTTCATACTCCGTACGTAATTTTTAACGGAAGTAATATCCATCATCTGTACCTTACACTTCTATTTATGTGAAATCCATAATGTCTACTCAAAATATAGGAACTTCATTAGTTGACATATTTATTTCAATAACATATATAATTGATGACAAATTTTCCAACCAAATTTTAGTGTATATTAATCGTAAAAATGTATACAATATTTATAAATTGCACATTCACATATAATATAAGTAGCTTAAAATTAATTAATGTACGAACCTAGCTATGGAATCGTCTAGGTATTTTTATGAATTGTATTTATCATGTCACTTTCGTAAATGGGGACGCTCTCATTTCCACCTAATTTCATCAAAACACATTTTGTCACAATTCGAAGAAGGTTATATGCTTCCAGCCGACAGAGCCAAAATATTGCGATTATAATATGTTTACCTAAAAAAAATGATGTAATAGTAGTAGTATTAGTATTTACCAGGATTGTCGGCGACGAAGCGGATGACGGCCCAGCCGCCGGTGGGCACGGCGATAGTGTTGCGCTCCTGCGGGTCGACGAGGTTGAACCTCCTCACCGCCTTGTTCTTGTCGTAGTTGCCGAACCCTTGCGCGAGGATGAAGAAGTTGAATCCATGGATGTGCATCGGGTGGCTCTCCTTCGCGATCAGCCGCGTGTTCTGCAGCACCATCTCCACCGTCTCGTTGTACCGCAGCGTCTTCACCTTGGTCGATTTGGTCGTGAACTGCATCGTCGCGTTGTCGCTCTCGTCGCCGGTGTAGTCGAACACCACCGGAGGCGTGTCGGGGAAGTCGCGGGTGTAGACGCCGTCCGGCCTGCGGTTGAAGTGGGCCTCGAGGAGGGAGGTGGATTTGGGAACGACGAAGGAGGCGTTGTTCATGCTCGACGAGAACACCGGCGGCGCGCTCCGGTTGCAGAGCAGCTGCTCCGGCTGGCACTCGGAGACGCCGAGACCGACGGTGACGAACATGTTGGTATCGACGCAGAGCGGCACCGTCGGCTTGCCCGGTCGCAGCAGTGCGGTCATGCCGGAGAAGAACCGGTGCGCAGTGGCCGTGTCGTTGACGGCCGGCCGCCGCGGGAGCAATGGCCGCCGCGCCGTCTTGTGCCGCCGCACGCCGGCATACTGCAGGATGGCCGTGGCAGTCGTGTCGCTGAACGGCGGGCCCTGCGGGATGGCGCTGTCGTAGGGCGACGCCGCCATGTAGTACCGCCCCACGGCGGCGCCGGCCACCATGAGCGCGTCCACCGTCTGCCCCGGCGAGACCACCACCACGTCGGTGTTGTACGGCTTGGTGTAGCACGCGTCCGCCCCGACGACGGTGAGCCGGTGCTTCGCCACCTTGAAGAACAGCGGCGTGTTCATCCCGGCGTTGATGATCCGGAGCAAGTACGTCTTGTTCTGCCTCACCTCGAACTTGGCCGTCTCTGCAAGCACCAAAGCAAACACAATCACCATGTCAATCAAACATCATGGTTGATCATGCCAATCTTTTCACCAACAACGACGTGGTACGTACGGTTAGCGGCGGAGCAGTTGTAGAAGTCGCCGGGCTTGCCATTGATGGTGTAGGCGTCGGCATGGGGCGCCGGGATGCCGGTGAGGAAGGCCATGCGCTCCATGTCGTAGACGTTGGTGTTCCACCACTCGCCGAGGATGACGACGTGCTCCTTGTCGGGCTTGGGGAACGGGTAGGCCTTGGCGCCGCCGCGGGGCTTGATGACGAGCGCGCCGTACACGGTGGCGCGGTGGAAGGAGACGTGGGCGTGCCACCACAGCGTGCCCTCCTGCCCGTCGACGTTGAACCGGTACGTGTAGTTGCCGCCGGGCTGCACCGGGCACTGCGTCACCATCGCCGGACCATCTGCCCACGGCGTGCCACGTTGGAGCACGCCGTGCCTGCAGTAATAAGGTGATAACTAATGAGGTGTTTACGGCGGTCTCAACTGGTAAGTATTCTACTACTAGTATAAACGATCGTAACACATCGAATCATGCATCGATTGGCCGCACAATTTGCGCAGGAAATTTCCAGAATTAATCGTACATGATGAATTGAATATTTACCAGTGGAGGGTCATGCTGTACGGCGAGGTGTTGACGAGATGTACGACCACCGTGTCGCCCTCGCGAGCGTAGATCGTCGGGCCGGGGAGCTGGCTATTGACGGCGGTGATGATCCGCGGCGGCTGGCAAAGCTGGCTGATGGAGAAGTTGCCAACCTGCAGATGAAATCCACCATAGAAAAAACTTTTACCAACTAGCATATATATTATTAATTACTGCTTAGTTCATCAGCCAGCAGTAGTGATTAGTTGAGTAATTAACAGTTAGGATTTTGCAGTTGCTAGTAAACAAAATATGACTTTTTAACTACAGATGTGTCAGTGCATATGAAAATATGAATGAGTGATGCACACCACTGTATAGTATTCTGGACTAGTCTAAAACTGAAAAAAAGAACGGTTGGCACGTACCTGTACGTAGCTCAGTGGACAGAGAGTAATTAATTAAACAACAAGTAGATATAAACTAAAATATAGATTAGTGTAACGACAAGATATTATCACATGCATGAACTAATGTTAACATCCTAATATCACATGAATACATGTAAACGAATGACATGAAATTAAATATATACATATATGTGTGCATGAACAAAATGACAAACTGAAGGAAGGAATTGCGTGCACATATACAAGTAGTGTGAGTCAGCTTAATTACATTGAAGGTGCGCTCCACAACTGCAGCCTGAGCAACTGAAGAAACCAAAGCAATGGCAATGAACAGCAGAAGAGACCATAGAAGACTCATGGTATAATGTGTATCAATTGGCTAATTGTAACCGGAGATTATTAGGAGAGGCACAAGAGATATGATTTGTGGCCTAATGAATGGGGAAATGGAGACTAGCTATGAACAATAGTGGCAATTGTGTGAGCTTTACGAGTCCAAAGTGAAGGAGTTATATAGAGAGAAGTTCGACCTGACCCAACTCAATCAGTGGTGGTAGCTATAAAAGACATTTAGTACATAAACAAACATTCCTATACAATGATTGACAAAGAAGCGTGCTTACTGTAACATATACGTATCTATACATATTGTTTATTTTCAACTAGCAGAAAAAATCCAGCGTAATCGTATTTAAAACATACTAGAATTTGTTAAAATGTCATGCTTGTAACAGTAGAGTAGCTTATATATAATGTAGGTTTTGTTTTCTGTAACCAAAAAATAATAAATGATGGAGATGCAGTGTCCTGATTACCTGCAGATGACGTGCGCCTGCAAAGCATGCATGGCCCATATATGTAGACCATACTGTTACTTAGGCACGGTACATTTTAATTAGTAAAATATATCGTTACTTCAAGATTACGTTTTAGTTAGTAGAATAATGTCGTTATGTAAAGATGAAATCTAATCAAATCTGTAGTCATGTACTAATCCTAAAGGTAGGATGCTTAATTCATCTTGTCCTTCGTATATTTATGTCCAGAACTTCTGCATGCCACAAATCTAATTCTTAGTAGTTGTAAGTACATGGTTTATTCGTTTGATAAGCATCAATAGTCCCAAGAAACTCCACCATGAATGGTTATCCACTCAATTTTTCTTCCTTTTCACGAATAGATATCAGTTCATCCTTTGTAAATAAGATATATCTTGCCACGACTAATTACTCATTTTGTCTTCCTTAATTAAGTTTCTATCATTTCCATGCTTAATACACACTACTTCAAAATCGAATTTTTTTGGACGAGACACATTCCAGGTTGATGAAGGGCCGTAACTGTAAAAATCGCTCCACCGGGATCGGTTCAAGGGCCGCATACGTAAATAGGCCCATCTGCAATAATAGGCGTATTATCGTACGCGGGCCTCTTAAGGGGCCGCCTATGATAATGTGGTTACCGCATGCGATGTTAGGCTTATATATCTTGCTCCTAGCTTAAGCTATGGATATTTTAATCCGAAGTTTCTATCTCCAAAACGAAGCAATAAATAGGAGAGAGAGGTTTTTAAATTGAAATCTTTGCTTGAAATTGATATATATGCAAGGTTAGATACTTGTTTACTTCCTCCACTTGCCGTCATTTCCTTTTAAATTTCATCGGTGCAATGCAAAGAATTTTGTAGTTTTCGAAGGAGACTCAGAGAGCTGAGGACCTCATTCATCCTACAAACATGTAGAAGAATTTCATTCCTAAATGCCACAAATAAACTGTCTTTGTTTGGCACAAAATTATCAAAAGTTCCCGTTTCGTTGCTTCCAAATATGCCAACATGCAAAGAGCATGATCTCCAAGAAACCTTTCCTCCTATACTGAAGTCTTGCTAATGCTAGCATTTGACATATTTCCAAATTTGCATTCCATCTAATGTGTAGACGATCCCAACATCTCTTGCTGAATGGACATATGAAGAATAAATGCTTTACTGTTTCTCTTGGAGCTCCACATAAAGCACAAGATAAATCAGCATCTTCAGGAGCACAATGACGTCTATCTAGCATATCTCTAATATTTAGTCTCTCCCAAAGAAGTAACCACAAAAACACTTCGATCTTTTTTACACATTTAGTCTTTCAGATCCAAATAAAAGGCCTTGATATCGAAATACCCATGAAATTGGACTTGTAGAATTTCTTGTATCACCCCTTTGTGAATGAAGAACTAAATTTTCTAGTTCCAATTGCAGTTGCTGAAATTGCAAGTAGGCATGTGTTTCTAGTGGGACAGTAAAGCAATCTTCAAGGTGCCTGCTACAAATATTCATGACCGACTCCCATCTCACAGTCGCTTGAGAAAAAAGATTTTGATATTTAATGTTCCATTAATTTCGAGGAGGCACATGTATTTTCATGTTTTGGTGGAAACACCTTTAGTTTAATTTTATTCTTATTGTGATTATTTAGAGATGGATCGGGCATAGATGTACAAGACGCGAAGAATTCGTCCATTGTACATGTCGAAGTATCTAAATTTGTTGACCAGGCTAAGACACATGCTTTGAGAAAGAATAGGAGGGAAATTTTTTGTACGTGCGTTGCTTGCAAGAGTTTGAAAGTATGGAGGGATCCCAGTAGAATATTGGGACACATAATGCAGCATGGATTTATGAAAGATTACAAGGTTTGGACCTATCACGGGGAAATCGCCGTTCTAGAAGATGAAGGTAATGTCGAACGTGAAGAGACTTGTTTTCCGTTGGATGTGGCAGAAAATTTCACAATCGAGGACATGACCCATGATATGATGGACGAAGATGGTTCCACTGGTATTGATGATTTCGAGGCTGATTTTGATCTGGAGGATATGTCGCGTCAGGCTGAATCAAAGGTGCTAATGGGTACAGCAAGAGGGTTAGACAATTGGGACACTTTAGAGAAGTCAATGAAGGATCTTCTTTACAACAAATCCAAGGGAAGTGAGAAAGATTTTACGGTGTTGTGTTCAGTGCTTAAACTTCTTAGATTGAAGGCTAGGCACAGATGGTCAGATAGTAGGTTCAATGATTTACTAGGTCTCTTAAGAGTTTTTCCTCCTAAGCCTAACTTCTTGCCATCTGACACATATCAAGCGAAGAAACTCATATGTCCATTATCGCTAGGTGTTCAAAAGATACATGCCTGTATAAATCATTGTGTATTGTAGCGCAAGAAATATGCAAACTTGGATAGTTGCCCAACCTGTGGGGCTAGTCGGTACAAAACGGATAGCAGGTCCTCTAATAGTGAGGTTGTCGACCCTGATTCATCCATGCATGGAAAGAAAAAGATTATGATCATGGTGTTGTGGTACTTGCCAGTGAAAGATCACATGAAGTGCCTATTCTCAAACCCTAATGATGCTGAGTTGATAAGATGGCATCAAAAGAACCGCAAGACAGATGGTATGATTCAACACCCCGTCGATGCTCGCCAATGGAAGACCTTTGATGCACTATATCCATAATTTGCTAAGGAGACGAGAAATGTAAGGTTTGTGTTGAGTATGGACAGAATGAACCCATTTGGTGTCTTAAGTAGCTCACATAGCACTTGGGCAATCCTACTCACCATGTACAACCATCCTACATGTCAAAAGCGAAGTTGCGTATCCTTGTACAAGGCCCAAAACAACCTGGGATCGACATCGATGTCTTTCTTGAACCTTTGATGTAGGATATGGAAGATCTATGGAAAGAAGAGCTAAGAGTGTGGGATGAGTACTTACGGAAGTAGACTATTTGTATCTAGGGTTTGTAACGAAGCATACGTGTTGACGGTCCTTAAATGTTGAATCTGACCGTTAATTCCTGCATAAAAGCAAATAAATTAAAACACCAACCTAGTGGTGGGGTTTATTACTAACCATTTTCACAAGTGTTAGTGAATATTGGTATGTAGGTAATTATGTATGAAAACACACCTGCCATGCGAAAAAACACACATCCAGCCAATCAGATACGAGCACAAGGATTCATGAGACCACATTCGGGAGTAAACTGGTGCAAATTGAAGCAATTCAGCGCATACCCACAACTGGGCCCAAAGTCAGCCACCCAGAGAAGAGGCGGTGCAAACGGCGACAAAAAGAGTTTGGTCGAACCACTGGTTCAACCGAACTACAATTTTGTCCGAACCGCCTCAAATTTTGCATGGAGCCTCCCACTGACTCCAGGAGTCCATCCGGGCTGTGCATCGGTGAAGGCGGTGGATCTAAAGGTCAGCCGAACCAGGATTGGACTGAACCGGCCTTGGTTCCTCCTGTCTCGTGCATGCAAGTGTCGACTCCTATTGATTCCCCAAAGGCGGTTGTGAGTGATTCCCGTGAGTTATCGACTTCACAACCGCCATAGGATGGATATAAAAAGAGGTGCTCATTCCACTTTCAGGACACAACACAAGTGGACTACAAATCACTTTCATTCAAGGCTACTATCTAGAGGAGTTAAAATATAGGGGGAGAGTGAGGAGAAGCTCTGGAGGACTGTAGAAGATGTTGGCTCTCTCTTCGGGGAAGTTTCGGATGAGCGTCGGAGTTGTCGACACTCTCTCCGATCTTGTACCTAGATGAATGCTTATTTTATAAAGTAAGTATTCGAGATCTCTTTTGGGTATTTATTGTCCTGAATTAAGTAAGATATATTCTCATCGTTGCGGGTTCGTCGCTTGATACATGTATTGAGTGCTCTAGTACGAGGACTCTGGATAAAGAAGAAAGTTCTTACGCGAGGCTAGAGTAGTTATCAATAACATAGATGTGGTGTGCAGTTAATGACGCAAAATACGTCGCGACACACGAAGGCCTGGGAGATTTGCTTAGCTCCAGTGCGGGTCCTATCAATCGGGTTCAGGCTGTGCCAATTAGTTTGATCCTGCAACTAACAAGATAAAAACAGATTGATGATCAAGGTCAGCCAATAAGTCGATGTGATGTAGAGAGGCCAGCCGATGTCGATAGTGTTTTGATCAATCGGCTATAGGCTCAATGTAGATTCAAATAATCAGATAAACAATGAGATTCATGCTGTCATCGGCTAGAACTAATCAGTGCATAATCAAGAGTAATCTATTCTTTATCAAAGACCATCTTGATAGATCAGACCTAACCGAGACAATATAAGATTGAAGTTGATAAAGAGATATCTAACTAGTGAGTATTCAAATTTGAGTATAAGACGATATAATATTTAGAGAACGTAACAAGATAACTCATCGGCTAGAACTCTGATCAAACATTGCATAAAACCTATCGGCTTAGTAGAAATAAACTTATTAATAGCAATCTGATAGATCGGACCTAACCGAGATAGAATAAGATTGGAGATGGTACACAAAACCTATTTAGCCGATAAATATATACAAACATGATGGATATATCGATCAATCGAAAACAACAATATGAGTAGAGAAACATCAACTTAGTCAAAATTTTAAACCTAACCGAGAAAGTCCTAACTAAGCCGATACGACTATAAATAGCAATGCAGTTAAAGATAAAATCAATATATTAGATAGGCAACGATTACGTCAACCTTGAAAGAATATCGAACTTAACTGAAAAAGTTCTAGCCACGCCGATACAAGCAAAGTTGACGGAACTTACTTTCTCGCCGGAGATCGAAACTGATGCAGACCAAGTTGAAACAAAGAACTCACTAGAATAAAAGGTAGCGATACACCAAAAGTAATTATATTTATCTGTGGGGATAGTTTACAAAGACTTTGGATGTATATATTTATACCCTCGGGTTGATACAAGTCCTGATCGGACACAAGATAAGACTTCTAACAAGAGAAGGAAAATAACTAATCCTGCCTATTTAAGAGATATACTAAAAATATGAAACTACCTTGTCATGGTATTCACGATTTCTTTAAGAATTTAGCTTGATCTGGATAAACTTCCATTTGCCAATCAGCTTCTTTCCTTAACCGAATCCACTAAGAAACCATACTAAATTTTGGGGTAAACACATGTCCCTAATTTTTGGAGTATGAGAAATCATGCTTCAAAATTATCTTCTTCTTGGCCTTTATGATTCCAAAATTTCTTCCTCCTTTCCCTCTTGAAATCGGCTTTCATGAGCCAATACGTTCTGCATTAGATAAGCTAAATTCTTGAACTCTTGAAAGAAGAATCTTTCTTTGATAGGGCTTAACAATCCTTCAAAACCAAGCTCGGCCAATTGACCATCATTAAGATTTAAGCTATAACACCAACTGCAGACATTACGAAATCTTTGAATATATTCTGCAACCGATTCATCCACTCCTTGCATAACTGATGTCAAATTTATGAGCTTCATCTCATTAAATCCAACAAAGAAATATTTGTGGAATTTCTATTCCAGATCGGGCCATCTTCTGATAGAATTTGGAGGTAATGATGAAAACCAAGTGAAAGTTGATCCAGTTAAAGACAATGGAAAAAATCTTACTTTCAAAGCCTTTTAAACCAATGTTTCACCACATTGAGCTAAGAATCGGCTGATATGTTCAACTGTAGATATGTTGTCTTGCCCTGAAAACTTAGAGAAATCTAGTACCTTGTATCGGTGAGATAGTGGAACCCCATCAAACCATTCAGGATATGACTGCCGATAAATAAAAGTTTGCTCTTTGTGTCCAAACTGTTCCCTTATTATCTCGGCATTTCTATCAGCCCACTCATCATTCCTTGCATCGCCCATGTGTTGATATTGATATTCTTCACCATGCTTATATTGAAGAGGTTTTTCTGGCCGATATTAATGTGGTTCTTCATGCAGATACTGATATGGTTGTTTATGCTGATACTGATGTGGTTTCCCCTCGAGTTGAATATGTCCATAAGACATTTGAGGCACTACTGTCATCATAGGCATTAGCATCGACATCGATATTTGTATATCAAAGTTTGTCGATGTCTTTAGTCCTTGAGCAAATGATTTGTTCATCGTCTGCTTGACTAAATTCTAAAGTGTGTCTACCAATACTCCAGATTGACAAATTAATGCAGGATGCATAGCTTCATGGACCAAATCTTGAAAAGAACTATGCTGACTTGTGAGCTCATGTTGGCTTGATTTACTGATCAGAGTTGCCTTTGGAAATTGTGTCTTCTGAATTGGTCCTTGTTGTGTGATGTCAAAAGACTCTAGATAGAGGTTTTGAAAATTAGCCACGGACTACTCCACCCGTTTTCTTTGTTCCTCTGTTAGTTTGTCCATTGTCACCAAAATGATGCTATCTTGATTGATTTCCTTAGACATGATGATCTGAAAACGTATCCCACTGGGCATGCCAAAATGTGTTGACGCAAAATATGTCGCGAAACATGAATGCCTAGGAGATTTGCATAGCTCCAGTGTAGGTCCAATCAATCGGGTTCAGGGCGTGCCCGTTAGTTTGATACTGCAACTAACAAGATGAAAACAAATCGATGATCAAGATCGGCCAATAAACCGATATGATGTAGTGAGGCCAGCCGATATCGATAGGGTTTTGATCAATTGACTATAGGCTCTATGTAGATTCAAATAATCAGATAAACAATGAAATTCATGCTAGAACTAATCAATGCATAATCATGAGTAATCCGTTCTTTATCAAAGACAAATCTTGATAGATCAAACCTAACTAAGACAGTATAAGATTGATGTTAGTAAAGAAAGATTTAACTAGTGAGTATACAAATTTGAGTATAAGACGATATAGCACTTAGAGAATGTAACAAGATAACTCGTCGGCTAGAACTCCGATGAAACATTGCATAAAAACCTATTGGCTTAGTAGAAATAAACTTATTAATACCAATATGATAGATCGAACCTAACCGAGATAGTATAAGATTGGAGATAATAAGCCAAACCTATTTAGTCTATAGATCTATACAAATGTGATGGATATATTGATCAATCTAAAACAACAATATGATTAGAGAAACATCAACTTAGTCAAAATACTGGACCTAACCGAGAAAATCCTAACTAAGCCGATATGACTCTAAATAGCAATGCAGTTAAAGATAGAATCAATATATCAGATAGGCAACGCTTGCGTCAACCTTGATAGAATATCAGACTTAACCAAAAAAGTTCTAGCCACGCCAAGACAAGCGAAGTTGACGGAACTTACGTCCTTGCCGGAGATCAAAACTGATGCAGCCAAACTCGAAACTAAGAACTCGCTAGAATAAAAGGTGGAGATGAACCAAAAGTAATTATATTGATCTGTGGAGATCATTTATAAAGACCCCGAGTGTACATATTTGTACCCTCTTGGTGATACAAGTCATGATCGGGCACGAGATAAGACTCCTGACAAGAAAAAAATAACTATTCCTGCCTATTTAAGAGATATGCTAAAAAATAAATTTGCCTTGCCATGGTCTTCATGATTTCTCTTCGAATTCAGCTTGATCTGGATAAACTTTCATCTTCCAATCGGCTTCTTTCCTTAATCGAATCCACTAATAAACCATGCCAAATTTTGGTGTTAACAGTAGATTAGAGGTTACCTCTGTTTGTTGTGTGCTTCACGGGTTGTACAGGTAGGTGGCAGGTGGTGACAGCCCTGTTTGTCCTGTGTAATACTCCATGTTTGGGTACATTATAGAGTTGGAGGCCGGACTTGCTTGGTAGACCAGGAGAGAGCCAGTGCGCAAAGTAATTGATAGGGTTTACCTTAACTTAATTCAAGATTATTAAACCAGAGGAATCCTATCTATCCTAAATCTTTCATTAGTTATTGTTCTTTGCTGAATCTTGTTCTTAGATTATACACACATGTTCCATGTGATTCGATACCCTTGGAATACTCTGAGGTGAAGTGCTATAGCGGTATCCGTGCGCTTACGGATTTATCTGTGATCGTAACAAATACCAACAATACAGAGGCTTGTTGGTCCTGCTCTCGACAACTGACTGCTTCCCTAGGGCATGTAGCTGCATTAGAACATAGGACCAAAACTAGGCCTCGTCGATTCCCCGAAACGTTGTTGATCATGACCCATGACATGGTGGCAATGGGCGGCCGTTTGCAAAAATTTCGATGGATCCTGATGGGATATTGTACCTACAAAAAGTTATTATTTTTAATTGAACCAAAAAATTGTTCAAATTTAGAAAAAAATGTCTAAATTTTGAAGGATTTCTTATGAATTTTTTTAAAAAAAGGTAATCGAGATTTCCGATATCTCAAAATTTCATCGATCATTGGTATAATTATAATTATGTGTTCTGAAAACAGTAAACCCTGGATTGCGGTGTAGCCATAAGGTCGAGGAGGACTTTTTTGGGAACCAAGGTGAGTAGGCAGGGGCGAAGTGAGCGTATCTCGGTTAGGTTTCTTGTGGTGGAACTAACCCACCAAGTTCATGTCCTATATTTCATATGGGTGCTCGCATTTATAATTATTCTTTCAGTGGTAAGCGATGTACCCGTCGACAGCGAAACGCCTGTAGTGATTTCGTCACTCTCAAGATATGCTAATGCTAGCCCAGTTTTTTAAAGTTACTCATAAGGATAGGGTGTGCATGTGTATTCATAGGGGTGAATGTGTGCGTATTATGAACGCCTATGTTTCTACTGTATTTCTAAAAGGAAAAGGTGAGTAGGGAGGGACAAGCTCAGTCTGTTGTGGGAGATTGACAAATATAGGGAAGATTTGAGGTGGCAGTTGCGGTTGCCGATATGAATATAGTGCTGATGTTATTGGGCCTTTTAATTCGCTACCTTCAGTCTTGCTATGCCATCAGGTCTTTGTGGGTTAATTTTCACTTAAGCACGTGTGCACTGATATGGTTGCAACAAAATCAAGTAGGGGTGAGCATTTGCAACAAAATAACTTATAAAGTGAAATGTCAAACTTGAAGAACTTATAGGGTGGTTTTTTAATTTTCCCTATATTGTAGCATAAGTATATCAGAAATTCATCTTTTGTCTAAAATGTTTGTATTAATTCATCTTATATATTTGATGGAAAATAGATCCTAAATGTTTATTGATCTATGTTGTACTACCTCTCTCCTCAAATAAAAGGATTTTTCGGTACCTAGACTAGTATAAAGATTTCTAACTATGTATCTGCACTAACTAAGATTCTTATATTTGTCGGCCGACGTAGTATAAATGTGCAGTGTTTCTTCAATGCGAGAACACTTACTGTCACCAACTTATAGTCTCCTCAAAAGTAGTCAAACTACTGGGTGTGTGCTTTGTTTGGATTATATTTTCTTGTTTTATCATATTGCGGATTGTAGATATTTAAACAGAATTCAATTGAAACTCAATGTATGAATTAGTGGCATTTGCACAATAGACCAATTAATGTAATGGATGGTTAGGATTCTTTTTTTAATCTACAGTGTTTTTAAAGAAGGTACTGATAGGGTGAATGATAAATCTATCATCATCCCCACCACCAACTACATAAACTACCTACCTTTTTAACCAAAAAAGAAAGAGTATGAGGTCAAAGGGGTCATTTATCAGTTAAAGTATATATAGAAATTTTAAAATGATATATATAGAGAGGGGGGGAAGCGATGGCAAAACAGGTTAATGATAATGTTTTTTTTAAAAGTAGTTCTCTTGCAACACACTGGCGATATGCTAGTAGTTAATGAAAAATTTTCTAGGTGTGATCTAATTAATGTAGAAATTTTTAGCATATTTTCTAGGAAATCTCTAGTTGGTAGATAGAAATATACAGAATCGGGTTTGAGAGACAGTTACAGAATAAAGTTGTATAGCAAGATTTAGATGGTGTTAAAAAAAAGGAAAACCATAAAGAGAGAGAAACCAGCACTATTATAGCACAATACTTGGGGTTCATTTAGAAGTACGGGGGTCACTAGTGATGGGCCGGTAGCCCAAGGGCAGCTATCAGATAAATATGACTAAAAGTGTAAAGTTCTTGCTGAGATGTCTACTTACCATCCAAAAGAAAAGGAAATCCAGCAATGCTACAACAAGAGGAACAGTTGAAAGGACAAACTGATGTGTTTTTAAATTAGCATCTTCCACAATTTCCTATATTTCCACCCACCACATTGTGGCCTATTATACTTGTCGTGCCATTTAATTAAGTCTGCTGTTTATTTAGAATCGGAATTTGTAACACCTTTTCTTCTCAAAATCTATTGATGCCTTTGGTCAGAAAGCTACACTTGGCACTTTTTATTAGAAAAAAGTTGTTCTTCAGAAAAAAAACTGCCACAGAAAATGTTTATATATACAACCAAAACTTCGAGAGGTGCAGAATTCTAGTGTATGTGATGCAGAGTTGAGTTATTAGAGGAACTTGTTTTTTTCTTCGAAAACTAATGCACCCTCCACGGCTCCACCGACTTAATGTCGGTGAGAACGTTTCCGAGACGATGACATATAGACATATAAAAATATTTCTTGTCCCATAACTTAGCTATCTAGTAAAACTAATCTGGATAGTTTAGGTTGCTATATTTTGGAATAAAGAGATAGTACACTCTAAGGTAACTCAGTTCCATATTTTTCTTTGTCTTCAAATAATATGAACGAATTTAGCTCAGTTTTTGCAATAGGATTTTGCAGCAATGGCTGGAGATTAAGTAGCAGTAACAAGTCAAATTCCCATTAATTATGACCAAATACATGTGTGTACTTATGTACTCCCATCTCTTTCTTTTAAAAATGCTTAAGATTTTTTTTTTGGCACCACAATGATGGGGATATTGATCCAAAAGAATGAGATGGTAAATGACAATGATACGCATATTTTAAAATCAATTAAATATCTTCTAGTGACTTGCATCTTACTCCACAATGCAACACACACAGAAACTTTGTGATGAATCAAATGAGCTAAAAGGGGATATAACCAATAAATTCACACGTATATATAACTTACATCTTAAATAACATCTTATAAGAGAGATTGAAGAATTATATAGGCTTTATAAACATAAATGGCCTGGCTTCCCATCTTGATTCACGGACGATGGCGGTGACGGGTACCCCTAGTATGGTGGCGACCGCAGCAATGCTGTGTGCTGACAGATCTAGCACAAAGGTGATTCGGTGGAGGTCAGGACAGAATCCTAGACGACGACGCCTACAAGCATAGCTCTCTTTTTGGAGGCAATCTGGCTAGTGACGACGGCGTAATTTGGCATCGTGTCCTTCCTAAAGACGTCATGAAATCTATCTTGACGTTTTGGCACTTCCTAGTCATGCCCCGCAATGGCATCCATGGGTGGTCCTTAGGGGGAAGTGTAGAGCTCTCATCGTCGGGCTTCAATAATGACTGTGGAGGTGGCAATAGTTGGGCGAACGGCTGGTTTACATCTTGGTTACTCTTCGATATTATCTTTCACTTCCACTTCGGTTCGACATCAATTGCCAGCGATAATGTGCGTGAAATTTGATCAGCACAACGATCGGGCCTGATTTCGGATATTCTATTTCTCGATTTAAGGAAAACAAAGTACTGCATACAACTTACAAGCCGTAGCCCAAAAACTATGGTTATGAATATTTTCGCTAACCATCGTATCGTATGTATTAGCCAGACTAGAAATTAATTACCATGATTCTAGACCAAGGTTTAGTAATATGTGTTATCTATCTTTAGGCTAGTGCTCTAGGTTTTTTTTTTATTTTAACCAAGCTATGGTTTATAATTTTATAGTCGCTTGAACTGTAATTTTCATAATAATTGTCTATAGCTTTTTTTAAGCAAATACCAGAATAAATTCTATTATCTAAAAGATGGAAAAAGTGTAGGTATGTACATCGGTGTGAATATTGCCTACAAACTCTATGAGCACTGATGGAGTCACTAGTATATTTCAAAGACAATAATAGAGAATCTATATGGTCTCTGCGTGTTTGTTATTGCCACCACGGACGAGAATGCCAAATAGTAAAGAGTCATGCACGCGGCACGTTGTACGCATCCTATATATAAGCAGCACCAAATCGGCTAGACGATACTCAAAATACTTTTTTTTTTTGCGGGACACTTGAAAAGCACATTGAAAAACACAACAATTTGCAGTTATTTTGTCATCAAGAACACGTCAAGCCAGTTATGTTAAGATATCTGGCTGATTTCAAGAGCAAAAAGCTCCAAAAGGAAGCGTAACGATTACTGCTAAAGCACAGAGAAGTTTATGAATCAAATCTGTCTGTAGCAGAGGTGATAGGATTTGGACGGAAGGGGAGAGAAAGAGACGGGCAATTACATGTCGGAAGGGAAGTTACTCCCGTGGAATTTAACACTCTTAACATAACAGCGACGGATGACAGAAGTTATCAAAATTCAAAGAATAAGTACGTGTTCAGAGGTAGAATCCTCTATTCTTATTTTCTCAAAATGAGTCGATACCAATGGCAATCAAAAATTTTCCTTTTTGGGTAAAGAGAGAAATGATGGAATAAATTGTTACAGTTCAACACGTCGATAATCCCAGCGGGAACCCATAATCTAACTCCGCACGACACGGCTTGAACTCATTGCCAAGAACATGAGCTACCCTATCTCTCTTTATTTTATACTCTCTATATTTTGTACACTGAACACTCAGCAAACATTGTATTATTCCCTTCGCTTCTACCATCGTCGCCTTCCATGATGATTTGGACGGGCACTCCTGCAATGGCAATAAAACTTTTGTCAAACATTTCTAAGGCGTTTACTGCCTTACTAGTTGGCACCTGACCGTCCAAAGAACACAGAACAGCAGCAGCGAAACCCAGCTAAGAAATGTAGCCTAGCAAAGAAAAACTGAAAAAGCCCACGTCTCCCGAGAACATCGGCCCCAACAGCAAAGGTATAATCCGACCAGCCCATTTCCACGGGCTATCATTATCCATGACTACAGCCCAACCAGAAATAAAGTTATTGTTAGGAAACCTATGGCTTGGGCCCATAAAGATCCAGCCCATATATATTTATTTGGTTTACACCTAAACATTTCATATATAAAATATGGCTATATAAGAAGGAGAGCTACTCATTGTACACTTGGTGCTAGATGAATGAATGAGAAGTCACCTCATATCTTGTTGTGTCTCTATTTCGGTAAGCATTATGCAACCTCTCTGGACTACACATATAGCACAGCACAGAGATTATATAATACGTTATCAGCATAACGTTCTACCAGAAATTAAGAAAAAAGAAGGGTAATAACTCCTAGATGTGTTTTGCATCTCGCTGATCTAATCGTAAAAATAAACTTGTCTCCCAATTCTCGTTTTGTTTTTGCTGTTTCCGAAAAAATCCGTCATCGCCGACTTGGAGTCGTCGGTGAAAGCCGATTGGGGATTTTCAGGAAACGCTGGCCAAACGTGCGCGTCTCACCACGCTGCACCGGTCACGGACACCGCATCACCAAGCGTCGTGCCGCCGTGCACTGGTAGCAGCACTGGCAGCAAAGCCGATAACGGCGGCATCTGCAACCGCACCGAGCGCACAGCGCAGGCAGCATGCTCACCGCCGGCCATACGGCAGAGACAAGAAAAAAAGAAGAAAGAAAAATAGAAGAAGGACGGAAAAGAAAAAAAAAAGCAAGCAGCGAGCAGCCGCCGTGCCCGCACTACGCCTGGCTGTGTCGCGCCGCCGCATCCGTGCCTACGCCGCCGTGGCCGCGAAGGGTTGTGCCGTGCTCCACCACCGCCACGACGGACCGAGCTGCTGAAAGCACTCAGTGCACCGCCTGCCTTGCTGCGCCCCGCAGGCCACGCCGTGCTGCCGCGCCCAAGCCGCGCCACCGCGCTGCGGCGGCGCTAGAACGTGCCGCAACCGTACCGCCGTGCCGGAGCCTCGTCGTCACGCTTGCGTCCTTGAGAAGAACACAGAGAAAAAAAAGGGAAAAAGGGAGAAAGTTGGCAGCAATCAGCCATGGGCGCGTCGCCGCCGCACGGCCGCGCCAAACCGCGCTGCCGCCGCACGACCCCGCCGACGCCCGGCCGCGCTGAGCCGCACCGCCACCGCACGGCCATGTCACGCTCGCCGCTGCCAGGCCAGGTCTTGCAGCGCTGCACCGGCTCCCTCATCGGAGCCGCGGCGCCTCCCTGGCCGCAGCACCGGCCTTCCGCGCGCTGGCCGTCGGCCACGCTGGCCGCCGACCGCGCTGCACCTCCTCCTGTGCCGCCCTGGGCCGCCGTGATGCCATGGGCCGCCGTGCCCTCCGCGCCGCCGTTCGCCGCCACGCCGGCCGTGCGCCGCGCTGCCTCCATGGCAAGTCGTGCCCCTGCGCAGTCAACGGTGTTAGCACTAATCTAGACTTGCATATTGTTTTTAGTCTTGCATGGGTTGCATGTAGATAGGGGTCGTGATATGTTCACGTTGATCCTCTAGATAGGTGTATATGTGTGTCACGTAGACAATGGTTAGTCCAAGCTTTGCATGTAGAATTAGTTCTACTGATCGGAAGATGCATGTGTTGCAGCCCAACTAGCAACTAAACAAGTCTAGAGAATAAGAGGATTAGTGGCAAATTAGTTAGCTGCATGCAAGATTAGTGGAGCATGTTGTGGTGTGGCTCATGGTCAGCTCGGAGGAGCGATTCTTGCGTGTGAGTCGCGCGGATCGTGTGAGTGAGTGGGTCATGGTCGTGCGTGTGACCCGGGCGGGCTGTTAGCTGTGTGCATGTACGCGAGGCTACATAAGCCGTATAATCATCAGTTTGTTTGAGCTGATCAGCAATACAGAGAAAAGCCAACAAAGGCGTTCGTCGCAATAATCTGTTCTGTACGTGTGTGTATCCACTCCATCTTTCTCTCTCGCGTGTGTTTGCTGCTCCGTGAGTTTGTTGCTCGTGTGAATTCGTTACTTCTTTGGCCGGCATCTTTGACAATTGGTATCAGAGCGAGATGATGGTGCGTGACAAGTCACCAGAGAAAACGCCAAGGAGTGACGGTTTCGGCGATCATGGTGGTGCCGTAGTGGCAGCACAACCAGCAGGCAAGGTTGTCGCCATGCATTATCCAATGCTAAGCAACATGAACTACGACGTGTGGGTCGTAACGATAAAGATCATGCTACATCATCTTGGTGTGTGGGCGGCAATCAAGGGCAAAGGTTCGTCGAGCGGAGAAGAGAAGGACATTGAAGCTCTCATCGTCATCTCTCAAGCTGTGTCGGATGCTGTGATTATGGATATCACGGACAAAGACACTGCGAGGGAGGCTTGGGAGGCCATCGAGAGGATGAACGTCGACAAAGATCGAGTCAATAGGCGCGACTGCAAGCATTAAAGAGGCAATTTGATCGCCTATACATGGGGGATTCCGAAACTATTGCGGAATACTCACCGAAGCTCACCACATTGATCCAGGAGATGCGTTCTCTTGGAACCAAGGTGAAGGACAATGTTGTTGTGGAAAAGCTGTTCAGTGTTGTCCCTGATAAGTTTCTTAACATTGTTGGGACTATTGAGCAATGGGATGATGTATCGAAGATGCCCGTGGTGGAGGCAATCAGGCACTTGAGGGCGTATGAGGAATCCTTGAAGGGTCGACGCCGTGACAACGAAGGTGAGCATTTGTTGCTCACACGTGCACAATGGGAGAATCTCTCACACAAAGAAAAAAAGAACCACAACCGTGGAGGTCGCCACGGCAAGGCTGGTGGTGGTCGTAGTGGCGGTTGTGGCCGTGACAATGACAACGGCACAAGCAGCGACTCTGACAATAGTGAGCGCAAGTCAAACAGCAAGAAAGGCAAGTGCTACAACCGGAGTTCGTGGGCATTTTGCTAGCGAGTGCCGCAAACTGAAGAAGGAAGAGGCGCTCCTCGCGATGGCCGACGACGAGCCATGCTTCCTATGACTGACTAACAGTACGTGAATGATGCAAGTCTTGGTTAGGGGAGGCGTGAATGATGCAAGTCTTGGTTAGGGGAGGCATTGTTAGCATTAATCTAGACTTGCATATTGTTTTTAGTCTTGAATGGGTTGCATGTAGATAAGCATGTGATATGTTCATGTTGATCCTCTAGATAAATGCATATGTGTGTGTCATGTAGACAATGGTTAGTCCAAACTTTGCATGAAGAAAAGGAAAGAGAAGGAGGAGGAAAAGCAATGAAAAAAAGGAAAGAAAAAGAAAAGGGAAAAAATCTTCTGATTTTGCATAAATGCCCTTGTACTTCTAGGAAATGAAGCGCATGCTACTAAGCATTGGAAAGTTTGTGCTTTAACCCCTGAACATTCTAGAAAATACACACATAACCCTCTGTATTGGGATATTTGTTGAGATGGCAGTCGAAATTTACAAAATGCACTGAAAATCATATCCTCGCATAAAAGAGCCCCAGGATTTTGAATTTCTATCTCGTTTTTGCAATGGAGGCACTTTTATTGCTGATGTTTATGGTTATGAAATTTGTTTATCACATTTATGATTATTGATTATGTGTAATGCTTTTATTACCTTTAATTAATATCTTTTGCGATAAAATGTGTAGAATTGCATAGAATATATTGGAACTATTTTGCGATAATTTTTGTGTACCATTATGTTGCAACAGTAGCGCATTTTACCTTAATGTAATTTGCGCATACGTTTGAATAACGAAAAAAGACTGGCATCGTGAACTAGTAGTTCGTTGAATCTAGAATATCTCTGACATATGCATTCAATGTCAAAATTGTAATGGAGCAAGAAGCTCTATGGTACCATCAAAACCAAACGCACCTTGTTCATTGTCTCGATGAGATTATCTAGCATTTCAACCTCTCGACGGTGCCTCCAATCTACTCTGATGAATGAGTATGCTAGATGGATGAGCGCGTCGGTACTCTTTTGACTGCACGGAAGAAGCAATTTGGAAGACTATGATGCACTGTGAATCATTTACGAAAAGAAAAGGACGATCCTAATAGCATACCCATCATGAATTGATGGGGAGAACTCCTAGCCTATTTACATGGCTATGGACGTAGAATCTCCTATGCTTGATCGCCCCGGTCCTAAAATTTATGTCAGAATAAAAAACTATTGCCATAGCTGCTAAGCACGAAGTTTGCTATGAAGTTAATTGAATCCGACGTACCGGAATACTTCGTCGAATCAATATACTTCGTCATCACTGATTGCAATTTTTGAATGGAATATTGAATTGAATAAATGGTTTTTGCTTAAGCAGAGCACACATTTGTCCCTGCAATATAGGATTATTTCTAGTATAAAATAACATATTTAAGGCATTTACTATTTTTTTGCTACTTCCTAGCATATGATTGTAATGCTTTGACTTTTGTGTAACGCCGAAACATAAAAGAAAAAGAATGAATTGTGGTCCGCATAACCACAAATAGCACTTTAAGAGAAAGAGGTATTTCCAGACGCATAGAACTAGAAATATTATGACATTTGCTAGCAGCAGCAACTAAAATTTGTTGGCCACGTCATATTACCTATGGAACAATTATGTACTATATAGAAGCATTTATTGTCCATTAACCCCCTTGAACTCTCTAAAAGTTTGATGATTTGGGCTACACTACTTGTTAGCAATGCATTTTCAGCCATATTGGTCTTAGAATTATAAGAATAAATAATAAATAATACAACTCGTATGGTCATATCACATATATGCATAGTTTCCCTAAATCATGAAGATTTGTGCGCCAGTATACACCAATGGGAGATTAATGCATGGACAACATACCATTAATGTATAAATTCAACCATCCCTGAACTTGATTGCATGGAATACTTGTGGCCCTATTTTTGCTACTGTACGGATAGAGGTGCTTCTGAAGTATCGAACATCCAGTGTCTATCCGACACCATGTCTTTGCCAAGATTGATCCAGCAAGATCACGTGAATTCAAACGAATTTCACTAATTGTCTTTAGAAGTCCATGAGGACAATACTAGAATAGCATTTGATGATGGGTGAACTAGCAGCACGAGGTACCAAATATCCACATGAACAGACTAAGTATAAGCTATGAATTATAATATTTGCTATATCATCGTTGTAATACCCGTAATATAAAGGGACATGTAGTCCTGAAAGCAGAGGATTCTGAAAGAAAATTTAGACCATTGGGATGAACATACACCTTGCAATTTGTGCTATTGCATCCACTTGATTTATGTGTATATCCCACTATCATAGCACATTGCAAAAGGTTCTTTATGAAAATCTGAAACTTTGAACGGAGATAGTTATGAAGCCTAAATTTCTTGACTATATAAGAATTATTTCCAGTCATTTAGGGGGAGAGAATGAACCCTAGATAGAAAATGTCAAGAAATATGATAGTAGAAAGGGACTAATACATGTTATATTGCACTAGTGAATGCAAACTAAGTAACAGAAGTATATGCAAGGAATTGAAACTGTCAAATCACTTTATGATTGCAAAGAGTTTGATTAAGTTGTATAAATAAAATGCACCGGAGGAGCATGAAACCAAAGAAAGTAAAGGTATCCCTTATCTCATCTTGTCCAGAGACCTCTAATAAAAACAATGGGACAAGAAACTCTGGTTCTTCATGCCCCTAAAGTAACCAGATACGTCTGGGAAAAATAAGGCAAGAGGGACTACCATGCTCAAAGTCACGAAAAGTACCCCAATAAATAGAAGGGGAGCTAATTGAGATCTGGCAAGTGGCACCTCAGAACAGGCATGCCACATCTTCCCATCAAGGAAGAAATCAGCAGTTAAAGTGCACACCAATGCTGGTACACTAAAAAGATCATGCCCACATCAAGAAAGCATTAAGCAAGAAGAAGCATTATATGAAAATTACATATCCTCATATATCCATGGATACTCGCATATAGGCTCATACAACCAATAGAAGTTGGCAATGAGACTTATTAGGCTCAATGTCTCCTTTAGATAGTAAACTCATTGGCAGTCAACCAGGAGTTGAATGGAATTAATCAACTAGAAGTTGATTAGAAAAATTCAACCTGAATGTTGACAACATTGAAGATAGAATCAATGGATGCTCTTTAGGAGCTTAGATCGGACACTTGCATAACAGTACATGAAGAAGTACTAAGTTCTGAACCAACATAGAATTAATAGAATAATTTGAAAAGAATTGAAGAAACAAACTCGTTCACTTTGAATTTGAGTTTGATTTGAAATACAATGTTTGGCCGAATCCAAATCACGCTTACGCTTGCAGTTAAAAGCATGTGACAGATGAAAGTCTAGTACATTAGTCCAACCACACTTACAAAATGTTCAAGGTGCATGGTTTTGGAGTAATGAATTATCGTCAAAATTGGGATGGAATTCCCAAACACAAGTGCATGATAGGAGCACTCATATACTTGGCTAATTGCACTAAACCGAACTAAGCATCATTGAACTATACAGAGCCTTGGCATGGCTTTGAGAGATGGTTAGCTTGTCCCAGCAATCCTGGTTTGAAAACTATGTTAACCCCTATCATTTATAAAATCAAAGCAGCATATATCGCACATATGCAAATGAGTTATGTAAGGAGCAAACTCACTAAACATATGAACCCCAAGTTCTTTCATGTACATGAATTGCATAAAAGCAACATACTAAGTTATGTGCAAATCTTGCATATTTGTCCACTAATTCATTATCGACATCTTCTTTTGAATAGATGTGTCCGAGGAACCAGAATAATAAGACTTAGAGAAAATGCAAAATTCAAGGGAGAATTTTGCTAACTCATTTCAAAATCTTGATATAGAAAATCAAGTACCCAAAATCAATCTAGAAAGATAAAACGAAGAATTGGGTAAATTGTACTCTTTTTTCCTTATATAAGTTTTCCTGCAGTTTCTTATCAAAGTTTTTAATGAGGCAATTCTTGCGACATTGCAAGTGTATGCTACGTACTCTTTCTCCAAATTTTTCTCACTGGGTTTTTTTGGAGTTTTGATGAGGCATAGATATCACACCGTGAGTGCCCAAGGAGGAGTGTTAGGAAACCGCCCAACCCATATACACTTATTGGGCCCACACCTAAACATTCCATATATGAAATATGCCTATATAAGGAGAGGAGCTTCTCATTGTACACTTGGTGCTAGAGGAATGAATAAAAAAAGAGTCTCACCCCATATCTTGTGTCTCCACTCCTGTAGACATTATGTAACCCCTCTGGGCTATGCATGTAGCATAGGGGTCACATAATAGTTACAATAGGCAATTTCCCAATTTTTCACGCCGGTCTAAAAATTAGCGGCAAACCAACTTTCAGCAAACTGATAGATTGACCCACAAATATAATACCGACAGATTGTTTGTCTTTATTGGTCAATATTATTACCCACAGAACATTTGTCCTCATATAAAGAATTACCGATAGATTATCCCTCAGAAAGCATTGCCAAAAGAACACTTGACATAAATGTAATTTTTTCCCGACAATCATGTGAAACAAATTTTAGGACATGGACACATAGTGTAGTGATATGCGTGGAATTAGGGTCAGGCCGCTGTTAGGGGTGCCTAATGGGCCGGTGGTCGCCTTGCAATCGGGCGCGCCCCAGACATGCACATGCCAACCGCCCGACTTCTGTTCCCACTGCACCTTCATAATTTTAGACCAATTCAAAAAATAAGTTTTAAAAAATAGAATAAAATAGTGAAAAATCTAATGTACTAAAGAAATATTTGTGTGTATAGATTTTATACATAACATTATATACATTATAAACTTTGTACACATAAAGCACTTTATGTATAGAAACATTGTGTATAAAAAAATATTTGAATCCACATTCAAATTTGAATCTAGTATATAAACTTTTGAGTTATAAATGTAAAAAGATTTAGATGTATAAAATTTGAATTGAGTATATAAACTTTCAATGTATAAAATTTAGATGTTTAATCTTGAGGTATATAACTCATTAGCACTTTTAGAAGATGTGGGCTGAATTGTAGGTAGTACTTCCTCACTCTAGTTTAAGGTTGGTCCACGTCCAAGGCCCATCTCTATGTAAAATGATTTTAATTTTATTAGCTGAAGGAAACATAAACATAGATGATGTTGCATTGTATTGTTTAGTTAGAAAATATAAACTAAATTCAAAAAGTAGTACTGATATTTGTGAGTCTGCTTCAACGGGTTTATTACCAACAATTTTCATTCCTTCTCTAACAAAAAGAGAGTTAAGTTGACCATACACATGCAATCCTTTTTCCGACCACATATATAATTTTTTTCAAAAAACCTTTCCATTCTTCATGAATTTTATGAATGATTGTTCAAGATCCAACAATCCTGATTAATTCGCACAACTAATGTCAGACAGGTCGTCAGTAATCACATCCACGACTTTCAATGGTGTCGTGGTGTCACCCCTCCTCCACGCCATAAACAATCCTACCTTCTTTCCAACTCCAGTAGGTCCTGCTTCTAAATCAACTGCTACCACCCACCACTACCTGAAAACTCGACCGAGCAGTCACCATCTGTTGACAAAAAATTCGTGCCTGGATGATGATGCCAAATTTATGTTGATGCGAACTATGTCGACAAACACAATGGCTTGAAAGATCTGCTTAGTTTCAGTGTATGTCCTAAATTTTGATGAGATACGGGCATGCTAGTCAGTTTGATCCTGCAACTGATAAGATATATAAAATGACGATCAAACAGTCGATCGGCTAATAAATTGATGTAGCGATATTAGCCGATGTCACAGAGCCGATCGACCAATAAGCCGATGTAGCAATATTAATCAATGTCGATAGGGTTTTGAACAATCGGCTATATGTCCGATCTAAATTCTGACACTTAGATAAATACTTTTATAAAGACAATCGGCTGATGATAATGTAATAAGATAATGAGCCAATCGGCCGATATTAATATGACAAAGTAGATATCCAATGAACCAATCAGCTGATATTGATATAATGAATAAAATATCTAACAAATCAGTCAGCCGATATAGTATAGAATATTAGATGATCCGATGGCTAAAGCATACATTGGCTGAAAATCAGATGTTATTAAATCCAAATGATTAAGTGATCAATGAAACCTTTGCTGTAATCGGGTACAACCAACTTGTATATAATCCTTATAAGCCGATGCAAAACTTAAACAATATTTAGATAACTCATCGGCTTAAACCCCGATGAAACATTGATGCCTACTGATTTAAATAAATCTAACTTACAACCACAACCCTATAGCTCGAACCTAACCGATGCAGTATAAGGTTGATAATTGCCTGATAGATTTAAACAAGCCGGTATGACACCTATCAAAGTGGCTATGTATTAAATTTAACCAAGACAGTAAAACTATCAAAAAGAAATTTAACACATCAGATAAGATCGGCTAACCCTCTGATTAAACATTAGCATAAACCTGTCGGCTTAACAAGACTTAAATTATCAATAACAATCTGGTAGGTTGGACCTAACCGATGCGGCACGAGATTATATATGACAATCTAATACTTAATGAGCTGATAAATCTGTCTAATGTGATGGATATAACAAATCTATGTAAAACAACATTGTGATTGTAGTGATATATTGACTAAGCCAGAAGATCAGACCTAACCGAGACAGTCCTAACTAAACCAATGCGTCTCTAAACACAATGCAATTAAAAATAGAATCGAGATACAAAGTAGACAAAAATATCGACTGAACCAGAGCAATCCAAGAGATCGAAGCGATGTAACCTTGAACAACACCAATATAGCCGATACAATTGCTAGGGCTGACGAAACATAGGGCTTACCCCTTCGCCGGAGATCGATGCTGATACAACCCCACGTCAGGTGTCAAGTTTCGCCGGTAGTAAAAACCTCGAAAAAAAGGGTGGTGATACACTGAGAGTACTTGTATTGATCGAGAGATAGTTTACAATGACACTGGGTGGATATATTTATATCCATGGGTAGATACTAGTCCTTATTGGACACGATACAGACTTTCGTAAAGATAAAGTAGAAGATACAAGTTCGGATCGGACTCTAAACAATCTTTCCTAAAAATAAATAAGAAACTATCTAACTCTGCCTAATTAATAGATAAATTGTCATGCTGCATTCTTTTTTAACTTGGACTCTTCTGGATAAGCTTCATTAAATTGATTACTTTCCTTAACCAAATGCACTAAGAATCCGACTATTGGCAACTGCTAATTATTATCGGTCAATTCCAGAATTCTGAGACCGATATTGACTCTAGGCCGATGATGATTTCAAAGCTTATCAAATTTTGATGTTAACACCCTCCTCGGTCCCTACAGCTCGAGCGGCATTAATTGTTGCCTCATAGCCTCTTATACACCTCCCACCTCCGGCTCACTGCTAGTCGGGCCTCTATCTAAATCTAAGGAACTACTTCTTCCCTATTGTCACCCACACCCAAACCCTCAATACCAACTTAGAGGCTTGCAAGAGCTCAGCGGAGCTGGAGATGGAGCTCGCTAGAAACAAATCGTTGAGCGGGGGCACAGACAAGATAGATAATAAACTGTAAATTTTCAACCCCTATTTTCTGTCAAAGGTCATCATCAGGCAAATCCAATCCTTTTATTACGGAATCCTCACACAAAAGACCTACTAGACAGGCACACAACATATATTCATCACACACTTGAATCAACTTATTACAAACCTGAAAATACTGCATGGAACTAATCAATGAAGAACAAATAACATTTTATTTTTGAGATGTATAAGATGTCTTTATCGGTGAACTAAACCCAAAGCTATAACTCGTAACAATTAATGATTGATCATCTAGCACTGCGGCAGGTCCGATGGTGGTGGCTGTAACGATGTCTCCGCGGTCGGACCATTCTGAACCTCAAACACCATGCCAAGCCCAAAATCAAGATGAGCGTCGAAGTGGCAGTGCATGAACCACATCCCTGCATCAAACATAAATGGCAAATTTCATTTCACAACTATAGTCAACAAAGTGATCAGAAAATTATTCTGGGTGGTAGTTACGGGGACGTTGCCTTTCCTATGATCACTATAAAACGTGCAATTTTAGATATCGAGACAGTCATTAAAATTCAACTTTCACTATTGTCAACTAAAATTCTGATAAAATTGTAAATTATATGATATACGTTTCAAGATAAATTTTACGGGCATGATTTGTATGCATCCGATCTAAACTGTTAAAATATATGTATCGAAGGTTTTAACGAGATGTTTGACGCTACAATTGGACGGAGAGACGTACAGAGACTAGTACATGATTTTGTGTATACTAGCTAAATACCCGTGCTTTGTACATATATATTAAAATAAATTATACATGTGCTAATATTGCTTGGAACAAATTAATTGTGAGTTTTTCTTTGGCAATTTTGTCCTGTAGTAGACATCTTTGCGTAGTAAACTTATATTCTAGAGATGAAGTAAGAACAAATCATATGTAGAAGGACTATTTCTTACTAATATTAAAGCGCGTGGAGTAGGAGCAAGTAAAAATACGAAGGAATAGTTAGTAAAATAATACACTATACAATAAAATTGGTGGGGTGGCTGTAAAACCGCCACCAGTACCATTTCCTTCTTATAGAAGCAGTATATAGATACCTGGGTTGTCGGCGACGAAGCGGATGACGGCCCAGCCGCCGGTGGGGACGGCGACGGTGTTGCGCTCCTGTGGGTCTACGAGGTTGAACTTGGCTGGGTCGGTTGTCTCGTTGTAGTTGCCGAAGCCCTGGGCGAGGACGAAGAAGTTGAATCCATGGAGGTGCATCGGGTGGCTCTCCTTGGACACCAGCCTCGTGTTCTGCAGCACCATCTGCACCGTCGTGTTGTACGGCAGTGTCTTCACCTTGGTCGACTTGAACGTGTGCTTCAGCGTCTCGTTCAAATCCGGCGCTTCTCCGGTGTAGTCGAAGACGATCGGCGGCGTGTCGGGGAAGTCCCGGGTGTAGACGCCGTCGGTGCTGTTGCTGTAGAGGGCGTCGAGCATGGAGATGGACTTTGGGAGCTCGAAGGAGGCGTTGTTCATGCTTGACGCGAAGATGGTTCCGTTGATAGGCGGATTTGGCTTGCAGTTCGTCTGATCCGGACCGCAGAAGGTGTCGCCCATGCCGACGGTGACGAACATGTGGGTGTCGACGGCGAGCGGCACCCGGTTCGGCACAAGCGCCGTCATGTTTGAGAGGAACCGGTGCGCGGTGGCCGTGTCGTTGTACTCCGGCATCTCCGGCAGCACGGGTGGCGAGGTCGCCGGGCCGCCGCCGTACTCGATGATGGCCGTGCCGTTGGTCAGGCTGTACAGCTTATCCGGAGGGGCAGAAATGGCACTGTTGTAAGGGATCACCGCCATGTAGTAGCGCCCGCCAACGGCCGCGGCGACGCCGGCGTCCGGTACCAAAAGCGCGTCCACCGTCTGCCCCGGCGAGATGACCACCACGTCGGTCTTGTACGGCTTGGTGTAGCACGCGTCCGCCGCCAACACGTTGAAGCTATGGTTCGCCACCTTGAAGAACAACGGAGTGTTGAGCGCAGCGTTGATGATCCGGAGCATGCACGTCTTGTTCTGCATCAACTCGAACTTGTGCGTTTCTGCCAGCTAGAGAACATCAAAACTCGAACTCGATTGCCATGATTATTGTATGTGATCGATCGATCTGCAAGAACATACGGTTGGGGGCGGAGCAATTGTAGAAATCGCCCGGCTTGCCGTTGATGGTATACGCATTGGCAGGGTCCGCCGGCTGGCCACTGTGCAAGGCTTCCTGCTGCAGGTCATACACGTTCCTCTTCCACCACTCACCGAGGATGACCACCTCCTCCACGTCGGGCTCGGGGAAAGGGTAGGCCTTGGCGCCACCCCGAGGTTTGATGATGAGCGCGCCATAGACGGTGGCGCGGAGGAAGGAGAAATGAGAGTGCCACCACAGTGTGCCCTCCTGTCCTGTTACGTTGAATCGGTAGGTGTAGTTGCCACCGGGTTGGACGGGACACTGCGTGACCATAGCTGGTCCGTCTGCCCACGGTGTGCCGCGCTGGAAGATGCCGTGCCTACGTCCATAGCACGACTGATTGTCATTTGTTGATAATAGAAAAAACACTTTTTATGGTTGTTGAGGAGATAAATATAGTATATATTACCAGTGGATGGTCATATTGTAAGGTGACTCATTGACCATGTGTACAACCACCGTGTCACCCTCGTTGGCGACGATAGTCGGGCCAGGGAGCTGGCCGTTCACTGCAGTGATGATCGTTTCGTTCTCGCATAGCCGACTAATGGAGAGATTACCTACCTGCTCAGATCAAAACTTGGACGATGAAAACATAGTATATAGCTCCATCACCTTTACAAGTAACCCTCGAAAGAGTACTTTAATTTTACGATGTGCGATTTTGATCATAATCTTCTTCCTAGAACAAGTTTATAAAATTTTTTGGGGGTCACGTTTAAGGCTGGAGCAAAAAACAATAATTTATGGATTAACCACCCATGCGTGGTTATCCTCCCCTTTACAGCATGTCATATTGCATCGATCTTACTCTAAAACTTAAAAGTGAAATTCAAATTAAATAACCGTGTTCATGCATCATCTCACATCATCTATATGAACACATCAAATGGAAGAAACAACTGCATGCACGCAGAAATGAAATTATATAAAACTAGGTTAGGTCGAATATTACAGTAAAAGTGTACTCCACAACAGCAGCTTGAGCAACGGAAGCAACCAAAGCAAGAGCAAATGGAAGAAGAAGCGACCATGATCTCGCCATATATTGTCCTTAACTATATATTTATGTAGGAAACAAACTAGCAATAATGGATGTCCGAGCTGGACAGGAGACTTCGTTGATTTGGGACGAAGTAAAAATTAAGGTTCAAGATGAACTATATATAGAGACTTTATAGCTGACCAGTTCAATCATTTGGGAAGACCATTAACCAGACTTTGAAATTTCATGCTTAACTATGGATAAGGCGTGCTTACATTCTTCTTTTGTGGCTGCAGAAGTCTTGTTTCTGCAAGTAATATAATTGTGGAGATTATCCAAAACAGACTGTCAGCCAGTTATATAAATGTTTAGATATTAATCCTTCCCAAGCAAGCTTTACTAGCTAGCTAGTTACGCACATGCGCTTATGTTGATTTTCTTTGGAAATTTGTTGACGAATCAATGCTTCTAGTTAGTAGAAGCGGGTTACATGCATACTTCTCTAAAGTATGACGACAGGTTGGAAATTATTAGAAATTTTTTTTGACAGTTTCAACCTAGGTTAATTAGCTAGTTTGGTGTGCTGCAGCATCCATGTCTATCCACTACTACAAAAATCCTTATAGGGACCGGTCTTATAGGTGCCGGTTCATTTAAAACCGACACCTATAAGCCTTTTCCCACCTTCGCACAGTGAAAAAATAAAGAACCGGCACCTTTAAAGAATATAGGTGCCGGTTCATTAGTTAAAACCGGTACCAATACTATAGGTACCGGTTTTTTAAAAGAACCGACACCTATAATATATTATAGGTGCCGGTTAAAAAAAACTGACACCTATAATAAATTATAGGTACCGGTTCTTTTAAAAAACCGGCACCTATACTAAACCGAGCCGACACTGGCGAGAGCCGAGCCGGCCGGCTACCTACCCACTCTATCTCCCACACGCACGCTATCCTTATCCGATCCGGATCTATCTCCACCTCCCCGGCTCCCCCTCGCCCTCCCCGATCCCCTCCCCGTCCCCTCGCGCCCCCTCCCTCCCCTCCCCCTCCCCCTCCCCCTTGCCTTCTCCTCTGCCGCCCCCTCCCCTCCCCCTCCCCCTTGCCTCCTCCTCCACCACACCCTCCCCTCCTCCTCTCCTTGCGCCCCCTCTCCTAGCCGGCGAGCAGCGTCGCCTGCGATGAGCGGCCTCCCACGAGCTCGGGACCCTAGCGGCGACCTCGGCGCGAAGAGGGAAACAGCGGCCGGCGGCGACCTCGGCGCGGAGAGGGGCTCGGCGGCCGGCGACGACCTCGGCACGGAGAGGGGCTCGGCGGCCGGCGACGACCTCGCGCGGAGAGGTGCTCGGCGGCCGGCGATGGCCTCGGCGCGGAGGGGCTCGGCGGCCGGCGATGACCTCGCGCGGAGTGCTAGACTGGTTTTCACAGGTCAGGCTTTATCCCTCTCATGTTCTTAATTTTCACCCTGCTTCTCCTTTAATTTGTGTGGATTGTTGCTTTCTATACAAAGGGATTTGGGATTAGTTTGTCTCTTTTCTAGTACTGCAAGCTGCCCTAGTGCCATGCCAATCGGAATGACATGCCAACCCTAGCTTTCTTTCTCATTCTTTTCCGTACTACACAAATTGTGTAGTTCTTTTCATCTGTGATTGATATTCACCTGTGATTGGTGATTGTTGTTCATCTATGATTGTTGTTGATGATGATCTGGGATGGATTTGATTTGTGATCTGTGAAAGCATCGGCTCAGCTAGGAGCCGGCTTCTTTTTTTTTTTGAATCCGGGAGAGCACAAAGGTGCCGGTTCTACGGCCGGCACCAATGACCTAGTGTCATTGGTGCCAACCAATTGGTACTGGCTGGGAAACCGGCATCTATTGCCGGTTCCCAACCGGCACCTATAGCTGTTTGTGTACTAGTGATCATACTCGCACTGTTGGCAAACTTCAACTTTAGTCCCGGTTTGCAATTCCTTTTAGTCCCGGATATGCAACCGAGACTAACAATTTAGGACTAAAGATGGGTATCTTTAGTCCTGGTTGAAATAACCGGGACTAAAGATTCATCTCCGATTGGTGTTACCAACCGGTGCTAAGGATGATTTTTTTTAAATGCTTTATATTGCTTGCTGCATGTTTATATATATGTATGAATATATATCTATTTATATATATTCATGTATATATATATACAAATACAAACATATATATATATATATATATAAAAGTACACATATATATATATACACATGTGTATATATATATATATAGGTCTTTATATATATATTTATATATATAAAGACATATATATATAAGTAAATACATACACATAAGAGTAATATATATTTGTATAGCATCACGTATATATAATTGCTGGTATATATTACTTACGTACAATGAGAATTTACTTATAAACATGTACAATCGTTGTTAATTTCTAATGTTTCATTATATATTACAAATCAGGACAATTCATCTCGAGGAATGGGTCTTCCGTCCTCGTGGAATTCTCCCGCTGGATTAACAATTTCATCCATGACAAATCCCATGAGTTGTTTTTGAACAACCTTGATGTAATCCTCATGGGGGAGTTGCTCCTTCATTCATATAATCTATCGTTTTCAAAAAATAAAATATGAATATATTAAATCAATGAGAAGAGTGTAAATAATATACGTGCAGGTGTTTACGTACATCGATATTCTTATCATTGTTAATGGCGTGTGCCATGGGGTGAATAAATTCACAAACATAGTAGCCGCACAAGGTTGTCCCCTTTTCCTGTCATAAACACTAAAGGAGAAACGAACTTATAAAATATTTCTAATATCGAATAAATGAGAATTATAATTTTGGACCATGTACGTACTGGGAAGTTCATCTGCACTGATAATTCTTCCTTGAATTCTTCACAGACATTTGCACGGAATCTTGCCCACACCCTGCAGTTGCAAACAAATTAATGACGCTTTCATCTACATAGTAGCGATACTAGTAATCATAATGAGAGTACTAGCAGATCACATTACCTGTTAATCATGTCAATGATATCATCGAAAACATCCCTATCTTTGAGCATAAAGTCCATGACAATAATCTAGCCTATGGTAATCTCTATGACAAAGAGGACCTAGTGGAATCTGCAGAATTCGTGAAATATCATATACATATCAATTTATAAAAACGAGAAGGAAGTTGCTACAACAACCGGTAAAAACTCACTTTGTATTGTATGGCAATAGTATGTACTCCTTGAAATGTTGCTGCACCAGGAATTTGTAAATGTTATTCTCGATTTCCACTGGCCAACATTCTAAGGTCTTCTCGTTGATTACGTATGGGTCCTTCTTTCCGAGATCTTTAAATCTCCATTCTACGATGAAGAAAATACGTTAAATTTTTTATGTCACATACAAGAGGCAAATGAATGACATTAAATTAAACGACACTTACAGAACCCAGCAACTCATAAGAGAGACGTCAAGGGCGTCTTGATGGTATACATCACGACAATCTTCCCAGCATGTCCACATATCGTATTTTTCACGGAAGAAATGTTCATTTCTAACCCTTGCCACGAACATCATCCTACCCTTAGCTGATTGATCCATGTACCATTCATGGAATCAGTACATCTGTGTAGAGAGCTTGGAGACCAACTCTGGCTTGACAAGTGGTTTGCCGAGTACGTACTTGTGTTTAAGTTCTGCGCTCTCTATAGGGGCCTTCCCTAGCAGCAGCTCCTTGCTCAGATTTGTATCAACCATAAATTGTTGTAAACTGAAGTCATAGTCCGATGGCATCTGCTCAACACTTTGTTTCTTTTGCGTTCCGAGCTGAGGGACAGACTTTGCCTTTGTCTTTCTTTTTCCAAAGTTCTTTTTCGTAGGTTCGCTCATTTTCTAAAAGAAGGCCTTAGTCATCAGGTCTATCGGAATCTTCTTCTCTAGAACCCATCGCCTGGAGTGGTCCTCCACTTGTTTTCTGACGATCTCGTCAATCTCCTCGTTTGTCCTATCAAGTCTTTGCTTCTTCTTTTGTTCTATAGACTTTGACACGCTAGACGAGATGGGCAAGACCGCTTAGTACTTGCAGCTGGTTGTGGCATTAAAGACGAAGGAGACTATGCAGACGAAGGAGACGATGCAGGCGGAGGAGACCGCAGTTGCGGAGGAGACGGTGCCGACGGAGGAGACCGAGACTGTGGTTGTGGAGATTTAGGAGCGGATGTCGCTACTCGCCCAGGAATCACAATGTAGCGCTTGCACCACAGTATAATGGTGTGGGCTGTCTCTCTTAGTTTCATCTCCTCGTCTCCTCCGGGGATTTCCAGCTCGAGATCCTCAAAGCCTAGGACCACTAGCTCAACTTCGACCTTTGAGTACCGAGGTGGAATCGGTCTACAATGAGACATCCCATCTAGCTGCACTTGTATGGCTATGTCATTCGCCACCTTCATGACAATTGAGGTTAATTAGTAATTAACATATGCACAAATATTCATAATTTAAAAGACAGGCATCATAAAACTACGAGCATACCTTCATTGATATGTTCCTGAACGGAATATGCAGCTCACACGGTGTTCACTCTGTGATTTCATCCATGGGGCACGGTGGTTTGTCGGCAGCTGGCACTGCTGCAGCGTCGATGCTATGTTCCCCTACTTGCCCTGTAGAAGCGTAGCTGCTTTGATTGCCTGAGGGGCTCACCATGACATGAGGAACAAACGACTGGGTCTGCTGGCTCTGCTGTTCACTTAAGCGTTAGTACACCTGTCTTGCCACCTCCTCTTGCAACGATGCATCCTGAGTCACTATCCTCAATTTAAGATTTGCCAATTTCGCCTCTGTATCTCTCTTGCTCCTCATGCGACTCCGGCACGTGTGGATGCCCTCTTTAAACCCATACCTCCATGGAACCACGCCTTTTTCGCGTGGTCATTCTGGGTGCTCCAGATTTTCCAGTGCGAGCGTAAGCTCGTCCTTCTCTCTGTCCGGCTAGAATCTTCCCTAAGAAGACTCCTCTAGGGCATCCACGAGACAGTGAGCTGCTTGGCGTATGTCATCGCCAAAGACCAGGGAACTATCATCGGGATTCAGTGTCCCCCCATGAGCGTAGTACCAATGTTTTGATTGTTCAGGCCAATCAACTATAGCTGGAACAATTCCTCTTCTGGCTAGAGCACCCTCCATTTTCTGCCACTTGGGCACTGCCTTGTAGCCGTTCGACCCTAGCCAATGAAAGTACTTCTTCATGGAGGCATTGGCTTTGTTCTTCGCTATTCTGGCTTGCCCTTGCTCTCCTATCTTGTAGGTCAGAAATTGTCACGCCCAGAAATTCACAAGTAATTTTCAAACTAATTTGTGCATTAAACCCTTGTCCAGGAATCAGCCGAGGTATACAAATGACAATTTGAATATACAGTACCAAATAAACTAAAGCGATAAATACTTACAAAAGAGGCACTTAGTCCTCACCATGAAGAAAACTGCAGCGAAAAAGAAAATCTAGTGAAGCTTCAACTCCACTCCCACAGGCAACTCAACTGGGATCTAAACCAAAAGTCTTGTCCTTCTGGATCCTTTCTCTTCAACTGAGGTTGATGATTATTGCAAGGTGAGTACATGGAATACTTAAGAAGACACACAGCAAGTATGCAAGTGCACAGGGATACAAAGGATGGCAATAAAATAAGGTTCATTTGTGAAAGCAGCATTTGGCAAAGAGTTGAGAATTTTTAAAATAATAGAGTACTTAATTAAACAGTATTAATCAACACTGAACAACACCTTGTGTTGTATAGGCCCAAACCACCACTGAACAACTATGCCGGGTTGCACAAATCCAACCTCCAAGCCAAGAATTAGCCATTCCATACCAGGAGCTAAACCAATTATCACCATATATCATATTATTATTATTGATGAACAAGTGGGACTAATCACGAAAAACATTATTAGGCTCGCCCATAACCGCGGGCACGGCTATTCGAATAGTTTTACTCTGGCCAGAGGTGTACAAATTTACCCACAAAACACAACCTCAACATCATGTCAACCATGCGTCGCGATACTGCAAAATTACCCGAATAGAGACTGTGACAAGACACCACGCATAACACAATTCAATGCAGTGCACCGTTCCCGGATCATAGTCACCCCCTTTAAGCCAAGGTATGGACTCCCCAGCGACTCCCGTGGGCTTATCTCCACCACTTCACAGTCTGGTTTCCCACAATGAACCATGCTATACACAACGTCCAGCCGTTGCCCACGCTGGCTTGTGGTTAGTACGGTTAATGCTTCACAACAGTAGCTCGCGAACCGGTCCTTAATTGTCATGAGCACGACCATCAAAACCATGTGCTCACAACCCACCATTAATCAGGTTTTAGTTGGACGAATTAATTAATCAATCATGATTAGCCATCTTAAGCTACCATTAAATGAATAGTAATAAGTGATAGTGAAACATCAATTATCCGATTAATATGCTAATGTTTCTAAGCATGACTAAGCAATTATATCTAATATCTAGCAACTAGTATATAAAGCCCAAGCTAGTCAAATTTTAACCCATAGGACAATAAAGTCATCTTCGGCCATAACATTGGGGAAAAGCTCACATCACCCAATGACATTCGAAAATAAATGCATATTTGAATGAAATAGAGAATTTAAATATAGGACCAACATGCTCAAAGAGTATTTTGGGATCTGTGTGACTTGCCTTGTAAACAAACGTCTTCAATTCGTCTTCAGGAACTTCTCCAACGAACGAATGATCTTCTGAAACGACGAAAAACTAAACCTAGAACGCAAAATAAGAAAAACACTAATAAAAACCAAATAAATAGTACAAATAAAATTCATAAACAGGTAGGACTTAAATTTAGATGAAATTAGAGACTTGAATGGCCTCATTTCGAGTTTATATGAATTATTTATGATTTTTACAAGATTTAATCCAATTAAACATAACTAAAAAGAATTAAATAGATTTATGACATAATTTATATTTATTATTATTTTTATTAAATAGACCTTGATTTTAGACAAATTTACCAACTGGAACCACATTAATCCAAGTTACAATGAATTAATTATGAATTAATGAAGTTTCAATCAATTATAACCTATAAAGAAAACCGCTAAATGATTTATGACATCATATTGAATTATTTTGTACTGGAAAAGGGAGGAATATGACGTCAGCCCTAAGAAGAAAGAGAAAGGGCTGGTGACAAGTGGGACCCACTCGTCATAGAGACAAACGGTAGACCGGGTCCATGGGATGGATGGCTAGGATTGGTTTGACCCGAGGTTTGACTTGATCGGACTGCTTAAATTGAACCCTATCTAGAGTTTTCACCGCTGTGCCGTCGTTTGCTGTCGCCGCCGTCATCCACTACCGGCCGGAGAGGAGATCGAGCCGGTCCTTACCCACCCTTACACGACGACGAACGATGAAGAACAGCGGCTGGCGGCGAGCTTGAAAAGGCGACAAGGTCGGGTCGACGGTGGCAGCGGTGTTCCAGCCAACTTCGGCGCAAGGGGACCGGTGGCCGGGCTTCCTCTCCTTCTTGCGAACCCAACGGTGGCGACGACGACCGAAGGCAACAACGAATGGCGACGGGAGGCACGGCTGGAGCAGCGGCCGGAGGTGGAGAGAGAGGGAGCTCGTGGGGAGGCGGCTAGGGCACGGGAAAAGCTCGGGAAAAAGGTGGAAAAGGGGGAGGAGACCTCGGGCATGCTTTTTATAGGCAGAGGAGGAAGAGATCGGCTCGGATATGATGGGATTTGGCTATGAAAAATTAGAGTTTATCCCGAGTTCGTCGGACAAGAACAATGTCAAAATTCGTGGGATTGAGCACGGTTTTGATGGGGCTTTCTTGGGGGAAAAGTAGAGGAGATTGAGGGGAATCCGTTCCTGCAACTAATTTTGGAAGGGGAGCAACGGGGAGGCCAGATATGGAGGAAGAGGAGGTGCTGGGTTGGGTGGTGTCGGGTTCGGCCTACTCTGTTCCAAGGTCGATACTGTAGCAAGAGGGAAGTGAGGTAGACTTTCCCTTTTTATTTTTTTGGGTCGGTTGAAGAAGGACACGACACAGACTTTGGAAGGGAGGGGGCAGTCCAGGGCTGACAAAGAGAGGGAGATGAAATAGACTTCTCCAGATGAAATGATATGAAAGGAGACTTAAATTACTTTTTCCAATTAAATAATTGCTGAAATGATCTTTCAATTATTAAAAATACTTTCAATGCTCAAACAATTCCAAGAAAAATCTTCAAAATACTTGGACACCCAAAGTATTTAATAAAATTTTAACCTTATCATTTACTGATTAATTTCTTATTGAAATATTTACTGAAATATTCTTTGTATTATTAAAATTAGTATTTGAGCTCCGAAAAATCCGAGAAAATTCCAGAGAGTGTAATTAATTATGGGGAATTTAATAAAATTAAATCCATCCATGATTTATCGAGGCAATTTTAACTAGCTCAATTTAATGTTCAAATTTTTCATAGATTTTATTTCAAACACTTACTTTAATTAATCAATAAATTCTAGAAATTCCTTTTTCACAACAATTTATAATTTAGTGATTTTTAGGGTGTGACATAAATGCATCCCAATGATCCTTCAGTTTGGGGAATGCGTCGAAGTCCGATGTCAGATCCTTTAGAATATATCTGTTGTACAAATCTTTCTTGTAGCCTTGGAATTGTTGAACCATCTTTTTCAGCGTCCAATCCTTCACTTTGGCGTGATCTGCCTCAGGAATAGTGAAGGTCTTGAGCATGGTGGTCCATAGCATGTCCTTCTCTATAGTTGGGAGATATGTTTGTTCAACATCCCCCCGTGACCTTGTTTGGCGCTAGTTTTGTATGCTGATTGGCACGTGATCCCTCACGACCCAACCGTTGTGTGACACAAATTTTCTTGCTGCATCGGCAAGGGCAACTGGTTCGCCATCTGGGTTCACTCCAGTTATGATGTGTCGCCCCTCCACCTTCCTCACGACACCTCGTTGTCTGCGTGCCCTCTACGTACCAACGCTCGATTGGCTGGCCTGTTGCTCATTCCCTTTCTTATTTCCTTCCTCATTCCCCTCCTCATTTTAATACTGGTTGGGTTCCTCGTTCCCCTCCTCGTCCACCGAGTACTGGCTACTGCCCTCAGTGATCTCGTCCAAGAGAAATTGTTCGTCATCGTGATCTGTCATCTGTTCGTAACATTAAATAGTACAAAACAGGTTATTACTATCCACATTGTCAGCAACTACGAAGAACTTCTAAAATTCACTTAGTTAAGAAATATGCAACCTATATTTATATCTTCATATATATCAACATTATTTAGGGTTTAGGGTTTTTAGTGTTTAGGGTTTAGGGTTAGGGTTTAGGGTTTAGGGTTTAGGGTTAGGGTTTAGGGTTTATATCGTCATATATATCAACATTGTCGGCAACTACGAAGAACTTGTAAAATTCACTTAGTTAAGAAATATGGAACCTACATATATATTGATGTATACATCCACAATGTCCACAACTAGCAAGAAGTTCTAAAATTCGCTTACTTATATATATCCACAATGTTCACTAATTTTTTAAAGCAACTTAAGAAATATGCAACATGCATATATCACAAATATGCGTACAATTAGAATTAATAAGTCAGATCTCATATATCACATATCTCTCCTTAGCGTGTTGCTTGGCGACCTTTGAATCACATAATTCAACCTCAGAGTCGCCCATGTCCAACCTTGACAACAAAACAAATGTTAGGTAATGTTGGCGCAGAATTTAGACCCGCCCAACAAGAAAACGGGTTCCGCGTTTCCACGGCGGCCTGGGAGATCTGCTTAACTCCAGTGCAGGTCCAAATTGGCTTGCCTAGTCGTGCGCAGAGCGTGCCAGTTGATTTGATCTGCAATCAACAAGAAACGAGTAAACCATGTCAGAAAACAATGGTCGATCGGCCGATAGGCCGATGTCACATTGTTGTAGCCCAACCGATAGGGCAAAGCTGTATCGGTTTACTCAATATAATAAGTAAATTGAAAAGATCTAATCTCATCGGCCCATACTAACATGCATATGACAAGTTAATGGAATCGGCCGATGAGGGTTTCACAAAGATAACTACACCAGCTATTACTCCAGTGTAAACTTATACAAGCCAATCGACTAATACAAATACATCAATCATAAAGAGATCTTTAAAGACACTCTACGACCGATATGTTTATATTCGTCGATCCACATGTATAGGTGGCAAACGCATGCAAGAACATAAATAATCACATGCATTAGATAAGACCGGCTGAAACCCTGGCGCTATCCTTAATTACAATCGAAAGCAGGCTTTGTGTTAGATCTCGAGACAGGACTAAGGTCGATAGCAACTCAAAGTGTAGATTGAAACTTAACACAAAGAAAATCAAGCCGTCGATTGCTTTTGGGAATGGTAAATGCCTTAGATAATCCAAACGAGCAAACTGATTCAACCATCGCCGGCAATAAACCCTAAAACGAGTTAACCGCTGACAAGACAGAATCAGAAGACCGCGTCGAGATTAGCTAACACACGATAACGACGATCACATCATCAGGGCTTAACGTGCCTAAAGCGACACGCTAGCCCCGACGACGTAAATCGTCGGGTACGAGTTCTTACCTTGCTCTTGGGAAGCAAGAACTCGTCAGGAGTTAGCCTCTTGCGAGGGTTGGCGATGCGCCGAAAGTAGATTAGTTTGATTGTATGATTGATTGAGAGAGAGTTTCTATGTACAAACTATCGGGATATTTATACCCGAGGTTACAACAGAACCCTTATAGGGCACGATCTTATCTACAACTAACAAACAAGTCCTTGCGGCAGACTTAAGCCACAGATTAGATCTAAACTACTTAATTTTCAAGATACAATTGCCTAAAACCGAGCTTTATCTCTATTTGGCAACTTCCTTAAAGCTTATTTCGAGCCCAGACCAAGCCCACATTGACGCTGTCAACTCACAACCCGTATCGGCCCACGACCAAACCAAATCCGTATCGGCCGATACGCTCTCTATAGCAACACCTCCCCAGTCCGATACGGTTACCGGGTCCGATACGAAGCCTGGTCCGACTCCAACTCCATCCTTCCCCTCTGCTCCGGTTTCCTTTTTTCTCTCCAAGTCGATTACCAAAATCCGTCGTTAACACATGCCCCCCAATTCCGCTTCATTATATAATGTGGCAGAATTAGCTCCGAGGAACTCATCGACTTCTTTGCTAGATCTAATCTGAAAACCGTACAGATCCAGATTCGAACCCTTTCGCCGTCGATTCAACAAACTCTTCGTGTTCTTCAACTCCGGCGACCCCTCGGCATCTCGTCAACATCGACCCTCTCCACAGCAACCCCTTCAACAACAACGATGGCCTCCGCCCCGTTCTACGCCTCCGAGATCCTTGCGGTAAGTCAATTCCTTCAAAGTCCGCATTATTATCTTTTCCGCCGATTTCTCCAAATTAAGGTTTTTACTCTCTGCCCCCCCGGGTCTTATATCTTCATCGCCATTCTCATGATTTAGGTCTTCAAAAACCAAATCTTAATTCCCACCGACGACAAATCTCACCGCTTTCTGCTAGGCCCCATGGGCGACTGTGACCCAACTTGGCTAATCAACGCCGAGACGGACAGAATCCCCTTCAGGCAAGCCAAGCTCAATGTTTCTGCATGGAAACATACCTTCAGGTCGTGGCCGTCGAAGCTGAACGGATACAGAACCTGGCATAAAAGGATTGCTGCCACCAAGCAAGTCCACTGGGACGAAATTGGGATCGGCCAATGCATAACTCTGTCCCTGGCCGATACCAAGAAGAATGAGCCACTCATGTCGGCCGCTAGCTACTTCTGGTCCAGTACCTTGAATGCCTTCATGTTCAAGCAGGGTCCGATGACCCCCACCCTTGTAGATGTCAAGATACTGACAGGACTAGATATCAACTTTGAAATCAATCCCTTCAGCCTCCTGGTAAACAGCGGCCACAAATTGAAGACCAAGAAAATCGGAGGCTGGTCTGGATACATTTCTGAACACATGGAACAAGGATTGGTCTCAGAGCGGGAACATGTAGCCTTCCTGACATTGTGGTTGGAAAGATTTGTCTTCTGTGGATCGACCTGTGGCCCCACCACCAACTGTCAACACTTGGCTCAAGCTTTGGTCGATAAGAGACAAATCCCCTTGGGCCGATACCTTCTGGGAGTTGTATATCGGCTACTCCATATCGCCACGCAAGATTTGATGCTAAAACAGACCGTGGCACATGGAGGACCATGGTGGTTCATTCAACTCTGGCTAACCATTCACACTAACACCATGGTTGATCAGCCACCTCTATCGGATTCACGTTTCCCATCGAAATATGCCGATCACGAAGACCCCAGGAGCAGACGATGCATGTCCTATGGGGAAGCAGCCTCCGTCTACCCAGGTGCAGACCAATCGGCCGAAGACATGTCCACATGGTTCATTCGTTTCTTCACCGGCCCTCCATCAGCCAGGATGGACATATTTGTCTATACATCGGACCGAGATTTTGAACTCCCTGACGACCTCCAGCTGAGCCTGATAAATGATGACATGGAGTCACGGGAATTATTCATGATCGGCCTCACTCCGTGCCTGCTCCCAGTAGGCATCTTTCAGGGAAGAAGCACGAGCCTATCTTATGAATTTTACAACCCAATGGTGGCTGCTAGACAGTGCGGGCTCGGGCAACTCCCTATCAGTCTGTATCTTCATAAACTCCTAGAGAGCAAAGGCACTATTCCATCGGCACTGATCATGAGCAAGGCGCTGGAAATTGAGCTCCCAAATCTTGGCGATTGCGACCGGCTGCATCTAAGCGCTTTTGTCCACATCGGCTTTCAGGCATGGTGGCAAGAGTGGGCCGCTCACATTTTTCATCAATCGGCCAGGTTTTATGTAACGGAGCTTATCCAAGGCATCAGCCCTCAAGTTCCAGACGAGCCGATTCCATCTGTGAGCAACAGTGGACGGAAGATCTTTTACGCTCAAGCCTTAGCTCCATCAGGGTCAACCATCCTGGAATCCATCATCGGCCTCACTGCCCCAAAAGTGGCGTCGCTTCTCCAAGGTCCGATGCCTAAAGAAAACCCCAAGAGGAAAGCGCCGGCCAAAAGCAAATCACAGAAAGTCAGCAAGAAGGCTAAAACCGATGACCAGACCGATCTTGAAGAGCTAGACCCTTCCCTGGAAGACTTCCTCGACGAACTAGTAATGGAGGAAGAGGTTGACACAACAGCGGCCGACACACACGAAGAAGAAAACCCATCGGCCGAAACCACCCTAGAGCCATCGGCCGAAGCTGTGGAGATCCCATCGGCCGATGACCAAGACGATGCCCCGCAACCAAAAAGGACCAGACACGCAGTTCGCAAGGTCAATATAATCTCTTCTTTGCGTTTACATAATCTCCTTGTACTGTCATACTTTAACTTCATATCCTTTTCAGGCTGCGGCGTCGTCTGTATTGAAAGAGAGAACTCAATCGGCCCCTTTGCCAAGAACGAAAAAAACAACTTTGCAACGGCGCGAACGAGCCAAGGCACGATTGAAGACTCCTTCTCCTTCTCCACCACCCTCCCCGACTGTCTCGGTAAGAGTTGATTTCTGCATTATCTTTCTGATCACATAACCCTACTTACCAATTTCCTGCTTTTTCAGCCTAGGGCTCCATCACCTTCACCACATCGGCCAGCCCCCTCGCCTACCATGTCGACACAGCAAAGGGAGGCCGATGTGAGAACCACCGATGCTCCAACACAGGTAACTAGGATTACTCTGATCCCCTTTCTGCCGGTTCCTGTTTAACGGGGCTAACCTTGACCCATGTCGATATTCGCAGAACCTAGCCGATATGTTCTCCTTTGACATCGGCCAGTTTCTCGACGACGAGGACAAAGAACTACCAAGCACAACCAGGACATCAATCTCCGACGATTTGAAGAGCCGATTGACCGACATTGCTAACCGGTTAGAAGCCTCGTTGGAGTGCTTGGTGGAAAACTACTCCTCCGTCAGAACCAGGGTACAAGAAATCCAAGATGAACTACCCAAAGATCTGATGGAGATTCTAACACCGGCTATCTTCTTGGAGCAATACCAATTTAAACTCAACAAAGCAAAAGAAAGACTCGCAGAACAACGAGAGCGTGAGCAACTGGAATCGGCCTTATCCGCTAGCAAAGCTCAAGTTAACGCCGATAAGACTAAGCTGGATGAGCTAGTGATGGAGCCGATTACCTTGAAACACAAACTTGAAGAGCTCCGTCGTCTTGAGGCAGAATTGGTATCGAAGCTAGAATCCACACATCAAGAAATCCATGAAGTTGAAGCCGGAATAGCTGCATCACCTAAAGCCATAGAAGGCATCGGCCAAGTACCTTGCGACCCTAAGCAAGTCACTGAAGCCAATCTCAGGGTTGGCGGCCGATGATGCCCAGGCTATAGAAGACGTTGAGCAGATTCGCCGCAAAGCCATTGCCGCTATTGTAGATTTCATAGGGTGATGTAGCATATTTTGTCTTTATACTGTATAAATATAAACCTTATCGGCCAAGCAGCCGAATTTGATTTGAAAACTTCAACTTGAGTACTATTTGTGAAATCTTTCCTGCAAACAAATAAACAATCTCATCAGCCAAAAAGCCGAATTGAAATCAAGTGTGGAAGTTCCTCGAAAAAAATTTGTGAAAAATCCCTTGCTTGTAAAATCAATCTGATTGGCCAAAAAGCCGAATTGAAATCCAGTGTGGAAGTTCCTTGAAAAAATTCCATGCTTATATATATATATGCCCCCCATATTTTAGAAGATGAGGGCTCATGTTGTAAAATTTGAACTAAGGGCGATAGTATATATCGGCCATGTAAAGACGATGCATCACACATCGGCTATAATCATAAATCGGCTGGAAGGCCGATCATGAGTCGATCCAGACACTAGGATAATATCTCTTTAAGTATTTGCCATTAAGAGCTCGTCCATAAATCTCACCATCCAACCCCTTGAGCAAATAAGCATTGTGAGGAACACATCGATGAATTTGAAAAGGACCTTCCCAATTGGGTGACCACTTGCCGAATTTATTATCTCTGGAACCAATCGGCATTATTAATTTCCATACAAGATCCCCTTCCTCAAATGACTTGGCGACAACCTTTTTATTATAATGACGAGCCACTCTATCTTTATCACGCTTGATCTTCTCTAAGGCCCGTAATCGGACATGCGCCAAATCGTCTAACTCATCGACCATAAGGTTATTGTATTCATCGGCTGTCAAGTCGTCTTGCAAAGCAATCCGCCTTGAACCGATGTTGGTTTTCCACGGCAGTACAGCTTCATGTCCATAAACCAACTGATACGGAGGCACTTGAATTGCACCATGGCAAGCCATCCGATACGCCCAAAGGGAATCGGCCAACATTGTGTGCCATTGTCTCGGTTGTTCATCAATTTTCCTCTTAATTAACTTGATTAAGGTCTTATTAGAAGCCTCTGCCTGCCCATTAGCCTGCGCGTAGTAAGGAGAAGAATTTAATAATTTAATACCCATGCTGTCGGCAAACTGGACGAACTCATCGGATACAATGATTGATCCCTGATCGGTGGTTATTGTCTGGGGTAACCCAAACCGATATATAATATATTCTTTGACAAACTGAATTGCATCTTTGGAATCAACCTTCTTAAGGGGAACGGCCTCAACCCACTTCGTGAAGTAATCCGTAGCCACCAAGATATATTTGTGTCCCTTGCTCGATGGCGGGTTAATCTGGCCGATCATATCTATTCCCCATCCACGAAACGGCTACGGCTTTATGATTGGATGCATAGCCGATGCCGGTGCTCTTTGAATTGCTCCAAACTTCTGACAATCCTGACATCCTTTATAATACTTGAAACAATCCTCTAGCATGGTTGGCCAAAAGTATCAGACGCGCTTCAACAACCATCTCATTTTATGGGCCGATTGATGGGTTCCACAAATCCCTTCATGTACTTCACTCATAACAATTTTGGCCTCCTCGGGGCCTAGGCATTTGAGTAAGACACCATCAATCGTCCGATAATACAGGTCATCATCCAGCAAGACATAATGTAATACTTTATACTTCATTCTTCGTGATGCCGATTGAGAAGGATTCCTCAAATACTCAATGATGTCAAACCTCCAGTCATCGGCATGCACGAGAGCAATCTGAATCTGGATATCTTTAGCCATCGGCCTGTAGCCCGATGCCCCCTGAGCTAAATCATTGGCCTCAAAATTCTGTTTCCTGGGTATATGCCTCATCGTCACAATCTTGAAACCTTGTAGCAACTCCTTGCACTCCTCGTTGTAAACTCTGAGAATATCATTCTTGCATTCATACGCCCCAGAAAGTTGATAGATTATCAATTGTGAATCACCAATGACCTCTACGGAATCGGCCTCGACTTCTTGTAATAACTGGAAGCCTTTAAGCACCGCTTCATACTCTGCTTGATTGTTAGTATAATAAGGTTTGATAGTAAAAGCAAACTCAAAACTTGCCCCCCGAGGGGATATGATAACTAGGCCAATACCGCATCCATGTCTGCAGACAGACCCATCGAAATACAAGGTCCATGGCACAATATCTGAGTATTCAATTGAATCATCTCTGTGCTGAACAATAAAATCGGCTAGGGCTTGTCCCTTGATCGCTTTAGCCGATTCATACCGTAGGTCAAACTCTGTCAAGGCAAAAATCCATTTCCCAATTCTTCCTTTTAATACGGGGGCCGATAGCATGTATTTCATCACATCGGCCTTACTTGCCACAATGCACTCATTGGAAAGTAAATAATGCCTCAACTTAGTACATGAGAAATATAAGCACAAGCAGAGTTTTTCTACTGGCGTGTACCTTGTCTCGGCATCCAGCAACCTCCTACTGAGATAGAAAATGACTCGCTCTTTGCTGTCAATCTCCTGAACTAAGACTGAGCTGATAGACTTCTCATCGGCCGATAGGTACAGCCTGAACGGAACTCCCTTCTGTGGAGGAATTAAAACTGATGGGGAGCACAAATACTCCTTGATGTCGTCCAACGCCTTCTGCTGCTTATCACCCCATATGAACTCTTCATCGTCCTTTATCTTCAACAATGGAGTGAATGGCTCTATTCGGCCCGATAGATTTGATATAAAACGCCGGACGAAGTTGATCTTGCCAAGCAGAGATTGTAACTTGGTCTTGTTTTCTGGAGGTTTGATTTTCTTGATGGCATCGATGTTCTTCTGTGTGATTTCAATCCCCCTCTCATGGACCAAGAAACCCAAAAACTGACCGGCCAATACGCCAAAGGCACACTTGTTAGGGTTCATCTTTAAACCATATTTCCTTGCCCTTTCTAGTACCTTGCGTAAGTCGGCCAAGTGCATATCATGTTGTCTTGACTTCACGACGGCATCATCTATATAAACTTTAATCAAAGAGCCGGTAAGATCATGGAAAATGTAATTCGTAGCCCTCTGATATGTAGCTCCAGCATTCTTCAAACCAAATGTCATGACGACCCATTCATATAGGCCGATTGCCCCTGGGCATCTAAAAGCTGTCTTATGAATGTCCTCTTTAGCCATAAAGATCTGATTGTAACCCGCGTTTCCATCCATAAAACTAATGATCTTATGCCCAGATGCAGCATCGACTAGCAAATCGGCCAATGCCATAGGGTACTCGTCCTTGGGTGTTGCCTTATTTAGATCTCTGAAATCGACGCATACCCTTAGCTTGCCGTTCTTTTTCAATACTGGAACTATGTTGGAGACCCACTCTGCGTATCGGCAGGGTCTAATAAAGTTGGCGTCGTAAAGTCTTGTGATCTCTGCCTTGATGGCTTCGTGCATATCGGCCTTAAACCTCCGAGGAGCTTGCTTAAAAGGCCGATAGCCTTGTTTGATTGGTAGCCGATGTTCTACAATCGATTGGCTTAATCCTGGCATCTCATGGTATTCCCATGCAAAACAATCCCTGAATTCTTTCAAAAGATCTATCAAATTATTCTTGTATTCCTCTGGCAAATTAGCACTTACATATGTCGGCCTAGGCCTATCACCTATTCCTATATCAATTTCTTCCAGTTCATCGGCCGACGTAAAACCCTGCCCCAACTTGCCATCTAACTCATCCACCGCGTCATCCGTGTAGGGGCCAGCTTGTTCATTGTCAGCGGCGGACGATGCATCTTCGCTAAAGTAACTGCTTGTCTTGATCTTCAATTGTCTCGATGTCGCAGTCAGTTACCTTGAGGAAATCGACGTTCCAGACTCGCCCGGACAAGCAGTCGATTCCCTCCATCTCCCATACTGCGAGATCGGCATTGGCCACGTGTACTGACCGATCGGCCTGCACGATCTCGACCTGGTCCCATTGCCATTGCATGAGGCATTGGTGCATTGTTGAAGGGACGCAACAGTTTGCGTGGATCCAATCCCGTCCCAACAACAAGCTGTAGGAACCCTTTCCGTCGAAAACGAAGAAGGTGGTCGGTATTGTCTTGCTGCCCACAGTAAGTTCCACGTTTAGGACCCCCTTCGCCTCAGATGCGTTGCCACCGAAGTCCTTTAATACCATATTGGTCTTGATAAGGTCTTCAGGTACTTTTCCAAGCTTCCTGAAGGTTCTGTATGGCATTAAATTGACCGCCGCACCGCCACCGACCAGCATTTTCGTCATCGGCCGCCCATTGATGAATCCTTTGATGTACAACGGTCGCAAATGTCTGTAGCTGGCATCAACCGGCTTGTCGAAGATGGCTTGGTCTGGTGACAACTGTAGCCTGGCCGAAACTTGTTCGTCATCGGCCATCGCTTCATCGGCTGCCTGTACGCTGTACTCTGCCGGCAATATAAACACCATGTTAACAGGCGCCGATGCCACTTTTTTACCTTTTGAAGGCGAGGAGTCCCGAGCTGTATTGGAGGTGCCTTCATCGGCCTTGACCGCCGTGGATTTTATCCTCCACTCTTTTCTGGTCTTGGTTGGCCGATGGGGTATTTCAGCTTGTTGCTCTTGGATTTGCTCTTTCCTCCTTAACCTCTGAACCCGCCGCTTTTGTGTCTTGGTGAATACATCGCTTGGGCACCATTGGGGGTTCTGGACTTGCTCCTCGTCTTCTTCGTGCCGATCTCGGCGCATCGGCCCTAGCCTTTCATGCACAGATTTCCTTTGCTTGGCTGGTTGATGCGTTTGCCTGCTTGAGCTACCCTGATAAGAATCTTCTGCACCATTGCATGCAGGGCACTCCTGGATAGATGGCAACCTCATCTCTTCATTCCAGCAGAAGCGGAAAAACTCGCACTCCCAGTGTGGATCGTAGGAGTTGTCTTGATCGGCTTGGTTTTGTGCTTGTTCCTCCTGCCTCCGCTGGTATTTTCTGATCAGGCCCTCAGAGGTCTGATGAGGCCGCTTGCCAGTCCGATGGCCACAGCCATCGGCCCTGTCCGCCCGCACCATGTTGACTGGGAACGGGTGGCCTTCAATCTTCATCGGCCGCTTGGCATCATCGATTTTAATTCTGCCTTGCTCGATGGCCGATTGAATCTGTTGCCGGAAGATCTTGCATTCATTTGTATGGTGTGAATAGGAATTGTGCCACTTGCAATATCTCCTCTTCTTGATGTCTTCGGCCGATGGCAATACGTGACCTACTGGCAGTTAGATTTGCTTTTCTTGCAACAACAGGTCAAATATCTTATCGGCCTTGTTGATGTCGAAATCATATTTATCTTCTTTATCGCCCTTCTTGGCCCATTGGCAAATTGTTGACTTCCTCATCCGGGCCCACTTGGCTAGGTCAACATCAACGTCTTCTTCGTTCTCATCATCGGAGGCATACTGATAGACTGTGTTAATCTTCTTTGCAAACTTCTTTGCCTCCTGGAATCGTTGTTCGTGGGCCGATACCCGTTGTGCTAGCTGAGCTAGGCTGTCAAATTCTTGCGAGGAGAACCTCTCGCGTATCGGCCCTAGCAATCCTTGAAATGCCAAGTCGGCCAACTGGGAATCAGTCAAACTGAGGCTATAACACCTATTCCGTATGTCTCTGAACCTTTGTATATATTCTGGGACCGATTCATCCACTCGTTGCCTGATGGCAGTCAGATCGGACAGTTTCATTTCTTGTACACCATTGTAGAAATATCTATGAAACTGTTTCTCCACATCTATCCATCCTCTGATGGAATTACAGGGTCAGGAAGAAAACCATGTGAATGCAGACCCTGATAAGGACAGAGGGAAAAACCTCACCCTCAACGCCTCGATAGCCGATGCCTCCCCGCACTGTGCTAGGAATCGGCTGACATGTTCGTACGTCGAGACGTTGTCCTGCCCCGAAAACTTGGAGAAATCCGGGATCTTGTATCGGCCTGGCAATGGTACTCTGTCAAATTCCTCGGGATACGGGTGCCGATACACTGTAGAGTTCTCCTTGGGCTTCAAGCCGAATTGATCTCGCATCACTTCGGCTATCATATCGGCCCAGTATCCTGTAGACCGATGTGGGAGGTCTTGCTGAAACGATTGTTGCAGGCCCTCTGCCTGATACTGCCTAGGGGAGTACGGCTAGTAATGGTGATCCAAGTTCTGCGCGCCATACTGTCCTGCGGTGTGCTGCTGGTAGCCTCGTGGTACGTTGTATGCAGCTTGAGGTGGAGGACTACTGAACACTAGGGCTTGCGGTTGTCCAGCCGATGGCTGGTTGACGGGAACTTGCTGCATCGGCTCGACCACTGGTTGCTTCCCCTTGGTCCACTGAGCGTATTGCTCTTCCGTGATGTGCTGAGGGCTGCCCCCAGTCTGCCTGGTGAGGACCAACGGCAGTGTTGTTGTCGGCTGCGCCGATGGGGGCGGCATCAGCGCTGTTGGCTGAGGCGTGCTCAGGTCATTCCTCAGGGTCCGATATGCAGGGAACTTATTTTCTGGCAAGAAAATTGGCCCCTGAGGCTTGTACTGGTGAATTGACCCGTCTAAGATCGATTTGACCGTATTGGTCAATGTGTTCACCAAAATCCCCGATTGGTTGACTAGCGCAGAATGGACTGCGGAGTCAATCCTGTCTTGCAACGTCGGCACTCCAGTATCTTCAGTCTTGACGGCGTGATCGTGCGCCGCCGTCGACGTGCCAGCTCCATCTCCAGGACTCGGCATGACTACCTTGGACTTTTGGATCAAGGTGCCTTGCCGAGTCCTAGAATATGTTTGCAGGTACATATTCTGGAACTGCTCGACCAGATTTTCCATCTCGGCTTTTTGTTCTGCGCTGAGCAGGTCGGCAGTCACAGGAATGATGTTCTCCTCGACGATCTCGGCCTGCTTCGACATCTCGAGGTGATCTTGTTGCTGGTGAGAAGCTTATGTTCTTGTGGTCCCACTAGGCGTGCCAAAAGCGTGTTGGCGCAGAATTTAGACCTGCCCAACAAGAAAACGGGTTCCGCGTTTCCACAGCGGCCTGGGAGATCTGCTTAACTCCAGTGCAGGTCCAAATTGGCTTGCCTAGTCGTGCGCAGAGCGTGCCAGTTGATTTGATCTGCAATCAACAAGAAACGAGTAAACCATGTCAGAAAACAATGGTCGATCGGCCGATAGGCCGATGTCACATTGTTGTAGCCCAACCGATAGGGCAAAGCTGTATCGGTTTACTCAATATAATAAGTAAATTGAAAAGATCTAATCTCATCGGCCCATACTAACATGCATATGACAAGTTAATGGAATCGGCCGATGAGGGTTTCACAAAGATAACTACACCAGCTATTACTCCAGTGTAAACTTATACAAGCCAATCGACTAATACAAATACATCAATCATAAAGAGATCTTTAAAGACACTCTACGACCGATATGTTTATATTCGTCGATCCACATGTATAGGTGGCAAACGCATGCAAGAACATAAATAATCACATGCATTAGATAAGACCGGCTGAAACCCCGGCGCTATCCTTAATTACAATCGAAAGCAGGCTTTGTGTTAGATCTCGAGACAGGACTAAGGTCGATAGCAACTCAAAGTGTAAATCGAAACTTAACACAAAGAAAATCAAGCCGTCGATTGCTTTTGGGGATGGTAAATGCCTTAGATAATCCAAACGAGTAAACTGATTCAATCATCGTCGGCAATAAACCCTAAAACGAGTTAACCGCTGGCAAGACAGAATCAGAAAACCACATCGAGATTAGCTAACACACGATAACAACGATCACATCATCAGGGCTTAACGTGCCTAAAGCGACACGCTAGCCCCGACGATGTAAATCGTCGGGTACGAGTTCTTACCTTGCTCCAGGGAAGCAAGAACTCGTCAGGAGTCAACCTCTTGCGAGGGTTGGCGATGCGCCGAAAGTAGATTGATTTGATTGTGTGATTGATTCTGAGATAGATTCTATGTACAAATTATCGGGATATTTATACCCGAGGTTACAACAGAACCCTTGTAGGGCACGATCTTATCTACAACTAACAAACAAGTCCTTGCGGCAGACTTAAGCCACAGATTAGATCTAAACTACTTAATTTACAAGATACAATTGCCTAAAACCGAGCTTTATCTCTATTTGGCAACTTCCTTAAAGCTTATTTCGAGCCCAGACCAAGCCCACATTGACGCTGTCAACTCACAACCCGTATCGGCCCACGACCAAACCAAATCTGTATCGGCCGATACGCTCTCTATAGCAACACCTCCCCAGTCCGATACGGTTACCGGGTCCGATACGAAGCCTGGTCCGACTCCAACTCCATCCTTCCCCTCTGCTCCAGTTTCCTTTTTTCTCTCCAAGTCAATTACCAAAATCCGTCGTTAACAGGTAATTACAACATTTGCATTGAACAACTACAATATAGCCCAAGTTGTAAATGTATTTTTCAAATACATTTGCATGTACATCGTTAAATCAGAGATAGTGATTCAAGATATTGGGTGAACACAACACCTTGCCTTTTCATAGCTACAATTGAATAATTTCCGTAACAAATTTTGACTTGACTCCCTATGCATAGGAGTCAAGACAAAATTTGTTTTAGGAATTATCCGTTTGTGTTCAATCATAAAAGACCGAGTGCTTGTGTTCAGCTAATATCTAGAATCGGTATCTCCTTAGAACGAACGAACGTCGAGTGAACGAGCGAACGAACAGAGCACTAGAGAACATTGTTCGTTCGTTCATTTGTTTGTTTGGTCGTTCGGTCGTTCACTCGCTCATTCGGTCGTTCACTCCTTCATTCGATCGTTCGCTAATATGTCCGCTCGTTCAATTGTCCGCTAACATGTTCGGTCCTTCGCTAATACATTCGCTCGTTCGGTTGTTCTTTCGCGGTCGTTCGGTCATACGCTAATATGTTCGCTCGTTTGGTTGGTGGTTCGATCGTTCGCTAATACGTTCGCTTGTTCGGTTGTTCGCTAATACGTTCCCTCACACGTTTGCTATGATCGTTCTGTCGGTCGACCGGCCACGGCGGTAGTGCGGCAATGGCGACGGTGGTGGCGGCAACAGCAACGACAATGGCGGCGGCGGTGGCGCCGGAGAAGAGAAAGGTGGAGGGGAGAGAGATACGTCCTCACCTTGAAGTGCGATGGACGGTGAGGGCAGAGACGGTGAGGGTGGCGACGACGATGACAGCAATGGTGACGGTTCCTGTGTAAAATGTATACATGTTGATCTCATATCCTTGGAATGTTTAGATGTTGTCGCAACCATGCGAGGAAAGTATCAATATGATGACATGTAATCCAGCCATCGGACTTACCGATGTTTTTGGAGTGAACAACCGCTAAGTGCTCCTCAATGTAAGGAGCCACCAATGAAAATTGTTGCAAAACCGTGAAATGTGCTTTACGGAATAAATCATTGTCTACAGTCATTATTCCTTTCCTTCCAAGAGTCCCCTTTCCCCGTAGTCTCCCCTCGTGGCTTGACTCGGGGATCCCGATTCGACGAAGGTCTTCAATAAATTCTATGCAGAACTTAATAACCTCCTCTGTTCCATACCCCTTGGTGATGGTTGCTTCCGGACGAGAACGGTTACGAACGTACTTCTTTAGAACACCCATGTACCTCTCGAAAGGGAACATGTTGTGTAGGTACACAGGACCGAGAATACCGATCTCTTTGACAAGGTGACATAGAAGATGCATCATTATATTGAAGAAGGATGGTGGAAAGATCATCTCAAAGTTGACAAGACATTATACCACGTCATTTTGTAGGGCTTTTAATCTATTTGGATCGATGATCTTCTACGAAATTGCGTTCAGGAAAGCACATAGCTTTGTTATTGTTACCCGGACATTATCAGGAAGGATACCCCGAATTATAACAGGAAGCAGCTGTGTAATCAACACGTGACAGTTATGAGACTTTAGGTTTGTAAATTTCTTTTCTTTCATGCTTATTATTCGCTTTATATTTCAAACATACTTTCCTTCTCTGCCTTGCTCAAAGTGTAGCTGGCTGGACTCAAGTAATGGCTTCCTTTTTCCTTTGGTTCCGGATGAAGGTCGTCCCGTTGTTTCATATGCTTCAGATCATTACGTGCTTCAAGTGTATCTTTCGACTTCCCATATACACCAAGGAAGCCTAACAGGTTGACGCAAAGGTTCTTAATTAGGTGCATCACGTCGATTGCGTGGCGAACGTCTAAGACTTTCCAATAAGGTAACTCCCAAAAATAGACTTCTTTCACATCGCCACGTGACCATCTTCACTTGTTATAGGTTGGCTGCCAGGTCCTTTTCCAAATAGTACTTTCAGATCTTTGACCATAGCAAACACGGTCTTTCCGTTACGATGTTTAGGCTTACTACGGTGGTCTGTTTTCTCTTTAAAATGTTTGCCTTTCTTTCGTACAGGGTGGCTTGCAATAAGAAATCGACGATGACCCATGTACATAACCTTCCTATAATGCTTCAAATACGTACTGGTAGTATCATCTATACAGTGCGTGCAAGTCTTATACCCTTTGTTTGATTGTCTGGATAAGTTGCTAAGTGCAGGTCAATCGTTAATGGTTACGAACAACAACGCTCCTAGGTTAAATTGCTCCTGTTTGTCCTCATCCCATACAAGGTCACCTTCTTTCATCCACTGCAGTTTCAGATCTTTAACCAATGGTCTTAAGTACACATCAATGTTGTTACCAAGTTGCTTTGGACCATGAATAACAATCAGCATCATGATGTACTTCCGCTTCATGCATAACCAAGGGGGAAGGTTGTAGATACACATGGTCACCGACCAAGTGCTATGACCGCTGCTCATCTCTCCAAATGGATTCATGTCATCCATACTTAAACTGAACCTTATGTTCTGTGCATCCTTTCCAAAGTCTTGAAATGTTTTGTCAATGTTTCGCCACTACGACCCATCGGCGGGGTGTCTCAGCATCCCATCTTGTTTCGCCATTATGTTCTTCTGCGTGCCAGTGCGTCATTCTAGCATGCAATTTGTTCCTAAACAAACACCTCAGCCATGGTATTATAGGGAAAAACCACAGCGCCTTAGCAAGAACTCTCTTTTACGAAGGTTGTCCATCAGCATCACCTAGGTCATCTCATCTAATCTTGTATCGTAGTGCCTTACAGACCGGTCATGCTTCTAGGTTCTCATACTCCTCACCACGATAGAGGATACAGTTGTTCGGACATGCGTGTATCTTCTGGACTTTCAGTCCTAGAGAGCATACTACCTTCTTAGCTTCGTACGTTGTTTCGAGCAATTCGTTTCCCTTGAAAAGAATATTATTTATGAGTTTCAATAACTCGCCAAATGTCTTGTCAGTCACACCATTTTTTGTCTTCCATTGCAAGAATTCCAGCGTGGTATCCAACTTTTTGTACCGCTGTTCGTAACCTAGGTACAAGGACATTTTGTGATCCGCTAACATCCGCTCCAATTTCTAGACCTTCTTTTCACTTTCGTAGTCCTTCTTTATGTCGCACAACATCTGACCAAGATCATCCGGACCGTCATTTTCTTCAATAGCTTTGTCCGCCTCACCTGTTGTATTTTTCTGCAAATCCATTGTATTGAGCCCTGTCCAGAATGTTGTCTTCTTCTTCATCATCTTCTTCTATTGCAACCGCTGACTCTCCGTGCGAGGTCCAACAATTATAGCTAGGCATGAATCCCGACTGCAACAAGTGGATATGAAGAGTTATTGATGTAGAATACTCATTCTGGTATTTACACTTTTTGCATGCACAACATATAAAACCCTTATGCTTGTGGGCATTGGCTACACTCAAAAAATAATGTACGCCATCAATAAACTCCTTCGACCGTTGGTTTGTGGTGTATATCCATTACCAATTCATCTACATCGGGAGATAAGAAATGTAAATGAAGTTGATGAAAGTGAAACTACTTAAATAATCATATAATAATTTAAAACACCATATTGTAGCAATTAATGGGTAGATTCGTGGATCTAACCGCGAAACCGATGCTATTATAATCAACTGAGAAGCATATTGCATGATGCATATTGTGTATTCAGATACGCATGAGACGAGGCTTGTAGTACTATAATAAAGTAACCAACCTGTTTGGGTTAACATACTGTTAACACTAGAATTTGGTAAGCCCCAAAGTCCTCATCGGCTCAGGATCCATATCGGCTCAAGGTTGGTATCGGCCTAGAGTCTTATATCGGCCGATGGGGGTTTTCTTAAAACCAGCCACCAATAGCAGTCGGATTCTTATTAGATTCGGGAAGATCTTATCCAGAGAAGACTGAGTTTGAGGAGGATGCGGCTTGTATCTATTAATTAGGAAGAATTTGTTAGTTTCCTTTTTATCTTTAGGAAAGTGTGTTTAGTGTCCAATAAGGACTTTATCTGTTTCCTTTTATCTTTAGGAAAGTTTGAGTCGTATTCTGTTAGGATCTTTGTTAGTCTATGGGTATAAATATGTAAGCCCAAGGTTCATGTAAAATCATCTCACGATCAATACAACTTCGGCGCATCGCCAACCTTTTACTTCTCGTTTCTTCGGCGAGTTCATGCCCTTCCCACGAGGGGTAAGTCTCGTTATGGCTGTCTGCGCTGTCGGGGCTAGGGCTTCGACGTTCTGATCTCGTCAACGTAAGCACATACTATCATATATCTTAGTCAATCTGGTTCGGCTTCTCAATTTAGTTTTATCAGCCGAGATTCGCTTTAGGGTTTACGCCGGTATCGACTAAATCGACTCGCTAGATCAGATTGGCTAAGGTATCCACCACCCCGAAAATCGGTCGAGGGCTTGATTGTCTAGATCTTGTGTTTCTTTTCATACTTAGTGTTGCATCAGTTCGGTTTGACCTACTAAGTTGTGATTAGAACCGTAATCTCTAGCCTGCCTGTCGATTGCCAATAAGGGTTTCACCGGGGTTTCAGCCGGTGAGTTATCTGGACGTTGCATCGGCCCAAGAGTTTTACATATAGATTGGATCTGGCCGATGACAACAGAATATTTATTGTTTATGTGCTTATTGAGAATTTATGCCATCGGACCTCTGGCCGATGTATGCTTTAATCCTCAGATCAATGTTTATTTTATATTTGTATTATGCTATATCATCATGTTATCATCGGCCGACCGGTTGTTTTGGTTATCGGCCTACCGGCCGATACGTTTTTGCCCTATCAACCTATCGGCCGATAGACCTTTCGTTCTGCTATTTTGCATATCTTGTCAGTGGCAGGATCAAACTGACTGGCACGCCCGCGCTTCATCAATTTTAGGACCTGCACTGGAGCTAAGCAGATCTCCCAGGCCTTCGTGTGTTCGCACGCTGGATCCTCATCGGCGGTACGCATTCGGCGTCAACACATACACGTCCACTACAGGATAGCATCTAATATTATGAAATACTCTTATTTTTATTCTCTACATCAATGTTCTCTCTCATCTTTTTTCATGCATATATCTATTTGATAGATAACGTATAGAAAAATAGCTAAAAATATAATATGTTAAGGATACATCAATAAAGCATAAAGTTGCTAACCTTTTAGATCTCTTCAATTTGTATAATATCATCAAAATATTTTCACAAAAAAAATTGACAGCACCTTTCCTCCTCCTCCTTGCAAATTCTTGCAGCAATGGCTCAGGCTGAATGAAGAAGAAGACTATATGAAGGACATGATCTTTAATACCTGTTGGTATTACCAACCGGTACTAAAGATCTCAGACGGCCTGATAAGACCTGACAAAAAGTGAACCGGGACTAAAGATGATAAAGAGCCGTTGAGCTTATGAACCGGTACTAAAGACCATCTTTAATACTGGTTCATAAAAGAACCGAGAGATTTGTGATTTTGGCTGACTTAGCAAAGGTCGGTTCTTTAGTAGCGTCGTGTGATGACGTTGTTCTAGAAAAGCAGGTGCTAAACTGTTGGCCGCCCAATTGAGCATGTCTGATTATTCCATGTGTCCTGCTAATTCTTGGATATCTCAAACAATTTCATCACGAGCCATTTTTACGCAGGAGGCACGAGCCACTAGTACCTTGAACAGAGTCGGCGAGAGCTCTCCTGGAGAAACAGTCCTTCTGCCGCTCCGACCAACCTCCTTCCACATTAGTTCTGACTGCTTTGCCGGTAACTGGAGGCGGTAGTTGAGTATATCTCGTAGTAGGGGTTTATCCCTTTGTTTTCTTAATTAGCTCTTTGTGGTTCCCGTATGGTTCAAGGGATCATTGGTGTCGTGTTCTCTTGTCCACACATCAAGCCATGGATTCTATCCATAGCCTTCCGTGGCATGGGCTTCAGTTTGCTCACGACATCTTCAACGGAAAGTGCGGCAGATCTACATCGCTATAGGTTGCATCGGTCGGGGGCAGACCTAGTATATGGACGACGGGGGCTCAAACCTACACTACTGATGATAATAGAACTATAAAAGTCTTCACTAAATTTTTTTTTGTCATACATTTATGTGAAGGAGGCTATAACTTTGTCAAGTTCGTTCAGACCCCTTACTATTTTTTTCTAGATCTGTCATTGGTGCCGCGGCCATCGTCTTCTCCTTCGACGAGTGAACTACAAGGATGTTAGTCTCTATAGTCAACGGTGGCAGATCATTATGAAGAAGCTAATTAAGGATTCACTACTTCTCCAAGAAAGCCTCAACCTCCAATCGTGGAGGTTCTGTTTGGGTTTTCTTTTTTATGTGCTTCTGCAGTTACTTATGGTAATTTTCTCACCACCGTCGTGCTTACAGTTTAGGCGTTATCGAGCAGAATAATTAAGAACTCGATTGCTTTTTCAAATTCGTTGGAAGTCCTTCATTGTAGACCTTTTAAGGGGTCTTCCTGTAAAAATACTTATGTATCTGTTTACCAGTATAATCTGGACTGAGACCTTAATATCGCCTATTAGTCTTTTAAAGAAAAGAATTGAACATACAAGAAAAAAAATGACTTGAACATATAGTGAACCACTACCTAGAACACGTAATCTGTGGGGTTCAGTATAGCGTGCAGTACACCCCTCCCTAAAAGAAAAATCTGTAAGTACCACTGGTAGAGAAATGATCTTTAGTATCGGTTCTAAACCCTCTTGAGTCTCGGTTGTAGTAACCGAGACAAGAAAACCGTGACTAAAGTTTTTGATTTTTAATACCGGTTAAAGGAACTGATACTAAATATGCATACTAAGTCAAAAAATAAGTGGGATGTGAAATTCGAACTCAAGATTTCTCACCTCGGCCCTCACGCGTATTACCATCCAACCTACTCCACGCATATAACTTGGATAGAGATATTTTTTTGAACTATCTCTGAAGACATCTTTAGTACCGATTGGTAACACCAACTGATACTAAAAATATCTTTAGTATGGGTTGAGGTTACCAACCGGTACTAAAAATACATCTTTAGTACCGGTTGATAACATCAACCGGGACTAAAGATCCATCAACATTAGTCTCGGATGGTGCTACCAACCGATATTAAAGATGCATTTTTAATATCGGTTGGTAACATCAACCGGGACTAAAGATATTTCTAGGGATTTGGGCTTTTAGAACCGGTACTAAAGAGTTTTAGTACCGGTTTTTAATACATCCGATATATTTGTGATTTGGGACATTGGATAAAAGATAAGTTCTCTGATAATGTATGGTCCATATAAAATGGACCTTAAATTAGGAGTTGAGAAGAACTATATATGATCTGAAGAGAAATTTGAAGCAGCTACAATAGTTTGAAGATAAATTTTATGGTAGTTGAGAAAGTACATGTAGCTGTAGGATTAAAAATATTGATACACTACAACAAAAAATCTTATGTAGAGGCTATTTTATAGCGGCGGTCTTTAATTTTCCACTAAAATTAAGAGTTCTATACTTCAGAGACACTTTAGAGGCACTCTCAAAATCGCCTAGAATACTTTTATTCCAGAGACACTTTACAGACATATTTAGCATAATTTATTAAAAATTGCCTAGAATACTTTTATTCCAGAGACACTTTACAGACATATTTAACATATTTTATTAAATTTATGTTATAGAGGCATTTTTTTGCATTGGCACTTTCAAATTTTGCCTCATATGGATATTTTGTTTAAAGCGTTTTAACCTTGTAGAGGCACTTTTATCAATATTGATGTATGCTAAGCAACTAGATATAATTAAGGTAAGGAACATATTTACATCTGCTAACATTTGGTTGAGATTTTTAGTATGTTGAAGATAAAAATTATCTACTCATGTGTTCAAGGATTGCCAAGGGATAATATTGTTTTCTCTTTTTTTCATATTGATTTGCTATAAAAATGTTTCTTCGTTATTAGAGGAAAAATGTCACTTCGCAATTCACCAAAAGGCACTTATTAAGTATTCTTCAAAATACCGCTATAGCATTGTAGAGGCATTTTAAAGTGCCTCTATAGTATTACAAAAGTAATGCTTCTTCGAGGCACCTCCAACCTGGAGGTACAAAGTCTTACATTAGAAAATGTAATATCTTTCGATACTGGTTCAAGAATGTTAAAATTACTTTAATTTTAATTATTAATGGGCTTAAATACTGATGTACCCCTGCAAAATTGCAAACATGTTTTTATGTGAATTCAATTTGATTATGAATTATATTCTTTTCTAGTAAGACCCAATCTTGGTTGAATTCATTTGCTAGCTAAATTTTGTGTTTTGATGTCCTTAATTGAATTTTGAATTTTAGGTCTTAGGGCAATCCAAGAGCTCCATTTTAGATGGTGCCAGGGTTTAAAATTTCATTTTCGCTATTTCTATCAGTGGTACCGGTCCGAAATAATTTGAATTTTTGAACAAATGTTGCCACATTCACAAAAAGTGAAAAAATTCAAAAACTTCGGCTGAAATAATTTCATTTGGGTGGGGGCTGGGGGGAGGGTGTTCCGACAGACCCAAATTTCAGAAAATTTGAACCCTGGTGCCTATAGAATTAAATAAGTGGTCAGGTATGATTTATGAAGATGTGACAATATATTCAATGATGAAAGAGAGAAGAAGCTGAGTCTTGAGAGTCAGACCAGTTTTGACACAGTATTTATCAAGACATGATGTCAAATATTAATACACATATTTAATTAGTAGTACGAGTATTAAGGAAGGTGACAATATTTGGTGATGTATGCTCCTTCCGTCCAAAAAGGTTGTATCATAGAAACCCTGTGAAAAATGAATGGTAGTGGCAAATTACTTTAACTAATAACTAATAAAGTAATATATGAAGTATGAACACTAATAGTTAAAGAAGATGATTCCTTTATTAAACTCATAGTCTTACAAAAAGAGTAAAGTATTAAAGACATACCCGAATCTCTGAGAAAACCATGGAACCGAAGACTAATATAAGCCTAACTCCACTAATACTTAAGAGAATATAACTATAGAATGGTTCATTTCACCCCCATTTTATTGTATAATTCCTGCATTCATAGCTATTCTCCAAGACAAGTGGAAATATATTATTTACAACTAATATACATGTAAGAAATGCTAGTTCTCCTTTTATTTATTGAGGTAATTGACGGTCGAAATTAGTATTTAATGACCGTCAAACTTATCCAAGCGGTCGTAGGTGGAGGGGAGCTTCCATACAGCCACAGAGTCGGACGCCACCCCTCGCGGTCCTAGGTCGTGGTTCGCCCGTCAGTCCTAGTTGTCGCACAGATGAATCTGCTGGGTGTGGACAGAGCTTGCCGGAGCCATACGCATCAGGAGAGTAGCAGCAACCACACCGAGCTCACCCTTCAGCTAAACTTCTCAAGCTGAATGAGGACAACGGTGGTAGAGCATAGGACTCGCAGCAGCGTGCTTGGGTAGGTGGAGACGCCCTCGGTCAAGGGGAGGAGCTTGAGTTGCACATGTGGCTCCAGCGAGCTCCGCCTCTCCAGCGCTATTGATGACTTAGGCCCCAAATCCAGGCCGTGTTGAGCTCGTCTGTGACCCCATCTTCACCAAGCTCGTCCAAGGGGGCTAGCTCGGTGTTGACAAAAAATCCACGCCCGGCTGATGATGCCAAATTTGTGTTGATGTGAACTACTTCGACAAACACAATGGCCTGTTAGGTTTGCTTAACTCCAGTGTAAGTCCTAAACTTTGATGAGATGCAGGCGTGCCAGTTAGTTTGATTCTACAACTAACAAGATATATAAATTGACGATCAAACAACCGATCGGCTAACAAGCCGATGTAGTGACACTAGCCAATATGATACTAGCCGATGTCGATAGGGTTTTGAACAATCGGCTATATATCCGATATAGATTTTGACACTTGGATAAATAATGATATAAAGGCAATCGACCGATGATAATGTAATAAGATAATGAACCAATCAGTCAATATTGATATAGAATATTAGATGTAAACTCGATGGTTAAAACATACATCAGTCGGAAGTCCAATGTTATTAAATCTAAATGATTAGATACATCAATGAAACTTTTGTTGCAATCGGCTAAAACCAACTTGTATATAATCCTTATAAGTAGATACAACATTTAGATAACTCATCGGCTGAAATCCCGATGAGACAATGATTGATGCCGACTGACTTAAATAAATCCAACTTATAACCACAACCTCATTGGTCTGACCTAACCGGTGCAGCATAAAGTTGATAATTGCTTGATAGATTTAAACTAGCTGATATGATACCGATCAAAATGGTCATGTATTAAATTTAACCAAGACAGTAAAACCATTAAAGAGAAATTTAATACATCAAATAAGATCGGCTAACCCTCCAATGAAACATTAGCATAAATCTATCAGCTTAACAAGATCTAGATTATCAATAACAATCTAGTAGGTCGGATCTAACCGATGCAACATGAGATTGTATATAATAATCTAATACTCAATGAGCTGATAAATCTGTCTAATGTGCTGAATATAACAAATCTATCTAAAGCAACATTATGTTTAAAGAATCATCAACTTGATCAAAATATCGAACCTAACCAAGGAAGTCCTAACTAAGCCGATATGACTATACACAGTAATGAACCTAATGATAGAGATGATATACTAGATAGACAACACTTGCATCGACTTGCTTAGAATATCGGACTCAACCGAGCAAGTCCTAGCCACACCAGCACAAGCGAAGGTGACGGAATTTACTTCTTGCCGGAGGTCGAACTCAATCGATGCAGCCTATGTGCGAAAAAAAGAACTCATTGAAATAAAACCTCATAAGAGAGTAGCGATGCGTCGAAAGTACATGTATCTTGATCTATGGAGATAGATTACAAAGACCCCGGGTATACATATTTATACCCATGGGTAGATACTAGTCCTGATCGGACACGTTACAAGTTTCCTAAAGATAATATGAAAGATACAAGTCCTAATCGGACTCTAGACAAAACTTTCTAAATATAAAAGAAAAATTAATAAATATTGTCTAATTAATAGATAGAATTAAGCTATCATGACATTATCTTTACGATTCTTTCTTGAGCTCGATCTCTCCTGGATAAATTTTCATCGCCTATTTGACCTCTTTTCTTAACCGAATCCACTAAAGAATCTTACCAAATTTTTGGCTTTAACACTCGGCCATCCTCGTCAATGGTGGAAGATCAGAGGGAGGGAGTAGAGGGGCAGCCCAGTGGTGGAGGCCGGACGACATGATGGTAAATGGGGCCAGAGACTAGGGAGCTTCCAGGTAGCTTCCCGGGGATTCCAAAGAGGAGAGAGATTGCGGAGGTGGCCTAACATGTGGGGCCCATTGGTTTTTTAGACGTGGCATCCCACTGTACCAAAACTGGACTTCAAACCACCCAGTGGTGTAATTTGTCCGGTAATTACATTATTAGGGTTTTAAATATCCGGTTTGGAAGTTTGAGGGTGTATTTTAGACAAAGTGAAGAATTGAGGGGGGGAGGGGTAAAACGGACGTATCCCTAGGAAATATATCCTCAAAGAAAGTGACATCTCTATATTTTATTATTGTACCAACATGCATGTGACATACTCCAAATTCCAAAAATCTCTATACAACGCTATGAAAGGCATAACCAAGAAAAATATAATCCACGAATTTCGGTCCACTACTACAGAGCACCCCATAAGTACTGCTTGAGAATCCCTTATAGGTGTCAGTTTCCCAACCGGTACCAATTTAGGGGCACCTTTGCCCATCCCTATAAAGAAGGTGCGGATTCTACAAATAGAACCAACTCCTATAATCTTCAAAAAAATAAAAAAACGATTGTATTGTAGGCCAGATCCGATTCCTAGCCCCATCTGCAATTTCCCCATCCACATTACAAATCAAGAGCATATGCACACATCAACAACAAAGAAGTACATCACAAACTAGAAGACAAGAACAAGTACATCACAGATCAGAACAAACAATTCACCATTACATGTTCCAGCATGGCCGACCATTACATGTTCAACATATCAGATTCACCGTCCTAGTGGATGTGCCACTGTTGTCGATTCCCCGAGCCGCTGCTGCTCATCTCCTTCGAGCCGCCACTGCTGCCACCATCATCTCCTTCCACAATGGTGAGGTTGGAGGCAGCTAGATCCGGTGAGCCCCGACCTCCAGGCGCCTAGATCCCATTGCCCCGACCTCCAGGCAATCGGATCTGACACTGCTGGGGAGAGAGAACGGCGAGGAAGAGAGGGCGCCGCTGGGAAAGGAGGAGGAGGGGCGGTGGACGGAGAGGGAGGAGGGGGAGGTGCGACGAACGGAAAGGGTGGGGAGGGCGGCAGACGAAAAGTGAGGAGGAGGAGCGGTAGCGAACAAAGAAGGAGGAGGAAAGGGGGCGGTGGATGGAGAGGGAGGGGGAGAGGGGCCGCGGATGGAGGGGGAGGTGGAGGCTAGGCTCAGGAGCGAGAGAGAGAGAGGAGTAGGGGGAGAGAGAGATGTGCAAGCGAGAGAGAGAGGAGGAGATGATAAGGCACGCTCCTCTCCTCGCTAAAATATGTGAGTGTTAGTCTTTTCTTCTCTCAGAACTCAAATGGAATTCTTTATCCTTTATGGCAATCATATTTAGGACATAACATGACGTCAATATAGCCTTACCCCATCATTCCTTACATGGATAATCCATTGTTTCCAAAATGGTGTAAACTATTTTTGTTAGAGTGTGGTTTTTTCCGTTCAGCATCCCATTTGACTGAGGTTATCGGTGACACGGGCCTGGGGGTATCGAGACCAAAGGGAAGGGCGGCCACAGGGATCCACGTGGCTCGTTCCCCCGAAGGGGTCGGGCCCGAGGGTGATGTGGCGGCTGCCCTCCCGGTTTCCCCCGGGGTCGGGCCGCTCCCGTTTCTCCCCCGAGACCTGGGGCGCCCCGACCCCCTGCGGCTTGGATGCCACGTGCGCGGGTTAGGTGAGCGCGGCAGAACTCACCTAACCGCATTTATAGCGGTTCAGACGGGCGCACTACGCCGCATTTAATGCGGCGTGACGCGTGCATATCCGGTCCGTGACCGGTCACGGTGAGTGACTGGTCGCAGACCGGTCAGATCGCGGCATAGGTGGTGCCAGGATGCCTGTGCATCGCACGCGCGCCAGGCGGCCTGCCGCATGCCTCGCCCCGTCCCATCAGAATGATGAGATCCTTCTGTCTCTCGTCTCTCAGCCGGAGTTGGTACCCCAGCTCCGGTCAGATGTTTCCCGTTCCCAATGTGAGCGGGACACGGAAGTCATCCGCCATTTAATGAAGGCTGAAATGGGCGTCCCCCGGATGGGTCGACTGACCGAGCGAAGGCGTGCTGCGGCGTCTGTCAGAGGCTGCTTCCGACGGTAGGATAGCCCTAAATATAAAAGAATGTCTTCTTTCTTAGGCAGCTCGTGGCCCATGTGGTAGCCCCTTGCCATATAAAAGGAGGCCCAGGCCTAGGAGAGAAAGGGGAGGACTCTCTCTAGGGACTCTCTCTCTGGGGACTCTCTCTGGGGACTCTCTCTGGATTTCATCATACTCTCAGATCTACCAGAACACAGGAGTTGGGTATTACGCTCCTTAGTGGCCCGAACCTGTCTAAATCGCCTACGTCCATGCGTTTTTCTCGCTGGGATCCCACAGATCAGGGGTGAAGAATTTCACCTTGCGCCCCCAGTCGAACCGGCAAAGGGGGGCCTGCGAGGTCTCCCGGTAAGGAGCTTCACGCTCCGTCAGAGGTGAATAGGGAGGCATCCTCAATAGAAAAATATTCTCCACCATGACCAGACCTAACTCGATATTACTCTACAATTGGCAATTTGTTTTCTGCTTCAGCTTTACATATTCGAAATTAGTGCAAACCTCATCCTTTGATTTTAGGAGATACACATAGCAATCTGTAATAGTGTCATCAATCAACGTCATGAAATACCTCTTTCCATCTTCTGACCTATGAGCTACAGTGCCAAGTTCCTTTCCTCAACAGCCTTGCGAGGATTACGGGGTTGCTTTGCTTGACAATTGGGAACTTCGGGATTAAACTCTTGCTGTCTTGGCATGTTATGCAACCAAGATTAATAAGACATAATCGTGAATGCCAAAAATTATACTTATTCTTGTTGCATACGTAATTCACAATTTTATTACACAAGTCTGACAAGTTAAATGGAACAAGCCCTTGCACTAGTAGCTTTTTCAAATAAACAACCCTTGCCACCACAACTTTGTGGACTCACAAACTAACTTATAGCTACGCGACATAAAAAAGAGACGCTAACAAGATTCTTTTTGAAGAAGAGGACATGATCTTTTCCTGAAGTAATCTTCAGATCGACCATAATAACACTGCGAACAGCAGCATGTGCAGTGTGTTTGAGAGCAGTCGCAAAACTACTAGGTGAAAATTGCCTATAATAAAGTTTTTGTATTATTAGAAATATTTGCAACTTTCCATAAGATTCAATCTACAAGTCAACAATGTAAACTTTGATCAAGATGAAATGATTGAAAAGATGAAGAAAAACATTCAGTGCAGCCATAATAGAAGCACAACCATCATTGCCATTCCTGTTCCCGCCTCTAGAGCCGCCTACCACCACACGAGCCATTGTCGTTCCCGTTTGCCACTACTACAAAAAAAGATTTTTCCATATGAGAACCCGAGTAGGTTGCAGGCCGGCCATAAGTGACTGCGCCTACAAAAACCGGTCCCTCGGGGCTGGTTGACGGACCGCATGTGATAATTTATCGCATGCGGTTGCTTAAGCCGGTCGTATGCAATAATGGCCGTATTATCGTATGTGTCCTTCTTAAGGAGCCGCATGCGATAATACGGTCATTATCGCATGCGGTCCATGCGGTTGCTTAAGTCGGCCGCATGCGAGGATGGCTCATATATCATCACCTACCCCAAGGTGCATCCATTTGAACCCAAAGTTTCTCTCTCCTAAACCAAGCAACAAATACGGAGGAGATTTTCAACTTGAAATCTTTGCTTGAATTTGATAAGAAGGTAACATACTTGCTCTCCTCATTCATTTGCCTCCATTTATTTCAAATTTCGTTTGTGCAATGTGGAAAATTTCTCATTTTTATAAGAGGTTTTTTTAAGCTTTTTTTTGCAAAATCTAGCTCGGATAGAATGTTTTGGTGAGCAAATTGTTGATGTAAGCACTAGTACATACTACTTAAATGTAATGTTGCATTAATTTAGAAGAGATACATGTATTTTCATTTTTTTCAAAATACCTGTGCTCTATTTTTATTCGTACTATAATTTTTTATATATGGATCGGTCATGGATGTATGAGATTCGAAGAACTGAACCGACGTTCATGAAGAAAGCATTCAAATTTGTTGTCCAGGCTAAGGCACATGTTTTGAGATAGAATATGAGAAAAAAAATTTTGTCCGTGCTTTGATTGCAAGAATAAGAAATTATTCATAAATCCTAGTGAAATATTGGGGCACATAGTGGAGCGTGGATTCATGGACAATTATAAGGTTTGGACATATCACGGGGAACTCACCGCTGCTGTTAATGGGAGGTACAACGACCATGTAAGTCCGGATATTGTTCTCCATACAAAGATCCATTTATCGCAATTGATTTTCCAACATTTATTGTCTTCTTTGTCTACAGATCCCTCAAATCTCTTATGTAGCAAATCAGTTCGACAACAGAACTATAAGGAACATATGCATTGACCTTTATCACTTCCTCCGTTGTGATGTCTGCAACGCACTTGGGCTATTCTACGATAATCAGAGTCAACTTGCATTAGCAGACAAATTCTAGCCCCTATGAAAATGGAAGAAATAACATGTGCAGTAAAAATATAATTTTTTTATCCGTAATGAAACTGTTATTTATTTGTAATATATGTGTAGATATGTACATAAATGTTTTATGTGTTATGTATTCAAAGACTATTTACTTTGTCAAAGCAAGATTGTAGTAACTACATGCCAAGAATGACAACTCGGTTAGCTCTTATGCGTACCATTCCAAAATTCGATTATAAATAGCAGGAAATATTATATTACATAGGAAACGCAATCTTCCCAAATGACTAGTAAGAGAATAGACGCATGGGAATAACTGTTATCACATGTAGCTAACGTAACTCAGCCATATGCGAAGATCGATCTTCGAATGTGGTGCTTTAAGTGGCCCGCATGCGAAGATAGAGATCTTCGCATGTGGTTGGACCGGCCGCATACGAAAATGGTGATTTTCGCAGACCTTTTCATGCAGGCGGGTCGCCCAATCGCATGCGAAGATCGTTTTGGCTGCCTGCAAAAAGGGTTTCTGTAGTCAAAGTAGTCATTCACGTGAGCAGTCGCAAGATGCATTTCCAAAAACTTGATTTGCCTCCTTTTCTCGGTGCAAGGGGCTGTGCATGCAAATGACGGGATGGAATCAAGCTCACCAGTAGCAACAGCAGTGGATTGTCAAATTTGTGTGTTCTAACTGGCATGAGAAATCTTTCTCAAGCTCGTTCTTCTTATATGGGACTCCGAGAAGACGAAGGAGAAAATACAGATAACTGATCATCTCACCAGTTATATCTCCATCATCAATCCTACATCAATTAGAACTTAGAAGTGATTACCATTCGATTAATCAATCCATGGATATGAGAATTAATTCTCAGAAATGGTTAAGCTTCCTCTTGATTACTGATCAAGAATTGACCACCGTAACTCTCAGCTTAATGAGCCTTAAAATTTATTTGATTTAAATGGATAAATTATCCAATTAAATCAAACATCTACCTTAACTGTTTTGGGCCATCGCTTGTTTAGCCTCTCTCTTAACCTTGGGAACTCCGAACGCCCTTCTAACACCTTCTCCTAGCTCCGCCTACACACTAAGGGAGTGTTCGGCAACGTGGATTGGGAATTTATTCCCTCCGCACAAAAAACGTAACGACTCATTAGCACATGATTAATTAAGTATTTGCTAATTTTTTTTCAAAAATGGATCAATATGATTTTTTAAAGCAACTTTCGTATAGAAACTTTTTTTTAAAAAAAACACATCGTTTACCAGTTTGAAAAACGTGCGTGCGAAAAAAGAGATAGGTGAGTTGGGAAAATAAGGGGAAGAACTCACCTAAGTGCATACCAAATCAAAGTGCTTGGCGGAGTTCGATGGAACTAGAGATGGAGCGTAGGGCCGGGCACACAAATTGTGAAGGTGAACGAGCATGTTGTGAATAATTTGTATATTTTTACCCCAATTTTTTTGCCAAATGTGATGTAGGAAATCAGATCATTTTATTATCTAAACCTCCCAATCAATATGACAAGAGACCTACTTAGATAAACGCACAACATCCATCACACACTTGAATCAACTTAATTCTTACAATACTGAAATACTGCATGGAACTAATAAATGAAGAAATAGAATTTTCTTTTTGTGACAAGATGTCTTTGAACTAAACCCAAATGCTATGGACTCTCAACAATGATCATCTAGCACTGCGGAAGGTCCAATGGTGGTGGCGGTAACGATGTCTCTGGCGTTGGACCGTTCTGAACCTCAAACACCATGCCAAGCCCGAAATCAAGATGAGCGTCGAAGTGGCAGTGCATGAACCACATCCCTATATCAAACACACAAATGTCAAATTTAATTTCAGAACTGCAGTCAACGAAATGACCAGGAAACAAAAATTCTGGGTGGTAGTTACGGGTCATCTTTCCTACGATCACTAAAAACGTGCAATTTTAGATATCGTCAGTCCTTAGAATTCACCATTGACTATTATAAAAAAAAATCTTTGATAAGATTGTATATTAGGACATATTTTTCAAGATAAATTTACGGCAATCATTTGTATGCATCTAATTTAAACTGTTTAAATATTGATATCAAAATTTTTGACGTGACGTTAATTTGGCGTTAATTTGGCATTACCAGATGTGAGATACATATACAATTGTTCCCTCTATCCCATAATATAAAATAAGGTCAAACTCGACACACTCTCAAAAACTAATCTTTTACTTATAGTTTCTTATATATATTATAAAATTTGTAGCAACAAAATTATAACCATATAAAAGTAAATTCAAATATTAATCAATAATATTATTTACAGAAAATAAAATTTAATTCATATTATACTAATTATTGGTCAAATATGTTTTAAAAGTTTCAACTTAAAAATACGTGCAGACTTTATCTCATGGGATGGGGGAGTATATGATTTTGTGTATATACCTGGGTTGTCGGCGACGAAACGGATGACGGCCCAGCCGCCGGTGGGGACGGCGACGGTGTTGCGCTCCTGTGGGTCTACGAGGTTGAACTTGGCCGTGTCCGTCGTCTCGTCGTAGTTGCCGAAGCCCTGTGCGAGGACGAAGAAGTTGAAGCCATGGAGGTGCATCGGGTGGCTCTCCTTGGACACGAACCGCGTGTTCTGGAGCACCATCTGCACCGTCGAGTTGTACTTGAGCGTCTTCACCTTGGTCGACTTGAGCGTGTGCTTCAGCGTCTTGTTGAGCTCGATGTCGTCGGCGGTGTAGTCGAAGACGATCGGCGGCGAGTCGGGGAAGTCGCGGGTGTAGACGCCGGCCATGGAGCCCCTGTACATGGCCTCGAGCATGGAGGTGGTCTTGGGGAGGATGAAGGAGGCGTTGTTCATGCTCGACGCGAAGATGGTCCCGTTGATCGGAGGGTTGGGCATGCACCGCGTCTGATCCGGACCGCAGAAGGTGTCGCCCATGCCGACGGTGACGAACATGTGGGTGTCGACGGCGAGCGGCACGCGGTTCGGCACCAGAGCCGTCAGGTTGGAGAGGAAGCGGTGCGCGGTAGCCGTGTCGTTGTACTCCGGCAGCTGTGGCATCGCAGGAGGCAATGAGGTCGTCGTCGCGTCGCCGCCGGCGTACTCGACGATGGCCGAGCCGGTGCTCAGGCTGTATAGACGGTCCGGCACGGCATTGTTGACGGCGCTGTTGTACGGGATCACCGCCATGTAGTAGCGCCCGCCGCCGACGCCGGCGTCCGGTACCAAGAGCGCGTCCACGGTCTGCCCGGGCGAGATGACCACCACGTCGGTGTTGTACGGCTTGGTGTAGCACGCGTCCGCCGCCACCACGGTGAAGCTGTGGTTGGCCACCTTGAAGAAGAGCGGCGTGTTGAGCGCAGCGTTGATGATCCGGAGCATGTACGTCTTGTTCTGCTTCAGCTCGAACTTGTGCGTTTCTGCAAGGAAAAAGAAGAGCTCAAGTCTCTCAACGCTTGATCTATGGCTGATAATTAACCTGTGCTAGAACGAACTAAGCAACCTATAAATAATTATATACGAATAAAACTTTTATATAAGTCTATTCTTAACGGTTTATAAAGCAGATGTTGAAAAATAAACTACGATAAAAATCTCAAAATCATTTTGGTTACAGTTTATAAGCCGATAAAAAAACCATGATAGGGCCAGAGCCATGATTGTAACTAATCCACAAGCTAGAACTTACGGTTTGGGTCGGAACAGCCGTAGAAGTCACCCGGCTTGCCGTTGATGGTGTAGGCGTCAGCATGCCTCGCCGGGACGCCGGTCTCGGTGGCATTCACGTGCAGCTCGTTGACGTTGTCTTTCCACCACTCACCGAGGACGACGACCTCCTCCTCGTCGGGCTCGGGGAAAGGGTAGGCCTTGGCGCCGCCGCGGGGCTTGATGACGAGCGCGCCATAGACGGTGGCGCGGAGAAAGGAGATGTGCGAGTGCCACCACAGCGTGCCCTCCTGCCCAGTGACGTTGAATCGGTAGGTGTAGTTGCCACCGGGATGGACCGGACATTGCGTGACCATAGCCGGTCCATCCGCCCATGGCGTACCGCGCTGGAAGATACCATGCCTAAATCCAACACACAATCGATAATCATTCGGTGATCGAGAAGTGGATTTTTTTTTCTCGAGGGGACATCCTCTTGTTTTATGAATAACGTTTAAAAAGTTAAGAAATTTTTTTTAAAAAATTATCAAGATACATTAATATATGATGTATCTTTTCATAAATATACAAGTTAAAATTTAACTTATATAAGTAAAAACAAAAATAACAAATTTGATTGCGAATTACGTGTTCTATTCATAGTCAAATTTATAATTTTTATTTCTACTTATATAAGTTAAATTTGAGCATGCATGTTCGTGGAGTATCACATATTAATTTATTTTACTAATTTTTTAAAAAAAATTGATAAATTTTTAAACGATATGCAAAAATGAGGGAACATTCTCTTAAAGAATGAATAGAGTTTTTCTGATGACCATGAATAAACAACAAAGATTATTTTTATTGTTTTTGAGGAGATATCGGCAGATAAAATATTACCAGTGGATGGTCATATTGTACGGTGACTCATTGACCATATGAACAACCACTGTGTCGCCCTCGGTAGCCACGATCGTCGGGCCGGGGAGCTGGCCATTTACTGCGGTTATGATCATTTCCTGCTGGCATAGCTGACTAATGGAGAGATTACCTACCTGCTCAGATAAAAAATAGAAGATTAAGACATGGTTTAGCTCCATCACCTTTGACAAGTAACCGTCCTTGAACACAAATGAAGTTTTTTTTTACCTGCTCAGATCTATTCCCACCGGTCAAAAGTATTTTTTTATTTTTTGTTGTTGTGCGATTTTGCACCCATTTTTTTATTAGAACAAGTACATAAAATCTAATAGATGTTAATGTGAAGAATCTTGCCACACTAGTTTTGCAGTTTCAAACTAAAATTCTTAAATATATTAATAATAGTCTATATTTGGAAACTGCAGGAAAAAGAAGTAAATTTATATATTTTGATTCCAGGAGAGGTTTCTTTTTTTGTGGCCACGTCTACGGCTTGAGCCAAAAGCCCTATCTCATGAATTAAAGATATAACAGTGTTCATGCATGTTACGACATCTCTGTATATGCAGATAAAATGGAAGAAAAAACTGCATGCAGAACTGGAAGTATATGAAAACTAGCTAGAATATTACATTGAAAGTATACTCCACAACAGCAGCTTGAGCAACGGAAGCAACCAAAGCAAGCGCAAATGGAAGAAGAAGCGACCATGATCTCGCCATATTATCCTTAATTAACTATTTGTGTAGCAAATCGATGTTCGAGATGGACAGGTGACTTCGTTTGATTTGGGATGAAGTAAATGATGGTTCAAGATGAACTATTTATAGAGATGTTGGAGCTGACTGGTTCAATCATCAAGGAGGACAATTAACCGACTTTGAAATTTCATGCTTAACTACGGAGAAAGAAGACGTGCTTAGATTCTTTTCTGCGGCTTCAGAAGTATTGTTTCTCTGCAAGTAATTATGGAGATTATATATCCAGAAAAGACAGACAGGCAGTTAAATGTTCAGATATTCCTTCCCAAGCTTAGCTTTACGCACATGGTTATGCTGTTTTTCTTTGGAAAAGGTTGACGAATCAATGCTTCTAGAGTTTAGTATATACTCTCATGTGTAATGACGATAGGCTGGAAATTAGTAGAAAAAAATTGACAGTTTCATGGTTAGTTTGGTGTGGTCCAGATTCCATATGGTGCTCATGGGATGACGTAGTTATATATAGAAAAGCAGTTGCAAAACTTTTGGCCGTCCAATTGAGCATATCTGATTATTCAATACATCTCTGACAGTTCTTGGACATCTCAAACATTCTCTTTGAGATGCATAATCCCTCCAATTTTATAATTCTTAACATTTTTAATAAAGACATGGTCTTTAAAACATATATTTGACAATGATTTTTTATAATATATAATAAAAATAGAATTTAATTTTATTAAAGTACACTGAGTCTACCCTCTTCGGTTTCATAATTACAGACATTTTAGACAAGGTTGAGAGGTGAAACAATTAGAATTTTAGCAATCAATAACTTTATAAATATTTACTCCCGTGTGTGTATTTAACGTGAAAATTGCGTGGCACCGTGTATAGATTTATAGTAAAAAACGAGATATTTTTTGGGGTTTTTGGTGCCCAGAAGAAACAACTCATGGACACAGCCGGAATCAACGTGTGTGATCATCCACATCATAGAGTCTTATTGTCTGTGTCAGTGATAACCCACATCACAGACGTAGATACAGAGATGTGGTCTCTCGTGTTTGTGCTATGTGCCCGTAATATTGGGGCATGTTGAATGATTGGTGTAGTTGTTGCTTAGGGCCGGTTTGGTTATGCTATTTGTAGCCTTGCTAATTTTCGGCAATGGTAGAATTGACTATTGCAGATGATTACATTGTTACCAATTTTTTTATTAAGAGTTGCTAAGCTAGTGTTTAGTTTGCTACCAAAGAGTATTTCGCCGTGGACTTACTAAAATCAACCAAACCAAAAATTTGGCAATGCCAAAATTTTGGCTACAAACAAAATAAGCCATAAAATTTTCAGCAACATCATTATTTTCGTATGGTTAAGTTTGTCAAAGAACCAAACATACTACATCTTAATGTGATACAATTTGGGTAAAACAAGAATATGACGGTACCTATATATATATCCTATGCATACAGTTTTATGTGCACACTAACTAGCAAATGTCACAAAAAATATGACATGTACCCTTAATAGTATTACACATATCTGCAAAGTCTCATATTCAAATTCATTATATTTTAGCCGTAACAACAAATAAAAAATCTAACAATTTTAAGAGTAAAAATCTGTTAGAATTTTATCTTTTTTTGTTACGGCTAAAATATAATGAATTTTAAGATAAGATTTCAAACGTAGGTGTAATGCTATTGAAAGTATATGTCCTTTTTTTAAAAAAAAATTTTGTGATATTTACTAGTTGGTTTGTACAGAGTGTGCACGGGAAGGTTGTGTGCATAGGATAAGTTCTCACCTATATATATATCCTATACATACAGTTTTATATGCACACTAACTAGCAAATGTCAAAAAATAAGACATGTACTCTTAATAGTATTACACATATCTTCAAAGTCTCGTATTCAAACTCATTATATTTTAGCCGTAACAAAAAATAAAAAATCTAACAATTTTAAGAGTAAAATTCTGTTAGAATTTTTTCTTTTTTTTACGGCTAAAATATAATGAATTTGAAGATAAGATTTCAAACGTAGGTGTAATGCTATTGAATGTATATGTCCATTTTTTCTAAAAATTTTTGTGATATTTAGTAGTTGGTGTGCACGGAGTGTGCACGGGAAGCTTGTGTGCATAAGATAAGTTCTCACCTGTACAACGTAGGGATGAAAACAATACGGAGAATTTCCATATTCCAGACCTGTTTTTAGAAACCGAAACTGTCGATCAGAACTTTTTTGGAATTTTTCAGAAATGGAAACGAATTCAGAATTTTTTTTTTGGAAATGGAAATAAATATGATAAAGACAGTTTCTGTCAGAACTCGGAATCGGTCAGAAATTTTTTGAACAATTTCTCAAACTTTTTGGAGTTACAAAGGCGCATTCCATAGTCCATATCTAATAATAATAGCCCAGCCCAATTCAAGTTAACATCCTAATTGATTGTGTTTTGGTGATGTACTATTGATCGTTGAGAATTGAGATAGTAATTGGGCTTGATAAAGTTTTAAGCTCAGTTTGAGGGGTTTTTTATTCCGATAAATTTTCGTTATTGTATCTGTGCTGGTTCATATTCGCTCCGTTTTCGGTTTCGACAAAATTCGATTCCGTTTTCATATCCAGGGTTTCTGATTCCGATTATGATTCAGAAAGAAATTAAAAACGAAAACGAAAACGTTCATGCATATTGATAGTCATTTTCATGTTATTGTAAAAGAAGGGTCATCATTTAAAACCTAGTGAGGCGCAGATGCTGCGGCTGTCGAGCACATCCACATAGGATAGGAACGGTGGGGGCGCGGTGGAAATTTTGCGAAAAGGTCCTTAAATTTGTGTGCAATTCGATATAGATCCCTCACGAATAATTTCTTTGAGGCAATATTTTACGTAGAGGCCCTTCAAAAAGCCAGATATTCCATGCAAAGGACAAAAAAATCGCGAATGAGGGCGTGCTGTAAAAAGTGAAAGCATAGGAGCTTTTTCGCAAAATGATGCCCACTAACCCACTCACCCCCCAAACCCTAGACGCCACCGCCGCCCGCGCCCCCTTCTCCCTCTCGTCCCACCATCTCCCTCTTTCTCTCTCGCTGCCGCCACCTTCCCTCATCGCCATCATCGTCCTCGTCGCCTCATGCCTCTGCCTCTCCCTCCTGTCTCTCCCTCTCTCTCTCCCGCCGCTGCCGCCTTGCGCTGCCTCCACCTCCTCTTCGCGCCGCCACCTCTGCCTCGCATCGTCGCCATCGTCATCCCCATCGCCTCGTGCCTCCGTCTCTGCCTCTCCTCGCACCGCCATCGCCGCCATCTAGCTACTCGCCACTGTTGAAGAAACCGGATCCGATGGCAAACCCCTCAAGGCCGACGGATCTGATGACGGCGAATTCGTGGCCAACGAATCTGATGATCTGACACTAATGGAGGGGATGTGTTAATGCCAAACACGGCGACCTGGAAAATTTGTTTTACTTTAGTGCAGATCCAAAAGCTTTGGCTTTAGGGCATGCCAGTTGGTTTGATCCTGCAACCAACAAGATAGACAAGGGCAAACATTAGAAAATGATAGCCAATCGGCCTATTTAGGCCGATGTTGTATTGTATCAGCCAATGTAAAAATGAATCGGCTATAAATTATAAAAGGTACTGTTCATAAACTAGATCTAGATTGAACATAATTATAAATAACTTTCCTTTAACAAAACCAATCCTATAGGTAGAACAATCGATGCAGCATAAGATTGATAATATTAAGGGCAATTTTTATATATTTATGTGATCTAAATACTAGATGATGTGCAGATAAATATAAATTAAACCCAAGGTAACTACGATCGGCTATAGAGACAAATATCATGCAATTATTTATTCAATCTTTCTCTTAAGTACTAGCAACTACGATAGATCGGACTTAACTGAGACAGTATTAGTTGCTGATAACAAAGATCAGATGAATTAATAGCTATATGAACTTATATCATAGCCGATGAAGTAACTTGAGTAGAAAAAGATAACGTATCAGCTATAGCTCCGATACGGCCTTACACAAAAATATCAACCTTGATTAAATCTATTAAACAAGCTATAGATTCAACAGATCGGACTTAACCAAGACAACACGATACTGATGGCAAGCTTAATAGATTTAAAGGATTGCTAAACCTATATAAGATGATAGATATAACACATTAAGTTAAAGACGGCATGCAATCTTAAAACGAAACAGTTATACCAGGTAAAACCGGTTGAAACCTTGATACTACCTTTATCGGCAAGCAAACAGCAAGTTAGCTCTTACAACTTTGAAAATAACTTAGTAGGTCCAACCTAATTAATGCAGCACTAAGTTATAATCAAAATGGTAAGGTCTAAACAAACCTTTGATTGTTTTTCAGGGTGGTGGATACACTATTCAATCTAAATCAACAAGAATTATTTAGCCGATATCAGCAAATTCGGGTAGAATCAACCGATATAAGTAAATAAAACTATTGACTTAGATTAAGCAATGTATATGATAAATTAGTGTTTGTATGGACCGATTTAGAGTGTTGAACTTAAACGATGAAAGCCCTAGCCCCGCCGATACAAGCAACTATAGACGGAATTTACTTTTTGATGGAGATTGATCCTAACCGATGTAGCCTAGCTCGAAGACGAGAACTCGTCGAAAATAAACCTCGTGAGAGGGTGGCGATGCATCGAAAGTGTGTATTGAACTATTGTTAATTTACAGGACCCTGGGCATAGATATTTATACCCATGAACAAAAAAACTAGTCCACATCGGACATGACACAAACTTTCCTAAAGATAAAATAAAAATTACAAGCCCGATCCAGACTCTAATCAATCTTTCCTAAAATTATATAAAAGGAAAATAAACAATTCTGCCTAATTAATAGATACATGTCGCTTCCTTCTCGAATCCAATACCCTTTAAGTAATACTTCAATCTCCTCAATCGAATCCGACAAGAACTCAAACTCCCATCTCCTATCGACAACTTCCTAATCTCTTTCATCCGATACACGCTTGCCAATACATCTCCAGCCGATGCATTTTTTCCTTATCAGTTACCAAAATCACGCCGCCAATCTCATTCCACCTTTAACAGAATATGCCAAATTTTATCGTTAGCACATGCCCCCCAATTCCAGAGTATGGATTGGCATGCTTCGGAATTCCTCATCTTAGCCCACAAAACTTTGGCACATAAGGGTTTCCATCGGCCCAGCCCAATGGTTAACATCGCACGCTATAAATAGTAATGGTCTTCTTTTTCATCATTACGCTGTTACTTTACCTTCCTCAACAAGCTCCTTCTCTCTCTCTCCTCTGTCTCCGGCAACCGAACCGAAGCTCCAAGGCCCTCTCCGGCAAATTCATAAATAAGCTTCAATGGCGACGATCGCGGGCATACCTGAGGTACGTAAACTCATAGACACTTTCTCCATTGCATTCTCCACTTTTTGCCCTAGATCGATCTCATCTGCACTCCGTGTTTCAAGTTCTTCACCATTACTGTTCATCCCATTATAGCACTTGAGGAACCAAATCACCATTCCTATGCTCAATCAACCTCCCTTCTACTTCTTGGGACCGATGGGAAACAAAGATCCAACTGCCTTTATCAATGCTAAAACCAATAGAATCCCCTTTAAGCTATCCAAGTCTTCCCTATTGGATTGGCATCTCAGTTTTAGATCATGGCCATCAAAACTACCCGGTTGGTTATTAGCTTTTCTAGTAAATATCTCCTTCTTGTATTCCTGGAATCGCTATTCATGAGCCGATACCTTCTACACCAATTAAGCTACGCTTTCAAAGTCTTGCGAAGAAAATTTATCTTTTATCGGCCCCAACAATCCATGGAATGCTAGATCGGCCAACTGAGAATCGTTCAAAACCAAACTATAGCATCTACTCCTTATATCTCTGAATCTTTGAATAAAATATGGAACCGATTCATCAGATCTCTGCTTGATTGATGTCAAATGTGACAATTTTATCTCTTGAACTCTAGCAAAGAAATACTTGTGAAACTGTTTTTCTAGATCGGCCCATCCTCTGATAGAATTAGATGGTAAGAAAGAAATCCATGTAAACACCAATCTAGATAATGACAATAGAAAAAATCGAACTCTTAAAGCCTCTTCAGCCGATGCCTCCCCACGTTGTGTTAGAAATCGGCTGATATGTTCAACTGTTGAAATATTGTCTTGTCCTGAAAACTTCAAAAAATCTGGAATTCTGTACCGGATAGGTAGTGGCACTCTATCAAAACTTTGTGGATATAGATGCCAATACATAATCCCATCATCTCTAGGTTGCAAAGCAAACTGTTCCCTTATGACTTCAGCAATCATATCAGCCCATTCCCGTTTGCCGTTATTCCCAAACTGTTGTAATGGAGGCCTTTGAACAAATTGATCCATTTGATGTTGATATTCATTGGTCGCTCCATGTTGATATGAATGAGGTAATGGCTGCTATTGATGTTGAGGCTGAAACTATTGGCTTGAATATTGATGACGTGGACTTTGCTGAAGATGATAATTTTGAGGAATTTCATGTATAAACTATGGTCCGTTTGGTTGCTCCTCAATTGGCTATTGACTTAATTGATCTTGCATCGGTTGCTAAACCATTGTATTCCTAATCGGTCATTTCCCTCCAACCGATTGCTGAAGATGTTGACCTCCATTCGTCAGCCAATGTTGATCTTGAGCTTAATCATTAATCACCATTGAAGAACTAGGACCTGCTGCATACTTCATCTCTGGAATTTTAGTTTTGACCGTCCGATATGGTGGAAATACATTACTGGGAAAATAAATTGGTCCCTCAGCCTTTTCTTCAGCTATAGTTCCATCCACCACTTTCCTGATCATATTTGTCAATGTATTAACTAATACCCCAGATTAGTTAATCAAGGCTTGATTAACTGCAGAATCAATTCTATCTTACAAAATTATTAAAAGTGGTTCTCCTTTAGTTTCTATCTCAATCTTTTCTTCAGTTTTCTTACTCCCCTCTCCTTTAGGGTTTGGCATGATAATCTTGGATTTCTGTACTACCGTTTCTTGCCGAATAACGCTAAAGGACTCCAAATACATCTTCCGAAATTCTTGAACAAGTTGTTCCATTTGAGCCTTTCGTTCTTCAGACAACTTATCAATGGTGACTGGAATGATGTTTTCTTCATTGATTTCATACATGATGAAAATTTTGTGGCCCTACTAGGCGTGCTAAAAGCATGTTAATGCAAAATACGGCGGCCTGGAAAATTTGTTTTACTTCATTGCAGGTCCAAAAGCTTTGAATTTAGGGCATACTAGTTAGTTTGATCCTACAACAAACAAGATAGACAAGGGCAAATGTTAGAAAACGATAGCTAATCGGCCATTAGGCCGATGTCAAACCGTATTAGCCGATGAACGAATGAATCGAATATAAATTATAAAAGATACTGTTCAAAAAAAGTAGATAAAGGTTGAACATAATTATAAACAATTTTTTCTTAACAAAACCAATCCTATAGGTTGGACAATCGATGTAGCATAAGATTGATAATATTAAGGGCAATTGTTATATAATTATATGATCTAAATACTAGCTGATGTGTAGATAAATATAAATTAAACCCAAGGTAACTACGATCAGTTGTAGAGACAAATATCATGCAATTATTTATTCAATCTTTCTCTTATGTACTAGCAACTATGATAGGTCGAACTTAATCGAGATAGTATTAGTTGCTAATAACAAAGATCAGATGAATTAATAGCTACATGAACTTATATAGTAGCCGATGAAGTATCTTGAGTAGAAAAAGATAACGTATCAGCTATAGCTCTGATATGGCATTATACAAGAATATCAACTTTGATTAAATTTTTTAAACAAGCTATAATTTCAACAGATCGGACTTAACCAAGACAACACGATAATGATGGCAAGCTTAATAGATTTAAAGGATTGATTAAAGGATTTATGCTAATTATGTAATGATTCTGACATGAATCATGATTTTTCTTACCGCTATAAGAATTCTTCCACGTATCATTCAGTTGTCCCAAAAATAAAATTTACCAGCTGTTTGTTGTCTAATGAGAATGCATGATTATTTTAGTAAATCCTAGCTTAGAATTTTTGTTTACAGTTTGTTTGGTGAAAAGAAGAACTAATATCGTTGCAGTACATCAAAATTGTATTTTAATTATTAGTATGTGATTATTATTTTCTTTCATTTGTTAGACAAAATATTTTGATTTGTGGTTGGATTTTTACAGCAGAGTCAAGATATAATATCAATTTTTTATTAATCGATGTTTTACTTAGGAGGCGCGCACATAGTGATGTATGCAAAGCGGTCACCTTGTCACATGTTGTTCAAGTGAAACTAGAAGTCTAGAAGTAAACAAAGACAACTTTTGTATAACTTGTTCCGGGCTTCTGACAAAAGCTTGAACCATGAATGGAATAACTTCCTCATATGAACTGCACCTACGATCGCAAGAGTTATCCAGATGTGATAGATTGAAGCCTAATCATGAAAACCATCTTCGGGACAATCATTGAGTTCATAAAAGAGATTACTTATCTGGTCTTAAAAGAATAACATCATAAAACACGTGGTGTCAAACCTCCAATTCTTAAACCATTAATTAATTCTTAAAAATTAGGACTTTGTATGTGAAAATAATATTAGTGAAAAACGGTTTCATATAAGTAAACATATCCAATGCACACAAGTTTCTCGTGCACATTTTGGTGTATACCAACTAACAAATATCATGAAAATTTTAAAAAAAATTGGACATGTACTGTTAATAATATTACACATATCTAACTTTTTTTTGGTTACAGCTAAAATATAATGAATTTGAAGATAATATTTTACACATAAGTGTAATACTAATGAAAGTATGTGTCCAATTTTTTATAGAATTTTTTATGACATTTTCTAATTGGTGCATGGAGTATGTACGGGAAATTTGTGTATATAGGATATGTTCCTTCATATAATTATATTAAAATATTTTTTATAAATATATAATTAGAAAAAAGTAAAAATGAATGGAAGACTTATGAATTATTTGTTAATTTCAGATAATATGAATTTATTGATGAATGTACGATCTGATCTGGGGAAGAAATGCAATTAATTTTTCCTTTGGAACCCAACATTTGAATGTGTGAAAGAGAGAAAGAACATCTTCCTTGGGCAGTCAGCCATCAACCTTTTCTTCGTGTGCTCAGCTGTCATTATATTTATTGGATGTTACAACTGCAAAGTTATGCATACTTAGCAAAGGTCATTTTATTCTATAGTAGCATATATCATTCTGAGTTTGAAAAAATAAAAGTAAAGTTCATGTCTAAATCAAGATTAACGTGTGAGTTAAGTCCTTAGAATTTAACCACACGCTCGCTTAGCTGAAATTTTCCAGGAAGCATATTAATATAAATCGGATTGATATTAATTCGTTAGTGCTTAGTACGTCAGCTAGCATATGCGCACCTCCAATTACCAAATGTTGTATATGTGTGCGTACTGTTTGACTTATACTTTTCAAGAGTTTGACAGAGAAAAAAAATTAATGGATCGATTTGGACAAATATCCTACAGCTATTTTCCTTAGATGCTGCAACACAGCTCATGGGCTCATGGCTGTCCTAATCCTTATCCTTTTTACCGAATGAATTTCTTCTTTGGTGTACAGTGTACGGACTTGAAATATTCGACACATTCTCCATGTGATTGTCGCATGTTAAAATGAAAAAAAGAATGACTACATGATGTGTTATTTCGTCATCACAAATCATTGATATATGTGGAAAGAGAATATTATATGTCAAAATATAGGGATATGGCAAGCAATCTATTTGCCCAAGCAAATACAAGTCAAAGTAATTTTCATCGGAAAAAAAAGTCAATCTGATATTTGCTACTTATTTCATATTTCCTCTCTTTAAAAATATATAGCGCTTGATATTTTTATATATGGTCTTTGATTTTGATCATAACTTTTTACTATAATAAATTTATAAAATGTAATAAGTTTATGAGCTTATGAACATACTTTTCAATACACGGATCCACATGCACCATTTATATGTTCAAAGTAATCTGCTCCATCCGTCTCAAATCATAAGCATTTTTTATTTTGTGCTAAATCCAACTATCAATTCGGCATCATTACATATGTTACGAAACATATTTTCATAGTTTACTTGTTTGATGTGATAGTAAATGTTAATCTTCTCTATAAACTCACTCAAATTTAGGATAGTTTTGACTCAGAAAAAATCAAAATACTTTATTTTGGAGAGAATCTATTCTATACCATTAGTTTTGTCCGAGTTCAACAATTTATCACTGACATTGTCTCTTTCTATAATATACCGACGATTTTATCGATCGTTCTACGATACTTCATTAGGCTTGGCCTTCTTTTTAACAATTGATTTATCTAATTAGAAGTTTCAAAAAAATAAAAAATTTCATGTGGCTTCCTTACACAACAACATGGAAGTTTGTATATAAGTTTCAAGTTTTTGTATTTCTATTTTTTTTGTAAAATATAACTATATAAAATATTTTTTTTGTGTTGTTGTTTTTATGTAAAATCATCCTCATACGCTACATAAGATAATTTTGTGCTATTATCTTTTGTGTAAGTAAATTATCTCTCATATGCCGTACAAGAAAGGTTTTTAAAAAATGAATATACAAGAAAAAATTGAAACTTGTATACAAACTTACATGTTGTGTAAAGAGGTCACATATATTTTTATATTTTTTTATACTTCTAATGAGATAAAATAATTGTTGACCTGGTATGTCTTTAAGGGTATTTAGGGTATTTTCTAAAAAAAGACCAGTCTAATGACATATTGTAGAATAATTGATAAAGTCACTGGTATATTATAGAAAAAGACCATGTCAGTGATAAATCATTGCACTGGAACAAAGTCAATGGCATTGAGTAGATTCTCTCTTTATTTTGGGACCAAAGGACTTCAATTCATTGATAGTCCAAATCTTGGAAGTTTCAGTACCAGATGTTGTCCAAAAGTCATATATTTATGACTGGATTATATATTTAGTAGCCTTCCTTAGGAGATAAGATTCATTTGCATGTGTATAGGCAGTTTTAAAAATTGAATTATATATCAAAAAGAAATCTAAAATACATTTATGGAGATGTCAAGTGAGCTGTGTGAAATTGACAAGTAATAAGTCCTAAACTAATGTATAAGCAGTACAAGTGAGATGTCTGTGCAATTGACAAGTGAAGGGATAGAGAAATGTAAGCAGGACAAGAAGTTCTCGGAAAGAAATTTAATTTTGAGAAACAGAATAATAACTCAGGCGCTTATAACACGTGCACATTCACCCTATGACTATACACATGCATACTCTATCTATCTTTATGAACATCTTTGAAAAATTAGGCCGACATATTTTGAGATTTACAAAGTCACCACGGGAGTCTCGTTATCGATGGGTACGTCGTCTATCACTGAAAGCATAATTAACCGTAAATACGAGCATCCATTTCAAGTCTAGTACTTGAACCCAGATGGACTAATTCACCATAAGAAAACTAACCAATTGAGTTAACCTCACTTCGCGAGAAAGAAATTAACTTGATCAACTTGTGACACTACTACATAAAAGTACATCCGTGCCGGTTGGGAATCGGTCATAGGTGTCATATTCCCCAACCGACATCTAGCACACAGCACATTTGAGTACTCCTCAAAGGTGTTGGTTTAGAAAGGTGTCAGTTTAAGAACCGGCATCTTTAAGGTTCGAGCAATGAAAAAAAACTAGCTTGATGCATCGGCTCGAATCGAGCAGCAGAAAAACCCCGCGTCCGAGCCTCAAATTGTTCTCAAATATCAATCAATCACAAATTGTTTTTCAACATCAAATTCACAGACTAAATCACAAATTTACCCAAACACTAGCTATCCATTGCAACATCAAAGGTATAACCAGTATCAACAAGCAAGAAATCAACAAAGAAAGCCATAAAAAAATCCTCTTGATAGGAATCGGGAAGGAGCCGCGACACTGGTGTTGGATTTGGCCGTCGGTGCCTCCACCGTCGTCAGGGCAGCTTGAACCGGCCCCAAGCTCGTGGCGGCCAACGGCGAAGAGGAGAAGGCAGCGCCCCACCGCAGCGGAGAGGAGGAGGCCGTCCACCGTCATGGCGGAGAGGAGGCAACGTGCCACCACCGATGGGAGGTCAGGGGAGAGGGAGAGGAGGTGAGGTGCGGAGAGGAGGAGAGCCACCGCCGCGTGCCTTCGAGGAGTACGCCTCCCACGGAGTGCCGTTGCTCGCCGAGGAGGAGTTGAAGCTTGGAGAGGGAGAAAGCGGAAGGCGGAGAGACGGAGAGAGGAGAGGAGAAGGGAGAGAGAGGGGGCTAATAAAAGGGGGAGAGAGAGAGCCGGTTGAGCCATATGTTCGGCTCGGTTTGTTAATAGGTGTCGGTTAAAAAAGACACTTATAATATAAGTGTTGTTCTAAAAAACCGGAACTTATAATATATATTATAGATGTTGGCTTTTTTGAAAAAACCGACGCTAATAATATAGGTATCTTTTTTCTTAGAACCGGCACCTATCTTTTGTATGGATTTGAACGAAAAAAGCACTATAGATATCCGTTTTAGCTGTTGTGATATCTATAGTGCCATCTATTTTTTTCGTTTCTAGCTGTAGTAGTGTGAGAAACCTCTCAATAATTATTTTGTTATTTCCCATGTGGACTATAGTTACTTGCATAACTTGCATGCTGCACCTTTTTCTCGTCTGAGTCAGCATGTATGCTTCAGAAGAAAGCCTCTATTGCTTGCTTGTAGTAACAAGATACATCAAAGTAATGGTTGACGGTCATCCTGTTACTACAGTAGTTCGTGCCGACCAAAAGACGATATTCCTTGTCGGCAGTCAAAACCTTAATTCTCTTTTTTTTTTCTTTATTTCTTTTTCCAATCCGAACGGCAGGAGTTCTGCTGTTTATATTGAGAAGAGAAAAAAAATGTTAAGAGATTACATATAGAAAAGATAAACAGCTATACCCATGGTCGCCAGGTACCCCAACATATAAATTTAATTAGTAATATAAGGCCGGTTCCTCTGATTAATCTCCTAACAACTTTCAGGGCAACCTTATCTCTTTCGAGAACGATCTTGGAACACTTCTCTATTTCGTTCGAGTCATATGTTCCACCAGGTAGTAACTGTAGCCCCTATGGACTATGGTTGATATTTTTCGGCTTGTTTCGGCGTGATATGTTGCTCAGAGATTGTAACCAGAGCCTGATATAGTGTTAAAACATGATTGGGGAGGCACAGTGGTTAAACTTTTCCATGTCAAAACCAATTGCCAAACCTTGGCCATGTAAGAATAATCCTTTGCCAGGTGACTTTGATATGATTTCTCAGAAGACCACAAATCCACACATTTAAAGTCAGCAAACCGGCCCAAATTACTTATTGGGTGTGTTTTTTCAAGATGGCCTTCAAGGTAATTCTTATACTCAGTATACTTCTTATGTATTACTAGCCCTCACTCTCTTTGAAAGGATTATTTCTGTTTCAGATGGCTCTGAGGAAACATCCCCTAGGAATATACGTTTTAACAATTTCTTTTGTCAATTACCATGGAACACACGGAGATTCAACATTCTTTTGTTCATATAGTGAAATAATGTGGATCAAATATTCAGGGAACACATACAAATTCAACATCTCTTTTCAATGTTTTTTTTTAAAATTCCAGTTATGGTGCTCCTTGATCAGGGGAAAGTTCCCCACCTAAAGTACCAGGTAATATAGCATCATGGTTAAACTAAAATTGTGGTGTATAGCTTGAGAAAACAATATTGTACTTTCTTTTAGACAGAACCTATATGGCATCAGACCATCAGGTACTGTACAGCTGGAGAAGCATTGCACCTTTTTTTTTAACCTAAAGTCACACCTACAGAGACAAACACACATGGGTGGCCTCAGCTCATATTTCTTTTCTTCTTCTTATTTTTTCTTTTTTCATTTTTTTTTGCAATTCTATGGATGCTTGCTCTTTCAGTTTGTGCAACTTAATTCAGTTACAAAACTGAGCAACTAGATTTTTGAATCTGTAACTTTGTTATGTGTGTCTAGGCTTTGGTAAAACAGACATCCACAAGATGACACGCTTCTACATGTATCAACTATCAAGAACCCATCTGGTTTGAGAAGCATTTTCGTTTTCAGTATACCATCTTTTTTATTCATGCGGGACGTCCAAACCAAAAATCAAGAAAAACAAGATCGCCTTTTGTTTCTGGGCAAAAGAAAAAAAGGGTTCAGAGAGCTGAAAACTTTTCAAGTACAACACATGGCCCACACAAAAAGCCCAAAGCACACAAAACAAAACTCACCCGGCCTGTTAGATTCAAAATTTTTAGCCCGCCCGATAGATAGGTCTCTCAATTTGTCGCCGAGTCCGAAATTCGTCCCTGAACCAAAATACAAGATATAGTCCAACCCCTAACTCACAATACCGTGTCAAATTTGATCTTCTGGTAGTATAGTGGTCGGTTTTAGCTGATGTGACGAGCGGGATCCATGTAGGCCCTACATGTCAACGGCTGAGCTTGGGATCCGCATGGGCCTCACATGTCATACACACACAAAAATCTCCTCTCCGTGAGCAATCCAGTCCACCATGCCACCCGCCATGAGATGGGGCTGGGGAGGAAGGCGGACACCAACACAACTCCACCCACCTCGACTCAAGTGGGGGATGCACGTTTGCTCCTCCTTCTGATCTCCTCGTTCCCCCATCCACTGCCCAGGAGGTGGGCAATGGCATCGGGGATATCGACGAGCATGGTGCTGACGTTGCTTGGCTTCTGTGGCGACGTCCTCTTCATTGTCTTCGTCTGCACCTGCCTCGCCTGCCTTCGTCGTTGCTGCACCGTGCTCGCCCGCTTCCCCGCCTCCCTGTTCCTATCCGTCTATGTCGACCATCGCCAAGGCCCGCCCGTAGGCACTGCCAGCCTCGACCCCACTGCCTTCCCTACGCGTGCCTTCGTCCCCGGCATGCGCGGGCGTGGTGCCCAGTGGGAAGAAGGGACGCGCGCGACGAATGCGGCAGCGCGGGCATGAACTTTGGCATCATGGCTGTGGTGGCCGTCGCCGCCGCCATCGCTAGCTCCGGTCCACTCGTCTGGCGGTGTGTGGATGGTGGAAGAGGAGGCAGATGGCCCTGCCCACCCATGGATTCCTCGAACAGGATACACGGTAGCCCACGCATGGTCCTCTCGCCGCCTGATGAAGCGGAAGAAGGCCGGAACAACGCAACCTGATCTTGCATAGGCCAGGGAAGAAAACGCAGAGGTCGTCGACTCCTCTCCAATCGAGCGCCGCCCTTCTTCCCGCCACCCGTCGCGCGACACACAATCCAAGGATGAACACACTGAGGCCACCACCCTTCTTCCCACTGCTCGTCACGCGCCACACAATCCGAGGATGAATGCACTGAGGCCACCGCCCTTCTTTGCGCTGGGCATCGCCCTTCTTCCCACCGTCCACCGTGCGTCGCGCGCCATAGCTCTGGAGAAGATTGGGGAATGAGAGGGGAATAGAGGTGGAGAAAGGAGGAAGAGAGGCATGCCATTGACATGTGGGGCCGATATGGGGCCCACGTGGGTCAACTCGTCATGTCAGCCAAAACTAGATATAATGCTGCCCTGAACATCCAGTGATCCGATTTTGTTAATTGAGGGACCGGTTTTATCTGGTATTAGGATTTAGGGACGAAATTCGAACTTGACGTAAAAATTAGGAATCCAAAGTGAACATATTCCCCATACATATATGCCAGGACAAAAGCGCAAAACCTGGCCCAAAATTTTTATCCAAAAGACACATGCAAACCAGTCCAAAAACGCATATTATATAACGTTAGATGCATTGTATTTTTCAGTCTAGTTAGGCCCTTTATTCAGTTATATGTATCGCCCTATAAAAAATATTACAGTATCTACTACATCCGTCCCAAAATAAATTTATTTTTTACCCATCCTACATATATCAATACAAAACAAAAATAATAGAATATTCCTCATTTTCAATCTCAATGTACCATTGCTTTCACAAACTCTAACACAATTATTGTTTAAAGATAAACTTATTTTGAAACAAATAAAAAGAGGCAAAGATGATCAAATAATTTTAGGATGGACGCAGTATTTTTTTTCATGTCCAGTTATTGATATGTTTGTAATCCGAACTTACAAATATAGCCAACTTACGACGGGCTAGAAAACGAACACTGTGACACATGACAGACGTCACAATAATACAATGACCACACCATCAAGCACTAGCCTGCATGTACTCGATGCAGGTAACCAATCAAGTTATAACGAATAATTAATTAATTAACTATAGCAAACCTTAATTACGTCGTCACTTCCTCGATTTGAAGTGACGTACAATACATTTATGTAACAACACAAACAAATCAATCTCTTATTGACAGAGTGAGATTTTCCGTAGTTTAATTAGCACTGCGGCAGATCGGCCGGCGGGGGCGGCAACGACGTGTCCGGCGTCGGCCCGTCCTGAACCTCGAACACCATGGCCAAACCCAAATCTAGATGAGCTTCAAAGTGACAATGCATGTACCACATCCCTGCAAACACAAAACATTTTCATAAATTTTGTCCGATTTCAAACATTTCACGATCATATTCAACTTGAATTAATTTGTTACTATGAGTCTGTTTAACAAGACTTCAAAATTCAACTTTAAAAGTTGAGTCTACAGTGGATTTGTGAAATAACCTAAAACCAATTTCATCTCTTTAGTTTATTTTGTGATAGTATTCTAGCACGTTTTAACATTTTTGGTTGAAGCTAAAATTATTTGAGTGGATTCCAACTTCAAGAGAGATGAAGTCGGAGCTGAAGTTATGCAAACAGGCTCTACGTTTTAAATAATCTGTTGTGTCGTACCAGGGTTGTTCGCGACGAAGCGGATGACGGCCCATCCGCCGGTGGGCACGGCGATGGTGTTGCGCTCCTGCGGGTTGACGAGGTTGAACAGCGGCGTCGCCGTGGCCTCGTCGTAGTTGCCGAAGCCCTGCGCGAGGACGAAGAAGTTGAGGCCATGGATGTGCATCGGGTGGCTCTCTTTCGCGATCAGCCGCGTGTTCTGCAGCACCATCTCCACCGTCTCGTTGTACCGCAGCGTCTTCACCTTGGTCGACTTGGTCGTGAACTGCATCGTCGCGTTGTCGCTCTCGTCGCCGGTGTAGTCGAACACCACCGGCGGCGTGTCGGGGAAGTCGCGGGTGTAGACGCCCGCCGACGCGTTGTTGAAGTGTGCCTCGAGCATGGAGATGGCGGTGGGCGGCACGAAGGAGGCGTTGTTCATGCTCGACGAGAACACCGGCGGCGCGCTCCGGTTGCAGAGCAGCTGCGCCGGCTGGCAGTCGGAGACGCCGAGCCCGACGGTGACGAACATGTGGGTGTCGACGGCGAGCGGCACCGTCGGCTTCCCCGGGAGCACCAGCGCGGTGAGGTTAGACCAGAACCGGTACGCGGTGGGCGTGTCGTTGTAGTCCGGCCGCGTCGGGAGCACCGGCGGCACTGTGTCGTCCACCTCACCGACGTACTCCACCACGGCCGTCGCCGTGGTCTGGCTGAACGGCGGGCCATTCGGGATGGCGCTGTCGTAGGGAGTCGCCGCCATGTAGAACCTTCCCCCCGTCGAGGCCGCCGCGGTGGCGTTGGCATCGGCCACCATGAGCGCGTCCACCGTCTGCCCGGGCGCGATCACCACCACGTCGGTGGCGTACGGCGTGGTGTAGCTCGCATCCACAGCCACCACCGTGAACCCGTGCCCCGCCACTTTGACGAACAGCGGCGTGTTGAGCGCGGCGTTGATGATCCGGAGCAGGTGCGTCTCGTTCCGCCGCACCCGGAACACCTCCGTCTGGTTCGCCGCCGAGCAGTTGTACAGATCGCCCGGCTTGCCGTTGATGGTGTAGGCGTCGGCGTTCCTGGCGGGGATGCCGGTGAGGAACGCCATGCGCTCGAGGTCGACGACGCTGGCGTTCCACCACTCGCCGAGGAGGACGACGTGCTCGGCGTCGGGCTTGGCGGGGAACGGGTAGGCGGCGGCGCCGGCGCGGGGGTTGATGACGATGGCGCCGTAGACGGTGGCGCGGAGGAAGGAGATGTGGGCGTGCCACCACAGGGTGCCCTCCTGGTCGGTCACGTTGAAGCGGTAGCTGTAGTTGCCGCCGGGGCCCACGGGGCACTGCGTGATCATTGATGGGCCGTCGGCCCACTGCGACCCACGCTGGAACACGCCGTGCCTGCGTACGTACGTCGCGACCCAAAACAAGAAGAGTGTTAACCAGTGTAGCAGCGAACTCCCTCCGTCCAAAAAAAACCAACTTCCGACTATGTATTTCGATATATAAACTATATGTCCAGCTATGTATATATGTTCAACTATGTATCTAGACATATAGGCTAAATGTTTAGATGCATAGTCAAAAGTTAGTTTTTTTCACAGAAAAAGTAAGGTGTAACTACTATTCTATCGTCTAGTACACGTGCACATGCAGCGTGCACATGCAGCGGTTCACAAGGTCAAGATAAAAAAAAAAGGAACAATCAGAGATGGGATTCTATAAAAGTTTTGGATATTTAAAATGTGAAATTTCAACAAATTTCTGGTAAATTCAAAATTTTGGCGAGAAATATGCCCTATCGGGAATATGGAATGCACACCACTTAATTCAAAAATTCTAAATCAATATTGTGAACCATGAGGGTTTTTTTGGGGCCATGTTCCTTATCCAATGAATAAAAATGGAGTAATGTGACACTCTTCACAGGCTCTGCGGTGCGAGCATAAACTTTTTATGTATGAATTTCTTTAAAAACCCTATATAAAATCCTTTTTTAACTCTATAATAATGAATTCTTTTATTTGTACTCTTAAGGAGCAGTCAAAAAATTGTTATTCCGCTATTCAATAAACTATCATTATGTACAAGATGTGTTTAGAATAGATGAGTTTTATGGATAAAAAGTATAAGTAATTTTATGCATAAATCTGAGTATGTTTTTAGGTTAGACAGAAATCAAGTGCTCTCTCTGTCTCAAAATGTAGTAACATAGGATCGGATTAAACACAACCTAATATGACATACTTGAACAGAGATATTTTATGTGTCCATTCGAGTCCAAACTGCTATATTTCGATATGGAGGGAGTATCAGTGATGCGTTTGCGAGGGTGATTAATACAGTAGGTAATAAGGTAGTACCAGTGAATGGTCATATTGTAGGGTGACTCGTTGACGAGGTCAACCACTACGGTGTCTCCCTCGCTGGCGTTGATGGTCGGGCCGGGGAGCTGCCCGTTCACCGCCGTGATGATCATCTCCGGCTGGCACAGCCGGCTTATGGATAGGTTACCTACCTGGACGATGCAGACAACCAGTAAAACAATTAGCAAAAAATCAGTGCAGTACATTGTTCTTATTGTTTACATGCCAGACGGTGACAGGGTAAAAAAAAAAAGTATATGCTACTGACTACTGAGCAAATAATTGTAGAACTTTTCGTGGACAAGTGGGTTAAACCGGTTTCCGTATACTTCTTTCATCCTAAAATAAATTAATTATTTTTACAAATCTTTCATAAGGACGAAGTACTGGAGTAGCTATATATGTTTGTTAGCAGCTCATTCCTATATGTGTAAAATTAGTGCCTTGAGTTTTGCTACGATTTTAAATATAAAATGTTGTATTTCACTATCCTTACCTCCTCCTATAAGAAAAAAAACATTTTTAAGAGCACTTACAAATCCTTATCTATTTTTTTTGACTCACTTTAATTACCCCCCCCCCCAACTACTCAAAAAACCTATTTTTATATTCGATTTCTCCTTATGCATGCCGTATTTTAAGTTTCATTTTTTAGTATGCTAGATCACATCATATCTTAGCTTCTCAACTCTTTATTTTTTTTATATGTTAATCACTGTCTTCATATATTGGAAGCACCTAAGACTAATTTAGTATACATGATTTTAAAATTCAACCATACAAACTAAATGAAAATGCTTCCTATAGGAACAAACAAAAAGGGAGAAATATAATTGGGGAGTAAATTAATAAGTGCAACTTGCTTTGACAATATATTTGAGTTAATAAATTAATACACATTTTTCCTTTAAATAACTAGTATATGGGCCTAAGAAAAGGAATGTATAATTTCTAATCACACGTTCATTCCGAAACTATTTCCTTACCATCAACATTGTAAACAATCTAGTAGTTATCAACCTAAGATCCAACCAACTAAAATGGTGTAGTGGTACGATGACGGACTAGCACCACCACCACTAGTTTCTTATTTACAGTAGAAGATAGAAATGAAAATCATGTATCTACTTGAGCTAATTAAATCGCAAGAAGATAATGAAACAATATATACATGGACACTTACATTGAAAGTGTGCTCCACAACAGCGCCATGAGCAACCGAAGAGATGGCCAAGACAGCAAAAGCAACCGGCAGAATCATCAGCCGGAGGAGAGAAGAAGAACAAGCCATGTCTCCCTTGTGCATGTGCAGTGTAGCAAACACAAGTGCATGCACAGAGACAATTTAATTCGCTCTTTGTGATCATAAGAAACAGAAGATTTGTTGTAGAGAGTTACCAATGAGTCGTGGTATTTATAGCCCTCGAGAGTTGCAGGACGGCTGTCATTACTAATTGTAACTGGTTGACCAATCATGCCAATTAATATAGTTAGAAACATAGAACAACTGCACACGCAAGTAACCATCCATGTTTTGATGTGGTTGCCTTGAGTTGAACCTTACTAGTGACACACGTTTTTTTGTTATCTCTTCATGTTTGAAAATTTTCAAGTGGTTTCATATCAAAGTTTAACTTCTTTGTCCCTTGGAAAAAGTCTCATTTTTGCTAGCTACATCATCCGCATATAAAAGTCAATTTTGCTTCGCATTTAAGATTCATTTTTATTAAGTTTTCAGATTTATTCATGGGCTATGTTTGACTATATGTGCTGCTATAGATTAGTTAATAGATGATGGTTCATATATTGCATAGAAGTATTCAACAATGTGAAGCTCGTTGTACTTTCAACAGTATGGGCAAGGAGTTAGGGAAGATAACATTTTTATGGACCATAAAATTAGATAATCATATGGTGGCTGATTGACTAAATACTATGATATACGTCTTTTCGTTTTTAAATTATTTGTCATTCTGGCCTAAATCAAACATGTTTATCTTTTGCTATCAATTTTTACAAATTCGTACGGGTTAACATTTATATTTTAAGATTTACCATGAGAAATACTTTCATAATATACAATTCTCATGTTATTAAACTATATGAATTTTTAATAACTAATAGTCAGAAATAGACATGTTTGACTTAAAATAAAACTAAAATGACAAGTAACTTGAAACAAGAGGAGTACTACAGGTCAAACATTTTTTCCGAGTGTTTAATTAATATGTTCATGGAACCTATGAGATCAGTAAGGAAGACATTATTATTAATTCTCTCTTTTGCATATTCTTCAGGAAGACATGGAAAAAAATATACCAAGCATGTTGAAATAAACAGCTAGCAGTACAAACATTCAGAAAAGAGTGTAATATATGATAGGCTAAACGACACAACTGAAGGTGTGATTTTCTTTAGGGGCTCCTTTCACTACTGACTCGCTGTCATTAATTTACTGGCTAACAACTTTTGCCACTATTTCAAGATTGAACAGTTGACAGAAAGCAACAAATCATGTTCTCTCTTTTACTCTCTAGCTAGCTAGAGATCGATGTCTGAAACAAGACTAGACTTTTTCACAAAGTTGAATGAAAATAACACAGTAGGCACAATAAAAGCAAGATAAACATAACAACTCCCTGCAAGCTAGCTATAATCATCGACAGCATTTTGTCAGCGGTCGGTTTTTGCAAGCAAAACACGTAATTGCTACGTTGTGTCAGTCCCCTAACTAAAGTTTACCTTTGCTTAGTTCTGCAAGTTTTACCTGCCTCTCGCACACGTCTTGTTCTTCAGAGCTGTCGTTCAACAGTGCAACGACAAAGTTGTACTGCCAAATCTGGATTTTTTTAATATTTTAGCCATTTTAAAAACTTAATTTACAAAATAAACCTCTATATAAAATGGGACAATTTTCTCAGCGCAAGTAGTGACCTTGGCATCAAGGCATTAAACCTCGACGCCAATGTTCTTGACACCGAGAAAAATGATCTATTATTAAAATAAAATTTTTTAGAAGTTTATTTATAAAATAAGTTTTAAAACAGGATAAAATGTAAAAAAAATTTCAAACTGCCAGATGGTGTCTAAAATGGAACGAACAAGTTAAGGATTCGTTATAAAGTTGGTTCAGTAGTATACCAGTTACAAAGTCATAGTAGTATACTGGTTGATTCAGGATTCGTTACGTTCTTCACACACGTTGGTGTCTAAAACGGAACGAACAAAGTTGCAGTCGGTGACCAACAAAATTATCAGGTAAAATGTCTGTTTCTCCTTGTCTCAATAGCGAAAATACACGTTGGCCGAGATGCGTACCCGTCATATATATCTATGTCAGATCAGATAGATGCATGAAACCGCACGTATGTGTCACATCCAGAGATGAGTAGAATATGAGGATGTTTGGATACAGGGACTGTATTATATTAGAGTCCCTGTCATATCGGATGTTTGGACGTTAATTAAAAGTATTAAACATAGACTAATAATAAAACTAATTGCATAAATAAGAGCTAATTCACGAGACAAATTTTTTAAGCCTAATTAATCCATAATTATTACATGTTTACTGTAGCATCACATCGGTTAATCATGGATTAATTAAGCTCAATAGATTCGTCTCACAAATTAGTGCAGGGTTATGAAATGAATTTTATTTTTAGTTTACGTTTAATACTTCTAATTAGTGTAGAAACATTCGATGTGACAGGGACTACAAAAATTTAGTCCCATCTAAACGGGCCCTATGTTGTGTGTATCAGTTGATATATACAGGGGGTGTTTGGATCCTGTCACATCGGATGTTTAGACGCTAATTAAGAGTATTAAACATAGACTAATAATAAAACTAATTACATAAATGAGAGCTAATTCACGAGACAAATTTTTAAGTCTAATTAATCCATAATTAGCACATGTTTACTGTAGCATCACATAGGCTAATTATGAATTAATTAGATTCAATAGATTCGTCTCGCGAATTAGTCCAGAGTTATGAAATGAGTTTTATTTTAGTCTACGTTTAATACTTCTAATTAGTATAGAAACATTCGATGTGACAGGAGCTTAAAAAAATATTTAGCCCATCTAAACTCTCCCATAGTGTGTTTTTTTGGTTAAGATTGCCACTGATGATCACGGATTTAGATAAGCCGCCTTGGTCCTTGGGGAAGGAATAGTAGGTAACGTTTGGTCTCAATCAGCTTAATTTGCAGGCCGGGATCCTAAAAGATATTTATTTTGGTACCAAACCCTAAAAGATATTGATCTTTAAAATCTTCTAATCCTATAAACCTAGTTATTTGTAATTATTGTTGTTCTCTCTTTTTTAGATCAGATTACATGCATGCGGATTATATTATGTCAAACTAATCAGACAAAATTTGCTACATGATACTTTAAATTTATGGTCTTTATTGCTAGACACCTTAAAAACATGATATGGTTATAGTATGCTCCCAAAAATCTGATAATTTGTTGAAAGACACTACATCTATTATTTTATCATTTTAAGCCAAATAGAGTGAGGAACCATTTGAAATGACAAGTTTGCCCCTAGCCAATAGCTTGTAATGGCTGTCGTCACCTCTGGCTCCAATTTTATGTTTTGGAGAGGATATTGGGATAGAGAATGTGGCTTGGGTCTGGTTCAAACAAGACCCATACTCGCTACAACTTGTTTGCCCGAGGGGCAAAATCATCTTTTTTTACTAGGTTTATCTCTTCATTTGGCTCGAAAATAATAAAATAATGGCTATGATGTCCCTTAACAAATTATTAGTTTTTAGGTTTTTCTACAGTTGTATCATGTTTTTTTAGGTATCCAACATCATAGACCACAGACTTTAAGTGTCTTACAAAAAATTTTGCCAAGTAATAAATGATGCCATGCACGGATCAAAATCAGGTTGAGCTCTGAGAACAAATACCACTAGGTGATTTCCCGCGCTTTGCTATACAAATTACTAAAATGTTTAATATTTTTTAATAGTCGAGCTAAGAGTAAAAATTATATTAGTTATTAATAACAAATAAATCTGGTTTCGAAAACTATGTTCAGAGAGAAATAAATTTAGTAGACTCTGAATGAGATTGTAGATGAAATATGATATCCCACACTTAACATTATATGTTAAAATTATAAAAATGATGGATATATATATATATAATATTACGAAAATAATGTGAAGGAAGATGATTGGATATTGATTTCTAGAATTCAATGAATTGTAGATGATGTTGTATGCTCGCATGAGTTTTGTATTTAATTATTGTTAGTGGATGATGAGATGACATGTTTGTATGTTGAGTTTTAGGATTAATGGATTGTAACTTTATAGATAGTATAGATAAGCATATAATTATTAGCCCTAATTAAGATGCCACAAAGACTTAGATAATGAGGTGCAAGAGAGAAGTAAAAAGAGAAAAAGGAAAGAGTAGTGTGGATTAGATATAAGTGATTAAAATAAATAGTTACTATAATGTATTAGAGCTAATGCATTAGAGGCAATGTATTATATATGATCTTTTTTAATTAATTAGTTGATGATGTGAATAAAATTAGATATAGCAATCATGCCTACTATAAAACTTGCTCTGACACCGCACACCGCACTCCCAATGATATACATCATCTATCATTTAGGCCTAATGGTTGCTTGGCTGTAGGAGAAAATAAGGATTATGATAGTGCAACAACAGGCCTAGCTAGCTATATGATAACATGACCATCAGATGGAATATGGATTACACAGCTTATCTATGTAAGGAATAAAGATTATATGTAATTTATCTCGATTTAATATATAGTTCCCGGTTTTGGGCTTTCTTAACCACATTAATTATACCCAGAATCCTAGGGCTTACTAAAACAAAGGGCAAAACCTTGTTTCTTTTTGTTATAAAAAAATGCACTTTCAAGTTAAATATAAGGTTATATGCAATTTACTCTTTGTCAACGTTGCTTTACATTATATTAAAAATTGGAGCTGTTTTAAATAGTGAAAGATAACTGAACACCTTAGGTGTACCCACAAGTCCGATCAAAATAACTAAGATATACTCCCTCATTTTTTAAATGTCAGACGCCATTAACTTTTATTAAAAAAATCTATGTAAATATCATTTTATTTTTTAGGTGATTTGTTTTATTAATAAAAGGTTTTTAAGTATAACTTAATTTTCATATTTGCACTAAATTTTTTAGTAAGACGAATGGTTAAATATATGTTGAAAAGTCAATGACATCATATATTTAAAAACGAAAAGAGCAATTCAAAAGCCCACCATTAGATTAATTAATTATTTTTCAAATTACATTTCCAGGCTTGATCTGAGTAATAATATACATAAACTTAATTCCATTGAGTGGTATTCTCTTCATCTCAAAATAAATAAATCTAGTATAAGATGTGACACAACCTAATAGTACAAATCTGAATAAAAATCTTATTTAGATTTGTAATACTAGTATGCCTCATTTCTTACTAGATTGGTTTATTTTATAACACATGACATAGAGCAGAAGAGCTAGCCAGACCCTTATAGCTCTGCAAAGTACATATCATTCATCCATGTGCACTTAACCTTGCGCGCTCATCTGTCAAAATCGTATATTTATGTACCAACTTATCTTTATGATGATCGGGTAATAATGCAAGCATATGTTGACAGTACGTTTGATGCTGGACTTGACAATGCTTTCAAATCTGAGTTAATTTCTATATATCACTATTTGATCGACCATCCCCAAAGGTGCATGCGGTGCTGATAACTACAATAATTTTATTGCGTGAACCATCCATATATGTCACACGGTTTAGAGAATAGTATTTGGTTATATTTGGAGAAGTTTAGAGTACTTTCGTTTTTTCCTCTTTGAGCAAGTTTTGTCATGTCAAGAGCTAGTTATAGCTAGGATGGTGATGCATCTGCGTCCACAGGTTTCGTTATCTCTAACCTATATTAGGGTTGGGTTGTCCGTACCTAGCAGCGTGTATGGACACTTCTTTCATGCTTGTGGTTGGCCAAAGGAATACTTTCAGCGTATGGAAGTAACTTGGTTGCATATATGCTTCGATAACTGTTTTAAACACGTAACAGATCACTTTACAGGTTACAAACATTGCATACATATACAGGACTCTCTTTCTGTTCATTGACATGCACATGTCAATTCTTGTATGGAGTAGTCTCTTCGTTTTAAAACATATGTCCTATTTTGTTCCGTTAGGACATCATTTATGTAACACAAATTAAATTTATTACTCACAAAAATTATATCATAATAGAGAAATTATTGTTCAAACCCTTCTTCTACTAAAAACAAAATATATCTTATATTCTAAAATGGAAAAAAAGTATATTTTACTCCCTAAACTATTTTATTGGATCACCTAACACTCTAAACTAAGCCGTTTTTAATAATTTGAGATATAAAATAAGCCAAAAAATTGTTAAGGTGTTAAATGATCTAATAAAATAGTTCAAGTGAGTAAAATGAACTTTTTTTCTTGGAATGGAGGGACTACTAGAGAGCGCTGCAATTTCTTTCTTATTGAAAATGTCTCGATAGTGTAGGATCGAAGATCAAGAACTAAGCCAACCAGAGGGGGTGAATGGTTGTAACACCAAAAATCAAAAACTTTAAGCGGAAATTAAAGTTACCCTCTTTTCGATGAAGATCGTCGCCGCCGCCGCTGCTGTCAAAACGCCGCCGCCTGTCTGACCGCCCGAGCGCCTCAGTCTGACCGGTGCGGTGTCGCCGGTTGGACCGCCGCCTCTCGCCGGTTAGACCGCCCGTAGTACTTCGGTCTGACCGTCGAGATCCAGAACAACGCCGGTAGAAAAAAACATGAAGATGTAGATCAAATCTCACGACTTTATTGCATCAACTAGTGTTTACAAAGTGTAACCATAGCACTCACCTCCACAATTTCGACTAATATCAAAACCCTAACTCAAAGCTCTAAAAGTTTGATCTAAAACTCAATGCAGAGAAACAACACCCTACCCCTCTATTTATACCCTTAACGTGGCTGCCTCAAGCCACGAATCCTACTCATACAAGAAGTCCTAATCCCATAGGAAACCTCCTATACAAGCAACAAACTCAACACTATCCAAATTTGAACTCCTACTAAATTTGACTCCGCTTTCCATACGCATACAACACCATGTGTACGCCATATAGAAACCTTCACCTTCACATGCATTATTCTCTAGCCTGAGCATCTCGCGTGATATCCTCGACCGTCTGGACCTCAACTTCTCCCAAGCCTAGTCCCGATCCATCACCGGCTATACTTCCATGGCCTCAAGCAACACCTGCACGTGAACAACAAAGAAACTCCATATCCGAGTGCAAGTTATCCCCAACTTGACTCACATTAGCATAACACCAGTATCCACACGTATAGAAACCAACTATAAGTCAAATCCACGAAGTAAACATCCAAATCCAAAACCGATTCAACCTCTGCCGACTCTGCCAGTCAGACCATGTGACGGCCGGTCTGACCGCTCGCATACCTCTGGTCTAACCAGCCGCCTCAGCCCGGTCTGACCGGTACACAACCTGTCAACACTATTCACCATTTGAAAACACAACTCCGTATTTTCACAAACACTTACCTTTGACAATTGTTCATCACCAAGATCATCACATGATCCAACAATCTCTCTCTTGATGAACACATTGGCAACATCTCCAAAATGCAATTTAGTGTTTTTGAAAAATGAAAACAAAAATGAATCAAAAAGCTCAGACGGCTCAAAAATCACAAAAATGACAAAAAAAAATTCTTCCCCTTTTTAAAAGAAAGAATTTCTCATATTTCTGACCAAAACTTCAAAATCGATTATTTTTAAAATTGAAGCAAATCAATTCAAGCAAATCAATTCTCCCCCTTTCAAGAAGCATGTATTTTGTATATTTCTCCCCCTTTGACAATGATTTCATCAAGAACGTAAAAGAGAAATAATAACAAATGTAGCAGAAATGCAATGATATCATGAATTACTCTTGTCATAACCAACATGAATTTTTTATTTTCTATTTTCTATTTTTTCATCGAGAGCTTTAAAGTATACAAAAAGCAATTCATGATCATGTTTTGCAAGACAAGGAGATAAATTTATTAACTAGTTAACAACCATACATTATAGTATAAACATGAATCAAAAATATTACAATTAAGCTTAACTTAGCAATAAAGATTCATGATTTTAAACGATTTATAATGCAACATATTCACTAGCACATAGGTTAAAAAATAAACATCTATATATATACACCTATTGCATTTATCACTCTTTCTCAAATAAGCTTTAGCACAAAACAACCAAGAGAATTTTTAACTTTTATTTGAGCTTCTTTTTGCTCAAAGTTTTTCTCTCAATTATTCCGGGTACGTCCTTGTCGTCAAGACTGTTTCCAAAGATTCGGCACCCATTATTTTTGCTCACATCGAATACGTCATTGTCGTCAAGACTGTTTCCAAGGATTCGGTATTCATTATTTTCTCTCATAGATATTTTTTTTATTCTCTTGTACAATAAGTATTTAAAAGCTATTTGAGGAATAACAAATCAATAAAGCATATATATATAAACATTCATCATTCAATCAATATGCTAGCATCAATATTGCATATTTTCTTAATTCAAGTAAAAAAATTAGTGTGATGCATCATCTCACTTAAAAGCAATATTTAAGTTTCATGAAAAGACTAAAATGCATACAAGCTAACATAGCAATAAATGAAACTCAACTATTTTGCTAGCATGCACAAGAATATACTAGAGGTATAAAACAAAGCTCTCTTTTTTATCATTTTTATTTATTTTCAGATTTACTATCCAATGCATAAAAATAACCATGAATGCATGAAAAAGCACAAACTCCCCCTCAAATTAACCTTCAATTTTCCTTGAAGAAAAAATCAAGAAGAAATCAAGAGATTTGAAAAAGACATCCAATTGCCAATGATATCATCAAGATTCTCATGAATTGACATATATTCACTTGAGTTAACCAAAACTACTATCTCACAAACTAGCACATGAAAAGCTAATAATCGAGAGAGTAGAACAAAATTATATCAATCCAAAATTACCTTGATGTTACCTTGAAAAACAACTGTCGTCTCAAAATTTAATGCACATGGGGAGTATGCCGTAAAAATACCTACGAACGAGAAAATGTCGAGGTCTCCATGTTGGGGTTAGAAATAAGAAATTTTGGAATCCAACACTGAGTCACATGACCAATAGAACCAGTAGGAACATATGTACGAATAAAATAAAAATCAGACTTACCTGAAAACTTACCTTGTCGCTTCACAAAAGTCCGATTTGAATTACGCGCAAAATAGCCCTGAGGCCGGTCTGACCGTCGTTGTCCCTGCGGTCTGACCGGACCTGGCTGCCGGTCTGACCGCCGGTACAACTGCGGTCTGACCGCTGGTCGAGGCCGGTCTGACCGATTTGTCAGTGTCGGTCTGACCGAGCTCCTCGATCCAAAACCCGATTTTCGCCACTGTTATTTAGCTAAAGCAATTTCTCTTTCCTTTTTCTGTTTACGAGCAAGTGTAAAACAAAAACCAACCAAATGTCCATCTTTTTCACAAAAAGAACAAGTATACTTCTCACGACAAGAAGTTTTTGAAGTAGATGGTTTTGAAATTGATGGTTTTGCAAAAGACTTTTTCTCTTGAATCGTTGAAGAAAGAGAAGGCAAAATCCCAGCGGATTTAAAAATCGTTTTCTGTTGTTCGGGTTTTGTCAAAACATCACCTTTTTCCGTTATGTTCAAAACAGCAGGTTGGTGATTTGTAAAATAGGCATTAGTATCAAAACCTACACCACGATTGAAAGTGCTTACTTTTGATTGATCCAAAATCATGTTAAGTTTCTTTTTACCATCTGAAAACTTTTCCAAAGAACTTTTCAAACAAGAAACTTCTTTTTCCAAATTAACACAATTTTCACAATCAACCAAAACACATTTATTTTTGCGACACTTAGAACAAGAAAGCATTTCATCTTGTTTTACAATATTTTCCATGTACTCAACACATCCTAAAGCATCTTTTAATTTCATTTCATTCAAAAAGCACTTCGAGCAATGTTTAATCTTTTTCGCACACAAAACATTGAACAAAGAACTTGCACATAAAGCAGTTTTATATTTTTTCAAAACATTCTTTGTCAACATCAATTCATCAACAACACGAGCATGCAAAGCAAATCCAAGTGCAAAAGAAGACTCAAGCTTTTTGGTATTTTCAATCTCAGATTCCAATTTCAAGCAATTAACAGAATTAACATCTCGTAAAACATTAACTTCAGAAAATAAAACTTCACAAGATTTATAATCATCATCATTAGAAATTAGAGATTTTAATCTACCAATTTCAGCATTTAGAATCTCAATAGTGTGATCCCTCTTATTTAGCTTATAAGAACATGTTTTAAGTTTCTCAGCAAATTTAAAAGCAGCATGTTCTAATTGATCATAGCTAAGTTTTTCTTCAGTATCACTATCAGATTCATCCACATCAGAGCTTGCATTGCGAGCAATCAAAGCTAAACCAACAACTTGCTTACCTTTGCCATTGCTCTCATTTTTAGTTTCTAATTCGTCTGCACAAGCTTCTAAAAGTTCTTGAATTAGCATCTGCACGCAACTTCTGTTTTTCTCCGTTTTGAAATTCTTGAACTCCTTCTTGTCTTCTTCTTTCTCCTTGTTCGCCTTCTTGCGGTTAGGACAATTGAACTTGATATGATTCAACTCTCCGCATTCAAAGCATCGAACGGGTCCTCCACGCTTCCTGTTCTTGACATTATTCATAGCTCGAGACAACTTGTTAATAGCCAAAGCCAAATCCTCCTCCTCGAGTAGTTCGAGTTGATCGTCAGATGTGGCATTAATGGAACCAAGAGCAATAGAAGTTGATGAAGAAGCACCAAGATCCAATGAAGAAGAAGAAGAAACCAAAACACTAGACTTAGGATCAATTTTTCGAGAAAGAATGTTCATCTCATGAGTTTTGAGTTTAGTGTAAAGAGAATCCAAAATCAAACAAGACAGATCAACAGATTCTTGAATTGATGTAACTTTCATCTCCCAAATAGACATATCAAGACCATTCAAAAAGTGACGAGAAACTTCGGATTGAGAGTAGTTAACTTCAAAACCAGAATCAACAGATCGAAGATTACTCAAAATTTTGTTGAATGTAACAAGATAGTCATCTAAAGCTTCTCCAGGCTTCATCTCAAATTTTATCTAATCCTTTTTGAAAAGATGTTTACGTAATTCTTTAATGTTGGAAGTTCCTTGATGAAAGTTACGTAAAGCATTCCAAATCTCATTGCCAGTTTTAAGATGTGACACACGATCAAAATCGGAACGAGAAATTCCACTCAATAAAATATTTCTAGCTTTGCAATTATTTTCAAATTCAGTTTTCAAAGCAGTAGTGTTTATTTGATCTGGAATTTCATAGGGATGAGCAACCTTAAGCCAAATATCATAATCTTGAGCCATAATGTAAGATTGCATCTTGTCACACCAATAAGGAAAATTGACACCATCGAAAACATGTGGCTTGGTTGAAAACTTGTTAGCCATGGCTTAAAACTTTAGATTGGTAAAAATCCAAAGAAGAAAACGAGTTTTCGATGTAGATCGCCGCCGCCGCTGCTGTCAAAACGCCGCCGCCGGTCTGACCGCCCGAGCGCCCCGGTCTGACCGGTGTGGTGTCGCCGGTTGGACCGCCGCCTCTCGCCGGTTAGACCGCCCGTAGTACTTCGGTCTGACCGTCGAGATCCAGAACAACGCTGGTAGAAAAAAACTTGAAGATGTAGATCAAATCTCATGACTTTATTGCATCAACTAGTGTTTACAAAGTGTAACCACAGCACTCCTCTCCACAATTTCGACTAATATCAAAACCCTAACTCAAAGCTCTAAAAGCTTGATCTAAAACTCAATGCAGAGAAACAACACCCTGCCCCTTTATTTATACCCTCAACGTGGCTGCCCCAAGCCACGAATTCTACTCATACAAGAAGTCCTAATCCCATAGGAAACCTCCCATACAAGCAACAAACTCAACACTATCCAAATTTGGACACCTACCAAATTTGACTCTGCTTTCCATACGCATACAACACCACGTATACGCCATTTAGAAACTTTCACCTCCACATGCATTGTTCTCTAGCCTGAGCATCCCGCGTGATATCCTCGGCCGTCTGGACCTCAACTTCTCCCAAGCCTAGTCCCGATCCATCACCGGCTATATTTTCATGGCCTCAAGCAACACCTGCACGTGAGCAACAAAGAAACTCCATATCCGAGTGCAAGTTATCCCCAACTTGACTCACATTAGCATAACACCAGTATCCACACGTATAGAAACCAACTATAAGTTAAATCCACGAAGTAAACATCCAAATCCGAAACCGATTCAGCCTCTGCCGACTCTGCCAGTCAGACCGCGTGACGGCCGGTCTGACCGCTCACATACCTCTGGTCTGACCAGCCGCCTCAGCCCGGTTTGACCGGTACACAACCTGTCAGCACTATTCACCGTCTGAAAACACAACTCCGTATTTTCACAAACACTTACCTTTGACAATTGTTCATCACTAAGATCATCACATGATCCAACAGGTAGAAGAATAGTTTTTTTAAAAAAAAGAGGAACAGAGGTCATCCAAATGGCAACGACATAGAAGTCCTCAAGATAAGATTCATTAACGTCAACTAATTAAATACAAAAACGACTTAACAAGATACCATTGAAGTTAGATATATAGATTGATGCATGACAATCGAAGTATTAGAACAAGTTGGTCTAACAAATAGCTTTCACCCAATCCATTTCATCATCCTACTGAGTTTCGAATCATCTATTTATTCTACGTGTTATTTTTCCCTATATAAGCGCCCATTCAATCAGGCTACCATAAGGGGTATCTTTTTTTTTCCTTGAAAATAACTATATGCTCTTAAATTATATGATCACCAAGTAACACGCCTTTATATCAAAGCTCCGTCCAGTGGTGCATATGATCAGGTAATTAATTTGTTTTGAAACACGATATAAACGTATACGCTCACAATACGTGCATACTTGCCCCTATAAACGTACACCCTATTTCTACGAACACATTCGAAAAATTACACCAGCATATCTTGAGATACCATGGAAGTCTCGCTGTTGATGAGTATGTCATCTATCACTGAAAGAATAATTAGCCGTAAATGCGACACCTGTGTCAACTCTAGGAATTAAACCCGAGTGGACTAGTTTCACCACAAGAAACCTACCCAGTTGAGCTACGCTCACTTCACGATCAGGTAATTAATTAACACCACGTAGCAGCTAATATATTTGTTTTCATAAACAAAATTTTCTATGCTAATATATTTTCGATCGATATAATTATCGGAGGGGTTCTAACTTATGTTATGGGACAAGGGCATTATGCTCATTTTAAAAATATTAACAATAATAAACTAACATAATGGCCTAATGAAAGTGAGAGAAAAGAAAGGAATTTTCTGAATGGTGTATAAAAATAACTAAGATTATTTCATGAGCATGGGTACGTCACTGTCTGAAAAGCTGAAAAGAAGATCGTCAAACCTTACATGCTTTTTCCAGGGGCTGCTAATTCGCACATACATGCCGCTACAGTAACTCGCGCACCCTGCCACGTAATAAGTCGCACGGAGCGAACCCTCTCCCATCGCTAATCACGGCGGTTAGTGTTAATCACAGTGATTAGAGATAATCATGGAGCTACAGTAATTTTTCAATAAAAATAATAATAATAATTGATTTATAAAAGTCGAGTTGAAAGTTTTCTAATATTGACTTGAAAATTTTCAAAATCTAATTTGAAAGTTTTCAAATATTGACTTAAAAATTTTCAAATTTGAGTTGAAAGTATTTCAATTTTGAGTTGAAAGTTTTGAATTTGAGATGAAAATTTTGAATTTTGAGTTCAAAGTTCTTAAATTTTGAGTTCAAACTTTTGAAAACATTCAACTCAGATTTGAAAATTTTTAAATCAAGATTTGAAATCTTTTCAACTTACATTCAAAAACTCTCAAGTCCATATTTGAAAATTTAAACTTATATTTGAAATATTTCAACTTAGATTTGAAAATTTTTAAGTTAAGATTTGAAAACTTTCAACTCAGATTTAAAAACTTTTCTACTCAGATTTGAAACTTGAAACTTAGATTTAAAAACTTTCAGCTTGGATTTGAAAATTTTCTAATAAAGATTTGAAAACTTTTAACTTGGATTCAAAAACTTTCAACTGAAGATTTGAAACTTTCAACTCAAATTTAAAAATTTTCGTCTTAAAATTTAAAACATCAAACTTAAATTTAAAAAACATTCAAACTCAAAATTTAAAACTATTAACTAAAATTTTAAAAATTTTTGACTCAACATTCATACGTGATAAAAAAATCACGAAAAAAATCAGTGTAAAAAAAGGTGTGGGGTACAGACATGCTAACCACGACGTGCGCGCTCAGTTAGGCCTTTCAGACTTTTCCCATCGTCCATCTTTCGAAGTTCGAACATGGGCTAAACAATCTCAAAATCTATAAAAAGAAAAAAAAAAGGCCAGAACAGAAACGGAGCCCATGCTAACAGAAACGGAGGGATGATAGATTGGAACTAGTAGTTTCGAACGCAAAGCAAGCTAGGTGTCTGGCTTGGCTAAGGGTCTGACGGTTTGTTTGAAGTGTTTTTGAAAGCTGTAGTTTTTTCATGATCAGAAATTTTTTCTTAAAAAACTATAGTTGTAAAATAAAAACGAACTAAAAATCACCCAGCTTCTTCAGACCAACTGTTTCTCATAATTTTAAAATTTTCAAATAGACCTTAAATGAGAGTGGCCATCTCATTATCTCAAGTTGAGATTCTCAACCAACACGCAACTACTCCCTCATCCCAGAAACATCGGAAGCAGTGACTATCATTCATGTCTGGTTTATGTTGGGATACGCATAGGCTATGATAGCATAAATCAAAATTTTTCTATTGCGTAAACCAGGAACTATGCAAGTATGAAATCATAAATCGTTACCACTCGATGCTGTGCAGCGAAAGTAGGTACTAAGAAGCCGAAGGAACATTGGCGACATAGCGTGCGTCGATGTAGAGGAAATAGTAGATCGCAGCAGCCCGATCTTCTCCTTCTCGTGCGTACGCCTCACCGTGCTCTCACGCCGATCTGCACCACAGACTAGCGGCGCCTCTACCGGTATTCACACGTCCAGGGATAGAACACATCGCACGGACGTGCTAGTGCCTGTGCGCGGCTAGGGTTTTGCTCTGGAGGGGAGTGACGGCTAGGGTTTCTCTCTCACGACCAGCCTCACCACCTAAAGAATATATATAGGATCCATAATTGGGCCTCCGAGGCCTATAGGAGTCCCACTCGAATCTCTATCCGATTGGAGCATATATTGGATCTCCATCCAATCCCTTTATTTCGGCCTGTTAAATATGGGACCTTGTAGGTTCATGTACACTCGGCTACAACCCGAAAACTCATTTTCGGTACACGTGTCAACAGCGGCCCCTAGCAGAACATATTGACTCACCGAGCATACATAAAGATCATATCGGCTGAACCTCTAGTGTATACTTGTATGAACCTCTTTGCCTCATGATATCGATTAAGCTCAAGACTAGATATGTGTTATCCTTTAATAGCTCAATCATTAACTCGATCTTGTAATAGATTATTTAACCTGCGATTAACTCCTCAATCACTTTTGGCATGGCCATGCACTTCCCTAATTTATAACATCGAAGGGCCCAGAGATATCTCTCCAAGGGAGGGACAAATCCTATCTTGATTATTCATATCCCACTATATGTTTCATAGCATTCCCGAAGACTACTTTTATAACTACCTAGTTACGGAATAGTGTTTGGCAACCCCTAAGCAAGCTACTACACATGTTGGAAACCATGATAATCTCAAGTCTAAGGATTCTACACCAACACTAATATGAGACCACTAATGGCACATCACATATAGCTCTTACAGTGTCTCATGTTGGGTCTATCTAATAATATGTTTCTCAACATGTGTCCACATTATTAATTTAGTATCTCCATACCATGATCCATGAGACATAATCATCAATCAATGAATGTGCTGATCATTGTTCCATATATAATATTTGATCAGGGATCCTTTAGAAATAGTAACATAGAACATAAATAGCCTCATGAACGAATCACACACTACAACGGTCACCCACATCTCAATCGGGTGGCAACCCCCATTTGTGTCGGGTATGGCGCCCGTCACAGCGTAGAAGTCACTGATGTGAGAAGTTATCTCAATCGGGCATACGGCCGTTACGGATGAAGTTATCTCAATCGGGCCTCAACTAAAGCCCGTCACCGATAGCTTTGACCGAGACGACTAGTCAAACTAGAGCCTGTCACGGATGACCTATCTCAATCGGGTTCCAACAAGCGCCCGTCACGGATGACTAATAATCTCAATCGACCCTAAACTAGCGCCTGTCACGGATGACTAATCTCAATCGGGCATAATCTAGTGTCCGTCACAGATGACTATAACTCAAACGGACTTTAACTTATGCCCGTCACGGATGAGTATAACCCACAAAAAAATAAACATTGTTTTTTGGTTAGCCTCAGGTCTTTGCTAGCCATGCCCGCTGCAAAAGACAGAAACGGATATATTCCCTAGCATTCCCAGCATATACACATCCCCAGCATCCCCATTCACATGCACTTATGCCATTCACATATATTTCACATATCCATTCACATAACATCCATGTTTTTCACATATTTTACACATCCATTCACATACACATCCATTATTCACATATTTCACATAACATATTCAAGTGGTAAGCATCATAACCTACAAAACTGAGTTAATTGGAACAAATATATATTTAGCAAGTATTTACATAAATATAACAAATATATACATAAATATAAACATCAGTGTTACATAATCACATGTCTTTGACAATTCATTTAAGATGTTCAACAATGTTCATCATTTAATCTTAATCCTAAACATTCCTTTGGGGTGAATTATTTCGCGGAGGATGAAGCCGGCTATCTCCTCACGAATCTCCTCAAAGCTGCTAGCCGGATCCTTGGAAATTTTGTCCTACATATACATAATTCGAAATTAGTCGATCGATCTCTCTCTCTCTCTCTATATATATATACTTCGATGTAGTTAGTATATATCATAATTGAGACCACAAACCTCAAATTTAGCCAAAGTCTTCACCTTATCTTTGCACAAAAGGCGCATGTTGTGGCACACATGGAATCCGCACTGGTTGCCTATTTGTTGTTTCACCGGGAAGTCTTTTTTGTGGATAAGGGCGTCATGTCCTGTCTTACGAAGGCCTCCTTTTTCCACATATCGGCCCCACGCTTCATCTATCGCTAGTTGAATCGGGGTCCAATCATATGTTTTCTTATCAATTCTGGAGTTCAGGTAGTGGCATGTATTCCACTTAGGCGTTATGACTAGAAGGATTCAATAGGCACTGCGGCATTAATATAGTGAAAGTTAAATACTAAAGCTATACGTGTCATGCAATTGCATATATTTAGGGAACACACTTACTATTGATTATAGGCGCACATAATATACTCCCTGTCTTGTCGGGCCCACAAGGTGTCAAAGATATAGTTTACCAATCCTTGACGGTTGCCTTCGAGATTTGTGACAGTGACTACTTGTGGATCAAGGAAGGCAACTTCCAGTGCATTTTTCAGACACCACTTCCAACTATACCTACACGCAAGACAAACGCTCTTATAAGCATGTTATACGGATTGTTATTACTAATTTTCGTGAGCAACAATACTTACAAGGAGTAGCACTTAACGAGGTTTATGTCCACCGCTCAGAGCCTGTAGAGGTCAAATAGATCCTTGAAGTCGATCACAATAAAATTTGGTGGCCCAAGGAATGGGGCTCGGTCGTGTTCGCCTATTATATCGTTCTCTCTATTCTTTCTCTCACGTTAGATCTCTCCATGTAGTATACGTGAAGCTCCTTGCAAGCGGTGCCCATCGTGCCTAGCACGTCGTCTCCAACCAATGGCATGCCTAGTTGAAAGGACGATAAAGGAACAATCTTCTTCTTTACTTCCTACCCCTTGCTCATATCTAGCTTCATTGGAGCCAGAATTGAGCCCTGCAACTTTCCTTTTCCTCGCCCCCTTGCAGCAGGTTTTTCGATAGTTATTCTCTGAGGGGAAGAATGCGCCTTCCTACTCTCTTTTTCATGGGTGGGGGTTTAGGGATTGCCATGCTGTCGGCCTCCATATGCTCGTCCCCAAAATCCGTGTCATACTGTAACTCCACATCGTAAGATTGTTCATGACGAGCGGGAGCTGGAGGGGCTGAAGGAGTAGGGGCAGGTCTTAGTGGCGGATGACCGCTTGGTGCAGTGGTTGGCCTCGGAATCACCCTTATCTCAATGAGGTCCTTGGGCCATTGGATGAAGGTACCATGTGCATTTCCTAGGGTTAGGACCTCGTCGTTCAGTGGATGCTTTAGTGGGAAATGATCGAATTCGGGCTTCACCGAGTCAACTTGCACTTTCGCACAGTCGGCCCTAAGTTGCGCCCTATGCACTCTTTTCTCTGGGGTCGGCTTGAACGCAAGTCCCTCGACTACCGGAACCGTGAAGGTCGGCATCACCCTAATTGTCAGGGTGCATTTCGTTTGTTCGTGCGATAGATTCATCCATATTTTTAGAATATTATATAACATATGGATTCGTTAAGACTTTTATGCATTGTGAACGAGAGTTTTACCGTTATGTGGTCGACGGCGGCAGGGACCGATGGTGGACTTTGCGTGGGATTTGCTAAATCTTATTGCGTAGCAGTAGTGGCGGCCTCCGGGTTCTGTTGCTCTTCTCGGATCTCTTGCCTGATACGGGTCCTCATCGACTCGAGCTTCTTGTCGAATTCAGAGCTCACCTCAGCTCTGACCTGCTCCCGGATCTGGGCGGCAAGGCGTGCATCTTTCTGCGCCTTCGTGGCAATCCGCTTCTTGTACTGCCACGCGTAGTCTGGAAATCCAAATTTCCATGGAACGTTGGAACCAAGGGCCCTTGTTCGTCCACGGTGTTCCTTGGTGCCCAACGCTTTAGTGAGGATGTCGTCCTCGCGTCTTTGAGAGCAGGCCTCTTGCGAGGCTTGTTGCTCGGCAACCAACTCCTTCTGCAGTACAATTGAGTTCGGTTTAAATCAAAAGTACGATGGAAACAATGAGAACATATATTGAGATGAGGCACTTACTATATTATCGTACACTTGTTAATCTTGGAGATTTGGCAACGAAACTGTCTCATCTTCATTCTTCTGATACCTTGCCCTTACCCAGTTCCTTGCCCGTGGGTGTGGGATATCGCCAAACACCGGCGGCGTGTTCGATGCCGTTGCCGCTTCATCCTTCTCCTGCCATTGCTCTTCCTCCCCAGCATATCCTGCGGTGCCAAGCTGGTGCGGGTGCGAGTTCATAGCCTGGAGTGCCCGATAAGCATCGCTTCTGGCTCGGGATGTGGGGATCGACTTCTTCTCGTAGAATGTCTCCCAGAGGTCTGCCGTGATGAAAGGCCATTGCTCAGTTGGATCTGGAGTCATTGGGTTTAAGACGTACTCGCCGACCAACCTGCTCTTAAAGTTCTTCCAAGCATTCCCCATAGTCTTGAAAGCAGTCTGCTTGAGCCTGGCCTCGTCGGCTGCAGGATACTCGAAGCTCTCCTTGAACTTTAGCCAAGCAGCGTTCTTCTCTACTTCCGGCACTTGCTTGATGTCATCCACCAGAATTGTGAAGTTCTCCCTCCCTATGACCCCGCAGATCGACCTAAACCGGCTCAAAACATTCTGGAGACATGTCGGCAATCCAACCTGGTTCACCTCTATTATGGTGTACCGTTTCTTAGGGATTTTGTTCCCTATCCTGCGAGTTCGTGCCCTCGAGGACCCATTAGTTGTCGTCGACATTGGTTCACCTTGCTGAGACATCGTCTAAATAACTTACAAAATAACAAAATTACAAAATTAAATAATTTCCTAAATCACATCACAAATTTCCTATCTACGTATATATTTCCCATTAAAGTTCCTTGGCACCCACCACTAAGTCCTAAAATAGCTAAGAACCCTAAGTCCTAAAATCACTTAGCCACATAAATAAACTAAATTGCACATCTCACATATAAATAAACTAAATTGCACATCTCACATATAAATAAACTAAATTACACATCTCACATATAAATAATATCATTGAGTCATAAAAAAGTTAAAAAATAAAAAAACATCGGGCGGCGGTTACTAGTGGAGGAGGTCGAGGCGGCGGCCAGGCTTGGGGAAGGTGGTCGGTGGCAACGGCGGCCGACGCGGCAGTGGAGCAGAGGACGGCGCCGGGCTCAAGGATGGCCTGGGACAGCGGCGCTCGGTGGCGGCGAGGAAGGACGACGACGGGCTCCCAGACGGCGGCGGCGGCACGAGGGCTCCGAGACGGCGGCAGCAAGCTCCCATAGGGTGGCGACGCTAGGGTTCTTGGAGTGGCGGGACTTAGAAAAATTTTCGATGTAGACTTGAGGGAGAGAACCCATAGCCTTAATACGGTCAAACAAACATCTCAATCGGGCCTAGTATAGAGCCCGTCACGGATGAGTCATCCGCGATGGGCATTAGTTAATGCCCGATTAAGATGACGTCATCTCAATCGGGCATTATTTAAGGCCCGTCACGGATGACTCATCCGTGACGGGCTCTATACTAGGCCTGATTGAGATGACTAAATCTCTATCGGGCCTTATTTTTCCATTTTTTCGATGTGAAATAAATAATGTTTATATTTGTTTGCTATTTCTGAGTTGACCATTGTTGACCTGTAGTCAAATAATTAACTAAAGTACAATAATTCACTAAATTAATACAATAATTCACCAAATTAACTAAATTCACAATAAAAATTACTATTTTTATAAACTGCACTAAATAATTTACTATTTTCATAGAACGAAAAAGACGTGTTTAATGTTGCGATAGAAATTCATAGGAGTAGAAATACTTCATTCATACAAAATGCATTTTACTACTACAAAATACTTCATCCGTTACAAGAAATAGCAGAACAAATAAGTACAACAGCATCGGTCACAAGATTATGCCTTCCGTATGATCTGATCGAGCATATGCCACAGACTCTTGGGGATCATCGTCAAGGTCGATGTGAGGTTTTACATGAAGATTCTGGTTGTATTCTTCTTCATCGACGACGTTGTCAACACCAACAATTCGGCGCTTGCTATCCCTCACGATGTGCATCTTCTTATTTGCAGGATCTTTTATGTAGAAAATCTGCTCGACCTATTTCGCAAGTACGAATGGTTCATCGGCGTATCCAACCTTGGATAGATCTACTAAAGTGAAACCTTCCTTGTCGACTTTGACACTAGTGCGTATGTTCACCCAACGACGACAAAACAAAGGAACTTTGAACTTCACGTAGTTCAGGTCCCAGATTTGCTCAATGCGGCCGTAGCATGTGTTCGACCCAACTTGATTCTGGAATGCATCTATACGGACTCCGGTTTTTTGCATTGTGCTTTTGTCATCTTGTTTGACGATGTTAAATGTGTATCCATTAATATTGTATCCTTGCCATGTGTCTATGGCCCAACACGGTCCCATCCCCAACAACTGTACTGTCTCATTTGGGACATTCGTCGACATTGTAACACAATTCTTGAACCATTCGTTGAACTGAGAGTTATGTTATTTGTTAATCCACGTATCCAATCGTCCCAAGTTCTCCTGCCGGATTTTCGCTAAGTGCTCCTCAAGGTATGGGCCAACTTCTGCCATATGTTGGAGCACGGCGAAATGAGCCTGCGCATAGAAAGTTTGATTGGGCCTAATTCTTTTTCTCCCTATTGTGCCAACACCTGACAACCTTCCTTCGTGACGAGACGCTGGAACTCCGATAGGATCGGCCTCGGACATGTAATCGACGCAGAATTCAATAACCTCCTCGGTCGTGTAACCTTCAATGATGCTCTCCTCCAGTTTTGCTTTGTTTCGAACGTACGACTTCAGAACTCCCATGTACCTCTCGAACGGGTATATTTCTCTTAGAAAAGCTGGGCCACATAGTTTTGTTTGCTTCACAAGATGAACAGGGAGATGAATCATGATATCAAAGAAAAACAGTGGAAAAAACATCTACATGTGACAGAGGGTATTGACAATATCGGTCTGCAACCCATGTAGATCTTCGGGATCTATAACCTTCTGTCCGATTGCATTGAAGAAGGCACACAGACGTTGGATTGTGTGATGGATTTTGGGTGGAAGAATGCCTCTAATAGCAACTGGCAAGATATGTGTGATTAACACGTGGCAATCATGAGATTTCATTCCAGCCAATTTTAGATCGTCCAATTTAACGTACTTACTTATCCTCGCTGAATAGCCCGATGGAACTTTAATATCTTTTAGGCATGATAACATTGCGATCTTCTCATCCTTCGACATTGTGTGGCAGGTTGGAGGGAGGTACACTCTATTTGTCTCTGCATCTGTTACGGGCTGGAATTCACTGTGAATATTCATTTCCTATAGATCAAGGCTCGCGTTCAACCCGTCCTTTGTCTTCCCGAGAATATTCAGCAACAGGCCAACCAAACTCTCACACACATTCTTTTCTACATGCATGAGATCAATGCAATGACGGACCTCAAGATCTTTCCAGTAAGGTAGTCGCCAAAATATAGACTTTTTCTTCCACATACCCTTGTCCTTTGCCTAACTATGTTTTCTTTTCTTCCCAAACTCATTAGTTATGTCCTTGACCAAGTTGTGAACCTCGTCTCCGGACAAATCCTTGGGAGCAGGCTGAAGTTCTCTCTTACCGTTGAAAATTTTCTTCTTCCTTCTAAATGCATGACATAGCGAGAGCCACGTCCTATGACCCATATAAACTATCTTTCTTGATTTCTTCAGCCACCGGCTACGTGTATGTTCCATACAGTCGGAGCAAGCCTTCTTTCATTTCACAGTTTGTCCGGAAAGATTACCAAGTGCGGGGTAGTCATTAATGGTGCAGAACAATAGAACTTGTAGCTTAAAGTTCTCCTGACCATATGCATCCCTAGTTTCCACACCTTCTTTCCAAAGAATCTCAAGATCATCGATAACAGGCTTCAAGAACACATCGATATTATTGCCCGGTTGTTTCGATCCTTGGATTAGCAAGCACAGCATAATGTATTTCCTTTTGAAGCACAACCATGGCGGTAGGTTAAAGTTTGCAAGAAGAACTGGCCAAGTGCTGTGAGTACTACTCATGTCTCCGAAAGGATTCATGCCATCCGTACACAGACATATCCTCATGTTTCTGGGGTCGACAGCAAAGTCTTTGTGTTTTCGATCGATATTCCTCCATTGAATCGAATCCGCTGGGTGTCTAAGCATACCGTTATTCCTTCTCTCCGTGGCATGCCAACATACTAACTTCGCTTTCTTGGGGTTGGCAAAGATTCTCTTGAAACGATCAATGATAGGTAGATACCACACAACCTTCGCCGGACCATCCCGCTTTGACTTCTTTCCTTCGTCAGCATTTTTCTTTCGCTTGTATCAAGAAGCCTTGCAGATAGAACAAGCATTTAAGTTCGCATATTGCTTGTGGTACAATATGCAGTCGTTTGAACAAGCGTGTATTCTACGGACCTCTAACCCCAGGGGACACAAATCCTGCTTTGCTTCATATGTCGTCTCGGGCAATGTGTTCTTATCAGGCAGCATGGCCTTCAAAATTTCCAAAAGATCTATGAAACTCTTGTCTGTCCATCCACTACTTGCCTTCAGCTTTATTAGGTCTATGGTAGCTGACAATTTGGTGGGCTTTGCTTTGCATCCGGCGTATAGAGGCGTCTCTAAGTCACTGACCAACCTGCTGAACTTCATGGAATCTTCCTTGTTGTAAGCTGGGTCCTCAACGTTACGTAACATGTCTTGCAGCAGATCGTGATCCACATCAACCATTTCACTGCCTAATGGAGAAGGTACAAACATGTCATGTTCATCTTCATCTTCCTGATTTTGCGCACCACTTCTATCTGTACCTGCACCACTTCCTAATTCTTGCTCTCCATGCTTCACCCAACATGTATAGCCCTCCATGAATTTTCGTTGTATCAGATGAGCGTGTACGTCCACTCAGCTATCAAACATATTCTTATTCTTACAATCTGTACATGGACGATACATGTAATCGTTGTTTCTTCTTTTCCTATCCTCCTTCGCGGTGTTTATAAAATTTAATACGTCATTTCTATACTCCTGACTATGACGTTTTATAGTTTTCGCATACATCCAACTTCGATCGATCGCTACAAAAATAAAAAAAAATTAGAGAAACATCTTATAAGATAAGTATTGCTAAATTAATGAGAATTGATGAATTTTCTGAATTAATGATTAGTATTTCTCACTTACTTTTATGAATTTTATATTTTCCTTTGAAGAAAGATAAAAAACGTCCCCTTCAACCTCCCACCAAAAATAGTGAATAGTGGGATACAGTTACACTAGGCGATTGGGGGTATTTATAGTGTACAATAAATATCTGTAACGGTCTAAAAACTAACAACGGTGATGGACATATAAGTTATCTTTATCGGGCCTAAATAAAAGCCCGTCATCCATGAATGTCATCTGTGACGGGTCTTATTGTTATCTCCATCGGGTCTCAAGTTGAAGCCCGTCTCATATGATGGTCATTGGTGACGGGCTTCTTTTAGGGTCCGATTAAGATATTGAAGGTTATCTCAATCGGGTTTAAGTTAGAGCCCGTCACAGATAGGTGTCATTCGTGACGGGCTCGAGTTTTATGCACATTTAACATGTATGTGCGACCATATCTCAATCGGCCTCTTTTTAGGCTCGTTTGAGATGTATTTGTTATGACGGCCCGTAAAATCCAGTTAAGTGACAGGCCGTCACGGATGAGAGGATCTGTACTAGTAACATCTATCTATCTATCTATGCCTGTACTAATTAGGCACTCTGAGAAAGCTCCCACATTAACAAAATAATCTAACCATTAATTAGATGCATCATCTTATCAAGACTGTACGATCTGCGTTAAACATCATGAGCCTTCTTTTAAATCCCATCAAATATCTATGCGTTAAGTCCGATATAATCTCAGTTTTTAAAGCCTAGCGTGCGTACGCTTCTCATCCTCTCACAGCTGATCCGATCTCCAGCTGATCCCGCGAGAGGATTGTTTGATTGGGGAACGCGCGCGACTACGAGAATGAAACATGAGAGCATGCAATGCATGGTTCAATGACAAGAAAAAAAATACATGACATAAAAATTTCCGTTATCTTTTTACTATTTTACTTTGATTTTCCATTATCCGCATTGCCTTCTTATTTTCAAATTCAAAGGAGCATTGCCTTCTACTCCCATTGTTCCACGTATTAGTTGTCTTTGGTTTATATATCACTAGATATAGTTTGACCAATTTTATGAAACAATATAGAATTCTAACATAATATAAAAATATAAATTTAATAGTGTGCGTAAACTTTCCTTTCGTTTTTTCTCCTTGCCGATCTAATCAATGTATCAATCTCAAGTAACCGGCAATCAGCCGAGGAGGAACGCTAGCAAATTGCGGACTTCACCAGCGACGACGGCCCCATGACAAAATATATACTTTATTCTGTTCGGCAATTGTGCAGTTATATACACGGCAAGAAATATACGGGTAAAACCCTTTCTTTCTAACCTGATGATGTCTCGATCTGTACACACGTTTTTTTTTAAAAACGCATTAGTGTTGTAGAAGTTTTGATGCGTTGAATAGTCAAATATGATAGATGCTCTACTCCAGTTCTGCTAATCCCATGCTATTTTTCTTAATTAAAATTTGGTTGGAACTTTTTTCCTACTATAATCTTATCTAAACCTACATTGACCAGGACTCACTGACTACGTCATATTTGACCCTAAGACTTTCACCAGTTGAGATGTTAATACTCAGATCCTACAATTAATGTTCTCTTGCATCTAAGAAAATTATTATTGCATCTACATAAAACCAAAGGTATTCCATTAAAATTGCATGTTTCTTTATTTTCACAATATGTTGCGGTATTACAATTATTATAATTATAATTTGTTTAACACTCTCTAATATAATTTGTTCGATTTTATTTTGCTTATTTCCCTTTGAATGCTAAAATATTGTTCATCCGGTAACACTGATACAATGCAAATTACGCTGGTCAGCTATATTGTCATTATTCCTGAAGTTAATTAGTTTGGTACCGTTTTGGTTTTTTTTTGGTGTTATGCCAAAAGATTGACAACATGTCTACCATTCTGCTTGGTTAAGTACTAATTTGATTTGTTTTTGTCTTACTTTGCAAGCTAAGATTCAATCGTATAAGGGGAAAAGCTGGTGAATAAATTAGGCCATCCAAGCTATGACCGAGTTGTAATGGTTCATATCAAAATTTTCACATGGTATTCATTTCAAATTATCGATATCATTGGGTGATTTTAAAGTCCACTCTGTCTATCTATATGTGCCACTTGAAAAGTCTATCCGAGGATCTTTTATTTGTTATGCAGTCCATACATAATCAACTTTTCAGTTTTAATTTCATCGGTCTAATTCAATGTTGCACGTAACTATTCCACCTGCAACGAGGAATAATAATTAGGACACAACGTCAATTGGGTGATTGGGCACAGACTACTACCTCAGGGACTCTCCAGGTTTGATGCTAATATCTCCATCAAAATCTGGGTAGAACTTTATTCCCAAATTGGTTTAATTTATATGATTCTACTATAAAACATAATGTTTATGACTCAACACGTCATCACTGACTATAAATTTGAATTTTGAGATGTTGATCCACGAATTAGACAAATTTGTTTGGACCTATGATGCAAATGTAAAAAAACAACCCACTGCAATATGAGAATGGTGTTTTATTATTTAAACTTCTGTGCAATGCTCCATGTGATACTTTTTATATGATTTACAACAATAATGAATTGTTATGTTTTTAAATTCATTAGTTTTTATTGTTAACAAATTTATTCAGCCCGTGCAACGCACGGGTTGACGACTAGTATTAATTAATCAATAATAAGTTATCTGTTTCAAGGAACAACGTATAATAAAAATGTAAACATAGTATGTGATACAATCATTTCTATGATTACCTCTAGGGCATATCACCAATAGTTTATTACAAAATTGATTTGGTATCATAATTTTTCTAAAAACACAGTACACGTGCAATACACGCATGTATGTTTGGTGTAAGACTAGGTTTTACCATAGTTTTAAGAGTGAAACCTTCAGGACATACTACTAAATTTGTTTAAAGTACGTTTGATTTATTGTCTTCCCAAATTTTGGTGTTATTAAAAATGACAACCGAACTTGTCATTTTGGGGAGAGTAGTCATCAGCAAAACTTTGAAACAGATACAGATTTTAATAATGGATCGCTTTCATTTTAGTTAGGCTCACCTTGGACTACTTGCCAGACTTGCCAGATAAGACGAAACAATGCAAAGGAGATGTAGAGGAAGAGATCATATAGTAGTACTAGTTTCGTCCTATTTTCATTTCATCCAAATTGCACATCGCATTAAACAGTTTGTGAATTCTGGTAAGTCACAGGCCCAAAGTGCACAAGTAAAACCACATCGTTTTATTTCCGCAGTACAGTACAATCTATAACATCCTATTTTCACAAGACAGTACAAGCTACTTCCTCCCTTTCTCCGTACTTGTCACAATTGACTAGTACTATTTAAACATTTAAACATTGAATGAAAGTTTAAAATATTGATAATACAGTGAATGAAAGTTACATATTTGTATTTTTCGTGCAGCATACTCCTCTGGTAATAAATATTTGACAGACTTTAACCATAATTTTTAATTATTTGTCTTATTCAAGAATTTAGTGTGAATATAAAAAATGTAAGTCATGCTCAAAGTACCTTTAATAACAAAACAAGTCATAACAAAATAAATGATATTTACATAAATTTTTTGAATGAGACGAATAGCCAAACTTAAATTTTTTGAATGAGACGAATAGCCAAACTTCATAGTCAAAGTCAACCACAACAAACACTTGTGACCGGAGAGAGTAATTTGATACAGTGGCATAAATGTTTGTTCAAAAATTATTTATAAGAAAAGAGTGGTCAACGTTTGAATAGGAATAGTAGCAAGTAACAACTACTATGAAGAAATAAAAAGGGAAATAAAACCCTTTTTTTGGAAGAAATATCATGAAACAGAGGAAGCATACAGCTGCACATGAGCACATAGATGCACAGGATCAGCATAGACAAAACTGATCTTCGTTTGTTTTAAAAAAATCTGATCTTAGATTTTTCTTCTTTGTACAAGTCATGACTTTATAGCAAAAATAAACATGTTGGTTGGTCACTTCAGTAAAGTTGTCCAATGAGTATATGAAAATTTAATCCATCTCTACTCTGTTTTTTGTACAGCAGTAATTGAATCCATGATTACTTCTTGATCAGAAAATTTGCAGTTATGTTTTTGCTTAACAGCTCTGAATCTTCAGGTAGACCAACCAAAAATATTATTTTCAACGTTTACTAAAAGAATGGACCCATGTTGTAGCATGCTGAATTTTACACTAAGACACAATTGCCATCCAAGAATGCGACTTTGCAAAAAGTAAAGCCATATAAAAAATGGTGAACCATCAGCTCTTTCAGCTGCCTAGGCGCCCAGCCATGCCACATGTTGGGCTAAACATTAACATCAGCCTCATCTGTGACTACCCAAACGCATAAGGCCATCTCAGAAAGTTACACATTGGGTAATATTTTGGAAAATTCCAGCTGATCTCTCTATTTTGAAGAAAAAAATGTCAATAAATCAATAATTCGTCACATACATCCTTTGACAGGTTACGACAAAAGAATATTGTTTTCGCACTTTGACGTTCATAAGCATAGTTAGGTACTCAGGTTTGATCCTCAATTGATCTTATTTGATAATTTCGTTGTGTTTAGAAGAGAATATATTTTTCTTGCAAAAGAGCTCCCGCAGTGGTAACATAAACATTGATCGTTGTAAACATAAATGGTGTCCTAAGAAATGTTCTTAAACATGACTGGAGTTTTGTGTGATTAGAATCTTTCAATTGAGTATCATCAACATTGTAGAAACTGCAGTTACAAAGTACAAAAACTTATTTAAGTGCCAAACATGAGATTGCTTTATGGGAGACTATGCACTCCATAGTTCCCTTGTTAATCTAAGAGAAACTGGTAATTTTTTATTAAGAGATTTTTTTTCAAGAAAAGTTAAGGGAGACAGAGGCACCAGACAGGCTAAAGGGAATATCTAGGCACTGAAAACAGGAAACATCATTATTTCTTCCTTGACAAAATACCTATAGAAACTGAGGGTTTTCCAAAGAAAAATAAAAATACAGAAAGTGAGTTTTAGAATTTCAGTTTTTGCAAATATCTCAAAACCACAAATCTCTATCAGCATTTCTGATAGAGATATACCTGTTGTACAGACATTGGAGAGTGTCAGTACTTAGTGCTTACAATGAATGGTTGTACTTCTAAGGCAATGCTAAGGATGGCAATAGGCATGTCCTTAGGTGAAGAAAGCTAGCAAAGAATTAGTTAGAAAATCAGTAGGCATAATAGAAGTAGTTAGTCTACTGCTGGCAATATTTCTTCACAGATCATATGTGTATTATATACAAGCGACAGATAATCTAACAGAATAAAAAATGGTGGACTAATTTCTTAAAAAGAAAAGTAGCTCCTCCTCCTAGAACTTGATCTATAAATATTTTTCCAGCAGTATGCCAAAGGAACAGGGAAGTTTGCTAAACAAGTGCATGACAAACACATTAATGAATACAACCTTCTCTGAAACTCCACCGGTAAAACAGTAGCAAAAAGGGCACTCTATCTCAGCCCCTTTCAACAAAAGAACATTTTCCTGCATCTCATCTCAAATGAAGTTCTAGCATAACCATTATTATGTATGAATCTGGTCTATATCTACGTTATCCCAAAATAGCACAAGAACTATTTTATTATTCAATGCGTACTGAAACAATATTATACATATGAAAAACTCCGTTACCCGAACAAAATTATATATTCCAGGGCTAAGGCAGTAAAGGCCTAAGGCTAATAGCAGAGTATTTGATCCAAACATTTGCACAATTGAAGAGACTTATGAACAGAAGAACAGAGATGCGCACAGTTATACATGATATGGTCAAAACTGTTCTTTGAACACTGACACTACATGCCGATCCTTGCCCTCGTCGAACGGCAGAAAGACATACGAGTTGGCGAATTCATTGTAGATCTCCCCCGTGAGCTCCCCGTGAAGCGTGCGGCAATGCATATAGAGCACAACGTTGGTAACCATTCCATAAAGCATCAGAACCACCAACACCGCCGTTCCGACCACCGCCTTCACCACCACCGGCGCCATGCCAGCCCACCCTGCTCTGGCATCATAGGTCTCCGCGGCCACCCCACCAAATCCCCATAGCGTGACCCCTATCCCGGCACCGAACACCAAGAACGCAGAGAGCGCGGCGAGGCGCGCGCCGTTGAGCAGCCGGCAGCTCTGCCGCAGCGGGGACAGACCGGCGCTGGACTCGACGACGGCGGCGGCGCCGGCGAGGGACCAAAAGGGGACTAAAAGGAGAAGACCAAGAACGGCGAGGCCGGCGCTAAGCTGGATGGGGAATGGGAGGAGCGGGAGAAGCAACAGCGGCGCGGCCGGAAGCGCCGTGACGAGGAGGCGGAGGAGGGACGCGGGCGCGGAGAGGAGCGAGGCGAGCAGCTTGACGGGGCGGCCGAAGAACCCCGCGTGCGCGCTGGCGGCGGCGGCGGCGAAGGCGGCGAGGTAAAGGAGCGCAGCCGCGGCGGCCAGGGCGAGGAGCCGGAGGGGCACCCCCAGGGGCCCCTCCGGCGGCGTAGACCGGAGCGAGACCGAGACGGAGGGGGCGACGGCGGGGAGGAAGGGCGCCGGGAGGGAGAGGAGGAGGAGGGAGAGCGGGAGGAGGAGGAGGGACGAGAGGGCGAGGAAGTGGCGNNNNCGACGAGGCGGCGCGTGGCGGCGGCCGAACCCGCGAGGAGGTCGGGCCAGGGGAGGGTGGCCGGTGACGGATCCGGCCGCCACGGCGGGAGAGGGAGCGGGCTCGCCGGCGGGAGAGACGGCGGCGCCGGCGGCGGCGAGTCCATGGGTGGATTGGTGGAGGTAGTGAAAGCGTGTACGGAAGAGAATGTGATGAGGGTGGGCTGCCGCTGGAAATGTTGTGCTGATTTGGGGGCACGGTGGTCAGTGCTACTGTAACTGTATTTTTTGTGGTTATGCTGTTAGGCATATTGTTTGAGCGTTGTAACGGGATTTTAATCCTATAATACTATACAAGTATCCCCATTTTAGTGTGGTCTTCTCTCTATCCTATAGGTCATGTTTGGAAAATGGGTTTGGGATATGATTTTTCATCTCTCAAAGGATAAGTTTTAATCTTAGCCATCCATTCTTCTCACCTCATTTCATCTTATCCTTTGTCGACGGGTTATATCCGTAGACGTTGACAATATTCTAAAGGTATTGGGGTACGTTGGAATAAGTATCTACACGAAACGACATCAAACACACAAAGACAAGGATTATATTGGTTCAGACCCCTCGTAAGGTAATAGCTCTACTTCAGTTTATATGTAATTACGATGAGAACCACAGAGATTATAATAGAGAACAATGGAAAGTATCAAGTACCGACAAGATCTCTGTCGAGAACGACTCGACGAGATCCAAGCGGCGAGTTGTCTTCAAATCCTTCGGATTGCCTCTGCTATGGTGGTGACTTACGCTATGATTTGATGATCCTGTACCCCCTAAGAGGCTTTGTATTTATACTACAGACTGTCTTGGCTTTCAAGTAGAACTCAGAGAGTACTTTTGGCCTAGGAGATTATAGAGATTGTATCTTCTCCTAATAAGACTCTAACACCTTCTATTCGAAATACAATTTTCCTGATTATTAGCCTAATTCCATAATATTAAGGTGATATTCCCGTATCCTAAGGGTATATCATATCCGTATACTTCACAACCCCAAGAATAGGAGGTATGTCTTATCCATAACCATGGCAGTAGCCCCCGACTTCAAATCAAATGAATTTACAATGTTCTCAAACCGAAGTCTTTGAATAAATGATGTCATATCTGCCTAACGTTCTCGAATTATCGAGAAGTTATGAAGTATTCGACAACACCATCAAAAAAGTAACGGTTCACCATGAATTTGAATTGAAGTCTAAAAAACTGCCATAAACAAACCGTGAAAGTCACAGCGCTCGTTTCTCTTTCCTCCCCGAAATACGAACTATCGGACGTGACCTATAAATTTCAATTCTAATATTCATTTGGGTTCCATTTGCGCAAGTAACTTTCCAGCTCCTACGCACCCAACTCTCATAATCTCCACTAGCCAAACGAACCCTAACTCCAGACATCTCCCTCACCCTCAAGTCAATCCAATGGATTTGGGAAAATCCAATGTTGACATGGAGGATTTGAAGCAGCTGTAGATTGAAGGATCCTTCCCTGGGAAAAATTCCTTGAATCGATCGGAAGGAGGTACCAGTCCTAACCCCACACTAGGGCAAATAATCTGTCTGGGGATTTTGTGCAATGTGGTTTCCTGCCCCCTCCTTCCGAATTCCTTCTTCTCCTTTTGAATTACTACGGCCTTCATCTTCTCCACATAAACCCAAATTCTATAGCTTTCATCAGCATCTTTACACATCTTTGTGAGGCATACCTTGGGATAGTACCTTCCTAGATTTGTTTAGATACCTTTACAAGCTTAGGTGGATGAAGGCACGTAGAATCTCCGGTTGTTGCGGCTTTCGTCTCTGAGACAGGATGAAAGCGAAATACATTTCCTTCAACTGCCTATCCTCTCGAGGATCGTGGAGGTCGAAATGGTTCTACCTCCACGTCGAAGACCGCCCAGCCTTCCTTGCCATCCTGAACAAGAAGCCCACGCGCTTCCCTTCATGGACCTCTAGGCCATCCTTAACCCTTCTCTCAAAAGCTTTGTAGATAAGATCCACGACCTCCGAGAACAAGGGTTGTCGGGGTATGGAGTCGCTGAAGACTTTATACGTCATCGGATCCAACCTCTCCAAGCCCACGCCCACCCCACATACGAGTACACGAGGGCACAGCATAAAACACGGATCTCGGTTCGGGGTATACGTTCTCGTAATCCTCCTGACCTTAATTCACATAACGATGAGATCTTGAATATTGATATTAATGTCCTGCTTGCAGAACTTGACAACGGAACCGTGGCCACCCGGGTTGGTCATCTGGTTATCAATACCCCACTTGACCTGGACAACCTTCTCGCCCCACTTTGCGACCTCCCGTCTTCGGACAGGGATGCCGCCATCAACGTAAGTGACCTTGATTGCTATTTTTTCTTTTGACTACTATTATCCAAAAGAGTAGTAATCTAAACTTTGCAGGTCCTGCCTCTTACGGACATCATTGACCCGCTCGCCAACCACTAGATCACATCTTTTCTAAAAGAGAAGGCGATCTCGGAACATCCACTACCAAGAACATTCCTAGCAGCAGTGGAACGAAATCCTCTAAGAGGAGGTGGGCGGCTTTAGCAAAGTCGTTCGGAGCAGAAACGGTTGCACCGACAAGTGGTTCTGAGGTAAGTCATACTCCCTATGGTCCATAGTCCATCCTGAGGAGGATCTTTGGTCCTGATTTACATATCTTGCAGACCACTTCCGGGGCGAAGTCTTCTTTCACTAGGGAAAAAGATGCTCCTGAAGCAACACAAGCCCAAGTAAGTGACCGTCTTTATCAATTTTATATTCGGTGTTCTTGCAATGTATTCTAAGATGCTTGTTCCCCTCTGTTGTAGCACTTCTCCTGCGACCTCGGCTCAAAGCATCGGTCGCGAGGACATGAGCTCCGTGCCTCCCTCACTCGTCATCACCGCATCTGCTCCTCCCCTCCTCCACCCGGTGCCTCCCCTTTCGTCGTGTCGCTTTCCACGATTGATAGGCTGGTGGAGGCTAGCCGCCTGCTGCAATCCGGCACGCGTGATGTTCTCGCTGAAGTCGAGCAGCTCCGGAAGGCAGCCTCGACTTCAGACAAACGCGTCACCGAGTTGGAGACTCAGCTGCGTGAAGCTCAGAGGGACTTGAAGAAGTTCAAGGACCTAATCACTGGCCACAAGAGACAACGGCAAGGCTGGGAGAAGCATCTAGAGGAGACCCAGGAGAACCTAGCGTCGCTTCGACAAGGCCTCTAGGACAACTACGAGCAGCTTGATATGGTGGCCCGTAGCTTGGGCGTGCACGAGATAGGTCCCGAGTTTCCTGACGAGACAACCGTCTTGGGATCTCTGGGTTCCCTCATCGGCAAGCTGGTGGGCACGTCCATGAGGCATGCTGAACAAGTCACCGAGGAGATGTGCACCGGTCTCCGGACCAGCGTGTGTCACGTTCTCGCGTGCCTAAAGCTCACGCATCCCGAAGTCAACCTGGAGGAGGCATTGGAGAAAGGTGGGCTGACGCGACGTGCGAGGATGTGATGTTGGAGCTCGTCGATTTAGGGAAGAGCGTTATTCCCTTTTTTGAACAGTAATTGCTCCTCCCATTATAATTTTTAAGAACAGTTTGTTAGGCCTATCGTCCTCTGAGAATGATACCCTTCTTTGTTGTCCGTAAGTTTTTTGGTGTGATTATGTTGATATTTAGATGTATCAAAGACGAGGTCGTCCCACAAGGAGGATGTCCTCGCAATTTTAATGTTGCGGCTCCTTCTCCCCGGGCTTCCTCGACCCCAAGTGGCGACAACCAAGCTTTGGTCATCGTCAATGCTGATAGCGCGCTGGATCCACAGGGACTCCAACTTAACTCTCTTCTTGAGCTAAATCAAGGTATGAGACTTGACCTTTGTAGTCCTTTCTCCAGTGCATGTGGGGGAAGCTAATCGAGATCACATGTCATGTGTAGGCCTCGAGAACGATCTAGAGGAGAGAGAACGCCGCGTCGAGTTCTAGAAGGCGAGGTTTGAGAAGGCGGAGCTCGAGAAGATAGGCAACATTGTCCGCAAGGATTAAGCTATAGAGGCCCTTCGAGGTAGGGAAGTTTAGATCGACGTCTATCTCGAGGGTTGTTGTCTGGCACTGCAACGCCTTTGCGAAGTGCTGTGGGTGGTCCGTCCTTCTCCCGAGAAGTCCTTAAGCGATTATCTGTCATGGATGCGGAGTACGTGTGATCATCTTGTAGGGATTGGGAAGCGGATCAACAATAGCCTGAAATAGGAGTGTCGTCGCACCAGTCGGTATCCTGGTGGTCACATTCTCGCCTGCATCTGAGATGGGCGTCCACAGATGAGCTTAAGTTTTCTCCGAGAGGGCTTCTCACATTCTCATATGAGAGTTGACGAGATCGACCACCTCGAACAATTCCTTGCTCCGCTGGCCGAGAACGTCTTCTACACAATGAACTGGCAGTGGCCATCCTGGTAGTTTATGTACCTAGGGAACACTTAATGTACATGTTAATGTTATATATATATATATATATATATCAGAACTTAAAGTAAGAATTGAAATATATTGTATAAGTATCTGAAAGGAACATAGTGTACGAGTACTCTCACAAGGGTTGCCTTGAGCCGACAGAGTATGGTACTCTCCCTAGCCCCTAGCTGTTTTTGTGGAAAAGTCGTTTTCCATAAAGACAGCTGAAATCTTATAATAAACTAAGCTGAAGCTGCGAATTCCTAGCCCCCAACCGTGAAGTCGGGAGAACCAATTTTCAGTTACACGTCTTGGTTAATACGCTCAAGTGGGTACTCTAACATGTCCAGATCTAACATGGTCGTTTGACCTTGCATGGCCTGACAAACTTTCATAGTGCTAAGCGTCCCCAGCCGAGGTCCATGGGACCCCAAAGCTTGCCAGACTAGCGTAAGAGGACAGTTGGATCGACTTTGAGACAAGGCGATATAAGAAAAGGGGGTCACAGGGTAAAACACTTCGAAAGAAAGGAATTTGGAATACTGTATATTATTAAACTAAACTTACAGACTTTAGTACATCGATTTTATACATAAAATTTACATAGTTGGTCGATGTTCCAAGAGTTTGCCAACTCACAGCTTTTGTCATCTGCAATCTTGAACGCGTCTAGCCTTAAGACTTCAATCACCATGTACGGTCCCTCCCACTTGGGTGACTGCTTGTTTCGCCCTTCTTGATTCTGAACTCGTCGGAGAACGTAATCGCTGATGCTGAGTGTACGGGCACGAACACGCTTTTCATGATAGCGACATAGGGCCTATTGGTACATGGCTGCTCAAATGACAACACGTTCTCGATGCTCCTCTAGAAGGTTGACATCGTTTGCTCGCTGCCCCTCCTGGTCTTTACTTGAATACCGTTCAACTCATGTAGACCGATGTCGCAGCTCAGAAAGAAGCATGGCCTCGGAACCGCACAAGAGAAAGAAAGGAGTCTCTTTGGTGGAGGTTGTCAGGATAGTGCGGATGGCTCACAAGACAGAAGGGAGTTTGTCAACCCAGCGTGTGTCATAAGCCAAGAGCCTATCGTACACACGTGTTTTGAGCACAATACCGTTTGCCCGCTCGACCTGCCCGTTACTCTGATGATGGGAGACTGATGCGAAGCAGATTTTTACTCCGAATTCGATGCAGTAGTCCTGAAAGGTGTCGCTAGTGAACTGGGAGCCATTGTCTGTCAGGATCTGATGTGGTAATCCGTATCTGCAAAATATCCCTTTCATAAACTTGATGGTATGTTCGGTTTTGATTTCTCTTGTTGGCTTTGCCTCAATCCACTTAGTGAATTTGTCGATAGCCACGAACAAGAACTTGTAGTCGCCTTATCTTTGAGGAAACGGTCCAAGGATGTCAAGCGCCCAGCACGAGAACGGCTAGGTGAGAGGGATAATTTGGAGTGCTTGAGCCGACATCTTGGTATGTTTGCTATGAAATTGGCAAGTTTCGCACCGTTTTACCAAGTCGCAAGTGTCTTGAAGGGATGTTGGCCAGAAAAATCCTTGTCGAAAGGCTTTTCTGACCAGAGTTCGCCCGCCGGTGTGTGATCCGCAAATTCCTTCATGGATATCAAGTAGCAAATCCTTGCCATCCTCGGGAGAGACACCCTTGAGCAAAAGTCCGTTCGGGGCTTTTTTGTATAGGTCGTGGCCAATTATACAATTAGTTTTTGCCTGATAGGAAAGTGTTTTTGCCGCAGTGTGTTTGTCTGGAAGCTTGTCAGCATCCAAGAAATTGATGAGCGGAGTATGCCAATCTTCCGTGGTCTCGATGTCGGCAAGGATGTAAGGGAGCGGAGAACGCCCCCGAGCTGTTCTCGGTGTTGGCTAGGGTGCCTTCGTCGTTCGTGGGGTTTTGTCAGGATGTCCAAAAAGGTCACTGGTTCAATAGGTTCTCTTTTGGACGCGCGCCGTGCTAGGTTGTCGACGTCAGTGTTGTCTTTGCGATAGATATGACGTACCTCCAAACCATCAAACTTTCGCTCCAACTTCCTAACTTCTGCAAGATACTTGGTCAACTCTGGGTTAGAACATTTGTAGTCCTTGTGCACTTGGTTGGCGACTAACTCTAAGTCCTCTTTCATAATTAATCGCTTTACTCCAAGTGCTGCAGCTGCTCGTAACCCAACGAGTAATCCCTCGTACTCTGCGGTGTTGTTTGTAGCTCTGAAGTTGAGGTGTATTGCATATCTGAACTAATGCCCCGCTGGAGATGTCAGAATGAATCCTACCCCTACTCCCTGGCTGTTGAATGCCTTGTCGAAGGCCATTGTCCATGTCTCGTCACTTGTCTGACCGATTGCGGTGTTCTCGAGAACGGTCCAATCGACAACAAAGTCAGCGATAACCTAAGACTTGATGACTATATGTGGGATGAAGTTGACATCTAATTGGTTGAGTTCGAAGACCCATTTAGCAATGCGTCCGACGATGTCTTTGTTCCTTACCACTTCGCCTAGAGGAAAGGAAGAGACGATCGTGACTTTGTGGGCCTAGAAGTAATGACGCAACTTCCGTGATGTCATGACTACAGCGTAGAGAAATTTTTGGATTTGAGGATATCGAGTTTTGGCATCGTGGAGGGCCTCGCTGACATAGTACACGGGATGTTGTACTTTTTCCCTCTCAATGATAATCACAGTGTTAACAGAATAAGGTGTGGTAGCAATATATAGAAATAGTTCTTCCATTGGCTGTGGGGCAACGAGTACAAGAGGATTGGACAAGTACCGTTTGAGCGCGATAAACGCGTTCTCGGCATCTTGTGTCCACTCGAATCTATCCTGTTTTTTGAGTAGGGCAAAGAAAGGATGTCCTCGTTCTTCTATCCTGGCCACGAACCGGCTTAAAGCTACCATACATCTTGTCGGCGACTTCATGTTCTTGATGACCTTGATCTTTTTGGGTTTTGCTTCAATTCCTTGTCCGGAGAGAAAAAAAATCCTAACAACTTCCCCAACGGTACTCCAAATGTACACTTCTCTAGGTTTAGTTTGAGCCGATGTCGCCGGAGATTGTTGAACGTTTCTCTCAGGTCATCGATCAGCTTGTCGTTTGTTTGTGTCTTGACCACGACATCGTTGACGTATGCCTCCATGTTCTTACCGATCTGGTCATCAAAGGCTCCCTAAATCTCTCGCTAATATATGTTGCCTGCATTGATTAATCCAACGGGCATCTTGGTGTAGAAGAAAACACTGAAGGGCATAATGAACATTATCTTCTTTTCGTCCTCCTTGGCCATGTCGATCTGGTGGTAACCGGAGTAAGCATCGAGAAAACTCAACAACTCATAACCAGTGGTTGAATCCACCAGTTGGTCAATGCGAGGAAGAGGGAAGTGGTCCTTCGGGCACGCCTTGTTGAGATCGGCGAAGTCTACACACATCCTCCACTTTCTGTTGGCCTTGCGCATCATTACTGGTTTATAGAGCCACTCTGGATGGAGAACCACTCTGATGAAGCCTGCTTTGAGTAGCTTGTCCAGCTCTTCTCAAATAGCTTCTTTTCTGTCTTGTGCGAACCGCTGCAATTTCTGTTTGACTGGCTTGGCATCGGGACGCACCATCAGTTTGTGCTCGATCACCTCCCTAGGGACTCCAGGCATGTCGGATGGTTGCCAAGCAAACATGTCTACATTCTCGCGGAGTAAGGTGATGAGCTCGAGTTCCCATTTGTTGTCGAGCGTTGCCCTGATCTTGACTGTCTTGTCGGGGTTGCTGTTGGCCAATAGGATGATCTTGATTGCGTCGTCGGGCTTGGGTGCCTTGTTGGGTTTGCTCACTTTCCGAGGGGGTTCTGAGGTGGTGGGTGGTGTGGGAGTATGCTCGACCATGTCAAGGCTCCTCTTGATGCATTGTACCGCTACTTTCATGTTCTCGGGGATTATGATTGTTTCTTTTGGGCTTGGCATCTTTAGAATCTGGTATGCGTAGTGGGACGCCGCCATGAATTTCACAAGAGCAGTTCGTCCGAGGATAGCATTGTAAGCCGTGTCAAACTCCTCTACGTCAAAAGTGATCTGCTCTGTACGAAAGTTGTTAGCCTGGCCAAACGTCACAGCTAGCCTGATCTTCCCCTGCGGTTTGGATGATGATTCTGGAGTGATCCCATGGAACACTACTGGAGAAGTTATCTTTGCCCGGATGGCAAAAATCACATTAGTCCCAGTTCGAATAGGAACCGGGACTAAAGATCATTTTTAGTCTCGGTTAAAAAGTGCGCTGGGACTTTATGATCTTTAGCTTCGGTTCACTTTTTGTCAAGCTATGTCAGGCCGTCGGGCATCTTTAGTCCCGGTTAGTGTTACCAACCGGGACTAAAGATAATCACTTTAGTCCTAGTTGGTAACACTAACCGGGACTAAAGATAAAAATGATTTTTAGTCCCGGTTGTTGTTACCAATCGGGACTAAAGATCAAATACCTTTATATACTCCTTCTTCCTCCTCCAGCCCGAGCCATTGCTGCAAAGGTCGGGAGGAGGAAGGGAGGTGGTGCCAAAATTTTTTGTTAAAGTGTTATGGTGATAATATATAAATCGGAGTGTTCTAAAAAGTTAGTAACTTCATCCAGAAATGATGTATGCTTAGCATATTACATTTATAGCTATTTTCTATACATTATTGTCTTTTATGGAAATGATGAGAGAAAAAAATTGTTTAGGGAAAATGAGGTTACTTTTTAAAATTAGAAACAAGTGGATAAAAATGTTATAAAAGAGATGACAAAGAAAAAATATAGAAAATTATGATAAAGGAATAGAAAACCAAATTAATTTAAAAATCGTTAAAATAGTTAGAAATAAGTACGACACATTAAAGATATGTTTAGAACTTTAAAAAAAATTAAACATGAATAATATGTGGGATTATTGTATAATTGTTGTATGATTACTTATATATAATTACTGTACGATTATTTAATTAGTTTGACTTTCGTGGATTTTCTTTTTACGATTTTTGTGCATTTCAGGTAGATGGATCGGCAATGAATGTACACCGCGGACCGACGGTCGTCAAAGTTTATTGAAGGCATATGTTATTTTTTGAGTGTTGCCAATGCCAACAAGCATAAGAGTTTTATATGTCGTCCATGCAAAAAGTGCAAAAACCAGAAGGAGTATTCTACATCAAAAACTATTCATGTCCACTTGTTTGAGTTGGGATTCATGCCTAGCTATAATTGTTGGACCTCGCACAGAGAGTTAGGGGTTGCAATGGAAGATGATGAAGAAGACGCGAACATTCTTGACTGGGCATAATACGGTGAATTTGAAGGAAATACAACAGGCGAGGCGAACATGGCTAATGAAGATAACGACGATGCAGATGATCTTGGTCAGATGTTATGCTACGTAAAGAAGGATTGTGAAAGTGAAAAGGAGGTCCAGAATTTGGAGCGTATGTTAGCGGACCACAAAAAGTCCTTGTACGCAGGTTGCGAACAGGGGCACAAAAAGTTGGGTACCACGCTGGAATTCTTGCAATGGAAGGCAAAAAATGGTGTGAGTGACAAGACATTTGGCGAGTTACTGAAACTCGTAAAGAACATTCTTCTGGTGGGAAATGAATTGCCCGAAACAACGTACAAAGCTAAGAAGGTAGTCTGCTCTCTAGGTCTGAAAGTACAGAAGATACATGCATGTCCGAACGATTGTATCCTCTATCATGGTGGGGAGTACGAGAACCTAGAAGCATGCCCTATTTGTAAGGCACTACGATTCAAGATTAGACGAGATGACCCAGGTGATATTGACGGACAACCTTTGAAGAAGAGAGTTCCTACTAAGGTGATGTGGTATTTCCCTATAATACCACAGCTGAGGCGATTGTTCAGGAACAAAGCGCATGCAAGAATGATGCGCTGGCACATAGAAGAACGTCAACAAGACGGGATGCTGAGACACCCAGCTGATGGGTCGCAGTGGTGGAACATCGACAGAGTATATCAAGACTTCGGAGAGGATGCACGAAATGTAAGGTTTGATTTAAGTACAGATGACATGAATCCATTTGGAGAGATGAACAGTGGCCATAGCACTTGGCCTGTGACCATGTGTATCTACAACCTCCCCCCTTAGCTATGCATGAAGCAGAAGTACATCATGATGTCGATTATTATTCATGGCCCAAAGCAACCTGGTAACGACATTGATGTGTACCTAAGACCATTGGTTGAAGATCTTAAACTTATGTGGAAGAAAGAAGGTGTCATCGTGTGGGATGAGGACAAACAGGAGCAATTTAACCTACGAGCGTTGCTGTTCGTAACCATTAACGATTGGCCTGCACTTAGCAACGTATCCAGACAGTCAAACATGGGGTACAAGGCTTGCACCCAATGTATGGATGAAACTGAAAGTATCTATTTGAAATATTGTAGGAAGGTTGTGTACATGGGTTATCATCGATTTCTTGTTGCAAGCCACCCTGTTCGGAAGAAAGGCAAGCATTTTGAACAGAAGGCAGACCACCGTACTAAGCCTAAACATCGTAACGGAAAAATCATGTTTACTATGGTGAAAGATCTAAAAGTAGTATTTGAAAAGAGACCTAGCAGCAAACCTATAGCAAGTGAAGATGGTCACGCGGTGATGTGGAAGAAAAAGTCTATTTTTTGGAAGTTACCCTATTGGGAAGTCTTGGATGTCCGCCACACAATCGACGTGATGCACCTCACTAAGAACCTTTGCGTCAACCTACTGGGCTTCCTAGGTGTATATGGGAAGTCGAAAGATACACTTCAAGCACGTAATAATCTAAAGCATATGAAATAACGCAACGGCCTTCATCCGGAACCAAAGGAGAAAGAAGGTCATTACTTGAGTCCGGCCAGTTACCCTTTGAGCAAGGTAGAGAAGGAAAGTATATTTGAATGTTTGGAAAGCATCAAGTTACCATCTGGATACTCCTCGAATATAAAGGGAATAATAAGCATGAAGGAGAAGAAGTTCACAAACCTAAAGTCTCATGACTGTCACATGTTGATGACACAACTGCTTCCTATTGTAATTCGAGGTATCCTTCCTGATAATATCCGGACAACAATAACAAAGCTATGTGCTTTCCTCAATGCAATTTCGTAGAAGATCATCAATCTAGACAGTTTAATAGCCCTTGAAAATGACATGGTCTAATGTCTTGTTAGCTTTGAGATGATCTTTCCACCATCCTTCTTCAATATAATGACGCATCTTCTATGTTATCTTGTTAAATAGATCTGTATTATCGGTCCTGTGTACCTGCGCAACATGTTCCCTTTCAAGAGGTACATGGGTGTTCTGAAGAAGTACGTTCATAACCGTTCTTGTCCGGAGGCAAGCATCGCCAAGGGGTATGGAACAGAGGAGGTCATTGAGTTCTACGTAGAATTTATTGAAGACCTTCGTCCAATCAGGGTGCCTGAATCAAGCCACGAAGGGAGACTATGGGGAAAGAGGACTCTTGGAAGGAAAGCAATAATGACTGTAGATAACAATTTATTTCGTAAAGCACATTTCACGGTTTTGCAACAATCTTCGTTGGTGGCTCCTTACATCGAGGAACACTGGGCGATTGTTCGCTCCAAAAATGTCGGAAAGTCCGATGCCTGAATTACACGCCATCACATTGATACTTTTCCCGCTTGGCTGCGACAACATCTCATGGGTAACGAGACGATTGACCAACAACTAGCCTTCTTGGTGAGGGGACCATCTTGCTCGATCTTGACATTCCAAGGATATGAAATCAATGGGTATACATTTTACACAAGAGCCCAAGACACAAAAAGCACGAACCAGAACAGTGCTGTTCGTATCGATGCCATGAGATACGATGGGACAACCAACACGTATTACGGTGGCATTGATGAGATATGGGAACTCAACTATGGACCTCTGAAGGTGCCTCTGTTTCGGTGCCAATGGGTTAGGCTAACTGGTGGAGGCATAACGATTGATGACAGTGGGATGACAACGGTTGACCTTAACAAGGTTGAATACTCGGACGAACCATTCGTCCTAGCCAATGATATAACGCAAGTTTTCTACGTGAAGGACATGTCTAGCAAACCAAAGAAGGGGAAAGGGCCCGACGAGCCAAAGCGCCATGTGGTTCACGGTGAAGGACAAGACTGATGAAGATTACGATCAGTTTGACGAGCAACCACTGTTCACGGTGATGGTTGACCCGAGCATCCTTCTATCAAATGAGGACACTCCTTACTCATGCAACGATCATAGCGAAGGAACATTCATGAGGAGAAAGTACGTGAGGTCAACCATAACGCTGTAAATTATTTTTAATGTAATGACCTAGGTTGTTGTATGGACGATGTAAATTATTTTGAATGTATTGAATTATTTAAATTGGGCATGAATTGTTTATATATGATTATTTAAATTTAACTATCAATTTTAAACTATTTAAATCGGGCATATGTCATTTATATATGATTTTTAAAATTTAATAACAATTTAGACTATTTAAATCGGACATATGTTATTTATATATGATTTTTAAAATTTAATAACAATTTTAAACTATTTAAATTGGGCATATGTTATTTATATATGATTTTTAAAATGTAATAGCAATTTTAACTATTTCAAATGTTTTGTTATTGTAGTTTGTAATTATTTAATTTTTAGTCCCAGTTGTTAACTCTAGCCTGGAAAAAAAAATTTTTGGAAATAGCGGGAAAATTTCTTTTGTCTCGGTTGGTGGAAACCACCGCGACTAAAGATATCTTTAGTCCTGGTTGTTGGCCACAACTGGGACTAAAGTTCCCGGGGTATAAGGCGCATCGCCTTCTCTGGCACGATCCCACACTTAGCCGTTTTCACCGATATTTTCGCCGAGCGCCATCACCGGCTAGGGTCTTCGCCGTCGCCGCCGCTGTCATCTCGCCGTCGTCGTCGTCGTCGCCGCCGCCGCAGCCGTGCGTCGCCGCCCTCGCCGCCGCATTCACTTCAAGGTTAGGCCCGATATCTCAGCCACCTCTCCTTCTCCGTTCTCTGTCTCCTTCGGGTGGCCACCGCGCCATCGATCTTCGGTCGCACCGTCGTCGTTGTCGTCGCCGCCGCCGCACGCCGCCACCATCGCCGCCACTGTCGATGCCGCCGCGCCACTGCCGCCATGGCTGATGCCGGCTACGNCCGCCGCGCGCCAAGAAGGTGTCACCGCCGCCGCGCGCCGCCATTGTCGCCGCCACTCCTGCCACCGCCGCCGCTGCCGCGCGCCAAACGTGAACGACCGAACGACTGAACGTAAACGAACGAACGACTTTAACGAGTTTCATGACCGAACGAGTTTAAGAAGCGAACGAGTTTAACGACTTTAACGAGTTTAGGGATTTTCACGACCGAACGACTTTAACGATTTTCACGACTTTCACGATGTTGATGACCTAACGTCTTTAACGACTTTAGCGACTTTCTCGACTGAACAAGTTTACTGACTTTAACGAGTTTAAGGACCAAATGACTTTCACGACTTTAACGAGTTTAAGGACCGAACGACTTTCATGACCGAACGACTTTCATGACTTTAACGATTTTCACGATCGAACTAGTTTAACGACTTTAATGAGTTTAAGGACCGAACGACTTTCATGACCGAACGACTTTCATGACTTTCATGACCGATGTATATGTAATCTACATGTTTTAACTAATTATTTTTTATTGTCAGAATTACCTGGTCCAGCTGCTGACCGCTGACGTCGCTCATGCTTACGTGGTCCTAAGGCCAACAAACAAAACTAAGGCAAGTTACATGAAACTATAAAAGTTTTCGTACATTCCTATGAAATGTATTAGCTGTATTTAAAATGTACACATGTAGGTTTCATATTTCTTAACTAGGTGAAATTTAACATAGGTTTCATATTTCTTAGGTAGGTGAAAATTAGCTGGTCATCGTAGTTCTCGAGAATGTCAATATATATATAACAATACACCTCGTTCATGTTATGAACAGATGGCCAATCGCGATGATGAACAGATCATCTATGACCAGATCGCAGAGGGCAGCAGTCAATACTAGGTGGATGACAATGGGAACGAGGACTCCAACCAGTATTTGAACGAAGAGGGAAACGAGGAAGGCCATGAGGAGAATAGTGACAGCCAACCGGCCGTTGGAGAGAAGAAGGGACTCAGACAACGAGGTGTCACGAGGAAGGTGGAGGGGAGACACATTATTACTGAAGTAAATCCAGACAGACGACCAGTTGCCCTTGCCGATGCAACAACGAAGTTTGTGTCACACAGCGGTTGGGTCGTGAGGGATCACATGCCCATCAGCATAGTAAACTGGCGCCAAACAAGGGCACATGGGGATGAGGAGGAACAACCTTATCTCCCTGATACAGAGAAAGAAATGTTGTGCACCACGATGCTTGAGACATTCATGGTCCCTAAGGCAGAAAAGCAAAAAGTGAAGGATTGGACTTTAAAGAAGATGGTCGAACAGTTCTGACAGTACAAGAAAGAATTGTACAAGAAATATATCATGAAGGGCCTGACACCTGACACCTGACTTTGACAAAATGACCAAGCTGAAGGATCATTGGAATGCGTTTGTCGCATACAAGATAGGGGAGCAAGGGCAATGATAGATAGAAAAGAATAAAGCCAATGCCGCTAGAAAGAAGTACCATCACCGGCTAGGGTCAGGCGGCTATAAGAAGGCAGTGACAAAGTGGAAGAAAATGGAAGCAGGGTTGCTAGAAAGAGGTATCGTTCTGGCCACAGCCGATTGGCCGACATGATTAAAGCATTGGTACTATGCTCACGGTGGAACGCTCGACCTTGGTGATGGCTCCCTGATATTCAGCGATGAGATTCGCGAAGCAACAAGCTGACTGACGAAAGCAGTAGAGGCCTCTTCTCAGGGAACATTCAGGCCCGACAGAGAGAAGGACGAGCATCCAGGCCAAACGCGAGGAAAAGGCTTGGTTCCATGGAAATTTGGATTTCAAGAGAACATCCACATGTACAAGAGTCGCATGAGGAGCAAAAGTGATACTAAGGCGAAGTTAACAAATCTTGACTATAGGTTCGCGACGCAGGAGTTAAGGATGCAAGAGGAGGTGGAAAGACGGGTGGACCAATGCCTGGCCGAATAGCAGAGGGAGCAGACCCAACAACATGTTCCTCCCGTCATGGTGAGCCCCTCCGGCAATCGCAGCAGCTGCGCTTTTACAGGGTAAGTAGGAGAACATGGCATGAAAGTTGCAGCAGGGCCAGCTCATGACGAGCCACCGTGCCCCGTTGATGAAATCACGCAGCGGACACCGTGTGAGCTGCATAGTCCCTTCAAGAACATATCACTCAAGGTATGCGCGTAGTTTTATGATATATGTCTTGTACCTTGCGAAAGTTGGTGCACATGTTAATTACTAATTAACCTCGATTCTCGTGAAGGTGGCGTCGGGCATAGCCATACTAGTGTACCCTTTAGGGACATACCATTGCAGGCCGATTCCACCTGGATACTCAAGGGTCGAAGTAGAACTAGTGGAATGAGGGTTCGAGGACCTCGAGCTGGACATCCCCGGAGGAGACGGAGAGACGAAAATAGGAGACACAACCCACGCCATTATACTATGGTGCAAGCGCTACATCGTGTTTCCCAGACGAGAAGCGGCGTCCGTTCCTACATCTCCTCCGCCTGCACCGTCTCCTTGGCAGGCACCGACTCCTCCGAGGTCTCCGCCACGGGCATCGTCTGCTCCATCTTCAATGCCGCAACCAGCTGCAAGCACAAGAAAGACTTGTCCACCTCGTCCTGCGCCGTCAAAGTCCAGTGTACAAACGAAGAAGCCAAGACTTGACGAGCCTAAGCTCCCTGCTCTCAAGACTAGGGCATACGACCGCACTCCCGAGGAGACTGATGAGATCGTAAGAGCGCAAGTGAAGGCGCACTTCAAGCCACGGAGTCCAGTAAAGAAGATTCCTATAGACTCGTCATCTAAGGAGTTCTTTAAGAAGGTGTGCATATCGGTAAAAAAGACCTTACTATCCGACTATGATCGATTAATAACAAAGTCTTTTAAGAAGGGAAAAGGAAAGTCCAAAGAGGTCCCTCAGCTCGGAAAGCAACCAAAACAATTGATTGATCCGTTGCTACCGCCTGGTGAAATGGAGACAAGACGATTTATGGCGAAGGCAGGACTAAACAGGGAGCAATTGCTGGCCGACGCATTAATAAAAAAAGAAACAACAGAGGATCTGAAATACAAATTTACCCTCGGTGAACCACTTGTCAAGCTTGATCAAGTTCAAACCCTCTCTACACAGATGTACCGATTCCATTAATACTACATGAAAAAATCAGCCGCCGGAAGAGTGATGTTCGGTCCGAGAGTAAAAAACTCAGATTACTTCCAAGGAGATGATGAGTTGTGGGTCTGTTTCCAGGAGATCTTCGACATGTACCATCAAGACACCCCTCGACGTCTCTCTTCTCAGTCTATGGGTTCTGTAAGTATTGTTTAATTAATTTTATTTCGTTCCTTAGCTCCTTGTATGTAGCATCGAATGATTGCAGTGTGCAAATAGCTGATGAAAACGTTCTTTTTTCCCATTGTAGAATGGAGATTCAAATATGCCATAAGAAGGGAGCTTTCAGGGTTGGATTCATGGACCCCCGCAAAGTTAACACTACGGTGATAAAGGATTTTGAGCAAGAAACAGAGGATAATATTCTCCATTTCCTGGTGCAACAACATTTCAAGACTTTCATACTATTGCCGTACAACACCTCGTGAGTTTTTACCTCCTTTTGTACTAATTTCCTTCTCGTACTCATACCATGACATATATATCATCTCACGCAATTTGCAGATTCCACTGGGTCCTTTTTGTTATAGACCTTACTGAAAGCAAACTCCGTGTCTATGACTCAATGGATAAACCGAAGGAAACTTTCACCAAAATTTTTGAAGTGCTAGACAGGTAATGTCATCCATTGCACTGTCAATATGAGTGTCGCTATTTCTACTATATATGCGGATCTCGGATAATTAATCATAGCTTGCAACTGTGCATAGGGCATGGACACGGTTCCGTACACTCGTCCGCGGGAATTTCAAAGAAAAACTAGATGTCAGGATGAACTTTCTGGTGAGTACATGCTCCAAAATTATATTGAATCATTTAATTTGTTTTAAAATAAAAATATATATTAAATCTGTTGTTTCGATCTCCTTTAGTGTCCAAAATAGAAGACAGGGACGAACTTATGCGGCTACTACGTTTGCAACTATATTCATACCATAACACATGGAATCAACGGTGACAAGGATCTCGATGTACGTAAACATCCTTCATACATTATGTCTCAATCTCTTAGTGATTTGATATATTTATATCTCATTTTTTGAAATGATAGGTTCTTTGGATGATGGAGCAACTCCCTTACGATGCATTTATATAGGCCGTTCAAGAACAACTGATGAGAATTATCATGGATCAGGTTATTGATCCCATGGGAGAATTCCACCATGATGGAAAACCTATTCGTCAACCGCACCCACGATTAGAATAGAAGGATTGTAATATATATATACATACCATAGATTTTATCTGTATATGTAATTACTTATATGTCTGTATATATTTTGGTAATCTATATATGTATATATTCACTTATGTGTCTCTACATATTTTGGTTATACATATATTCATATGTAATATATATATATACATATGTATGTAATATATATGTATAAATACATTTATTACATATATTATATATTATGCATATATATGTATTTATACATATAGCATAATATATAAACAAGTAGCAAGCAGCATATGCAAATTAAAAAAAAAAGTAAAAACATCTTTAGCCCCAATTATTTCAACCGGGACTAAAGGTAGGCATCTTTAGTCCCGGAATCGGCGTCCCGGTTTGCAACTCGGGACTAAAGTGGGTTGCAAACCGGGACTAAAGATGGATTCCCCAGTTGTGGAAGGGCTGGTCAAAAGCGACAAGCTCGCTTCTAGGGATACCCATTGCATCGAGTGTGCTGGCGAAGAGGAGGTTGATGGAGGTGCCGCTGTCGATGAGGACGCGCGCTACTTTGATATTCCGAATGGTAGGCTCGACTACTATCGGATACCGGCCTAGCACAATTATTGTTGTCGAGTGGTCATCCTCAGAGAACTCAATCTTCTGTTTAGACCACTTCATCTTGGTAGCGACTTTTTGTGACGTAGAGCAGGCTTCGCGTTCTACCATCTTATACTCCCTTTTAGAGGTGTACGTCGTAGAACCGCCGAAGATATGGGCTATGTGCAGGTCAAAATCTGGGAACACAAGTTCGTTGTCGGACGAGAGATCATCAGTGCTCCTCTCAACCACACGAACTCGCTTTCCTTTCTCGAGGGCCAGCTGTTTTGCCAACGCTTTCTGGAAGACCTGGCACTCCTTCAGAGTATGTGTGCTGATCTTGTGGATTGGGCACCATTGTCGTACTGGTTCATTAGCTTGAAGGGCTGGGCGCTTTGGGGGTGGGTTTGCTTGTTGTGCAACAAGGATCTCTGTCTCCACCTTGCGTTTCCCTTCCTTTTTGCGATTTTGTTTCTTCTTCTTAGTGGACTCTAGTGCTTCCTTGTTGTTCGATTGCTTTTCCTCGACCACCTTTTCTTTTCCATCTTTTCTCCTAAGGGCATCATCTATGTGAGCACACTAGTCGATAATCTTGAATAGCCTCATGGCAGAAGTGATTCGCCTTGTGGCCAACTCTTGGATGGTGTATCGATCTCGGACGCCTGACTTGAATGTGCGTATGACAGAAACATCTGTGATCTCGGGGATCGTATTCCAGCATTCATTAAAACACCATATATAGTCCCTCAAGGATTTTTCCGGGTTCTTCCTAAGGATGTGTAGATCGTCCTCGACGGCATGCCACTTGTACGTCCCTTGAAAATTAGCGATGAATTGTTACCATAGTGATAAACCCTGAGCTCCACTCGATACGCTTAGGGATCTGGTTGTCCCGATCTTTCGGTGAGTTGATGATAACTACGATTTGGGAGAAACGTTGATGACCCGACTACAATTGTACGAGAGGTTGTTGTGTTGCACCTTAGCGATCGATATACCTCTCCGTGCGTTGTTGATCTTGTTGGTGCAGATCTACCTTATTCCTGTAAGAAAATCGAAGAAACAACCAAGAACAAGATAAAAACAATCTGAATTGCAAATAGAAATTGAATACAAATGATAAGTTGGGATTCCGTAATGAGCAAACTGACGATCTAACCAATCACGGGACTACACGACAAAGTAGCGAAGCTAAACTTTAATCTAAACAAAACCTGAGAAACCCTAAAGGGGTACCTAGCTATTTAAGGAGGTGGGAGGATAATCAAGGGGGTTCCTAGGTCGTGCTCCACCAGGTTGGGGTGTACCCCACATGGGCCCTACCTGGGCTGGGGTCCCAGATGAAGTTACAAGCCCATAGGCCCATTATAGGTGACGCAACACATTGTTTTTTCAACTGCAGATGATTGAGATGGAATTTGGAGATGAGGATGGATCCATTGGAAAGAGGACTCTAAGAGCTTTCCATCAAGTACTCATGGGCCCAAAATGAAGCTCGCATGCATATTTGGCGGCAATTTGAAATCAGCACTCTAGCAGGTAGCCGATTTGGATTCCAGAACATGGACAAATTGAACTTCACATCTTCCTGTTGACATATGATGTGAGCAACGGTTGTATCCACAGTAGCCATGGTCACATCATCCTCCCCTTCTTCACAGAAAATTGTTCTCAGGTTTTCCATATGGTGCTCTGTGCATAGTCCATTTAGAACAATCTGTTTCTTCTAATCAAAACAACGTAAACTCGAAGTAGCATGACTGGCAATAACATGTGTCTCTAGATTGTAATTTTTATCCACATCTACAGGAGGTTCTAAATCCGAACATATGTAAACTCTGTGCACCAAATATATTCTGCTATCATTATATTCACCAAAGATATGAAAATTAGCATTAGTTGGACATGGTAAACCAAATTTAGCAAATAATTTCTCCTTCAAATTTTTAAGTTCACAAAAGTCATCAAACAGAATATAGCCCAAAGTACTTAAAGAAGATAGCAATTCACATTCCTCAACTTCATTAGCAATGTGAACAACATGCTTAAAATGAGCACATAAAGAACGAACACTAGAAATGACATGTTCATTTACTAGTTGTGGCATTAATATAAGTGAAGCATTATCACACAACTCTTCTTTATCACAAGGAATAGCAAACAAATCAACTTGTCACAAAGGAATCTCCTTAATTGGTTCCTCTAATGGCTGCTCTACTATAGCATGAGAAGTGGACATGTGTAACGCAACTTGAGAATACTCACCTTCATTTATCTCAACACCAGTTATTTTACCTTGCAAACTTTCTTCAGACATGGTAGGTGCTTCATGCTTCTCCTCTTGCTTCTCAAGAACATCATTCTCCTCCTTTTGTTGAATGTTCTAAACTCCCTGCAAAACATTACTAACAGGAGACACAAAAGATTGCTCCTCCCATGTTTGCACATCATCATTGCACAATGATATCAGAGATTCAGAAACAAAGGATAAATCATATTGTTTATGTTTTATCGCATTTGATATGATTTGACTCTCAATGCTATGAGCAAGCATGAATAGGTGTCCAATATGATTATATGTCACATTGGCAAGCATAACCTGAATTTCAGAATTGAGCCCATTGAAAAATCTACGCATTGTGTTTTCATTGTATTTTTTAAGACCACTGTAGATGATACAAACTTTAAATTCATAGATGTACTCTCTAACAGTTCTATCACCTTATTTTAGATTTTATAGTTTCTCAAGAAGAATACATTTGTAATAAGAACTCACAAAACACTTTCTCATCATGGTTTTGCACTCATCCCAAGTTTTGGGTTTATTACTAACATAACTCCGCCAAAAGAATGCAGAAAAGGTAAACTTATTACTAGCAGCCTTAATCATTTGATCATCAGAAAAATCATATTTATCAAATTCATTGTCTACTACTAGCTCCCAATCAACATAATCAACAGAATCGTACTTACCATCGTAGAATGGTAACTTAAATTCAACTCATGTAAAATTATAGTTAGGTACCTCATATGTATCACGTGGAGAAGTCGTCATATCTCGTCGAAGGTGAAGAAGTCGATGTTGAGCATGAACATCTCGTATCCCCTTGTGTAATCCTGCCATGGTTAGTAGCAAACAAGAAACACACGTAAGAATATGCATGCTCCTATCAACTACTAAGTAGCAGAGGCTCAAATATTATACATACTCAAGCTTTTAACCAAGCACTTACAAGATCTTACCAAAGCAAGCGGAAAGGTGACCACACCGACTCAACCTAGACTCAATGGAGGTTGGATGTATCGATACCTTGGCAAAAACTTGCTGTATGGCTGCAATCAAATCTATGGAGCTCTGGGTAGGCTTAAATATGTAGCAAAGGACTAGCAAATGCTCAAATCAGAGAATGCAAAATTGAATAATTGTTCAAAGTCAAGTACCGTGCTGGTCCTAGGCTAGAACGTACTAGAGACACGAGCCTAGACACAAACGATACCACAAGATAGCACTAGGAACAACTCAAGCACAACTCTGATATACAAAAGCAAACTCAAAGATAACAGCTGATTTTCTCTTTTCTTTCTTTCTTTCTTTCTTCTTCTTTTTTTCTTTCTTTCTTTTTTTTGGTGCAGCTTTTGTTTTTTTAGCACATTTCTGCCTTTCTTTCTTTTCTCAGCAAAAAGGACTCAAGGACCTGAATGCAAGATTACAGGGACTCAAATGTAAATATAAAAATTATAGTGACTCAACCGCAAAAGTGCAAACCCTAAAATTTGATCTAATACAAAAATGGAATGCTCTCGTCCCATAGATTCCATTTTTGCAAACAAATCTCGAATCCGACATAAATTTTTTGACCAATGTGTCTAACAACTCTATGGTGGAGGAGGAAACTACAGTGGGGAGGTAGAGTGGGATCCGGCTAGGGGGAGGTGGAGAGTTCGGATTTGGTGCACCGCATAAAAAGGAAACTGATTTCCAGCTGATCCAATCTACTATTTCTTCCCAAATCGAACTGAAACCAATCTAATCTAATCTCCTCCTTCGATCTTCCTCACGCGCAACAACACGGATACAACCACGGGATATGGCACAACCACACAATACAAATCCTAGATGTAACTCCAAAACCAATCGACAGAAAATGCCCGAAACGAGAAAAACGGAACCCCAGCAGCGACACGATTCCGTTTTTGAAGATCTCGACAACAAAAAAGACGCGACGGCGATGGTGGTAATAAACATGCCGATAACTCAAAACTCTAAACGACTAGACGCTAAGACCAGCAACACGACTTGACGATGCAACACAAAACTCAACATAGCAAAAACTAAAAAGAACAATGCAATGGCACAATGACGATGCAAATTTTTTTTGTATGGCTGTTTTCTGGTTATAGGTAGATGAGAACTCCCCGAGCAACGAAAGCTCTGATACCACTTGATAAACACTGAGCTCCAGTCGATACGCTCAGGGATCTGGTTGTCCCGATCTTTCGATGAGTTGCTGATAACTATGATTTGGGAGAAACGTTGACAACCAAACTACAAATGTAGGAGACGTTGTTGTGTTGCGCCTTAGCGATCGATACACCTCTCCGTGGCTTATTGATCTTGCCGGTGCAGATCAACCTTATTCCTGCAAGCAAATCAAAGAAACAACCACGAACAAGATAAAACCAATTTGAATTGAAAATAGAAATTGAATACAAATGATAAGTTGGGATTCCATAACGAGTAAACCGGCGATCTAACCAATCACGGGAATACACAGCAAAGTAACGAAGCTAAACTTTAATCTAAACAAAACCCGAGAAACCCTGAAGGGGTACCTAGCTGTTTAAGGAGGTGGGAGGATGACCAAGGGGGGTCCTAGGTTGTGCTCCACCAGGTTGGGGCGCACCCCACATGGGCCTCACCTGGGCCGGTGTCCTAGATGAAGTTACAAGCCCATAGGCCCATTATAGGTGATGCATCACCTTATTTCTTGAATTGCGGATGACTGAGATGGAATTTGGAGATGAGGCTAGATCCATTGGAAAGAGGACTCCAAGAGCTTTCCATCAAGTACTCATGGGCCCAAAACGGAGCTCGCATGCATATTTGGCAGCCATTTGAAATCAGCACTATAGCAGTTGGCCGAATTGGAATCCAGAACTTGGACAAATTGAACTTCATATCTTCCTATTGACATATGATGTGAGCAATGGTTGTATCCACAGTAGCCATGGTCACATCACATAGATCTTCCCAGGAAGAAATTGAGCAAGGTGGGAGGTGTACGAGCCATGACCGAGCAGAACCTTTCAACACTCTCGGCAAATAGTTTGCCAACGCGTTGTCACTTGTGCCGGCCGCGTATAGAACTGTTGAGTAGACATGCAGGAACTTTTCTGGATCAGTGCTACCATCGTACTTTTCTACCGCTGTAGGATGAAACTTGTTTGGTCATTGCACCTCTCGCAGAGCAAGTGTGAAAACCCGGCATCCGCCTCCCGGTATAAAAGGTGGACGACGTTTTTGTGGCCTACGAGAACCGCCTCCAATGGATGATGATGACGACGAAGGATCACCGTAGTCGGGGGTGCAGCCCCTTGACCTATGGCCTTGTCCCTGGTCCCTCCCGAAATTTGGGGATTGCAAGTTTCATCGTCGTCGGTTGTCATCATGTTGTCGTCGACCTTGACCGTTCTCGCCCTGTTGACTTTGACGGTCTCGACGATATCGATCGTTGTTGCGATCTCTTCAGTTGTCGTTGTCATCCCGCCCTCTGTTTCCTCCGCAAGATGCGCGAGGTTGACGATGGTCGACATTGTTCTGATCTTGTCGCTCCCGCCTACGCCCATTCAAGTGATTTCAAAGGTCACGGTCATCTTGATGAGGAGGGGGTTGATTGCTTTGTCTTCTTGGTGATGCGTTTCGGGGATTGCGGCTCGGATCCCGGCTGGGGTGTGGACTAAAGGTGTCCTCGGCAACATCGATCTCTGGGGCATCGTTTTCTGGTGCTTGGTCTCTACCTCGAGGACGGGGATCTCGAGATGGTCCTTGTGGGTTTGATCTAGCCATGGCCAGGAAGGCAGAGTTGAGGTTGGCTATCGTTGACTGTATCCGTCTAACCCAGTCATCTACTTCTGGGAAGGTAACTGGATCAAACGGAGTTCGTTTTAGCAACAACTTGACCACGGTGAAGTGCTCAACAGGAGTTCGAACCAGCTCCTCAGGTTGGCGCAACGCAATGGGAGTAGGTGGTTCTTCTCCCAAACGAACTTCACCCTCTTCACAAGCGTCCTTGACAACCCCTTCGATCACGTTTACTTCACGCGGAGAGTTGGATCCTGAAGATTCCAAGCTGTGGAAAACGGAGGGTCCACAAGGATCGATGTCGATGAGTGTGACCAAATGATCTGGGGTTTCCATCTCGCTATCGTCCACTGATGCATCTCGAGGTTGATCTCAATGTTGATGGATCGGACAGCAGGGAACACGAACCATGGATCTGGTGATTTTCAAGAAGATCTTGCAATCGGTAAGGGGGTGACTTTGATGAGGACACAACTAGCTCGGATATAACCATGACTACCTTGTGTATTAATCAGCCAAAGGTTAACCAGTTCTACATAAGATTTACTTGTTATATTTTTGAACATACGTTGCTACTCAATGAGTTTTGTTTGTTTTCGTTTGCAGAGGCACTTGCTTGGATGAAGGAAAAGAAGCCGAGCATAACGAATGCATGGAATATCAAAGAAGTTGATTGGGGACCAAACCAAGACCTTCTCCAAGTCGACTTCGGGTGCAATTCGGAGTCCAGGACCAGTCTGCACTAAAACGGGCGCCCAGGTCGCATACGTGCTCGGATTGGGGCATTCTTTATATGGATGGAAAGCTAAGAAGATAACCTTTCCAATGGTTCTGGTCCCATCTAGTGCACATCAGACTTTTTGATTTGTGGATCATGCATCACGCCTTGTACGGAGATGTACGCTGGATATATCGATCTTTGCAAGCATCGAGTTTAGCCTTCACTTGAAGTATTACCCGACATTCGAGCAGAGAGTGCTGCGACGTCTTGTGGATTGAACACCAGGTGTCGTGGTTTGGAGGGGACTTCCTTGTCGGCACCTGACCCCCTACAGGTGTCTGGGGCTTGGCCATCTTAGGAACTCATCCTAGAACTGAAGTCATCGTCTTTCTCTTTCCAAACTGGACGCGAGGAATAGCTGATGAAGGATTGTTTTCTGTTGTCCTCACGGCTCTGTTCTCGATCCCAGCTAGTATAGGGTGAGGCAAGATTGGAGTTGCGACGAAGACGGGGAAGACGATGGGTCTGACTTGAGTCCAAACAGACATTGGCTGAGTAGGATCTCCCAAGCCATGACGAATGTGGACATTGTTGTCAAAAGGCCCTGAGCTTGAAGCCATCTCGGCAAAATTTTGAGTACCAAGCCCTCCTACCTGGCACGCCACTGTCGACGGGTTATATCCGCAGATCGTATTCTGAGGGTATTGGGGTACGTTGGAACAAGGATCTACACGAAACGACATCAAGCACACAAAGACAAGGATTATACTGGTTCAGGCCCCTCGTAAGGTAATAGCACTACTCCAGTTTATATGGAATTACGATGAGAACCATAGAGATTACAATAGAGAACAACAGAAAGTATCAAGTACCGACAAGATCCCTGTTGAGAACGACTCGACAAGATCCATGCGGCGAGTTGTCTTCAAGTTCTCTGGATTGCCTCTGCTATGGTGGTGTCTTGCGCTATGATTCGATGATCCTGTACCCTCTAGGGGGCCTTATATTTATACTGCAGACTGTCTTGGCCTTCAAGTAGAACTCGGAGAGTACTTTTGGCCTACGAGATCACAGAGATTATATCTTCCCCGAATAGGACTCTAACACCTTCTATTTGGGATATAATTTCCCTATTTATTAGCCTAATTCCATAATATTAAGGTGACCTTTGCGTATCCTAAGGGTATACCATATCTGTATACTTTACAACCCCAAGGTTAGGAGGTATGCCTTATCCATAACCCTGACATCCCTCTATTCATTTTCATTTCCCAATCCCACCACTCCTAACCCATTTTCCAAACACACCCACCAATTGAGTCCTACATCCTTTACATCAAATCCAACGACCCAAATCCGTCGAATCGAACGACTCCGATCGCCCCACGTCTTCCACCTCCACCTCCCATACAGTTAGCATCCCCAAATCCCGTACCCCAAGTCCCGCATGAGTTCACGAAGCCACCGTTTCCAATCCATCCCCAAGTCGCCGCCCAAATCATGCCTCCCCTCTGGTGGCATCCGATGGATGCCTGGCTGCGGAGGATCACCTCTCCTCTGGTGCCGATGACGTCTGGAGGCCTTCCTCATGGACCCGGTGACCCAACGCAGCGACATATCCATATTCCACAGTGCCATGTCCATTGTCCACACAAGTGGCAAGGAGCTTTTGGTTCCACTTCTAACCTTTTTTTGCTCGCTACCTGAAGGCCAACGATTATTTTCACTTAGTAACAGTTTGCTATTGCGGCTTACTGCATCCCAAATAAAATTCCACTCATCATAGAAGTAGAATTTGTGTATCTATTACCTCTAAGCTTTGAGCCACCAACGATTCGCAGTCATCGCCCATTATGGACTTGCCAAGTTTCTGGTGGTGCCCATTGTGGATGAAATTAATTACTGATTGCCTGAAGTACTCATGTTTCATGAGTATAACAAAGAACAGAGCTTGGGTATCTGTAAAGTGGTTATGTTGTCATAAAAGGACAATAATGTGAGTTTTCTGTCTACATCTCAAATGTTCCCTTTAATTTTTTTTATGCTACTTTCTAACTTCGCCCTTTCAGTTTAAATCTCATAATATACATTGTTTCTTATATACAGGATTGAATCTTTTAGCCTCTACATAACTGAAAACTTAATCGAGGTTCTGCATATTTTTCGAAAATAAAACAAGTATGAATATGCTAGGCCTGCATGTTTGATTCATGCATTATAAATCTTCTCTTTGGGAATACTAGCATTTAAAGTCAAGGATATATGCGGAAATCCCAGTAATGTTTGATTAATATATAGACTATAGAGAGGTACGGTTTGTTCAAATATATATCCTTGACCACCAACGCCCTTCAATTTTCATTTTATGCAAATAACAACCAACTTGACATCACCTTCTCCAAGCATGAGGGAATGATGTAGTTTCACGGGCAACCTGCATCTATACGAATGATCCCTTGTGGTGATATTTTGTTTGTTTTATTTAGTACAAGCAACAATTGTTTCATGTTTTCCCTCGTACATCTCATAAATAGATCACTCAAACTTATTCAATTGCTCATGACTGTCGTAAGATGCTAACTGTCTTTCTCCCTATCGCTATAAGGGCGGTCAAGCCAGTTCACACTAAGGTAGTGATAACAAAGTTGTGCTACTTTTTTAATCAAATTTCACATAAGGTTTTTGATCCAAAGGAATTAGGACCCCTCCAGGCATTCGCAGTTGAGACAGCTTTCCAGCTAGAGATGTATTTTCCTCTATCTTACTTCAATATGATGTTGTATCTGATTGTTCACATCATCCCTCAGATTATTGAACTTGGTCCTCTATACCTACATCAAATGTGGACGTACGAGTGGTGCATGTCAGTTCTAAAAGGGTATGTCCGCAATAGTGCTCACCCGGAGGGATCGATGATAGAGGGGTACACAACTGAAGAGGTTGTTGAGTGCTGTATATATTACATAAAGGATGTCAATCCCATTGGCATACCCCTTGCTCCACACGAGGGCAGGTTAACTGGGAAGGGAATCGTAGGTAAGAAACGTTTCTATGATAACAAATACAAAGCAGTAGCGGAGACACATAGCAGTGTACTACAACAGCTCGCCATTGTTGAGCCCTACATTGAACAACACATGAACAAGATTAGAGCATTCAACCCCGGATTATCCGCTGATTGGGTCTGAAAAGAACAGAAGTGTCATTTTCCACGATGGTTGAAGGATCAAAACCTGTCGGTTGGTGAATCCCTCAAGGAAAAAACCTTGCAAAGGCTAGCAGCTGGCCCGTCAAGCCTTGTGACCTCATGGCAAGGATACAACATCGACAAATATACGTTTTACATGATAATCAAGGACAAGAAATGCTCAACATAGAATAGTGGAGTTCGTGTCGAAGCGCTCGACACAACCGGCTAGGAGAAATCGTACTATGGGATCATACAAGAAATTTGGAAACTTGACTACGAACTAAACATCCAGATCCCTCTGCTTCAATGCCAATGGGTGAAAGACACAACAGACGTTGCCTTGGATTACTACGGTCTTATGGTTGTGGAACGCAGTAAAATAGGCCACAAGGATCATCCATGGGTCCTCGCTGAGCGTGTTGCATAGGTTTTCTATGTGAAGGACTCTTCCGATGAGAGGATGAATATTGTTGTATCCGGAAAGCAATACATCGTTGGCATTGACAACATTGAAAACGTGACATATTACAACCAATATGATGACATACCATTATTCACCGATCTTCCTTAGCGGATCAAGCACATAGAGCGAACCATTGACGACGAGAAGTTTTCGTCTGTGCAGGTCGATGGTGTTGCCAAAACTATGAAATGGTAGTTTGCTTTTGTAATGAATTTGTTTTGGAAATGCACGTATTGTAGTTAAGAATTTATGTACGCAATGTGTAATGACAATGGTTTGCTATTAGTGCATGATGAGATGAGTACTTCACAGACATGCATGTCAGTTTCTATGATGATATGCACTATATTTGTATTTTTTAAGGCCAGCTCTCAATATTTTTGTAGAAATAACCAATTAGTTATGCATATTTTTTTATATAAACATATTTTTTGCAATTTTTTAAAAAAGGCCATTTGCATGCAGTCTATTTAAATAACCACACGCCAAGATCATTTTCTCGTGCCGGGACTTAAGGAAACTGCACGCAAAGATAATCTTTCCAAGCGGTCCACTTAAGGCGACTGCATGGAAAAATCAACTCACAATAACATTGAGCAACCCCGAACGTTCCGGAAGGGTGAGAGGTTGTTGATGAGAAAACACGGCGGCCTAGGAGTTCTGCTTAGCTCCACAGGTCCAAATCTTGCTTTCAGGTTCAGGGCGTGCTAGTTAGTTTGATCCTGCCATCAACAAGATATGCAATAAAACGAGTTAGATTACGATAGCCGATCGGCCGTTTGAGCCAATGACGTATCATGTTAACCCTAGATGATGCGATCTGACTGAATCGGCTAAAAGGTGTGAGATGGATAAAATTGAACAAGCCTAAAATATGTTCCATTGGTAGTAGATGAAATCAAAATGTAATCTATGAGCAAAGATTATATCTGTTTATATCATAGCCGATGATAACATACTTTTGTTTAGAAAAGATATTGTATCGGCTAATGCTCCAATACAGCCTTATACAAGAATATCAATCTAGCCAAATATATCAAGAACAAGCTTGATATATTTAAATAGTGTGGTATGCTTGTATAAGGTACAGATATAACATGAAAAGCAAGATTAAAGGAATTTAAACAAAGCTAAATAGTTATATCAGGTAAGATCGACTGAAAACCCGATTCTACCATTATTAGCAATCAAGAAGCAGGTTAGTTTCTATGATTCTAAACATGACTAGGGTTGATGCAACACAAAGTGTGAAAAAAAAGCATAGAGCTTAAACAATCAAGCTTTTGACTGATTTTCAGGGTGGTGGATATTTTAGCTAATCTAGTCCAATGGAACGATTTAGCCGATACCGACAAAACCTTAGGTAATGCTTGGCCGATACAAGTAAATCGAGTCATCGACTTAGATTAGCTAAGATATATGATAACTAGCAGTTGCACAAGATAAATTAGAACATCTAAAGCGATGCGCTACTCCACCGATACAAGCCGCTGTCACAAGCCAAACCTCTTATTGGAGATTGAAACCGATGCAGCCCAACTCGAAACAAGAACTCGTCCAGAAGTAAAGTAAAATTATGGCGATGCGCCGAGAATGTATTGAACTATTGTTGTTTTTCTTACAAGACCCTGGACACATATTTATACCCGAACATACAAACCTTGTCTAAATCGGACGCTACTCAAAACTTGTCTAAACAAACAAGTCCTAGGTGGACTCTTACCATGAAATTGTAAAAGGAAATAACTAACTCTTATTCCTAATTAATAGATACAACTGCCTCTTCTGGACTCAATCCTTGGTTGGCAATCATCTTCAAGCTTTTCTCTGAACCTGATAAAAACTCAGGTTGCCTGTATCGGCTGGCCAAGTCCGATTTCATATCGGCCGATATGGCTTCCAGCCAATGTGCTGTTCTTCTTTTGGAAACAATTTTATCTCTTCAAATCCGCTTCGGATCTAGCTCCATCTTATTCCATCTTGGTGTACCTTTGCCAAATTTAGTTGTTAACACATGCCCCCCAATTCCAGAGTATAGATCAATATGCTACGGAATTATCTCTTAGATTCACAAAAATCTAGGGTTTCCATAACCTGACCGTTAAAGTTGCAAGTTATAAATAATAATGGTCTCGGCTTCAATCTTCACGCCGTTAGCTTTTCTCCACCGCTCACCAATGCCCAAGCTGCGCAAAGCTTTCTCTCTCGTCTCTAGTGACCTCATCGACGACGCAAGCTCCCCAGCGGCAACCTTGTTGAACCCTCAGCGTTCTTCCTTCTTTAATCTCAATTGCAACCATCACCGACGTCCTCATGGCCCTCAACCTTAAGCTTCATCTTCTTCTTCTATTTTCATCACCTCAACCTAGGTCAAATTCTTCGTTCTAGATCCCCTTTTCCAACGATTTTTTCTGATTTCTTCTATCTTTGTTCAATTGTAGCATTTGAGACACCAAATCTCCATCCCTGTCCATAAAGAATCCACTCATTATTTTCTTGGGCCGATGGAAGACACAGATCCTTGCTACCTCATTAATGCTGAAACCAGTAAGATCCCTTTCAGATAGACAAAGCCTAACCTAGCTGATTGGTAGACAGTTTTTAGATCCTGGCCCTCAAATTTGGATGGATGGAAGGATTGGTATAAGAGAATATCGGCCACCAAGCAAGCTGTATGAGAAGAAGCAGGAATAGCCCAATGTCTAGCTCTGTCTTTAGCCGGTATGAAAAAAGATGAACCCATGTTATCATCGACTTCTTATTTCTGGTCTAATACTATCAATGCCTTTATGTTTAATCAAGGGCCGATGACACCTACTCTGATTAACATCAAAATGCTCACCGGCTTGGACATAATCTCATCGGCCAACCCCTTTGGTCTGAAAGTCAAATGTGAACATAAGATGTCAACCAAGAATGTAGGCGGCTAGTCAGGGTATATAGCAAAACACATCGGCACCGGTCCTGTATCAGACAAGGAACATGTAGCCTTTTTCAACCTTTGGTTGGAAAGATTTATCTTTTGTGGATCAACTTGTGGTCCAACAGCTAATGTGCAACATTTGGCTCAAGCTATAGTAGAAAAGAGATCCTTCCCCTTGGGAAAATATTTGCTTGGAGCTACAAATCAGATGCTGGGCCAAGCAGCAGCCAAGATCTTGACAAGTAACCCTATCGGCTATGGAGGTCCTTGGTGGTTTTTGCAACTTTGGCTAAATCTGTACACCATCAATGTCGTCAAAAGAACTCCCCTATATTCATCGAGTTTCCTCTTAGACCAATCTGACGATGAAGAAGTCAGCACACGCCGATGTATGTCCTTTGGGGAAGCAGCATCGGCTTACCCAAGATTAGGGCCATCGGCTGAGGCATTCCAAACTTGGTTTTACCATTTTCATGATGGATTTCCTGAGAATTCCAGAGTTTGGATTCCCTACAATAGCTTCACTGATTATGAGCTCCTAGCCGATCTGAGGCTAAATGATTTAAATGATGGAACAGACCCCAGCTCTAGAGATAACTTTGTTTCGGCCATATCATCATGTATACTTCCAACAGGAATATCCCAAGGCCAAAATGTTCAAGTCTCATATGAGTTCTATCACCCTATATCAGCTGCAAGACAACTGGGTTTAGGCCAACTCCCAATCAGCTTATACTTCTTAAGAAAAATCCAAACCAAGGCGATTGTTACATTGGCTCTCTTAATGGACAGGATACTGAATCTTGAAGGCCCTGTGTTGGGTTCTCTTAATCATGTCAACATCCACCTTCTGCGCAGTTAGCTATTTGATCGATGGTGGAGTGAATGGAAAAAACACCTCTTTCATCTATCAGCCAGCTTCTGTTTGACCACAATTATTCCTTCAATTAGCCCCCAGGTAAATCATCTTCCTTTTTGCCTTAATCAATTCCAAATTTTGTTTTTAAAGTCATCTAACACACCCTTCTTCGCAGGCTGCCAGCACTTCTCCTCCTGCCAGAAGTGTAAGTGACCAACCGATTGTATACGCACCGGCCTTGATGCGTTCAAGAGATCTAGCTCCATCAATCATCGGCTTAGCTGCCCCCACGGTGGCTTCCTTGCTCCAAGGTCAAATTGGAGAGCCGATCCCCAAGGTTGCCGGGAAATGCAAGCAGTCAAACATTATGAAAATCTCAAAGAAGCCAAGAGTTTCAACCCCTGGGAAGTCAGGTAATGATGCTCCTCCTATTGATTCAGACGTTGAACAATACCTTAAGGAGGCAGCTATAGATGAAGAAATTGATGAAGTTGCTGCTGAAATGAGCGATGACGAAGACCATAACTCAGTTGATCAAAGAACAACTGATACAGCCGCTCCTGAAAAATCACGTGTTGAAACCAACGTCCAAGCTTCACCTCAATCACGTCAACACAAAACTATCCGCAAGGTCAAGGTAAAAAGATAAATTGCTTCAGATTTGATTTTCTCCAACATCTGTTAACACTTGCTTTTCTGCAGCCCAAAACTATATCAGCTCTGGCCAAGGACAAACACTTCCCGATGCCCCAATTATCTCCAAGTCCTCAAGCCTCTCCAGTTGCATCGGTAAACTTTTAACCTTTTTAACTTTTAACATCATTCGATACAAGATAGCTTACCACTCGTTCTGTTTTCAGCCAAGAGCTCCCTCGGCTTCTCCTCATCGACCAGCCCCAAGTGATTGTGCACCTTTTACCACTGGCAGCCATCATGGGGAAGAACAAACCATTGCTGCTGTTGTGCCGATGGCCTAGGCAAATTTATAAACACATTTCTTATCGGCTCAACCCTGTTCACTTCTAATCATCAATCTTATTTTGCAGAATCTAGCCGATATGTTCTCCTTTGACATAAGGTAATTCTTGGACAAGGACGATGAAGAAACAACCAGCAAGGCTAGAACTCCTATTTCTGATGATTTGGGAGCAAGACTTTTGGATATAGCTGATCGGCTCGGATCTTCCTTAGACACTTTGGTCACAAACCGTGGGCCGATCAGGGAACGTTTCCAAGAAATACAAGATCAACTTCCCGAAGAACTTGTAGATATCATGTCTCCAGCAATGTTTCTCGAGCAACATCAGTTCAAGCTTAAGAGAGCCAAACAAAGAATATCTGATTGTCTTGAGCGCCAAAGTATTGAGTCAACCATCCAAACCAGCCGACAGCAAGTTAATGAAGACAAATCAAAACTGGGTGAGTTGACTGCTGGCCCCGAGGTAACCCAGAAAGAGCTTGATGAACTACAGCAACAAGAAGTTGACCTCTTGATGAAGCTGAGAGAAACTCATACCAAAATCACTGAGGCCAATCAGAAGTTAGCCGATCTTTCTAAAGCCATTGAAGAGCAAACGGCCAAGTTGAAAGCATCAGCTAAACACCTGGCATGACTTAACAAAACCTTGAAGCCGATCCCTAGGTCTGAAGCCAATGATGCACGTGTCATTGATGAAACCAAGCAAATTCGCCTACGTACGATATCAGCAATCCAGAACTTTTTGGTTGATGTAATAGTTTGATACTTTTGATATACGCTGCTTGAAAACGTTGGAAACATTTTTGTGTAATCATAACCATCGACCCCTAAGCCGATTCCATTTCTGCTTTCATATTTGTGTGTTTCTTGAAGTTTTGGTCTAAGGGCGATAATACATATCGACCATCTTAAGGCAATGCCATTACACTAAACAACCGATTATGAGTTGATCCAAATACTTGGGTAATACTTCTTTAAATATTTTTCATTTAATGCTTTCCCAAAAACCTCTCCATCAAGTCCTTCAAGCATGTATGCATTTCTAGGTATACAACGATGAATCCGATAGGGTCCTTCCCAATTAGGTGATCATTTTTCAAACTTGTTATCTCTAGTCCCTATCTGGCAAGATCAGCTTCCAAACAAGTTCTCCTTCTTCAAAAGTTTTTGGCACAACATTTTTATTATAATGTCTTGAAACTCTCGTTATCTCTCTTGATTTTTTCCAAAGCACGTAATTGAACATGCGCCAAATCTTCTAAGTTGTCAATCATCAAATTGTGATAATCATCGGTCGATAACTCATTTTATAAAGAAATCCTTCTTGAGCTGATGTTATTTTCCCAAGGCAAAATAGCCTCATGCCCATATACAAGCTAATAAGGTGACACTTGTGTACCTCCATGACATGCCATTCGGTATGCCCATAGTGAATTGGCCAAAGTAGTATGCCACTTAAGTTGTTCTACAATCTTCCTCTTAATCAGCTTGATCAAACTTTTGTTAGAAGCTTCAGCCTATCCATTAGCTTATATATAATAAGGAGAAGAATTCAACAATTTGATACTTATACTATCGGCAAACTGAACAAACTCATTAGCTACAAACATAGATCCTTGATCTGTCGTTATTGTTTATGGAATTCCAAACCGATAGATTGTATGTTCCTTAACAAATTCAATGACATCCTTGGAGTCAACTTTCTTCAAGAGAATTGCTTCAACCCATTTTGTAACATAATTTGTCGCTACCAAAATATATTTATGTCCTTTACTTGATGGTGAATTAATTTGGCCGATCATCTCAATTCCCCAACCTCTTACAGCCATGGCTTAATAATTGGATTTATAGCCAATGCTGGTGCTCTCTGAACTGCTCCAAACTTTTGACAATCTTGACATCCCTTATAATATTTAAAGCAATCTTTCAGCATTGTTAGCCAAAAATACTCAGCTCTTCGAAATAACCATTTCATCTTGTGGGCCGATTGATGTGTACCACAAATCCCTTCATGCACTTCACAGATAACAACTTTGGCTTCCTCCAGATTCAAACATTTAAGCAAAACCCCATCAATCGTCTGATAGTATAAATCATCATCAAGCAAAACATACTTCAAGGCCTTATACTTCAATTTCCTTGACGCCGATTGAGAAGGATCTCTTAAGTAATTGATAATGTCATATCTCCAGTCATCGGCATCAATACCTGCAATCTCAATCTCTATATTTTTCAACATCGGCCTATAACCCGTTGCTCCTTGAGCTAAATCATTTGCTTCAATATTATGTTCTTTGGGAATATGCTTCATAGTGATAACCTTGAAATTCTTCATCAACTCTTGACATTTTTCATTATAAACTTTTAAGATTTCATTCTTGCATCCATACTCTCCCAACAATTATTTGATCACCAACAATGAATCATCAAAAATTTCAATTGCATCAGCTTCTACTTCTTTCAAAAGCTACAAACCGTTAAGCACTGCTTTATATTCTGATTGATTATTTGTGTAATAAGGCTTGATTGTAAAAGCAAATTCAAAGCTTGCCCTCCAAGGTGATATAATTACCAAGCCGATGCCACAATCATGTGTGCAAACAGATCCATCAAAGAATAATGTCCAAGGCATCATCTCAACATATCCAACTGAATCTCCTCGGTGTTGAACGACAAAATTGGCTATCGCTTGTCCATTTACTGCCTTAGCTGATTCATACCGAAGATCAAACTCTGTCAAAGCAAAAATTCACTTTCCAATTCTACCTTTCAAAATTAGAGCTGATAGCATATATTTGACTACATCGGCTTTGCAAACTATTGTGCACTCATTTGAAAGTAGATAATGTCTCAACTTTGTACATGAAAAATATAAACATAAGCACAATTTCTCTGTAGGGGTGTATCTTGTTTCTGCATCCAAAAGTCTTATGCTAAGATAAGATATTGCCCTTTCTTTTCCTTTAACTTCTTGAACCAGAACAGAGCCGATAGACTTCTCATCGGCTGATAAGTAAAGCTTGAATGAGATCCCCTTTTGAGGTGGCATCAATACTGGAGGTGAACTCAGAATTCCTTGATGTTATTCAATGCTTTTTGTTGTTTCTCCCCCCACACAAACTCTTGATCGGCCTTCAACCTTAATAATGAAGTAAAAGGCTCAATTTTTCTTAACAAATTAGAAATAAACCTCCTTACAAAATTAATCTTGCCGATCAAGGACTATAACTTTGTTTTATTTTGTGGAGGCTCAATATCTTTAATAGCATTTATACTCCTTTGAGTTATCTCGATCCCTCTTTCATGAACTAGAAAACCAAGGAACTGTCCAGCCGATACACCAAAAGCACATTTATTATGATTCATTTTCAAACCATACTTGTTCTTTCCAATACTTTTCATAAATCGGCTATATGCCCATCAATGTCCTTAGACTTCACAACTACATCGTCAATATAGATTTCAACCAATATGCTGATGAGATTATGAAATATATAATTCATCGCTCTTTGATATGTAGCACCAGCACTCTTCAATCCAAAAGTCATAACAACCCACTCATACAAGCCGATTGCACCAGGACACCTAAAAGCAGTCTTATGAATGTGTTCCTCAGCCATAAAAATTTGATTATATTCTGCATTGCAATCCATAAAGCTTATAATCTTATGTCCAGATGCTGCATCAACTAACAAATTAGTAATCGGCATTGGGTATTCATCTTTGGGTGTAGCTTTGTTTAAATCTCTGAAGTCGATACAAACCCTAAGCTTCCCATTTTTCTTGATCACTGGTACTATGTTTGAAACCCACTCAGCATATCGGCAAGGCTATATAAAATTGGCATCATAAAGGCTTATAATCTCTACCTCGATAGCATTATACATCTTTGGTTTGAATCGTCTTTGAGTTTGTTTATATGGCCGATATCCTGGTTTGATAGGGAGCCGATGTTCTACAATAGATCAGCTCAGTCCTGGCATCTCATGATACTCTCAGGCAAAACAATCTTTATATTCTTTTAATAATTCAACTAATTCCTTGTTGAACTCGTTTGACAAATTAGCACTTACAAATGTCGGCCTTGGCCTATCACCATCTCCAATATCTACTTCTTCTAAATTATTGACCAACATAAATCCTTACCCCAATTTACCCTCTAAATCATCTATAGTATCTTTTACATAAATATTGGGGCCATCACCTATGTCTTCATAGCAAAAGTTAGGGTTCTTCATGATCGATTGGCTGTATATCACAATCGGACACTTTTAAATAATCTCCTTCCCATACTTTTCCTTACAAACAATCAACTCCTTCCATTTCTCAAATAGATAAATCGGTAATAGTAACATTTACTGACCTGTCGGTTTGCATAATTTCTACCTGGTCTCCTTGTCACTGAATCGGACTTTGATGCATTGCTGAAGTATGCAACAATTAGCATGTATTCAATCCCTTCCCAACAGCAAACAATATGATCCTTTTCCATCAATAACAAAAAACGTGGTTGGAATTGTCTTGTTGCCTATTGTTAACTCAACATTCAGGACTCCTTTTGTTTAGATTAATTTCCTCCAAAATCTTTTAACACCATGTTAGTCTTGATCAAATCCTCTAGAGTTTTACCAAGCTTCCTGAATGTGATATATGGCATCAGATTGATAGCTGCTCCCCCATCAACTAACATCTTGGACATCGGCTTCCCGTTGACAAATCCTTTAATGTATCATGGTCTCAGTTGCCAATGCTCATTATCTTCGGGTTTCTCAAAAACAGCTTGTTCTGGTGATAATGTTAACTTTGCCAATAATTATTCAACTTCCTCATCGGCTTAATGTACACTATACTCTACTGGTAACACAAACACCATATTGATTGAAGATGAAGCTACAGCTTTACCTTTAGCAGATGCTGAACTTTTAAACTTGTCAGCTTTGACTTCATCGGCTAACACAACTTTGAACTTGATATACAGTATGTTTCGGCTGATGATCAATTTCATCTTCAACTTCTTGCATCTGCTCCCTGTTTCTCAACCGTTGAATTCTCCTTTTCTGATTCTCTATAAAAATTCCGGTTAGACACCATTGGGGATTTTGAACTTGCTCGTTTTGCTCTTCATCTTCATCTTTGAAATAATATTGGTGAATCAGCCCTAGACGTTGATGTACTGATAACCTCTTTTGTATCGGCCGATTCTCAGACTTTGAACTACTTTATTAATGAGAACTACCATGATATATTGCATCTTCATCACTGCAGCCTGGACAATCTTCAACCAATGGTAACCTCATCCCTTCATTCCAGCAAAACCTAAAGAATTCACATTTCCAATGAGAATCAAAGCAAACCCTATCATCTTGAGAATATGTTTGAACATGTCTATCTTGTCTCCTTTGGTATTTGCTGATCAACTTGGTGGAATTAAATCTATTTTGTTGATAAGTCCGATAATTTCTCTTATCGGCTTCATTTGCTGATGTGTGGACCATGTTGACAGGAAAAGGGTGGCCATCAATCTTCATCAGTTTTTGGCCATCATCAAACTTGATTCTACCTTGCTCTATAGCCGATTGGATTTGTTGCCCGAACATATTGCACTCATTGGTATGATGAGATCCTGTATTATGCCACTTGCAATATTTCCTTTTTCTCAACTCTTCCGCTGATGGAATTACATGTCCTACTGAAAGTTGGATTTGTTTCTCTTGTAGCAGTAAATCAAATATCCTATCGGCTTTATTGATATCAAAATCATATTTTTTTTCTCCTTTCCAGTCTCTTTAACCCATTGGCACACAACTGTCTTTTTGTTTCTTGACCACTCTGTCAAACCAATTTCTGGGTCTTTATCTTCTGATTCTGAATCATAGCTGTAAATATTGTTGACATTATTGGCTTTCCTAGTAAATCTCTTTCTGAACCAGATGAACTAAACTTTCAAAATCTTGTGCAGAAAATCTCTCTCTAATTGGCCCAAGTAGTCCCTGTAAAGCTAGATCAGCAAGCTGTGAATCTGTTAAGTTAAGACTATAACATTTGTTCCTCATATCTCTGAATCTTTAAATATAATCTGAAACCGATTCATCAGACTTCTGTCTTATAGATGTTAAATTCGACAGTTTCATCTCTTGAACCCCATTGAAGAAATATCTATGAAATTGTTTTTCTAGATCATCCATCCTCTAACAGAATTGTAAGGCAAGAAAGAAAACCAGATAAATGTCAATCTAGATAATGATAATGGAAAAAGTCTAACTCTCAAAGCTTCAAAAGCAGATGCCTTCCCACATTGTGCCAGGAATTGGCTAACATGCTCATAAGTTAAAACATTATCTTATCCTGAAAACTTTGAGAAATCTGGAATCTTGTATCGGTTTGGTAAAGGAACCTTGTCAAAATATTCTGGGTATGGATACCGATATATGATTTCACTATCCTTGAGATTTAATCCAAATTGTTCTCTCACCACCTCTGCAATCATACTGGTCCATTGTTACTGCTGTCCACTACCTCCATATTGTGGCATTTGCTCATAGCTATTGAACTGAGGCTGATACTGGTATTGTGGAACAGGATCCGACCGATACTGACATGGTGAAACTGGCTGACGTTGAGGACTTATGTTTTGACGCAAGTATGTTTGGCGCGGTTGATATTGGAAATTTGGTGGCACCTCATGCACATATTGTGGTCCTATTGGTGGTTGTGATAAAATCGGCTGCTGAACAGGATATTGAGCTACTCGTTCTCCCATCGGCTGCAAATTCGGAAACATTCCAGTTGATGTTGGTTGTGTACTCCTTATCATTTGAAAAGCCTGATTTTGTACTGTTTGCTGAGATGTTTGCCCCCCATATGCTAGTTGTTGCATTCCCAATGAAGAACCTGGAATTTCAATCTTGATGGTCCTATAAGGGGGAAACACATTGTTTGAGAGGTATATTGGTCCCTTGGCCTTTTCCTCAGCTATCGTCTCATCCATCACCTTTTTGACCACATTTGTTAATGTATTTACTAACACACTTGATTGGTAGATCAAAGCATGATGCATTGCATAATCAATTCTGTCTTGTAGAGACACTTTATCCTCAACGATTGGTTCCTTTGCTTTTGCCTTGACCTCCTCTTATGTACTGGTTTCTGTTTCAAGCTTCGGAACGAGTAACACTGAAGGATTCCAAATACATCTTCTAAAAAGCTTGTGTTAGTTGCTCCATCTTTGCCTTCTGCTCCTCAGATAAATGTTCAACAGTAACTAGAATGATGTTGTATTCTATGATTTCAGTAGGCATGATAGAAATCTTGAAACTTGTGTCCCACCAAGCATGCCAAAAGCGTGTTGATGAGAAAAAATGGTGGCCTAGGAGTTCCGCTTAGCTCCAGTGCAGGTCCAAATCTTGCTTTCGGGTTCAGGGCATGTCAGTTGGTTTGATCCTGCAACTAACAAAATATGCAATAAAACGAGTTAGATTACAATATCTGATCGATCGTTTGAGCCGATGACGTATCGTGTTAACCCTAGCCGATGCGATCTGACCGAATCGGCTGTGAGGTGTAAGATGGATAAAATTGAACAAGCCTAAAATATGTTCCATCGACAGTAGATGTAATCAAACATGTAATCTATGAGCAAAGATTATATCTGTTTATATCATAGCCGATGATACCATACTTAGGTTTAGAAAAGATATTGTATCGGCTAATACTCTAATACAGCCTTATACAAGAATATCAATCTAGCCAAATATATCAAGAACAAGCTTGATATATTTCAATAGTGTGACATGCTTGTATAAGGGCAGATATAACATAAAAATCATGATTAAAGAAATTTAAACAAAGCTAAACAGTTATATCAGGTAAGATCGGCTGAAACCCCTATTCTATCCTTATTAGCAATCAAGAAGCAGGTTAGTTTCTATGATTCTAAACATGACTAGGGTTGATGCAACCCAAAGTGTGAAAAGAAGCATAGAGCTTAAACAATCAAGCTTTTGACTGATTTTCAGGATGGTGGGTACTTTAGCTAATTTCGTCCAATGGAACGATTTAGCCGATACCGACAAAACCTTAGGTAAGGCTTGGCCGATACAAGTAAATCGAGTCATCGACTTAGATTAGCTAAGATATATGATAACTAGCAGTTGCACAAGATAGATGCGCTAATCCATCAATACAAGCTGCTGTGACAAGCCATACCTCTTATTGGATATCAAAACCAATGCAGCCCAACTCGAAACAAGAACTCATCGAGAAGTAAAGTGAAATTGTGGTGATGCACCGAGAGTGTATTGAACTGTTATTGTTTTTCTTACAAGACCCTGGGCACATATTTATACTCGAACATATGTAGGGTCAAGGACCAGTTGGAAGGAAGGATTCCCACAGGACACCAAGAGTTACAAGAGGCGAGATAGGTATAAAGAGAAGTTGGAAGAAAAAATAGTCACATAAGTGAAGGAACATTTCCTAACATATTTCCTAGCGGCTCAGAATCCTACTGCATTTCCTAACATATTTCCTAAATATCAGCAAACAATTCAGGTATCGAGCAGTGTCGGGTTGATTGAAATAACTCCCTACCCCGTGGATCTTATCACCGGCCCAACACCATGCAGTCTTGTCGTTCCGATAGGCAGAGTTGGGAAGACAAAGGAGATTGGAACTGGCTTTGTGATACCAGGTCGATAGTTCCACAACAGTCCAATTCCGGACGATTACGCAAGGGTTCAAGTGGCACAGGTCCATGTCGAGCAAACGTCGTTAGAGCTAGACATCCCAGCGCCGGAGGCGATAGAAATGCTCGGAGATGCAGTTAACCAATTTATATTGTGGCATCGTCGAGACATCATCCTAGTTAGACAACCACCATCAACCCTAGCTCCATCAGCACCATTGACAGCTACCGCTCATACACCGCCTTCCCTACCAGGACCACCTTTGCCACCAGATTCCCCAAATTCGGTGGTATCACCACATCGTCCACAATCCCTACCTCTGTCTCCTGTTGAAGTCCCCCCTCTCCGCCACCTGTNATCCTATTCATCAATCTCCTCCTACACCACAATCAGCTCTCGTGCAACATGTCCCACCTTCCCAGAAAGCTACATATGTCGCAATCACTCCTACCCTTGAACCTCGTTGCCTCATCCCAAAGATGGTTTCCATACAATTCGAAGGAAATGGCAGTTTACAAAGCAAGGTTAGCATTTTCGGCCTTCAGGAGGAGAGGTTCGACAGACGAAAAGAAAGAAGAACCTCATCAGTTGTCGGATTCACAAAAGTAAGTACAAGGTTGCGTAGACGAGTTGCAGTCTTGGACATATGAAAAGGTACCAGAAAAATACGAATATGGGTGGGAAGCCATTCTTACCATGGCACATCATTCAAGATCTACCCTGGCAGATGCATGTGATGCATGAATGGTACATGAAAGCTGCTAGAAATGGCCTCGATTTCATTAGTGTCAAGGTCCCAAAAAATGCATTCTTCAGTGGACCCAATGGGATGCTAGTCATTGATTTCAAGGACCTACACACCCTTTTTAGGCTCGACAAAATGGGCATCAACATTGTTGTTGCGTTTTGCCTGTAAGTGCTTTACTCTTGTTTGTGCAAGTGAATACATGAAATAAACTTGTATCTCATTTAAGCTCCATTCCGTAGGTCACAATTCCACGACACAGAAAGAGCGAGGCAACCTATAGGGTATGTCAACCCAACGAGGGTTTGCATGACACGACACACTATGTAGCTCCGTGCGGATGACCCCCAACTAAAGAATAAGACCCCGGAGGAACAACAAGCACATATCAAGGATTTGTACTAGCAAAAGAGGATCGAGGTAGCAACCTACTTGGGAAAAGCAATGCTCTCGCATCAAAACAAGAATGTCATAATGGTCCCTTACGCTTTAACGTAAGTAACATCTCTTCTTTTTCATTAAAGATTTCATAGTACAGAAAAATTACTAGCAAATGTCGTCTATAATTCATATATCTTGTTTGCAGTGACCGCTATATATTATTCCTGGTATATCCGAGGGACCACTTGGTCGTAGTGCTTGATCCAGCAAACTATGACGAGAAAACGTTTATGGAGTTCCTTGTTTTGTTAAATTTGTAAGTATTAACATACACCTCCTCAATACCTAGTCGCTTTTCTGCAATTTAAAATTAACTGGAACAAATGTTTTATCGACATAGAGGAGACAAGTATTACGTCAGACATAACGGGCCAGTAAAGGATGCAAAGAAGGAAAAGCTTCTCGTGAAGACACGCTGGCCGGTAATGACGTCTGTGGTGTGGGATAATTTATTGTACTTGTTAGTTTTAAATATTGATGCGTTTCCTTTTTTCTACGCAGTGTTTCAAGCAATACCCGGGCACTAACCTATGTGGATATACGTGTGCCAGATGCTTAGAGTCAACGGGAGGTACACAACAAACTTTGAAAATATAAGTTCGGAGAACGTCGTCTATACATAATATGTCGTCTAATTTCATTTCCTAACTTTCATTATGTCTTCTTTTTTTTAACAGACCCGTAAATTCCTGTTGTAGCAAACCGGTTCGACAAACAAACAATTCTAAACTTATGCGCGGATCTACACCACTTCATCTGCCGCGGTTGCTGCAATCGGTTAGGAGAATTCTACAACGATGATAGCCAACTTGCACTAGTGGAAAAATTCAAAGCCCTAAGAGAATGGGAGAAAGAACATGTGCATAAATAATTCAGTGTGTCAATATTTGGGTTCACCTGTGAAATGCGAGACAAAAACATGTTTGTGACCTATGTACACATATGTAAATTGCAAGACAAAAAAACATGTATGATATGTGTATGTACATATGTATATTATATCTTTTATGACAATATATTTGTGTTCACTTATAATGTTTATTTCACAAAGCAATTTTCTATATGTGTGAATAACGATAACTCAGTTAGCTAGTACATGTACCATTCGAAAAGACAATTATTAATAGTGGAAAATATTGCGTTATCTAGTGTACGACAACTTCTGTAGCAGCTAGCTATTGCATGTCCACACGCGAAAATATGTCTTCACATACGGTCCGCTTAACGCGACTGCACCGGAAGATCAATTTTCGTGTGCAGTCGCGTTAAGCGGACCACCTGCAAAGACATATCTTCGCCCAACCGCACGCGAAGATGGTGATTTTCACAGACATCTGGAGGCAGACGGGCCGGTTAACCGCACGCGAAAACCCTTTTCGACCGTCTGGAAAAACCCTTTCTCTAGTAGTGCTAGTCTTTTAAATATATTGTAACATATTGATTAAGTTTCATCAAGTCTTAGTATCGTTTTGGTATTGGTCTTTCTTGTAATAAGTAAATAATAACTTGTTGTCTTTTGCATATATGTACAACGGTTAGTGTTCTAAAAGTCGATGTTAGACGTCGCCTAGGCGCTAGGTACCATGTAACGACCGCGATTATATATTAGATGGTGTATTAGGCTGTTGAACTTTCTCGGTAGTGTTTTGTTAATGGCACCAATTAGACGCTATGCACTACCCAACCGTTGGACAAACTCTTAGCGTATTTTTAAATATGATAACGATTATCGATATGTACTGTTACAGTTTAGTCCAATGCAATCAAATTGTGCGTATATCTTCCTTGTATAAACAATAGCTCTACAAGAATTACCATTTCCTTCCATAGCACTAATAGGCATAAAGAGAAAACAGCAGTGTTCATGTAAAATGCCATTCCCATTTACATTGACATCCTTAGGTCCGTCTGGTCTGGGATGGCGTTGGGCCGCGCCAAAGCCCAGCCCATGGCCCTACGAGGTTGTGCCGTTGTAGGCCTTGTGGCAGGCGATGGTCGAATTTTTAGCATTTTTAATTTTTATTTTTTAAAGATTTGTAAAAATAATTTTAGATTTGAAAATATTGCAAATCTAATCTCCAATCGCCCTCCCGGAGGGCGATTTTGCTGATGTGGCAGACGGTCGTTGGGCGCCATCTGTCGCGTCGCGACTTTTATGCGAATAAGTTCCTTATTGCCCTCTGCAAGGGTGGCAAGGGGGCCGTCTGCAAAATTGCCACGATTTTTCCCTGTAGAGGGGCCGTCTACCAAAGGGCGGTCGCCCTGGCAATTTTGCAGGCGACCCCCTTGCCGCCCTTGCAGAGGGCGATAAGGGACTTATTCGCATAAAAGCCGCGACGCGACAGATGGCGTCCAACGGCCGTCTGCCACGTCAGCAAAATCGCCCTCTGAGAGGGCGATTTTTAAATCTCGCCCTCCCAGAGAGCGATTGGAGATTAGATTTGCAATATTTTCAAACCTAAAATTATTTTTGCAAATCTTTAAAAAATAAAAATTAAAAATGTTAAAAATTCGGCAATGGTCCGCGGTGTTTTGCACGTGTGGGCCGGACCGGGTTGGCAGCACAGCCTGGCCCAGTCCGAACTGGACGCCAACGTTGCTCCAAAATTATTTTGGTCTTTTCCCTCGTGGGCCGTGTAGCTCCATCTCCCATAGGCTTATGTCATCTTCTTCTTTTGTTTTTCTGTAGAGTTTCCTACTCAATCCCAACTATCACAAGTTCAGAACTCAGAACCCTTCGGTGTGAACTGTGAAGACATAAATCGATATAAAGAGTTCGATCCAATGTTTGCTTTCTTTAATACAGTAACAATATATCACCATAATAAATCGCTGAAAACATGTGTTTTTTCGAAAGGTCTTGTTAACTTTATGCAGTACTCCAGCAAGTGGAGTGCTGGAGTAGGCCCACTGCGAGTGGATTCGACGGGGCACGCTGCTGCTGGGGCTCGGCAAGATGCGCTGATCATGCACACCGGTGCCCAAACACGCAATAGTAGTGTTCGTAGCTGCTGCTGCTGCTAAGACGTGGCGGACTGAACATATTATGTTGAAATTTAATGGCCGAGCGGGTCGCTATAATGTGATGCAAATTTATATAACTACTAACCCATAACAAATGATGGGTTCATTAGTTGTTTTGTTTCTCAAAACCTGGTATTCTCGTGAGTCATAACATGTAATGAGAAAAATATCATGTTTGTTTATTAAGTTGTTACGAGACATCAACTCTTCGAGTGCTATTAAATCTCTATTTGTACTCATAGGTTATATGTGCATTGATCTATCACTAATTTAACTTAAATTTATGTGTGATTATTAAATAACGCTACGTCCGCTATCCCCGATCCGCTACATAGGTACCAATCCACCATCGACCTGTTATACGCTATTTATTATCTTGTAAGCACGTCGCCTAGGCCTTCCGTGATGTCACCTAAAATTTTGGAACGATAGAAGCATTGTCACCGTCGTCTTCGCTGGCTGACCGACAAGCTACGTACATTAGTCCCCGCTGCCAAAAGAACTCACATCATAGCCTTGCCCCATGCCATGCAGTGGGAGAGGGGGTGGGGTCGTTTCCCTTCTTTGTTGTTGGCGCTGCTCGTGGCCGCCTCTATCAACCACCATAATCACCATGGTCCATGAAGAGATGGGGTACACTGGCACGACAGAGGCACTTTCCTCGCACTATGCCAACATTGAGGGGAACGACAATGAGGTGCGTTGGTGGCTGTGTCCCTGACAAATCAGCTTAGATGGACATGGCGGTGGCAAGATCTGGGCGAACGACTCATTTATGGCTCAGTTACTCTCCGACGTTATCTTCCGTTTTGGTTCAACATTAGTTGATGACAGTGATTGTGTGAAATTCGATCCGCACCAAGATCGGATGCTGATTTCAGATATTTTGTTTCCTAATTTGAGAAAATAACTACATACAACTTGAAACAACGGTTATGTAGATATTCGCTATCTGTAGATAGAAGTTTTGCAATCTGTGTTATCTCTATCTTTATACCAGTGTTCTAGCTAATTTTTAGCTATGATTTCAGAATTCATAGTCGTTGTTCAACCTGCAAACTTTGTAATAATTGGTTCTAACTTCTCTGAATAAGAGGCTAGAATTAATTTTATTATGTTAAAAAATTCTAATAGCAGGTACATTTAAGCTCAGGAAAGAAAATTATATCGTTGCCCTTGACAACTGCCATGAGTAACCTTAAGAAGCTGATAATTTACAACATTTGCCCTTTTCTTCTACCGAGAAATTTTGGTATTTGCCATCCAATTGGCAAGCCTTTCAGGAATTGTCACTTAATTCGCAAGTCTTTTAGATTTTACCACTAGGGTGTGAATTTCTTTATTCTGTGTCACTCCTGTCAGATCGAGCGCGTCACCGGTCTCCTTCCATCTGCATTGTCATTAGGAGCTGCCGCCATCGCCAAGACCCACCATCGCTGCTAAGCCCTGCTGCATACCCGTTCATCTACATAGACGCCACGATGCTCCACTCCATCCTCCATTTACCATCCTTAATCTCTGACCTTCGCGCCAGAATCCCCGCCTGCTTCGTCGGCACCCACTGGGCTCGATTTTTGGCATCATTCGACGACGATGGCAGAGGCGGGAAGAGGCAGGGCGTCACGCGAATGGAGGGGTGTGGCAATGCGCCACTCGGGGCAACAAGCACAATTGTGGAGACCGTGAAGCAGCAGCCATCATCTCGACTTCCATCACCAAGCACCGTCATCGCTGCTCAGAGCAAGCGGCTCATGCACCTTTGCCATTTCGCCTCGTCGAGCTACGTGCCACCCCGTCCACCACCCACGACACTAGCCTGTGTGCCCTTGGCCCCTTCGTCCGCCACCGGGAAAGAGGCTCAAGCGACGGATGAGACTGCTAATTTGAATCCGCCGCCTGAGAAGTGTCTACGCCAGCCACTGGCCACCGCTGCATGTCTTCACCGTGCAGATTGGCGTTGGAGAAGAAGACGGACGGGCTAAGTGTTGGGTAAGAAACTTATGGACCGATGGAGTGGCACAAAACGAAGAAATTTGTAATTCTAGTGGTAAAATATGAAAGGCCTGTAAAGTTAGTGGCAATTCTTGAAAGGCCTACCAATTGAATGGCAAATAGTGAGATTTCTCTTCTTCTAACGGCCACATCTGGAAATGATGATTAGCAAGGGTGAAGATCTATGTCATTCCATTATGTACTCCCTTCGTTCTAAAAAAACTCAATCTAATACTGGATGTTGATACATCATAGTACTACGAATCTGAACAGACTTTTAGATTCATTGTATTAGGATGTATCAATATCTAGTACTAGGTTGAGTTTTTGTGAGACGAAGGGAGTACATCTATATGATTTAATAGTAATTGAGACAGTGAAGTGGCATCAAGGTTGTAGTACTTTTTAAATTATTTTATGTGATTGCTGTAGACATCGCCGTAGACCTAAATTAACCACTTCGGATGATGGCAATAGATAGCCGTCCCACTGTCGCAGGCACTAGGCTGACCATTCCAATATGAACCGTGCAATCCAATTAATCCCTTTTTTATTGACTAGAAGCAAAAAATTTCCTATCAAGTCTCGCTAAATTAAATGTCATTCATGACTAATGCATGGTTTGGCCAAAACATCAACAGAGAAAAGAGAAGATCCAAAGTATCATTATTGTAATTAACTAACGACTCACGGTTTGGCCCATCGTCAACATAGAATTAATTTCATATACTACTGCGTTAGGCACGAACATCATATTTTAGTTGTAGTAGTACATGCGAAGGTTTCTTACCACCAAAGTATCTCTTACTCCTTTCACAGCTAATATTGGACTTAAAACAAAGTTGGTTTCTCGTGCATGCGTTCTAAAGTGCTGGTATATAGATGATTGGATGATATAGACGAAGTTGAGATTATGACAATCATTTAACAACACAAATGAATGAATTAAAAATTACAAAGTTAAAAGGTTGATTTAAAAAATGTTTTATAAGAAAGAAAACAAGTCAATTTAACTGCCCAAACTATTTCACAGGGGCACTTGTGTTCATTTTACACACCAACTATTGAAAAAAGTTCGGTTCACTTCCCAAACACTATTTCTCTTTCTTTATTAATTTCTTTCTATACAAGTCATATTTTGTAATGGAAAATTTGCAATATAGATGCATTTAGAACTTACGTATCAATACTTATTTTAACTTTTCTCACGGTTTACGTAGTTTGAAAGCACTTAATACTACTTCAAACAGAAAAAAATTAAATTTTCAGCAAACTGCCATGAAAATATTTTTGAAATTTAATAATGGTGCCATCTATGGCTCTAATAATTTTCTGCTTAAAATATAACTAGTACAAAGAGTAGCATAAAAGAGAAATATTATTAAGAAATAAAGTGAACCATTTTAAATAGTTTAAGAGGTAAAATGAGCTAAAAAACAGCTTAATTTAGGGGGTTGAGTGATTCATTGAATGAGTTCGAGGAAGTAGAATGGACTTTTTCTATAAGAAATATTGATAAAGAAAGTATTTTCTGAAAAATCGTTGTTGTTTAAGAGGTTAGATGTGACACTCTAGCTCAATTAGGATTTAGCCTGTGTGGTATATTAGAGCTGTGTGCACATATTTAATATCATCTTGGTAGTTTAGTAAGGGTGAAGCTAACTTATAAGGGTGGATTATTACAAATGGTATTAGAGCAGACTCTCGCGGTTACACGTACGAGTCAGTGTGTGGGCATATGGCTCATAAAGCATGTGGGCTCCATGTGAGACACGTGACATGGTAATAGTGTAGGCACTCGACGTACGAACGTGCCCTAATCAAGGTCGAATTCTTGGACAAGCTTGCTAGTTTAGCAACCACTACTGGGGGAAGGGATTTTAGTCGGTTCGCAACCCTTTGTAGTCCCGGTTGTGCAACCGGGACACACAATCCGAGACTAAAGATCGTTATCTTTAGTCCTGATTGAAATAACGGACTAAAGATGTTTTTTTTGCTTTTTTTCAAAATGTTTTTTTGTTGTTGGTTGATTTTTTATACATATGCATATATATGTATAAATACATACATATATATATATATATATATATATATATATATGCATGTATATATATAATATATACATCTTTATATATGTAAAAAACATACATATATATTTATAAGTACATATATATATACATGTATATATATACTTATAAATATGTATGTCTTTATATGTAGATATTTATATGTAGATATAAAGACATATAAGTTATTATATACACATATGATTAATATGTAAAAACATATAAGTAAATACATCGTATATATTACAATCGTTGGTAATATCTAATTTTTATATATTACAAAAGCTAAGATAACTGGTGGGGTCGAGGAATAGGTTTTTCATCGTTGTGGAATTCTCCCATCAGATTAATAATCTCATCGATGATAAATCCCATCATTTGTTCTTGAACAGCTTTTATAAATTCCATATGAGGAAAATCCTCCGTCATCCTAAGAATCTGTCATTTTGAAAAAATGAGACATAAATATATGAAATCAATAAGATGTGTGTAAATAATGTATGGATGATGTTTACGTACTTACTTTCAGATCCTTGTCACTGTTGATGTTGTGTGTTATGGTGTGTATATAGTGACAAACATAGTAGCCGCATAAATTGTTCCTCTGTAACTATCATGAACACTAAAAGAAAAATGAACTTATGAAATATATATATTTTTTTGTACTATAGAATAAATGAGATATATAATTGTGGACCATGTACAGAAAATGCATGGTGTATTGCTATATCTATATTGTATATAGTAATCATAGTTAATACATAAACAATAATTAATACATTGTATGTACATTGTCGATAAATATGCATACACCCCCGGGTTTATATTACTTGTCGCTTTGGACCAGACCTAAGTCAAATTAATGTCTCCTTGACTATGAAGAAATTCTAAATTTCACTAACTTAATTAATCTCCTTGATTATGAAAATATTCTAACATAGTCTCCTTGACAATGAAGAAATTCTAACATCAACAATAATTACTATGAAGAAATTCTAAATTAATCTCCTTGACTATGAAAAAATTCTAACATAAACAATAATTATTATGAAGAAATTATAAATTAATCTCTTTCACTATGAAGAAATTTTAACATAAACAATAATTAATTTACTAAACAATAATTAATTTAATAATTGTATAGTTCATATAACTTGTCTTAGCGTTGCTTGGCGAGTCTAATTGCTTGGCACGTCAGCTTGAGAGTCGCTCGCGTCTAGTCCTGAGAAGGAAACAATTGTAGTAAATTAAAACATGTACATTGAATTGAAAAACTAAAATATAGTATAAATTGTACATATATTTTTCATGTATTATATATATTTTAATTATTTCTAGAAGTTTTTAAAAATTCTGAACGTATTTTCAATGTGGTCTTCTTATTTTCAATGTATTCTTTTAATTTTTTAATTTTTAATGTACTATTCTTATTTTCTATTTTATAATGAATTACTTTTAATTTATAATTTTCTATAAGTCTATATTTTTTTAATTTATATTTTTATGTGAAGGGGCTGACAGGTGGGCCGGCTTGGCAGCCCCTCCACATAACATTAGGGCAACGCCGGCCGGCGGCGGCGACGGCGACATTGCGCCGATCGTTGATGGCAGCGGCATTAGCGGCAACGATGCAAGGGCGTGCGATCAGGGAGAAGGGAAGGAAGCGGCGCGGACCGGGCCGAACCTAGGCGGTGGCAGCGATGGCGGACACGGCTTCCGGCGGCCGCGGTGGCGGTGACAACGACGATGCGGTGTATGGTCGACGGAGATAATATATAATAATTTAAAATAATTTAAAATTGTAATAAAATTTTAAAAATAATATATAATAATAATAAATTATAAAAATAATGAGAATACATTTATAATTAACTTCTGTGCACTTGGGTTTTTTCAAATTTCCAATCAAAATACTTCTTTGATTGTCAAAAATAGCAAATCAAATTAATTTACATCGTGCATACACCAAGGTAGTAGATATTATTTAATTACATCGGACAAACACCAAGGTAGTATAAATAATTACATCGGTCAACACACCAAGGTAGTATAAATAATTTACATCATCCGTATAATCAATCTCACATCGTGATGGTTAACCTTACGTACTTTCTCCTTGTGATTGTTCTTTCGCAATGATCGTTGTGTAAGTGTTCTCATTTGATAGGAGGATGCTCAGGTCAACTGTCACCGCGAACAGAGGTTGCCCGTCAAACTGATCGTAATCCTTGTCAGTTTTATCCTCAACTCCGACGATTTTCCTTTTTTCTGGGAGAACCATGTGGCGCTTTGGCTCGTCAAGCCCTTTCCCTTTTTTGATTTGCTAAACATGTCCTTCACATAGAAAACTTGTGTTACATCATTGGCTAGGACGAATGGTTTGTCTGAGTATCCAACCTTGTTAAGGTCAACTGTTGTCATCCTATAGTCATCAATCATTACATCTCCACTAGTCAGCCTAACCCATTGGCAGCGAAACATAGGGACCTTCAAAGGTCCATACTCGAGTTCCTATATTTCATTGATGGCATCGTAATACGTGTTAGTTGTCCTATCGTATCTCATGGTGTCGATATGAACAACACTGTTCTGGTTTGTGCTCTTTTTGTCTTGAGCTATTGTGTAAAATGTATACCCATTGATCTTATATCCTTGGAATGTCGAGATTGAGCAAGATGGTCCCCTCGCCAAGATAGCTAGTTGTTGGTCAATCGTCTCGTTACCCATGAGATATTGTCGCAACCAAACGGGAAAAGTATCAATGTGATGACGTGTAATCCAGGCATTGGATTTACCGATGTTTTTGGAATGAACAATCGTCATGTGCTCCTCGATGTAAGGAGCCACCAATGAAGATTGTTGCAAAACCATGAAATGTACTTTACAGAATAAATCATTGTCTACAATCATTATTGCTTTCCTTCCAAGAGTCCCCTTTCCCCGTAGTCTCCTCTCATGGCTTGATTCGGGACCCCAATTGGATGAAGGTCTTCAATAAATTCTACGCAGAACTCAATGACCTCATTTGTTCCATACCCCTTGGCGATGCTTGCTTTTGGACGAAAACAGTTACGAACGTAGTTCTTTAGAATGAACATGTACCTCTCGAAAGGGAACATGTTATGTAGGTACACAAGACCAAGAATACCGATCTTTTTGACAATGTGACATAGAAGATGCGTCATTATATTGAGAAGGATGGTGAAAAGATCATCTTAAATATGACAAGACATTACATCACGTCATTTTGTAGGGCTGCTAATTTGTCTAGATCAATGATCTTCTGCGAAATTACGTTCAGGAAAGCAGATAGCTTTGTTATTGTTGTCCGGATATTATCAGGAATGATACCCCGAATTATAACAAGAAGCAGTTGTGTCATCAACACGTGGCAGTCATGAGACTTTAAGTTTGTGAATTTCTTCTCTTTCATGCTTATTATTCCCTTTATATTCGACGAGTATCCAGACGGTACCTTGATGCTCTCCAAGCATTCAAATATATTTTCTTTCTCTGCCTTGCTCAGAGTGTAGCTAGCTAGACTCAAGTAATGGCTTCATTTCTCCTTCGATTCTGGATGAAGGTCGTCTCGTTATTTCATATGCTTGAGATTATTATGTGCTTCAAGTGTATTTTTTGACTTGTCATATACACATAGGAAGCCCAACAGGTTGACGTAAAGGTTCTTAGTGAGGTGCATCACGTCGATTGCGTGGCAGACCTCTAAGGTTTCCCAATAGGGTAACTCTCAAAAAATAGACTTCTTCTTTTCCATCGCCGCGTGACCATCTTCACCGACGATAGGTTGGCTGTCAGGTCCCTTTTCAAATACTACTTTTAGATCTTTCACCATAGCAAACACAGTTTTTCCGTTTCGATGTTTAGGCTTAGCACGGTGGTCTGCCTTCTCTTCAAAATGTTTGCATTTCTTACGTACAAGGTGGCTTGCAACAAGAAATCGACAATGGCCCATGTACACAACCGTCCTACAATGTTTCAAATACGTACTGTCAGTTTTAGCCATACAGTGGGTGCAGGCCTTATACCTCTTGTTTGATTGTTCGGATAGGTTGCTTAGTGCAGGCCAATCGTTAATAGTTACGAACAGCAACGCTCATAGGTTAAATTGCTCTTGTTTGTCTTCATCCCACACAGGGACACCTTATTTCTTCCACAACAGTTGCAGATATTCAACCAATGGTCTTAGGTACACATCAATGTCGTTACCAGGTTGCTTTGGGCCTTGAATAATAATCGACATTATCATGTACTTTCGCTTTATGCAGAACCAAGGGGGAAGATTGTAGATACATAGGGTCACAAGCCAAGTGCTATGACCGCTGCTCATCTCTCCAAATGGATTCATGTCATCCATACTTAAACCAAACCTTATGTTCCATGCATCCTTTCCGAAGTTTTCAAATATTCTGTCGATGTTTCGCCACTACAACCCGTTGGTGGGGTGTCTCAACATCATGTCTTGTTTACGTTCTTCTGCATACCAGCGTATCATTTTAGCATGCGCTTTGTTCCTGAACAAACGCCTCAGCCATGGTATTATAGGAAAATACCACATCACCTTAGCAGGAACTCTATTTTTCAAAGGCTATCCTTCAACATCACCGGGATCATCTCGTCTAATTTTGTATCGTAGTGCCTTACAAACCGGGCATGCTTTTAGGTTCTCGTATTCCTCACCGTGATAGAGGATACAATCGTTTGGACATGTGTGTATCTTTTAGACCTCCAGTCCTAGAGGGTAGACTATCTTCTTAACTTCGTACATTGTTTTGGACAATTTGTTTCCCTCCGAAAGAATATTCTTTACGAGTTTCAATATCTCACCAAATGTCTTGTCAGTCACACCTTTTTGGCCTTCCATTGTAAGAATTCCAGCGTGGTCCTCAACTTTTTGTGCCATTTTCGCAACTTGGGTACAAGGACGTTTTGTGGTCCACTAACATACGCTCTAATTTCTAGACCTTCTTTTCACTTTCGCAGTCTTTATTTACATCGCACAATATCTAACCAAGATCATCCACACCGTCATTTTCATTAAAAGAAGATGAAGTTGCTAACTTTTCAGATCCCTTCGATTTGTATAATATCATCAAAATATTTTTACAAAAAATTTTGGCAGCACCTCTCTTCCTTCTCCATCTCTTGGCAGCAATGGCTCAGGCTGGAGGAGAAAAAAGCATATAAAAGATATACTATCTTTAGTACCGGTTGATGTTATCAACCGATACTAAATATCAATGTAATTTTTAGGTTATCAACCGGTACTAAAGAGCCTAGGGGGCTGACACGATCTGACAAATATGAACCGGGACTAAAAACAATCTTTAGTACTGGTAATGCCGGGGTTTTTTAACTGATACTAAAGACCGGTTGGTAATAAATTCAAAAGATTTATGTTTTTAGGTACCATAACGAAAGATTAGTTCTCTAGTAGTGAACCAACTTATAAGAGTGGGTTGTTACATTAGAGAATGTGCGTGCCACACGATAATCCATAATATTTCCTAAAGTCTCGTCCATCGTACATTCTACCCGTGAATGTAAATCACTAGCAAGCCACAATCTACAATTATGTAGATACACATTCCTAAGTTTGTAAATCCATTCCTAAGGGAACATTCTAAAGGATTAATCGAGCGTATTTGTAATATTTGAATCAGATATGATTTTTTTTCGATGTCACCTTTTGGAACAAAGGATTGGGCACCATTGAATCCTACAAAATTCATTTAGAATGCCTCAATGCAGGGAGACTTTAAAGGAAAGTTAGCATGCGGTTCATCCTCTTGAAAAAATTCTTTAGAGTCTATTCCTCTCATTCAATTTATGTATTTTTTCTATGAACGCAAATGGTCATTCTTGTATCTTTCATGTGTTTTACACTATGTTTTGTATATGCATTCCTAATAAAAACATGTGTTTTTCAATTTCTGTGTTTCAAATAGAACCTAAACTCGTTTCTGTGACTGTAAAACACTCTCAAGGAAAAACACGTTGCGAACATACCCATATGCCATAAATAGTCTTGTAAAACACATTAGTAAATGCATTCTCCTAATCGCCTATTTGTTGGTTTATCCGTCGAAACCACAATTTGAAACTATTTTAAGTTTATTTTAGGTTTTATTTTACCATATATCCGTTTTTCCGCATTGACTTTTAAACTGCGATTAGTATAGATATACAAATTTGAGAGTATCTATAAATTATTTTCTATGCTTCGTTCGTTTTTCTCACTAATCAGAGCCAACAAGACACATCCCTAAATAGCATGACATGTTTGGAACATGTCAATTGACGGTTTCGCAGGTGCTAGGCTCACCATTTGTATGTATCAGACAATCCAAATCCCATTTTCGTTTGGAAGCCAAAATTTCCTCATGACATGTCGCCAAAACTTCAGTAGCGCCTAATGCTTCTCCCAAACGTCCACAGAGAGAAGAAAAGGTGCCCAAGGAAAATTATCATTATTAATTTGACTCATGGTTTGGCCAATCGTCAAGATAGAAAATAAAAGAACTAGGTGTATGTAGGAATATATAAAAAAAATCTGAGTATACGAGTGTAGAGTTTTTCGCCTCGTAATACTCCATTTGTTTTTTAATAAATAACACGACTTTTTATACACGTTCGACATTTGTCTGATTAAAAATTATACGCAATTATATGAAAATGTAAGTAATAATTCAAAGTAGCTTTGATGATAAACCAAATCACATGAGAATAAATAATAATTATGTATTCTTTTTAATTGGACGAATCGTTGAATATTTGTCAAAAGATCAACGGTGTCAAGGTGGTAGAAATCATTAGAAAGTTTTTTCTCGTCTCGTTGTTTCACTTATTCATATGTTTATTCGCATGGTTTATTAGCAAATAAAAAATTATTTCTAAGTAAATTTTTTTATATACGTATCCTAAGTTATTCAAAAACAAATGTTATAAAATAAATGCTGTAAAAAATCAAATTCAAAATTAAATTTTAAAATTTAAATTTTGGCTTATAAGCACGAGCAAAAGTCTATGGATAAGTCGAGACTGGAGAGCTCGTCCTAACGTCGTGATACAGTACATGTGTTGTCATTTCGCTGACAAACAATCAGCCAATTTTGGTCGGCAATGCAACTCCTTGCTACATCTTAGCCAAAAACAACGTCACAAAACTGTGCTTGCTTGTTGCGCTCAGCACCAGCCTCGCGTCAGGCGCAACAGTGCGTGTAAAGAAGCCAACGAAACCGCTCCCAAATTCGTAGAGAATCTGTGCTGAATTCGGTTCAAAATTCGCCAAACTTGGCCTCGAGTCCACCAAGAAATCGGTATAAAGCCCCCCCCCCCCCACGCCGTCGCCGTCGTCGTCGGCGTCACCACTCGCCTCTCATCGTGACTTCGACGCCAATCTCTCTCTATTTTCTATCCGTGCGCCTCAACTTGCCCACCACCACCACCACCACCGCCGCCGCGCTCTCCACTGCGTGGCGCTGCGCTGCTGCCCACCGCACCATCAATGGCCAGACGCGGCCGCTCCATCGCCCTCATCCTGGTCGTCTTCGTCGCCTACGGCGGCGGTGGCGGCGTGTGCGACGCCGCGCCGGCGAGCGCGCTGGTGAAGAGCGTCCCGGGATTCGACGGCGCCCTCCCGTCGAAGCACTACGCCGGGTACGCGCCGTCGCGCCGCGCGCTCTGCGTACGCCTTGCTGCTGCTAACATCTGCCTCGTGTCGTGTGGTTTCCGCGGCGGCGGCGTGGGGCGTGCAGGTATGTCACCGTGGACGAGCAGCACGGGCGGAACCTGTTCTACTACCTGGTGGAGTCGGAGCGCGACCCGGTGAAGGACCCCGTCGTGCTCTGGCTCAACGGCGGCCCGGGATGCTCCAGCTTCGACGGCTTCGTCTACGAGCACGGTGCGTTTCGTATTCCCCCCCCCCCCCGACCCCTCGCCGGAGCCAGCCTCCCGCGGCAGCGGCGGCGGCGGCGGCGCGTCGTCGTGGTTGAGGCCGGCGGCCGGCCGTGGAAAGCAGGGGAGGTGGTGGGCCCCGCTGCTTCTGCTTTCAATTATTATTCGTTTGCTTTTCCATCGCAATTGGGAACCCGTCGCGTAAAAGCAGCAGCGTAGTTGAGACCTTGGCAAGTTTGAGCTTCTATTTTGATTTTTTTTTTGGAGCCAAACAAAAAGAAGAATCTCTGATCTGAGACTCTGCACACGACAGTAGACGGCTGTTGCGTGCAACTGACAGTACTACGTCATTGGATAACCAATACTCCTATCACTGCAAGAACTGACTTATCAGTTTGGGATGGAAATGATAGGATTATTGTAACGGATTATCTATACTTGATTTTAAGGATATGTTAAATATTTTAGGAAATGAATAATAAATAGTTTTAAACAAATGGTTTAAGAAATGCAGTAGACGATTTTTTTTTTGAGAAATTATATTTTTGAAAACGTGGAGTAAATAATCTACGACAATAGTTTGGTAAATAGGCTGAAAAGAACATCTCACACAGTGACGTTCATCTCTTAGATCATTTTCATTTTTAATATCTGTCGTGCAAGAAGAAAAGTTGATATGTTGTTCTTCATTTTGTTTAATTCAGCCTTCCTAGAAGGACATAACACAACTGATTGATGGGGTTTGATGATTCGTGTCGTTGAACCTGATCATTATTATGCACCAATTCATATGTGTGCTGTGCTTTCCAGGACCATTCAATTTCGAGTCAGGAGGGTCAACCAAGAGCCTACCAAAGCTTCATCTCAATCCCTATAGCTGGTCCAAGGTTGGCCATGTCCATATATCTGTTGGTCCTGCATGCATAATGAGCTGAAATTTTCTGTTGTCTGAATGAGACTGGTGATTTTTTTTTGTGCTGTGGGCTTAGGTATCTAGTGTGATCTACTTGGATTCCCCTGCTGGTGTGGGGCTGTCATACTCCAAGAACACTTCGGATTATAACACCGGGGACCTCAAGACCGCCGCTGATTCGCATACTTTTCTTCTTAAGGTACTAATATATGTGTGTTCTATAATATTAGTATGGTACTAATATATAGCTGAATTTTGTTATTTTTATCTTGTGAGCAGTGGTTTCAGCTGTACCCTGAGTTCCTGAGCAATCCGTTTTACATAGCCGGGGAGTCGTATGCCGGGGTTTATGTTCCTACTCTTTCGCATGAAGTTGTCAAAGGTATTATATTTTTTTTTAGGATTGTTTTCTCATGTTGCAATAATTAACATTCATCTTATGGTCCTGTTTTTTATGAATTGTTTTGTAGGATTACATGATGGAGTGAAGCCTACAATAAACTTCAAGGTTACATATTGATCAATGGAAGTTTTCTATTAGGAGGTCTATGGTTTAGCATGTATCTAACTTGTATTTGAATGTCAGGGCTACATGGTCGGAAATGGTGTTTGCGACACTGTTTTTGATGGTAATGCTCTTGTGCCATTTGCTCATGGAATGGCTCTAATTTCAGACGATATATACCAGGTAAGTCAATTATTCAGATTGAAAGCACCATTTCAGTAATTTCTCCCCTAAATATTATGGGAAAGAATCAGACTACCCTTATTTTCATATCCTACCGATATTTGCCCAAAATTTTTATTTATGTCCCATTGATCTTTCGGAGATCACTGTTATGTAATTCTGCACACAATTTCAAACAGAAGATACTTTGGAATGTTTGGATGGACTAAACACCATTTACACAAATTCTATGTATTCAAAATGCAGGAAGCTCAGACTGCATGCCACGGAAACTACTGGAATACTACCACTGATAAATGCGAAAATGCACTCCACAAAGTTGATACGGTAATAAACCGCCGTGTTACTTCGTCTGATTAAAGATTTCATCGAATCAACGCTGTTCTCCTCATGATGTACCTTGTTCTTGTGCAGTTAATCAGTGACCTAAATATTTATGACATTCTTGAGCCATGCTACCACAGCAAAAGTATCAAGAAAGTGACCCCAGCAAATACCAAATTGCCCAAAAGTTTCCAACATCTTGGTACAACTGATAAGCCCCTTGCTGTAAGAACAAGAATGCATGGGCGTGCTTGGCCTCTGAGAGCTCCTGTGAGAGCAGGGCGTGTGCCATCCTGGCAGGAGTTTGCCAGAGGATCTCGTCCCAGTGGAGTTCCTTGTATGGTAAGCGCAATATCTCTCCAAAAAAAAAAATCAACTTGAACCTAGACAAACTCGTGTCGAGGTTCATAGGTAGGTTTTTTTTTGGACGGAGGGTGTATTTTCTAGTGGTATGTGAGATTGTGAGAATGATATGTTGCAATCTTGCAAGATATTGCTCCATTTTCTGCTAATATAGAAAGTATGCTTTGATATTTTTACACCTTCCTTTCCAACAAAGAAATCCCTAGCTTATATTTAAGTATGACTGCACAACAATCATTAATAGGAGTCTCTTAACCTTGACAACTACACATGTTTTTATAATTTGCAGAAGAATTTCTGGAAGAAGGCCAGATGCATTCACGAAGGACTGTATTAACTGACATCATCTAATTTGCTTAAACTGCAGAGTGATGAAGTTGCAACAGCATGGCTGAACAACGATGACGTCAGAGCAGCAATTCATGCCCAACCAGTATGGCAATCATTTAGTGACGCCACAGAATTAGATAGAATTTTACAATATTTTCATCTTACAACTCTAATTTATTACATACGCTCATGATAGGTAAGTTCAATTGGCTCGTGGCTTATATGCACCAACGTGTTGGATTTCATTCATGATGCTGGAAGTATGATCAGTTATCACAAGAACCTCACAGGCCAGGGTTATCGTGCTTTCATATACAGGTCCGACATGTGCCTATGAAAACGATGTTTTCACAAAAAAAATTTCCTATCCTATTGGTTTGTTATGGATCTTAGAGGGAACATCCTTATCAACTTCTAAATTATAAAAAATAGCTTCTCGCAGGCGGGAAAAAAACAAAAGTTGTGCCGGGCTTTTTTCATTTCACATTCTATACTCTTAGAAAAGAAAGTGTGATTCCAATGGTCATGACATTTTGTTCTATATTTGTTACAGTGGTGATCATGATATGTGTGTACCTTATACCGGGAGTGAAGCATGGACCAGATCTTTGAGCTATGGAGTTATTGATTCATGGAGACCGTGGCGCCTGAATGGCCAAGTTTCTGGGTATTAATCACACGTCCCTAAATTTTACTACTAGTTGAATTACCCTCAGAGTAAATTTACTCAACAGCTGCTATCATTGCTTTTATGAAAGGAAACCGAAAGATCCTAATTGGATTTTATTTCCAGAAACTCAAACTATATATATAGGAAATTCATCAGGCAGTCTACTTATATTATATTCTGTAACTCCTCAGGTACACCCAAGGATATGAACATGGCCTCACCTTTGCTACCGTTAAGGTGAGTATACATTTCTAACCAGGGCATAACAACTAAGGTCAAAATGTATGTAATATGGTTTGATTACCCACTTAAGTAAGAAGAGGACACAATTTATAAACTAATATGAATGCATCATTCAAACACAAAAAATCTAAAATATTGCGGTTGAATTGCATCTAACTTTGTTTTCCTTCCTTTTTTTTTTGTTTGCAGGGTGCTGGGCACACTGTTCCTGAATACAAACCACAAGAATCATTGGCTTTCTATAGCCGCTGGCTTGCGGGTTCTAAATTGTAAAAGCTTGTGAATCAGAGATCCAATAATAGGAAGCAAACTTATCCATACAGCCATGAATCAGATAAAGGTTGATACAAAGAGAAGACAAAACTACACACCAATTTAGAAAGCCACATTTATTTCAGAATAGTTGAGGCCAACCACATATTGTATATTCTTTTATGCAAACAGTAGATCATTCAGCTTTATTTGTGGAAGTTTATTGTGCTGTAACATCAAAATGTCAATCCTTTTTTCTGATATTTTGTATTCCCAATTTCTGAATGTCAATCCAAAGTCCACAAAGATAATTTGTGGATGGATTACAAGGTAATCTCTTGACATATTAATATTGGTCAGTAAAATATTAATATTGTAGATGAAAAGAGTGTCATTAAAATCTCAAACTCAAATAATAAGATAACAACCGCAGCACAAATGATAACAACTCCAAAAATAAATCAAAAGAAAGCATGTAAGGTGAATGGTCAAGTGGCTTAGGTGGCTTTCTACATTATGTAACTTGTTTCCTACGCTCTCTTTTAATAATTGAAAGTATTGACTAAATGATACACACTTTGACCACTACTTTTTTAACAATAAACTTGTAAATACTTGGAGCTCTGTACAATTATAAAAGTATAATAAAAAAATGAATCCAAAAATATAACTTTAACATATAAAAATAATCTAAAAATTATTATTGGTCAAAATCAGTATGGGATGGAACATGTTGTGTCCTCATGTGGAGATGATTTTTTTTCCTTGAGGGGATGTCCGTTGTGATCAATTTTCTTTTAGAGTAAACTATATTTTGAGGCACATACTCTTACCAAAGTTTTACTTTTGATCACTCTTGAAGTGTTTTTTTTATAAAAAAAATGGACTATGTTAGACTTTGGACCGGGTGGTCCACATGTCAATAAGACTAACCATCTTTATTTTCTATGTGTGACTTACATATGAGCTACCGGTCTAAGGGGCAATATCTAGCAACAATACATAGTCCAAAGTAAAAAAAAACTCTGTAAGGGTAGCACAAAGTGAAACCTTGGTAGACACAAAGTGCAATTTACTCTTTTTATAACCACAAGCAATTATCTTGTTAAAAGATAAAAAAAAGACTTCCATGTCCTCACATGAATTCCAGGAAGAAAATCACAAAGGCTTTCACGGGCTATAAAATTTATCCAACCTTATGGGCCTTCTCTCCATGCTTTGGTTCAAAACCCCCTCTCCCCTTTCTCCAAACCAGTACTTTTGCTCTTGTCTCCTCCCGTATTATAACCTTACACAACTACGTTACACCCCTAATCATCGTGAGCTTGCTGCCACCAGTATGGAAGAAGATTAGAGGTAGAACCAGGGAAGATGAGCTGTTTAAATTGTTTCTTTCATTAGCTTATCAAATACTACCTTTGTTCTAAAACCAATTATCTTTCGAAGATTTATATTTTATCTCAAAATAATTGTTACTTTACTAATTATCCCATCAATCATATCCGTTTCAAACTCACTCGCCTCCAGGGCCCCACGTGTAAGGCACACACCATTAGTCCATTACTCCTCTAGCCGCTTTGCCCACGCCTTCTTCAGTCGAAGGCGCCTTCTCGCTTCCCGCCTTGCTCTGCTCCAGTCCAGTTTCCTCTGCTTCTCATGCCGCCGCCGCCGCGCGCTCCCACCGCGTCGGCGGCGCGCCTCCACGCGCACGTCCTCGAGCTCCACCGGTGCGGCGGCGGAGGCCTCGCGCTCCGCCGCGCCCACGCGGCGTCCCTCATCTCCGGCGCGCTCGCCTCGTCCCTGCCGCTCGCGGGCGCGCTGCTCCTGTCGTACGCCGCGCTCTCCGACCTCGCCTCCTCGCGCCTCGTCCTCCGCCACCACCCGCTCCGCCTCCGCTCCGCATTCCTCTGGAACTCCCTCTCCCGCGCGCTCTCCTCCGCGTCGTTTCCCTCCGAGGCCCTGCGGGTGTACAACCTCATGCTCCGCTCCACCGTGCGCCCCGATGACCGCACCTTTCCCTTCGCCCTCCACGCCGCAGCCGCAGCTGTCGTTGTCGCCGAGGACAAGGGCCTCGAGCTCCACGCTTCGGCTCTCAGGCGGGGGCACCTGGCTGACGTCTTCACGGGCAACACGCTCGTCGCGTTCTACGCCGCCTGTGGGAAGGCCTGCGACGCGCGCAGAGTGTTCGACGAAATGCCTGCGCGGGACATCGTCTCGTGGAACTCTCTTGTATCGGCATTCTTGGTGAACGGTATGTTTCACGACGCGAGATGGGCGCTGGTGAGCATGATGAGGAGCGGGTTTCCTTTGAACGTGGCGAGCTTAGTGTCAATCGTGCCTGCCTGCGGTACGGAGCAGGAGGAAAAGTTTGGGTTGAGCATCCATGCTTTGGCAGTGAAAGTTGGCCTGAACACCGTGGTGAATCTTGCGAATGCGTTGGTTGATATGTATGGCAAGTTTGGAGATGTTGAGGCATCGATGCGGGTGTTTGATGGAATGCTGGAACAGAATGAGGTTTCTTGGAATTCTGCAATAGGGTGTTTTCTTAATGCAGGGCTTTATGGTGATGTGCTGATAATGTTTAGGAATATGTCAGAGCATAATGTCATGCCAGGTTCTATCACATTGTCTAGTTTGCTTCCTGCATTGATTGAGCTTGGTAGTTTTGATTTGGGGAGGGAGGTGCACGGGTATAGCATAAAGAGAGCAATGGACTTGGATATTTTTGTTGCCAACTCACTCGTTGATATGTATGCCAAATTTGGTTCTTTGGAGAAAGCATCTACTGTCTTTGAACAAATGAAGGACCGCAATGTGGTGTCATGGAATGCAATGATCGCAAATCTTGTGCAAAATGGAGCTGAGACTGAGGCGTTCAGGCTTGTCACAGAGATGCAAAAAAGTGGGGAATGGCCAAATTCGATCACACTAGTGAATGTGCTTCCAGCTTGTGCGAGGATGGCCTCTCTAAAGATGGGTAAGCAGATCCATGCATGGTCGATCCGTAGAGGCTTAATGTTTGATTTGTTCATATCAAATGCCCTGATTGATATGTATTCCAAATGCGGACAGCTGAGCTTGGCACGGAATATTTTTGAAAGGTCAGAGAAGGACGATGTATCGTACAATACTTTGATTTTGGGATATTCACAGAGTCCATGGTGTTTTGAATCTCTTCTTCTTTTTCAGCAGATGAGGTCTGTTGGAATTGATTATGATGCTGTTTCCTTCATGGGAGCTCTATCAGCATGTACCAACTTATCTGTATTTAAGCATGGCAAAGAAATTCATGGTGTTTTGGTAAGGAGATTGTTAAGTGGCCATCCCTTTCTTTCTAATTCCCTGCTAGACTTGTACACTAAAGGTGGAATGCTTGTTACTGCATCGAAGATTTTTAATAAGATTACAAAGAAGGATGTTGCTTCATGGAATACTATGATTTTGGGATATGGGATGCATGGTCAAATTGATGTTGCATTTGAGTTGTTTGATCTGATGAAGGGTGATGGTCTGGACTATGATCATGTATCTTACATTGCAGTGCTGTCAGCATGCAGCCATGGTGGGCTTGTAGAGAAAGGGAAGAAGTACTTCAGTCAGATGGTTGCTCAAAATATTGAGCCACAGCAAATGCACTATGCTTGCATGGTTGATCTTCTTGGGCGTTCTGGACAACTGTCTGAATCTGCTGAAATTATCAGAGACATGCCTTTTCCTGCAAATTCCGATGTATGGGGAGCATTGCTTGGGGCTTGCCGTATACATGGAAATATTGAATTAGCACAATGGGCAGCAGAGCATTTGTTTGAGTTGATGCCAGGGCATTCAGGCTACTATACTCTGATGATAAACATTTATGCTGAGACTGGGAGATGGAATGAAGCAAACAAGATCAGGAAATTAATGAAATCCAGGAAAGTACAGAAAAATCCAGCCTATAGCTGGGTACAGGATGGCAACAAGCTGCAAGCTTTTCTTGTGGGGGATGGGTAACAGATGGTGAACCTCTATGGTGATACAAAACGTTTCACCTGGAACAAATTCGATAAAGCAATAGAGTATGGAAAATGGTCCCATCCTGATAGGTGTCACCATATTAGCAAAATCTAGCAATACTGTAAATAAGGATTATAATGGCATGCAGGCATGACTAGTTCAGTAATCACTGGCCGCACCTTAGAAATTTTGCTGCTTGATCTGACACCAATCAACATTAAGATGAGTATACATCAATCTATTATGTCTGTCAATTAGGTATATTTGGTCATACACTCTGTACCGCAAATGGACAAAAAGGTAAGCATCTGTTTTTGTATGGACATATTTTGTAGAGCAATATTTTTATTCTACTAAGACGTCACTTCTAGATAACTTGTCTTTCTACAGAGATAGATTGGAGTATTTCTGACTTCTGAAATCCATACTCAACCTTCTCGACCATACAGGGCCATCATATTTATGAACAGGTAAAGTTTACCTTATGCTAGCTCTTCAAATTTGCATTTAGGATGACCAAAAAGTGAAAACTATAACATTTAATATCTATCCAGTGTGTCAAGATGTTATCATGTTAATTTGTATCTGGATAGTATCTATATGATAAGTTACATATTGATAAACTTTGTAAAAGTATTATAACTGCGATATGGATATCCATTTCTAATATATTCTTCCATGGAATCTATATTTCTTCTACTCTATATTTTATTTTACTGTTATCTGTTTAGCTGTGTCCTGTTTCAAAAAAAAGGAGGCAGTATTTCTACTCCAGAGTTTTTGGGTTGTTCCATGCTTTGCATTGATAAACTAACATCACATTGCAGAGGTGAAAGAGAGGTCCAATTTTCCTGGCTATAATGCTCCAAAGTTCATATTCGCCACAACCATATTCTGGATTCTTCTGCTAAAGGTACGAAGGTATTCTTCGGTTAGGGAGCAGTTCTTGAAAGTTGAATTTTGATGGAACAAGGCTGGGGCCTATTCTGGAGTCTATACTCTCTTAAGGCTTGAACGGCACTCATGTTGGATTTTGCAAATTGATTGGGGTGGTGCGATGAATGTATGTCCTGAAGATGACTTGCCAGCAAAAGAACTCAACTCAGATTTAGCTACAATGGCAACCACTCAATACAAGCTTCTTTTGCATTTTTTTTCCCCTCAGCCTTAGGCACCTAATGTTGATGCTTCAGAAGGCAGCGCATTTTTCAAAGACATTAAGTCTTTCCTCATGTAAATCGAGTGAGGCCAAGTCTTGCGAGATGTAAATTTATACTTGAACAAGCAAGTCTGTAGATCTTCTATTCCCTGGACACACTATTTGTATTCCATTTGCGAATTTTTTTATAAATATTATTATTTTAATGAAAAATCGTAAAAATAGTTGGCATCTCGATAAAATCGCAAAAATATGGGCCTATCGAACTACCAAGGTTCGATAGGGTCCAATCGAACGGAAGCAAAGCGAGTGTACGGGCCGATCGAACGGTCAGTGTTCAACTGGGCCCTGTCAAATAGCGGTAGTTCGACAGGGCCAGTCGAACACCGGCGGTTCGATAGACCGGGCTTGTCGAATTCCGGCCATTTGACAGGCCAGCCATCCACCGAAATATTTTTTTCTTTCTTTTTAATTTTCTAGGAATTTTTTTAACTTGGTAATTTTTGTTCCATACATTGCATTTGTAATTGATTAATTAGAGAAATATTTCTAATTGATTAATTTGAGAAATACATTATATTTCTAATTGATTAATTTGAGAAACGCATCGCTTCTCTAATTCATTAATTTAAGATATACCCATTTGTAATAGAATAATTTGAGATATACATTGCATTTGTACATGATTAATTTATTTATTTACAGATTCTTTATTAATTTTATTGGCATCATTGGTTTCATGTTCTTTGCCGTAATTTTATTGCCCTTGTAAGACAACACCGAATGGTTGACGTCGCCCTAGAGGATGGCGGAGAAAGAATGCAAGGAGAAGGATGACATTGTAGCGGTAGCATAGACCAACTTTATCGATGGAAAAGCAAATTAACCATTAGTTTTTGATTCGTGAAACACAGACCAACAGAACCCAATCGTGACGCATACACCAACATAAGAGAGTTAAGAAGTTGCATTGATGAGCTATAAGAAAATAGCGGTTGCGACGAATCGGGGTTGAGCTTGGCTACGGACCCCTCCTACGTCGTTCAGCGCGCACTGCAACTTCGTGCTCCTTCATTTGCATATATTCTGTTTGCGTTTCATCTTCGGTCCACAAAGTGAATCCGCACATCTTGGATTGTCCTGAGAAATTAATGTAATTAGTGAATGAGATAAGTATAATATGGAAACGCGAGCGAAAATGAAATTAAGTAATTAAGCATGTGTCGTACAATGAAAATCGTTGTCTATGTTGGGACAGACGAAATATCTCCTTCCAAATGTCTATTGTGAAAATGATGTAGCCACCTGGCATCGATCTCTACAATTGCATTTTGGACGCTCAGACTGCGAAATAGTTAACTATAGTTCTAAATGTCTGCGAAAGATTGTATGTTTGTCCACAAACAGTTAGCGATGTATGTGTTAAGTATAGTTAACTAAATAGATAGAAATGATTATTACCTGATAAATGTTTGGGCATTGGAAGAACCTCCTACCACGGATTTCTGAAGTAAGGAATGTCATGAGTGGCACAACGGGCGGTCGCACCACGGTGGAAATAGACCAGCGAGAGGATCCCTTCACCACTCCAGATGCTCGCAAAATGAAGCTTCCATTCTCCCGAGATCGATGTGAATGTGAAAGGAAAATGTAGGACCAAAATAACTTGCGTAATTGTTCTGCCAAGACAAGTCCGTCTATATATAGTGGCGTAGCAACTGGAGGCACTGTACACGTGAAAAGTGGATTGTAACCACGATAGGGTTTTTTGTGAATAGACATGACGATCACAAGCAACCACGCTTCGTCAAAAGGTGATCGTGACTAGTCGACCTCACATTGTATTGTCGGTGTGTCAGATGTTTGGACAACGAATTGACATAGGCGCCGAAAGTAGATTGTAACCACACGCGAGCACTATTAAGTTGATAGCGACTATTTTTTCTAAATATTTTAGAAAAAATTTTAAACAAAAGAAATCATGGAAACGCAACTTATCGAATAAGTGTACATCATGACTCAGTTCATAACATAATATGACATAACTAGTAGATGCAAAAAATAATAGTTCAGCATACAAATAACATAAAAAGTCAAGGACGACCCCTCCTCGCACGCTTGCTCGGCCCCCCTTCTTGCGTTGCCTGATCTGTTCAGTTGGATAAGTCAAATTATCTGGTGGGTGCCTATGTCATGCCAGCTGCTGTGGAGTGGCATCCTCTTGCTGCACGGACTCCCTCTCCTATGTAGGCTGTGTGACCGGAGGAGCAGCGTACCAGTAGTCTAGTCCAGCTTGTGCATCGGGTGCATCCGTCGCGAAGAAATCATCCACATATTGTGTTCGAGGGGAGACAGCGGGTACTACAGAATGCGCCTGGGTAAACCCGTAGTCGTCATCTGTTGTAAAACAGAGGGAAACCCAAATTAAGGTAGTTAGTAACTATGCATAAAAATATAGAGAACGATGATGCTAAGTAAATTGTAAACATTACTTACGTATGTGCTATGTGTACCCTGATTCCGGCGCGCGTGGAGTGACGTAAAGTCCCCAACCTGGTGTGGGCGCCAGGTTATCCCCTGTCGGCAGGTAAGGGAAGTTTGCCGCCGCAGACGCTCCTAGGGTATGGTATACCTGCTGTACTTGTGGACATTGAGTATGGTATGAACTGGTATAAAATGGAGGTTGAGTATGATATAAACTGGAGGTTAAGCATGATATACGTGCTGTACCTATGGACATGGTGGTGGCATGCACGATGCCGGAACCCCAAAGTCAGACGATCTCCTAGGGTGGACAGGTGGAGGGGTCTCCTGAAGTGAAGGACGAATGTGCGATGGACCGGCGTCATCGTAGCCGTGACGTGATGTGGAGGGACGGACCTGATCCACACTGGAACGTCGTGGTAGTGGTGGCGATCTCATCCGCTTGGAAGGCTACGCAACATCAGTCACGCTCCAACAGGAGATACGACGAAGTAGTGCCGCAGCACGAGAACGGAAATCACGAAGGACGGTTGCCACCTTGTCCTGCCTGACGACTTGAGGTCTCGTCTCTAGTCTCTGCAACAACATGTCCGACTCAAGGTGAACGTGCTCAACGAACTCGGATTATTCAACAAATAGGGAAAGGTGTTAAAACAATTCAATTAGTTCCACATTTAGTGATAATCAATGAAAGCAATGACATACCATTGAGTTGTATGCAGATCGAGGTTGTGGGGACAAACGTGTCCATGATCGTCGGCTGGTGGGAGACGGATGTATCCCTTTGTGGCGGGAAACACCTCCAGCGCGTAACACTGCGGTACCAACGAAGGTACTGTCCGTACGAAGCGCCGTCGTCTGGAGGTATTTGGAGCAACAAGTTTTCAGCCGCATGTTCCCACTCCGCAACCGTTGGTTCGATTATCCGAACAATGGTCATCTCGTAAGACAGACCGAGTCTCTTCCAGGAGTACCTGCATACGACGAAATGGGCACATAAGAAACACATACAATGAGATAGAACACACTACTTGAATTTAACAAGTCTAATGCATACTTACTTGTGGAGGCTAACAGACAAAGGGCGGCCACCTCTAGGAGGGTGGTCTTGGTACATGCCGAGTTGTTTAAGAACCCTCTGCATGTGGTACAGCTCGACATGTATGTCCAGCATGAGGTGACAAGTAGTCCTCCAAAGCTCCTCATCTCGCGTGCAAAGCTGCGCAAGGCCGTGCGGTGCACGCTCGAGGACATCATGATACGTGTATGGGGTCCAACGAACATGGTCGGGCGTAAGCTGATCGAAGTCAGCTACAAACTGTGTGTACACACGCTGAGTCGTACCGCTTACCCACTTCGGCTGCAATAGCAACAAATTTATGATTAGTGCCCGCAAAATGAGATAGTGCTATGAGAAATGAATTAAGTACAAATTATCTCGCGGTGTGTCCACAACGATCCCATGGTGGGACGATCGTCGTTGTCTTCAAGACCAGACTTATACATCTTATCGACGCCATAGCTTGCGTACGACTCTAGCTGTGGCCTCCCAATGTCAAAGCGCTCGTGTGCCCATAACATTAGAAGCAAAGGGCATCCCGTCAGAGAACTTTGCTTACTATTCCTGGTGCAAGCATCACAATGGCCGACGTAGGTCGCCGCAAGAACCGCAGACCCCCAACTGTACTATGGAATCTCCTCAACAGGTAGCTCGGCGATCTGCTCCACGTAGTGGATGAAGTGCTTGTCCACGGAGTCAGCGTGAGTCCCCGTGAACATCACCCGCCCAAACAACCACAGTAGGTACGCAACTAAGTGTCGATGCATGACCCAGTCCTCCTGATCATCAGGGAAAACCTCCTGGTGAAACTGCTGCAACCAACTCTTCGTAGGACTGTGCCCATCTGTGAGATCCTCAAGCGGAGCAGCCACCACCCCACCAAAACTGGCCAACAGATCATCCTCCCATCCAGCATGGACCAGTGTCGGGCCAACTGCTGCACCTACTATCGGTAGACCCAACAAAAGAGACACATCCTGTAGAGTGGGCACCATCTCTCCAACTGTCAGGTGAAAGGTGTGTCTCGGGCCTCCATCTATCTGCCAAAGCACTCAGAAGGGTCGCATCAATGTTGAAACGTGGTGACCTTCCACGTAAAGACTCAACCTATCGTGCAAACATCAACAACCCAGCGGCTCTCAACCTACAACATGTCAAATTGAAATAATTAGCAACAGGAAAAATTTTAAATGACAGTGCTCGTAGAAATGTTTTTGCATGTACCTTGGAACCCAACGAGGATCGATACGCCAATACTGATCCGGTCCTCGCATTTTCAACACATTGAAGAAAGTCCCTCGACTAAGTCGTTGCAATCGATGATGCTTATCGATTACCTCGTCGATCAGCTGTACGTCTGTTGGCGCAGAATTTCGACCCATCCACCATAAAACAGGTTCCACGTTTCCACGGCGGCCTGGGAGATCTGCTTAGCTCCAGTGCAGGTCCAATGGCTTGCCTAGGTGCGTTTAGGGCATGCCAGTTGATTTGATCTGCAATCAACAAGAATAAACAAGCAAACCGAGTTAGTAGACGATGGCCGATCGGTCGATAGGCCGACGTCCGATCGTGAAGGCTTAGCCGATAAGGCAAAGCTTATATCGGCCTACTTGAGGTGATAATATAATAAGAATAGAATACAGATCTAATCTCATCGGCCTTCATCAACATATTAATGTTAACTTAAAGGTACTGGCCGATGACAGATGTGAAAGATAAATACACTAGCTAATACTCTAGTGCAAACTTATATAAACTAATCGGCCGATATAAATACATTAATCATAGAGAAGTCCTGAGATTAATCCATAACAAATATATTTATATCTGTCAATCTGCTCATATAAGTGGCAAATACATGCAAAGACATAAAGCAATCACATGCATTAGATAAAACCGGCTAAAATCCCGGTGAAATCCTTAATTACGATCAAAAACATGCTTTGAGTTAAATCTCAAGACAGGACTAAGGTCGATAGCAACTCAAAGTGTGAATCAAGACTTAACACAAAGAAAATCATGCCGTCGATCGCTTTTGGGGATGGCAGATGCATTAGATAGCCATACTAAGATCAGCTAAAACATGATAAACGACGATCACATCATCAAGGCTTAACGAGCCTAAAGCGACACGCTAGCCCCGACGATATAAATCGTCGGGTACGAGTTCTTACCTCTACTCTGGGGAAGCAAGAACTCGCCGGAATTAACCTCTTGCGAGGGTTGGCGATGCGCCGAAAGTTATTTGTTGTATTGACTGTTGAAAGTTTTGAGAGAGAGTTCTCTATGTACAAACTACCGGGATATTTATACCCGAGATTACAACATTGTCCAGATAGGACACGATTCTATCTATAACTTAACAAACAAGTCCTTATGGCGGACTCTTGCCATAGATTAGATTACTTCGACTCTAACTACCTAATTTAAGAGATATGATTGCCTAAAACCGAGCCATATCTCTTTTTGGCAATCTCCTTGAAGCTTATCTCGAGCCCAGACCAAGCCCACGCTGACTCTATCAACTTCCTGCCCGTATCAGTCGATGGCCATATCGAATCCGTATCGGCCGATACACCTTTTCTGCAAGTGCTCCTTTCAGTCCGATACGCTCACCTAGTCCGATACGATGCTTGGTCCGATTCCAATTTGGCCCTTCTTCTCTACTTCGGTTTTCTCTTTCCTCTCCGGGTAGATTACGAAAATCTGCTGTTAACACATGCCTCCCAATTCCGCTTCATTATATAATGTGGCAGAATTAGCTCCAAAGAACCCATCGACTTCCTTGCTAGGGTTTGTCTGAAAACCACACAGATTCAGATTCATAGCTTTCCGCCGCCTATTTTGTCGGGCCACCCGGGACTTATACTTTTTAATGTCAATTGTGATTCTCACATAGTCTCGGTGAATGGGATCCATACACGCATAATAGCCATTCAAACCACTATGTGAACAAGAAAATCACAAGCAACATCAAACAATATAAATTCCGAGGCACCGAATAATGAGCAAAGAAGATATTGCTGGGACTCACGCGTGCCAGTCAACTTCAGCCTGGAGTATGCCCGTCAAACCACTCGAAGGTGGCGACCAGATGTGTTACACATCCAGGAGACTTGACTAAAATGCATGAGCTCTACAACATCTTCCATGATCAAGATTCATACTCATGTATTAGCAAGCCGGATTCACGTCAAACTTACTAATACACTTTCATCTAGCAGTTGATATCGTAATAGGGTAATTCAGAGTTTTAGTTATTACATAACAGTATCTTAACTATACATATGGCCGACCGGCCCAATAGTTATTGGTTCAGCGGAAGCAACATACTACCCAAAACCTTTTTGCAACCGACTGGGGTAAACCCTAGTTAGAACCATCCTGAAACTCAAGAGCATCCCCATCAAAGCAATCATCGTCAATAAAGGGTTCTCCTGCGTCTGATTCTAAAACAAAACATTTGAAACAGAAAAACAACGATAATAGCAAGAGTCAGTACATTACGAATAATGTACTGGCATCGCCAATCCTAACGTACATGCATAGCAGTATCAAAGGAAAGGTTCAGATTGGTATATTATCAGCTCAAAGCGAGAGTTGTTTCTACAAATCATTTTTATGAAATGTATGAAAACGATAACTTTTCAGTAAAATTAATTATATCATCATGGCATCATACTTATATAAATTTTGGTATCTCAAACTATATAGTACTTGGTATCCTCCAAGACACCAAGTGCATACTTCATTATCCAACATTTCTCACTTCATTCCATAAACATGAATTTGAAAGATAACATAGACTCAGAATAGAAAAATCAATCGTCTATACTCAACACATATCCTTATGTCGCTCATAACCGTGAGCACGGCTAATCGATTAGATTAAAACTCTGCAGAGCCCGTACACTGTACCCACACAATGTGAAATAGTAATCATGTAAAAACATGCCACGCGATACCGAAGTACCCGATTTACTACCCACAACATAGCCTTTACATTATCCATGATTTAGCCTTGCACCAGCACGATAGGTGTGATTCCGTCCTAGGCATATGACCTAGAACCGTTAGGAGGCGAGCCCACGCCTGAGCCTAACACCATGGTAGCGAAAACATCCTTTCCTACCATGAGGCACCATATCGTTGTATTGGACAGACTTAGACGCCTAAACTACCATACAGGTAAATAGGTAGTTCCTATGAATCATCGCTAAGACTAATTCATACTACAACGGCCTACCTTAATGCAAGACTAAACCATGAACAACTTAATCAACTATGGCTATCCCATAATAGCACATGTGGTCGTACTAAAAACACAAGTGACTGACATTGAGTGAAGTCCTTAACTATCTTAGGCATACACTCCCCCTATCGGTACACAACTAATCACCACATGTGTACCACTTGTTGCCCAAGAAGTAAATACCTTCTTTTTCTCCTTTTATTTCTCAAATAGTTTCAAATTTTGAATCATTTAGAAATTACTTAAAAACAACAAGTTTTGAAAATATAACATGCCCATAATGATAGTTTTTATATATTCTAAACATTTCTGAGCTAACAAGTCAATACTTGAGGTAACAGTATATTTAATATCCTAAGGGTGCTCAAAATAATTGGAGTTTTTCAAATGGATATATGCAAGGTTTAGGCATAGCTATAATCATTTAAATTACCCAACTTTTATTTTGGACAACATAACTATGCATCTTTGCAAACAAAACATTAACCTTCAAAAATAGGATCAATATGATCAAAGGAGAGAGGGAAGGTTGGCTTGCCTTGCTCTGGTTCCACCCCTGGTCCAGCTATATAATGCACCTCTCCGACGAGGAACTGACCGTCGTCTAACCATACACGAATAGATTCGAATTAAACTTATGTAAAAGAAAAAGTTAACATGCCCTAGATTAAATGCTATGCTTGAGGTGATGTGATGTTGGGTTGACTGAGTTTTTAGTGCAATATTTTCCATTTAATCAAATTACATTCAAAAGTTACAAATTTGCAAAGTTGGAAAATAATTAATTATGGCCTATGTACAAACTTTAAATATTAAGGCATAAATCTCTAAAGTTCTGCTGGGTTTAGCATTTCCAAAAGATAGAGCATAAAAATATGAATCTAACAAAATTTAGTTTGAAATTTTTGGAGTTATAATGAATTTACTATGAATTTCCAAAGTTAAAGCTATTTTCAGTGCAACAGAAAATGTCTTAATCAATTTCTCTGGATTTTACAAATTCTAAAAGACCTCGGGTCCACTAGTCAGTGACTGCATAATTGCTTAAAGGTCCCTAGGGTTTCAGCAAATGGAACCCGCAGTCCATTTGCACGTGGCATAGGTACTTATGCAATATAGTACTCGGATTATTATGCAATTACAGGAAGGTCCTGACCCCACATGTAAGAGGCTGTATGTTTTGCCATAACACCCCTGGAGTTTTCTAATCGATTGCAGACTAGCCCCTAGCGCTGGTTCAGACAGAGCAGCGGCGCGACGGCAAGTTTCGCGGCGATCTCGGCGGCGAACGGATGGGTTACAGATGATGCGGCCATGGAGTAAAAGATAGAGGGGTCCTAGATGAAGCCGACGAGGTCCATCTCGCGAGCTATGGTGGTGTATCGCGACGGCAGCAGCGGGTGGAGCGGTGACCTGCTACGGCTTGCAAGTGCATGTCGGGTTCAGGATGTCTTCGGCGCGTGCGCGTGCATGCATGCGAGGCTAAGGGTGTCCAGGAAACTTACCAACACGCGCGTGGAGCTCGGCAAACTCCCAGAGACCCGGCCTAGCTCCGATGGCGGCGCGGCTTGGCGGTCGTCGTCGGCAGAGAGTTCCCGGTCCAGGCAAGCTAGGAGGAGTACAAGCATTGGTTAGTGATGGCATGGAGTAGCTCTGTGCGCGAGGAATCGCCCTGACACTTACCAGAGAGAGAGATAGAGCAAGAGGACGCTGGCGGCCGGAGATGGAGAAGAAGAAAGGGATCTCCCGGTTGAGAGCTTCTCGACTCGATTCCTCTGGGCTTCGGGATCGTCTTGAGGTGAGGAATACGCTGGCGAAGTGGCTTGGACAGATTTGAAGCCTTGGAGCTTGGCGGCGATGATGACCTCCACGGCGGCGCTCGGAGTTCACCGATGGCTCACGTGGACGCGGTGCGCGTTCCCGGGGATTTGCTACACCAAATCGACAGGGCTTTGAGGGGTTAGCAACGGTATCGAATGGTGATAGTGGAACACGACTTAACTCGGATTGTAACCTACCCGATGATGCGAAACGACGGAGGCGATCTCACTGGCGCCGGGAAAGATTTCTTCGCTACTCGAGCTTCTGGATTTGATGCCCTCGGTTTCTTCGCGAAATGGAACCACGGTGGGAGGAAAGAGATGTCCGTCGGCCGATTGGTCTTTGTATGGTGGCTGACAGTGAGGTGGCAAGGAGCGGCACTCGGTGGCGCCGACGCGTGTTGTGCGCGGCGTCTGCGGTAGGGCGGTGCCAGCTTGACGTGGGCGTCTCTGTGTAGCTGACAATCGGGTCCCACAGCGGTCTGGTCCCCTCCTGGCAGTGTGATGCTGTGTGTAGAGAAGAAGAAGGAGCTGGAAATGGCTAAGTCTGAGCTGATGGTTCAATTCCAACTTTGCCCTCGATTCAAACTATTTTCCAGGGACATTTTGGTAAAAACCCAAATGGCAAATTGGTAGTACACTATTTCATCTCCAATATGGTCAAATTCCCCACACTAAAATATTCTTGATCTAATTTTTATGAAGTTCAAAAGTAGGTTCTAGGGATTCTGAAATTTCAGATTTTAGGTTCAATACAAACTCTTTATTTGAATAGTTTGAAAAGGAAAATTTAAAATAAAGTAAAACTTACAATTTACTCCATACCCATGGGTCAAACCCATTAGGCTATTCCATTAATTGTAATGTTTTAGATTTTTATCTGGGTATTTAATTATCGGTTTCATTTATTCAAATGGCTACAATGCACATGCTTTAAATTAAACGGCTAGAAAAAGAAAATTTCAATCACAAACTCAGAAAAGGAGATTTTTATTTTCGACCACCATTCAATATTACATAGCCTTCTAAAAGGTCGTTGTGGTATGTTACATATTTCTTCGCACAATTCTTCGTTTAGCCTCTTGCGGCTCTCAATTCCGGCGGCTCCTCGACGTCCCTCTGGCATCGACCCCTTCAACAGGCGACCTCTTCGACAGCAACAATGGCTTCCCTGCTGTTCTATTCCTCCGAGATCCCCGTGGTAAGTCAATCCTCTCCTAAGTTCACATTTTACTTTCCCGCCGAGTTTTTCAAACTAGGGTTTCTGCTCCTGCTTTCCCCCCCGGGTCTTATTCTTTTCATCATTATTCTCATGCCGTAGGTCTTCAAGAACTAAATCTTAATCCCTGCCAACGACAAATCCCAGCGGTTCCTTCTAGGCCTCATGGGCAACTGCGACCCAACCTGGCTGATAAACGCAGAAACAAACAGAGTCCCTTTTAAACAAGCCAAGCCCAATGTTTCTTCGTGGAAGCACACCTTCAGATCCTGGCCATCAAAGCTCAATGGATACAGAACCTGGCACAAAAGAATTACCGCAGCCAAACAGGTTCATTGGGATGAAATAGGAATCGGCCAATGCATCACTCTGTCTCTGGCCGATACCAAGAAGAACGAACCACTTATATCAGCAGCCACCTATTTCTGGTCTAGCACCTTGAATGCTTTTCTATTCCGGCAAGGTCCGATGACCCCAACATTAATTGACGTCAAGATGCTGACAGGACTAGATATCCACTCTGAGATCAATCCCTTCAACCTCTTAATAAACAGCAGCCATAAGTTAAAAACCAAGAAGATTGGAGGCTGGTCTGGATATATTTCTGAGCATATGGAACAAGGATCCGTCTCAGAGAGAGAGCATGTGGCCTTTCTGACCCTATGGTTAGAAAGATTTGTCTTCTGCGGATCAACCTGTGGCCCAACTTCAAATTGCCAACATTTGGCTCAAGCCCTGGTTGAAAAGAAGCAAATTCCCCTTGGCCGATATCTCCTTGGAGCTGTCTATCGGCTGATTTACTCTGCCAGTCAAGATCTGATGCTGAAAAATATTGTGGCGCATGGAGGACCATGGTGGTTTATCCAACTTTGGTTAACTATCCATACCAACACCATAGTCAATCGACCTCCATTATCGGACTCCTGCTTCCCATCAAAGTATGTCGATCATGAGGATCCCAGAACCAGAAGATGCATGTCCTTTGGAGAAGCGGCCTCTGTTTACCCTGGAGCTGATCAATCGGCTGAAGATATGTCCACATGGTTCATCCGATTCTACACTGGCCCTCCATCAATCAAGATGGACATGTTTATCTATACCTCAGATCACGATTTTGAACTCCCTGATGATCTCCACTTGGACCTATTAAACGATGATATGGAATCACGAGAGGTATTTATAACCGGCATCACTCCATGCCTGCTCCCAATAGGCGTATTCCAAGGAAGAAACACCAGCCTGTCTTATGAATTCTACAATCCCATGGTGGCTGCTAGACAGTGCGGGCTTGGACAACTTCCTGTCAGCCTTTATTTTCATCGGCTTCTAGAGAGCAGGGGCACGGTTTCATCGGCTTTGATCATGAGCAAAGTCTCACAGATCGAAATCCCGAACTTGGGTGACTGCGACCGATTGCATCTGAGCAGCTTCATCCATATTAACTTCCAAGCGTGGTGGCAAGAGTGGGCTGCTCATATCTTTCATCAATCGGCCAGATATCATCTAACAGAGCTTATCAAGAATATTAGCCCTCAAGTCTCCGATGTCCCGATTCCATCCGTGAGCAACAGTGGACAGAAAATATCATATACAATGGTCCTGGCTCCATCGGGCAATTCTGTTATGGAATCGGTTATCGGCCTTACCGCTCCAAAGGTCTCGTCGCTACTCCAAGGACCGATAGCCAAAGAGGTTACAAAAAGGAAGGCGCCAATAAAAGGAAAAGGTTAGAAAACCAGCAAGAAACCCAGAACTGACGACCAGGCCGATCTCAACGAATTAGACCCCTCCATGGAAGAATTCCTAGACGACCAAGTAATGGAGGAGGAGGTCGACGCAGCAGCCGCCGATATACCTGAAGAAGAAGACCCATCGGCCACCCTTGCTGAAGAGCCATCGGCCAAACCAACTGAAGATCCATCGGCCATAACTATTGTAAATCCACCGGCCGATGACCAATCCGACATTGCTCATCCAAGGAAAACAAGGCACGCAGTCCGCAAGGTTTGTATAATCCTCTTTATTTACTCACGCAATTCCCTTTTGCTGGTTCATTATAACTCACTTTCTAGGCCCTTGCATCATTTTTGCTTAAGGAGAGAACTCAATCGGCTCCACCACTGAGGACAAAAAAGGCCACATTGAAGAAACGCGAACAAGCCAAGGCTCGACTGAGAACACCCTCTCCTTCTCCATCACCCTCTCCGATTGCTTCGGTAAGGTTTAATTTCTGTATTATTCCTCTGGTAGCATAAACCTGACCACTATCTTCTTGCCTTTCTCCAGCCGCGAGCTCCATCACTTGCGCCACGTCGGCCAACACCTTCGCCCACTGCCTCAGGACAACAAAAGGCCGATGCGGCCACAGCCGACGTCACACCACAGGTAAACCTAGAACACTTCGAGCTCCCTGTTGATTTCATTTGGACCGTATTAACCATCTTATCTCAATAATTGTAGTCTTTAGCCGATATGTTTGCTTTTGACATCGGCCAATTCCTTGATGACAAAGACAAGGAGCCAGACAACACGGCCAAGGCATCAATCTCCGAAGAATTAAAGAGCCAGCTGTCTGATATCGCCAATCGGCTGGAGGCGTCTATAGAGGCATTGGTGGAAAACTGTAACCCCATTAGGAGTAGAGTACAAGAAATTCAGGATGAATTGCCTGAAGACCTGATGGAGGTCCTGACACCGGCCATCTTCTTGGAACAATACCAATTCAAGCTCCAAAAGGCGAAAGAAAGAATTGCGGAGAGGCGGGAACGTGAAAGCTTAGAATCGGCCTTGACCGCCAGCAAAGCTCAAGTCAATTCTGACAAGACCAAGTTGGATGAGCTGGTTGCCGAGCCGATCATGTTGAACAATAGGCTTGAAGAACTCCGCCGCCTCAAAGCAAACCTGGTATCAAAGCTAGAAGCCACCCGCAAGGAGATCCAAGAAGTTGAAGCCAGAATAGCTGCATCGCTCAAGGCCATAGAAGACCAAACGGCGAAGCTGAAGGCATCGGCCAAATACCTTGCAACCCTGAGCAAATCGTTGAAACCAATCCCAGGGTCGACGGCTGATGACGCCCAAACAATAGAAGATATTGATCAAATCCGTCGTAAGGCCATTGCAGCTATTGAAAACTTTATAGGCTGATGTAATATAATGTGTATCCTTCTTGTAACCACATAACCTCCTGTTTTGACTAACATGAATCTCATCGGCCATTAGCTGAATTTGATAAGCCCAAGCTTGAAAAACCTCCTGTTTTGATCAACATGAATCGCATCGGCCATTAGCCGAATTTGATATTTTTTTTACGTCCATAAACTTGAAGTAAGCTGATATCTTGGGATCCATAAATGCTTAGTATATATATATGCCCCCCAAATTTTGGAAGATGAGAGCTCATGTTGTAAAATTTGATCTAAGGGCGATAATGTATATCGGCCATGTAAAGGCGATGTCGATTACATCGGCTATTATCATCAATCGGCTAGGAAACCGATCATGAGTCAATCCATACGCTTGGATAATATTTCTTCAAGTATTTTCCATTGAGGGCTTTGCCATACACTTCTCCATCTAATCCTTTCAATAAATAAGCGTTATGAGGCGCGCATCGATGAATCTGAAAAGGACCCTCCCAATTAGGTGACCACTTGCCGAATTTGTTATCTCGAGAACCGATCGGCAATATCAATTTCCAAACAAGATCCCCTTCTTCAAATGACTTGACAACAACCTTTCTGTTATAATGACGAGCAATGCGATCTTTATCACGCTTTATTTTTTCCAAGGACCGCAATCGGACGTGTGCCAAATCATCTAGCTCATCAACCATAAGATTGTGGTACTCACCGGCTGTCAAGTCGTCTTGCAATGCAATCCTTCTTGAACCGATGTTGGCCTCCCATGGCAGCACAGCTTCATGGCCATAAACCAACTGATACGGCGGCACTTGAGTCGCACCGTGACAAGCCATCCGATACGCCCAAAGGGAATCGGCCAGCGTTGTATGCCACCGTCTGGGCTGTTCGACGATTTTCCTCTTGATCAACTTGATTAAAGTCTTATTAGAAGCTTCTGCTAGCCCGTTAGCTTGCGCATAATATGGAGAAGAATTTAATAGCTTAACGCCCATGCTATCGGCAAACTCAACAAACTCATCGGACACAAAGATTGATCCCTGATCTGTAGTCAATGTCTGTGGTAATCCAAACCTATATATAATATGCTCTTTGACAAACTGAATTGCATCTTTGGAATCAACCTTTTTGAGAGGGGTAGCCTCGACCCACTTTGTGAAGTAGTCTGTAGCCACTAATATATACTTGTGTCCTTTGCTTGAAGGGGGATTTATCTGTCTGATCATGTCTATAACCCATCCACGAAACGGCCACGGCTTTATGATTGGATGCATAGCCGATGCCGGTGCTCTCTGAATTGCTCCAAACTTTTGACAATCTTGACATCCCTTGTAGTACTTGAAACAATCCCCTAGCATCGTCGGCCAAAAATATCCAACTCGCTTTAGCAGCCATCTCATCTTATGGGCCGATTGATGTGTTCCACAAATCCCTTCATGGACCTCACTCATGACAACTTTGGCCTCTTCTAGACTTAAACACTTGAGCAAGACACCATCAATTGTCCGATAGTACAGATCGTCATCGAGCAAGACATAGTGCAAGACTTTATATTTCATCTTTCGTGACGCCGATTGGGAGGGATTTCTCAAGTAATCGATGATAGCAATCCTCCAGTCATCGGCATCCACGGCAGCAATCCTAACCTCGACATCCTTGGCCATCGGCCTGTATCCTGATGCCCCCTGGGCCAAGTCATTGGCTTCAAAATTCTGCTTCCTGGGTATGTGCCTCATCGTCACAATCTTGAAGGCTTGTAGCAACTCCTTGCACTCTTCATTGTAAACTCTGAGAATATCGTTTCTGCATTCATACTCCCCAGAAAGTTGGTTGATGACTAACTATGAATCGCCAATAATTTCCACAGCATCGGCCTCTACTTCTTGTAATAACTGCAAACTTTTGAGAACGGCTTCATACTCCACTTGATTATTTGTATAATAAGGCTTGATGGTAAACGCAAACTCAAAGCTTGCCCCCCGAGGGGATATGATGACTAGGCCGATGCCGCATCCATGCCTGCAAACAGATCCATCAAAATACAGTGTCCATGGCACAATGTCTGAATACGCCGTTGAATCATCTCTATGCTGCACAATGAAATCGGCCAGGGCTTGTCCCTTGATTGCTTTGGTCGATTCGTATCTGAGGTCAAACTCTGTCAAGGCAAAAATCCACTTCCCAATTCTCCCTTTTAAAACAGGGGCCGATAACATGTATTTCATCACATCGGCCTTACTTATCACGATGCATTCGTTGAAAAGTAAATAATGCCTCAACTTAGTACATGAAAAATATAAGCATAAACACAATTTCTCCACTGGCGTGTACCTTGTTTTAGCATCTAACTATCTCCTGCTCAAATAGAAAATAGCTCTTTCTTTGCCATCAATTTCTTGAACCAACACGGAGCCGATGGATTTCTCATCGGCCGATAGGTACAGCCTGAATGGAACTCCCTTCTGTGGAGGGATTAGCACTGGAGGGGAACTTAAATAGTTTTTGATATCGTCCAACGCCTTTTGTTGCTTAGCACCCCATACAAACTCTTGATCGTCCTTTATCTTCAATAATGAAGTGAACGGTTCTATCCTACCTGACAGGTTTGATATGAAACGCCGAACAAAGTTGATTTTCCCAAGCAGAGATTGTAACTTGGTCTTGTTTTCAGGAGGTTGGATCTTTTTTATAGCATCAATGTTCTTCTGTGTGATCTCCATTCCTCTCTCGTGGACCAAGAAACCTAAAAACTGACCGGCCGATACGCCAAAGGCACACTTGTTAGGGTTCATCTTTAAACCATATTGTCTTGCTCTTTCTAGTACCTTGCGTAAATCGGCCAAGTTTTGACTTCACGACGACATCATTAATGTAAACTTCAATCAAAGAGCCAATAAGATCATGAAAAATATAATTCATTGCCCTCTGATAAGTGGCTCCAGCATTTTTTAAGCCAAATGTCATAACAACCCACTCGTATAGGCCGATTGCCCCCGGACACCTGAAGGCTGTCTTATGAATGTCTTCCTTAGCGATGAAGATCTGATTATAACCAGCGTTTCCATCCATAAAGCTGATGATTTTGTGTCCAGATGCAACATCAACTAGCAAATCGGCCAACAGCATAGGGTACTCGTCTTTTGGCATTGCTTTATTTAGATCTCTGAAATCAATGCACACCCTGAGCTTGTCATTTTTCTTCAATACTGGAACTATATTGGAGACCCATTCCGCGTATCGGCAGGGTCTGATGAAGTTGGCGTCGTAAAGCCTTGCGATTTCTGCCTTGATGGCTTCATGCATATCGGCCTTAAATCTCCTAGGAGCTTGTTTAAACGGCCGATAGCCTGGTTTGATGGGTAACCAATGTTCTACAATCGATCGGCTTAATCCTGGCATCTCATGATATTCCCATGCAAAACAATCCATGAATTCTTTCAAAAGATTTATTAGTTTATCCTTGTATTCTCTTGGTAGGTTAGCATTTACATACGTCGACCTAGGCCTATCGCCTATTCCTATATCAACTTCTTCAAGCTTATCGGCTGACGTAAAGCCTTGCCCCAATTTTCCATCTAACTCATCCACCGCATCATCTGTATAGGGGCTAACTTGTCCATCTGTGCTTGTGGATGTTACACCTTCGTTAAAGTAACTGCTTGTCTTGATCTTCAATCGGCTCGATGTCGCAATCAGTTATCTTCAAGAAATCAGCCTCCCAAACTCGTCCAGATAGGCAGTCGATTCCTTCCATCTCCCATACTGCGAGATCGGCACTGGCCACATGTACTGACCGATCGGCCTGCACGATCTCGACTTGGTCCCCTTGCCACTGAATGAGGCATTGATGCATTGTTGAAGGGACGCAACAATTTGCGTGGATCCAGTCTCGTCCCAATAACAGGCTATAGGAACCCTTTCCATCGAAGACAAAGAAGGTGGTCGGTATCGTCTTGTTACCCACCGTGAGCTCCACGTTCAACACCCCTTTCGCCTCCGATGCGTTGCCACCAAAGTCTTTCAATACCATGTTAGTCTTGATGAGATCTTCAGGTACCTTTCCAAGCTTCCTAAAAGTCATGTATGGCATTAAATTTACTATCGCGCCGCCGTCGACCAGCATCTTCGTCATCGGCCACCCATTGATGAATCCCCTGATGTATAACGGCCGGAGGTGCCTATGGCTGGTATCGGCCAGCCTGTCGAACACGGCTTGGTCTGGTGACAATTGTAGCCTAGCCGAGGATTGTTCCATCTCATCATCGGCTACTGCTTCATCGGCCGTCCGTACGTTGTATTCTGCTGGCAATACGAAAACCATGTTGACAGAAGCCGATGCTATGTCTTTACCTTTTGCAGACGCAGGAACCCGTGCTGACTTTGAGGTGCCCTCATCGGCCTTGACCACCGTTGATTTTATTCTCCATTCTTTTTTAGTCCTGGTGGGCCGATGGGCGTTTGCCGCCTCCTGCTCCTGGATCTGCTCCTTTTTCCTCAATCTCTGTACCCGTCGTTTCTAAGTCTTGGTAAACACGTTGCTTGGGCACCACTGAGGATTCTGGGTTGGTCATTGCCTTCATCCCGATGATCATGGTGCATCGGCCCTAGCCTTTCGTGTACGGATTTTCTTTGCTTGGTCGGCCGATGCACTTGCCTGCTCGAGCTGCCTTGGTGAGAGTCTTCTATATCGTTACACGCAGGGCACTCCTGGATTGATGGCAACCTCATCCCCTCGTTCCAGCAGAAGCGAAAGAACTCGCACTCCCAATAAGGGTTGTAGGAGTTATCTTGATCGGTGTAGTCCTGTGCTTGCTCTTCCTGCCTTCACTGGTATTTTTTAATCAGGCCTTCTGAGGTCTGATGAGATCGCTTGCCGGTCCGATGACCATTGCCATCGGCCTTGTCTGCCCGCACCATGTTGACTGGGAACGGGTGTCCTTCTATCTTCATCGGCCTCTTGGCTTCATCAATCTTGATCCTGCCTTGTTCGATGGCCGATTGAATCTGTTGCCGGAAGACTTTGCACTCATTGGTGTGATGGGAATATGTGTTGTGCCAATTGCAATATCTTCTCTTCTTGACTTCCTCGGCCGATGGTAGTACATGAGTTACTGGCAGCTGAATCTTCTTTTCTTTCAGTAGTAGATCAAATATTTTATCGGCCTTGTTGATGTCGAAGTCGTACTTATCTTCTTTGTCGCCCTTCTTGGCCCACTGGCATGTTGTTGGTTTCTTCATCCGGGCCCACTCGGCCAGATCGACGTCGGCATCATCATCATCATCTTCATCGGAGGCGTATTGATAAAGTGATGTGCACTAGGGTTCCCGATCTTCCGAAAGGTTCTGATAAACAACGATTCGGCTTCTTGAACGCGCACGCTCTTGAGCCCCGCAATCGCAGCACCACGTCTCCTCTAGTTATCACCCGTGTCGAAACTTGGGAGACCTCGCCGAGAAGGCTAATCCCTGTTTGCCAATCGAAGAACACAAACAAGAACGAGATAGAATACAACCAAAATTGCAGATGAATGATTAAGCTCACAAGTTGGGGTCTTACAAACCGATCTAGCGGCGAAACTATTCTTGACAGATTAATCTAAGCAAAACCCAAAACCTAAAGATAATGACGGCTTCTGATATAAGGAGTTTAGGGTCGTGCAAGCACCCCTTGACGCAACCCTAATGGGCTCCAACACGATACACGGCCCAAAGGCCCAAATACGGCGTCGCAGCGCCGAGACAGATTCTGAACGTCAATTTGTTCAGTCAATTTCCAATGACTCGTAACGAATTTGGACATGGGACCAGAACCATTGGAAAGGTTATCTTCTTAGCTTTCCATCCATATAAAGAATGCTCCAATCTGAGCACGTATGCGGCCTGGGCACCCATTTTAGTGCAGACTGGTCCTGGACTCCGAAACAGACACGAAGTCGACTTGGTTTGGACCTCCACCTTGACTTGAACGTCCTCGCTGATCCTCCACGACTCTAAAGTCCCTCTCTAAGTGTTTCCTTGTCCTCTCCATTGTTCCTAATCATAATATAATCATTAGGTAGCAATCTATTCTCAAAACCATATAAAAAAGAACTTAGGAACGAGCTCACCTCTAAATTACCTTGAATGACCAATGGAGGATTATTGTGTATATCCGAAGGAACGATGGCCGCATCATAAAGTGTGTTAATTTTCTTTGCAAACTTCTTCGCCTCCTGGAATCTTTGTTCATGGGCCGATACCCGTTGTGCTAGCTGAGCTAGATTGTCGAATTCTTGTGACGAGAACCTTTCTCGTATCGGCCCCAGTAGTCCTTGGAATGCCAAATCGACTAGTTGAGAATCGGTCAGACTGAGGCTATAACACTTATTCCTTATGTCCCTGAATCTTTGGATGTACTCTGAAACCGATTCGTCAACCCTTTGCTTGATGGCAGTGAGATCCGACAGTTTCATCTCTTATACGCCGTTGTAAAAATACTTGTGAAACTGTTTCTCCAGATCAATCCATCCTCTGATGGAATTGTAGGGTAAAGATGAAAACCATGTGAACGCTGACCCTGACAGGGATAGAGGGAAAATCTTACCCTCAATGCCTCTATAGCCGATGCCTCACCACATTGCGCTAGGAATCGGCTCACGTGCTCGTATGTAGAGACATTATCTTGCCCCGAAAATTTGGAGAAATTCGGGATCTTGTATCGGCTTGGCAGTGGCACTCTGTCGAACTCCTCGGGGTACGGGTGCCGATACATTGTGGAATTCTCCTTGGGCTTCAAGCCGAATTGATCTCGCATCACTTCGGCTATCATATCAGCCTAGTATCCTGCAGGCTGGTTTGGAGGCTCCTGGTGATAAGGCTGCTGAAAGCCTTCTGGCCGATACTGCCTGGGGGAGAAGGGCTGGAAGTGGTGATTCAAATTCTGTGCATTGTATTGCCCTGTAGCGTACTGCTGGTAGCCTTGTGGCGCATTGTAGGCAACTGCTTGTGGAGGGTTGCTTGGCTGAGTGAACTGAGGTTGTCCGGCCAATGGTTGATTAACTGGGACTTGTGGTATTGACTCACCCATCGGCTGTTTCCCCTTTGTCCATTGTGCAAACTGTTCCTCCGTGATGTGCTGTTGGCTTCCTCCCGCTTGCTTGGTCAAGACCAGCGGCATGGTTGGTACTGGCTGAGCCGATGGTGGTGGAATCGGCGCTGTCGGCTGTGAAGTCGTACTCAGATCGTTCCTCAAGGTCCGATACGCAGGGAACTTATTGTCGGTCAGATAAATCGGCCCTTGAGGTTTGTACTGGTGAATAGACCCATCTAGGATCGACTTCACTGTATTGGTCAACGTGTTCACCAGGACTCCAGACTGGTTGATTAACGCAGAGTGGACCACGGAGTCGATGCGGTCTTGCAGCGTCGGCGCAGCGTTTTCTTCGGTCTTGACAGTGTGGTCGTGTCCTGCCGCCGACGTGCTCGTTACGTCCCCAGGGCTCGGCATTATCACTTTGGATTTCTGTATGAGAGTGCCTTGCCGAGTCCTAGAGTAAGTTTGCAGATACATATTCTGGAACTGCTCGATCAGCTTAGTCATCTCAGCTTTTTGTTCCTCGTTAAGCTGATCGGCAGTCACCGGGACGATGTTCTCCTCTGATACATCAGTTTGCTTTGACTTCTTGAGGCGAACTTGTTGCTGGTGCGAAGCCTGTGTTCTTGTTAGTCCCACCGGGCGTGCCAAAAGCGTGTTGGCGCAGAATTTCGACCCGTCCTCCGCAAAACAGGTTCCACGTTTCCACGGCGGCCTAGGAGATCTGCTTAGCTCCAGTGCAGGTCCAATGGCTTGCCTAGGTGCGTTTAGGGCGTGCCAGTTGATTTGATCTGCAATCAACAAGAATAAACAAGCAAACCGAGTTAGTAGACGATGGCCGATCGGCCGATAGGCCGACGTCCGATCGTGAAGGCTTAGCCGATAAGGCAAAGCTTATATCGGCCTACTTGAGGTGATAATATAATAAGAATAGAATACAGATCTAATCTCATCGGCCTTCATCAACATATTAATGTTAACTTAAAGGTACTGGCCGATGACAGATGTGAAAGATAAATACACTAGCTAATACTCTAGTGCAAATTTATATAAACTAATCAGCCGATACAAATACATTAATCAAAGAGAAGTCCTGAGATTAATCCATAACAAATATATTTATATCTGTCAATCTGCTCATATAAGTGGCAAATACATACAAAGACATCAAGTAATCACTTGCATTAGATAAAACCGGCTAAAACCCCGGTGAAATCCTTAATTACGATCAAAAACATGCTTTGAGTTAAATCTCAAGACAGGACTAAGGTCGATAGCAACTCAAAGTGTGAATCAAGACTTAACACAAAGAAAATCATGCCATCGATCGCTTTTGGGGATGGCAGATGCATTAGATGATCTAAGTAAGCAAGCTAATTCAATCGTTGTCGGCAATAAACCCTAAAACGAGTTAACCGCTGGCAAGATGGAATTAGATAGCCATACTAAGATCAGCTAAAACATGATAAACGACGATCACATCATCAGGGCTTAACGAGCCTAAAGCGACACGCTAGCCCCGACGATGTAAATCGTCGGGTACGAGTTCTTACCTCTGCTTTGGGGAAGCAAGAACTCGCCGGAATTAACCTCTTGCGAGGGTTGGCGATGCGCCGAAAGTTGTTTGTTGTATTGACTGTTGAAAGTTTTGATAGAGAGTTCTCTATGTACAAACTACCGGGATATTTATACCCGAGATTACAACATTGTCCAGATAGGACACGATTCTATCTATAACTTAACAAACAAGTCCTTATGGCGGACTCTTGCCATAGATTAGATTACTTCGACTCTAACTACCTAATTTAAGAGATATGATTGCCTAAAACCGAGCCTTATCTCTTTTTGGCAATCTCCTTGAAGCTTATCTCGAGCCCAGACCAAGCCCACGCTGACTCTATCAACTTCCTGCCCGTATCAGCCGATGGCCATATCGAATCCGTATCGGCCGATACACCTTTCCTGCAAGTGCTCCTTTCAGTCCGATACGCTCACCTAGTCCGATACGATGCTTGGTCCGATTCCAATTTGGCCCTTCTTCTCTACTTTGGTTTTCTCTTTCCTCTCCGGGTAGATTACGAAAATCTGCTGTTAACAACATCGTCACTGTCAGCTATATCTACAAATTGAAAGACGCATTAGTATTGAGCATAACAACGGAAAAAAAACATGACAAATAGAGATTCCAAAAATTTTACAACACGAAAGTATAATATGACAAGTACAATACTGATCACTTGAAGTAATAAAATTCCAGTATAGATAAATATAAATATTACAAGCCCAATACAGACAAATTTAGAAATTACAAGTCTAGTACAGATAAATATAAATATTACAAGCCCAGTACAGACAATTCTAAAAATTACAAGTACAATACAAATAATTACAAATATTATAAGTCCATTAGAGATAAATTCGAATATCAAAAGTCCAGTTCTGATAAATTCGGACTAAGGATTATTTTTCTTCGTCGACTTCCATGTTGGAATGCAATGAATATCGGCACCTTTGACATCTTTGTCTACATTGTGCATACTGCAATCTTTACGGGCATGGTCCCCGCCACATGCAATGTATGCTTTCTGACGACGAGAACGATCGTTCGTTTCTATTTCATCCATGTGGTTCTTGATTCGACGCATCTTGTGACGACCCTTAGTATCAACTAGTAAATTTGAGTTAGGCACTCAATTGGCACCCAATTGGCATCACCTCCAATAGTGGGGGAAGGTTGTGGTAAGAATCCTCGTAACTTTCAAATCTCATCTCCAGTGCTTTATGTTTTGCCCTCCAAGCCTTGTCATATGATATCTCATACCTATACTCTTTCTCCACGTCATGCATTATTGTGAACAGTGACAAAGATGTTTTTAACAACCTCCGAATACACCATTTGTGCCATGAATGCAGCCGTCATGTTCTTGTGTACCAAAGGGGTATTGTCCAACAAACAGGTATGCTCCTCAACCCTTGAAGCTACCCATAAGTTGTCATGTTGTGGCTTGTAACCATGCACTCTCCAAGGAAATCCAGGCCTTGTGCACTTCACGTCATATGTCATCCTATTTGAAATCTTCACCCTAAACTCCCACCTCTGCAGAAAAGCCCACCTCTTCACCACATCTTGTAGGTGCCCTTTGTCGTGAAACATCTGTCCAACTTGCACCTTCTTACAATCATATCGCCAGTGGGCATCTAAACCATCATGAACCCTCAGACGACTCATTGATATGGTCATCCAATCATCAAGTACGTTTGTTTCCTTGTCCCACTGTGCTGTATCTTTGCCTTCCACCACGAACACAATATATTCCTTGTTTTCCAGTTCCATCTCTTCCATTACCGCCTCATTCTCCTCCGCTGCATCAACAGCCAAACGTGAGTCCGGCTCATCATCATCCAATTCGTTAGGCGGACAATTGCTACCAGGCACAACAAAATCTACCGGTGCAGTAACCTCTTCTGGTGCTTCCCCTTGCCTACTCCTGCAAATATTAACCTCTTTCACGACCTCGATAGGAGTTTGTTCCACCTCCGTGCGACTGGTCTCGCCGATTCCAACAACATCTATTTTCTTCTGCACCAGTATTGTCAAACTATAACCTTTCTCTTTTACTTTAGCCACAAATTTTCTCCAACTCCCAGTAGATGCAAGCTCTACTACTCTCCACTGCCATCAATATTCACCCCTTACTGGCCACACAACTTTTATGATCAATTTTTCTAGCAAAGGATCTACCCCGAACATATTATGTAGCCACCCTAGCACGTTGTTCATAACCAACTATCCTGGTGCATTTAGGGTAGTATCAACGAATGCATATACAGTCAAATCTACCCTGCTATCACAAAGTTGTATTGGAGCATCACCATAATACACACGAACGGACACATCATCTGACATCCTGAAATAACATGCCAATTGGTCTTGCTACGTTACTACGCAATAAATTGACCTATGCTTGCATTATTTCTATAACTACATTATTGGTCTTACATAATCTAACTACATTTCACTCCTTAAATATAACTTCCTTTCGATTTGTACTAACAATACACGTTAATTTTTCCTCAGTGATCACGACGAATATTCCACATTTATTTGGTCACTACTTCCAAATTAATACATTACTACTCACCGAAAAAATTATGTACTAGCCTCCTACTAACTTCAACACATTACTAGTATAATATCTGTACTAACATCCAACAATGATTAACAAAAACATTGCCGTTGTCCAAAGGGATTAGAAATTTATACCTTCGTTATCATTGCTCTTTTCTGCACACTCGCGGACGTCTCCTTCCCAACCACCTGGCTCTTCCCTCCGGCCTAATGGCGCAGCTCTGCAATAACCGTCAATGTTAATTTCTCATAAGTGATCACTACTTAAAAATTAATAAATTGCTAATCACCTCACAAAATATGTACTAACTTTGAACTATTTTCAACATACATCTAAATAACTATATATACTAACATTGAACAATGAGAAATGATTAACAAATTATACGTACTAACATTAAACAATGAATAACGGTTAACAAATAAGAAGCCTCTTACTTACGAATTAATAATTCACAACCTCATTTAGGGATTAGGAATTTATACATTAACCACCGTACCACTAACATTCAACAATGCCTAACGATTAACAAATAAGAACCCCCATACTTATTATTTAAAAATTCACAAGCCCACTTAAGAATTAGGAATTTATAACTTAACCATTGTACCACTAACATTCAACAATGACTAACGATTAACAAATAAAAAGCCTCATACTTACGGATTAAAAATTCACAATAGAGATTAGGAATTGTGGAGATTATAGGTACCATATACCCACATGGCTAGCTTATCCGACTGATTATAGGGGATAGGTTATGTGTTGTGATTATGTAACCATCTAGGACTTAAGAGTTATGTTTCCTTGTGTAATAAGGAAAGGCTTATAGTCTCAGTCAGGAAACTTATGGAGTTTGTTATAGTATGAGATTAGGACTCCGACTTGTGAGCCTACCCTCTAAACCTATATAAGGAGGGTAGGACGTCCCGTGAGGGATAGGAGATTTCAGATTGGAGATTATAGCAATAGCTAGGTTTTCTTCATACATCCCGATCAAGAGATCAATAAACCACTCGGTGGAACTAAACCACCGAAACAAGAGTAGGGTATTACTTCCCTAGGGAAGGCCTGAACCTGTCTAAATCTTCTTTGTTCACTAACCCATCGTATTAGGCGCTTGATTGCTACCCCCAGTTTCTTATTGCCGAAATTAGGTTTCGACAGTTGGCGCGCCAGGTAGGGGCGTGTGTCAAGATTTCTTCTTCATCTCGCTGACTGGTGCGATGGGATCTTCAACAGGCATCGATGACTTCGTCTTCCCTCCCGGGCAGGCGTTCCGCTTCGGCAGCTTCGACTTTATCACCGACGAATTCGGCAAGATTTCTCTCCTCGACTCGGATGCGAACCGGTCGGGGGAGGGAAACCACTCGGCGCCGCTCGGGTTACCAAACGACGCTGAGATCTATCCCAATCTCTTATCTTCTAATCTAAGATCAATCTCCACGGGAGAATTTCCTTAATCTTCATCATGCAGCGATTCGAGTAGCCGGGAGATCGCCGTCATCCTTCAATCACTTGGATCGTGTTCATCTACCGAGCTCGCCGACTATATCAGCTCTTCCGACTTCGACGACCTCTACGACATCTCCACAGACGAGCTCGCCGACTCTGACTTCGACAACGACTACGTCCCGCAATTCTTCAACATCCTCATGGCCGAGGTGGAGGAGAACGACTCAGCCACGGCCCGAAGGGTAGCAGAAGAGGAACGAGCCAGAATCGAAGAGGAGCGCAAGCGTCGAGAGGAAGAACGCAAGCGCATAGAAGGCGAAAACAGGCACAAGGAGGAGGACCTCAAGCGAAGGGAGGAGGCCGACAAGAGGAAACGAGATCTGAGGGCCGCCGGGCGTTCCGCTCGCGAAGCCATACTTCAAACTCGAGTCGACAACACCAATATCTTCCTCACGCCTCAACAAAACGCGGTTGCCGCTCTCACCCTCATCGACACAGTCATCGATCGAGCACCCGCCGACATAACCCCAATTCTGGACAAAGTCAAGACCAAGCAGAAACAGGATCTAATCGCCGACTTGGAGGAAACTTTTGCAAACATTCGAGCCTTCAGGATGAAGTTGAACCCGGAAAAGTGTACTTTCGACATGCAGTCAGGCAAGTTACTCAACTTTATGGTATCTCATCGAGGTATCGAAGCCAACCCAGAAAAAATCAATGCTATCCGGAACATGAAGCCGCCGAGTACGCAAAATGACGTCCAGAAGCTCACTGGTTGCATGGCAGTGTTAAGCCGCTTTGTTTCCAGACTTGGAGAACGAGGTATGCCCTTTTTCAAGCTGCTCAAGAAGACGGACGGATTTCAATGGACTCCGGAGGCCCAAAAAGCCTTTGAAGATTTCAAGGACTTCCTTACCACACCACCCGTGCTGGCATCACCCTACCCTCAAGAACCCCTGTTGCTCTACGTCTCCGCAACTTTTCAGGTGGTCATCACGGTTTTGGTCGTCGAGCGCGAGGAGGAAGGACGAGCACAAAAAATCCAGAGGCCAATATACTTCGTTAGCGAGGTGCTGGCCGGATCCAAAACACGCTATCCCCAGGTACAAAAATTACTATATGGAGTTCTAATCACCGCCAGGAAATTAGCCCATTATTTTCAAAGTCACTCGGTTACCATGGTCACGTCTTTTTCACTCGGCGATGTCATCCATAATCGGGAGGTTACTGGGCGCATCGCAAAGTGGGCCTTGGAGTTGATGCCACTAGATATTTCTTTCAAAGCCAAAACGTCTATAAAATCTCAAATCCTGGCTGATTTTGTGGCCGAGTAGACCGAGCGACAAGAAGATGTGCCTAGGGAGGAGCTGCAATACTGGACCACGCATTTTGATGGGTCTAAACGAGTCACTGGTTTGGGAGCTGGAGTTGTCTTGATTTCCCCGACTGGGGAAAGGCTACGGTATGTTCTTCATATACATTTTCCTGCTTCACACAATGTGGCTGAATACGAGGCTTTACTTCATGGACTACAACTTGCCGTTTCACTCGGCATACGCCGGATGATTGTACGAGGAGATTCTCAATTGGTGGTCAATCAAGTGATGAAGGATTGGTTTTGCCTAGATGACAATATGGCGGCCTATCGTCAAGAATTACGTAAGCTCGAAGACAAGTTTGATGGATTGGAGTTATCCCATGTCCTGAGGCATAACAATGAGGTCACTGATCAGTTGGCTAACTTCGGTTCTAAGTGCGAGCGGCCCCGAGTGACGTCTTTGTTGAGCACCTTTATGAGCCGACTGTTAAGAAGCCGACTGCTAACGAAGAAGCTACGGATCATATCGCCACGCTTGACACCGACTGGAGAACGCCGCTAATCAATTTTTGAACTCGACAGGAGTTACCCGGAGACCGAGATGATGCTGAACGCATCAAACGCCGTAGTCAAGCTTATGTCATGATTGATTCTGAATTATACAAGAGAAGCCCATCCGGAGTTCTATTGAGATGTGTCACGCCTGAGGAAGGACGACAACTTTTGTAGGATATTCACTCGGGAATATGCGGCAGTCATGCCGCAGCACGCACGCTGGTCGGCAAGGCTTATAGGCAAGGATTTTATTGGCTCACGGCAGTTTCCGACGCAGACAAGGTGGTCCGCACATATGAAGGTTGTCAGTTCTTTGCTCGGCAGATTCATGTCTCGGCTCAAGAGTTACAAACAATCCCGTTGTCGTGGCCGTTCGCGGTATGAGGCTTGGACATGGTCGATCCTTTCAAAAAGGCTCCGGGAGGATTTACACATTTATTCATCGCAATTGACAAATTCTCCAAGTGGATCGAGGCTAAGCCGGTTGCTACAATAACTGCAGACAAAGCACGGGACATCATCCTAAATATTATGCATCGGTTTGGTGTGCCCAACAGAATTATAACTGACAATGGGACTCAATTCACTGGAGGCGTTTTCAAAGAGTTTTGTGAAGACTTCGGAATCAAGATTTGCTATGCTTCAGTCGCACATCTGTTGGCGTAGAATTTAGACCCGCCTCGCAACAAAAGACGGGCTCTACGTTTCCACGGCAGCCTGGGAGATCTGCTTAACTCCAGTGCAGGTCCAAATTGGCTTGCCTAGTCGTGCGCAAAGCGTGCCAGTTGATTTGATCTGCAATCAACAAGAAACAAGTAAACCATGTCAGAAAACAATGGTCGATCGGCCGATAGGTCGATGTCACATTGTTATAGCCTAGCCGATAGGGCAAAGCTGTATCGGCTTACTCAACATAATAAGCAAATTGAAGAGATCTAATCTCATCGGCCCCTGTTAACATGCGTATGACAAATTAATGGAATCGGCCGATGAGGGTTTCATGAAGATAACTACACTAGCTATTACTCCAGTGTAAACTTATACAAATCAATCGGCTAATATAAACACACCAACCACAAAGAAGTCTTTAAGAACACTCTGTGACCGATATGTTTATATTCGTCGATCCACATATATAAGTGGCAAACACATGCAAGAACATAAATAATCACATGCGTTAGATAAGACCGACTGAAACCCCGGCGCTATCCTTAATTACAATCGAAAGCAGGCTTCGTGTTAGATCTCGAAACAGGACTAAGGTCGATAGCAACTCAAAGTGTGAATCGAGACTTAACGCAAAGAAAATCAAGCCGTCGATTGCTTTTGGGGATGGTAAATGCCTTAGATAATCTAAACGAGCAAACTGATTCAACCATCGCCGGCAATAAACCCTAAAACGAGTTAACCGCTGACAAGACAGAATCAGAAGACCACGTCGAGATTAGCTAACACACAATAAACGACGATCACATCATCAGGGCTTAACATGCCTAAAGCGACACGCTAGCCCCGATGATGTAAATCGTCGGGTACGAGTTCTTACCTTGCTCTTGGGAAGCAAGAACTCGTCAGGAGTCACAACCCGTATCGGCCCACGTTAACACCGAATCCGTATCGATCGATACGCACTTTATGGCAACACATCCACAGTCCGATACAGTTACCGGGTCCGATACGAAGCCTGGTCTGACTCAAATTCAATCTATCTTCTCTGATTCGGTTTCCCCTTTTCTTTCCAAGTCGATTACCAAATTTCGCCGTTAACACATGCCCCCCAATTCCGCTTCATTATATAATGTGGCGGAATTAACTCCGAGGAACTCATCGACTTCTTTGCTAGGTCTTGTCTGAAAACCGCGCAGATCCAGATTCGAATCCTTCCGCCGCCGATTCAACAAACCCTTCGCGTTCCTCAACTCCGGCGACCCCTCGGCATTCCGTCAACATCGACCCCCTTCACAGCGACCCCTTCAACGACAACAATGGCCTCCACTCTGTTCTATGCCTCCGAGATCCCTGCGGTAAGTCAATTCCTTCAAAACCCACATTATCGCTTTCTCCGCCGATTTCTCCAAGTTAGGGTTTTTACTCTCTGCCCCCCGGGTCTTATATTTTCATCGTCATTCTCACGATCTAGGTCTTCAAAAACCAAATCTTGATCCCCACCGACGACAAATCCCATCGCTTTCTGCTAGGCCCCATGGGCGATCACGACCCAACTTGGCTAATCAATGCCGAGACGGACAGAATCCCCTTTAGGCAAGCCAAACCCAATGTTTCTTCCTGGAAACATACCTTCAGGTCCTGGCCATCGAAGCTTAACGGATACAAAACCTGGCATAAGAGGATTGCTGCTGCCAAACAAGTCCACTAGGACGAGATTGGGATCGGCCAATGCATCACTTTGTCCCTGGCCGATACCAAGAAGAATAAGCCACTCATGTCAGCTGCAAGCTACTTCTGGTCTAGTACCTTGAACGCCTTCATGTTCAAGCAAGGTCCGATGACCCTCACCCTTATAGATGTCAAGATACTGACAGGACTGGATATCGACTCTGAGATCAATCCCTTCAGCCTCCTGATAGACAACAATCACAAGTTGAAGACCAAGAAAATTGGAGGCTGGTCTGGGTACATTTCTGAACACATGGAACAGGGATCGGTCTCAGAACAAGAACACGTAGCCTTCCTGATATTGTGGTTGGAGAGATTTGTCTTCTGCGGATCGACTTGCGGCCCTACTACGAACTGTCAACACTTGGCTCAGGCTTTGGTCGACAAGAAACAAATCCCTTTGGGCCGATACCTCCTGGGAGCTGTCTATCGGCTGCTCCATATCTCCACACAGGACCTGATGCTAAAACAGACTGTAGCTCATGGAGGACCATGGTGGTTTGTTCAACTCTGGCTCACCATTCACACCAACACCATGGTCAATCGGCCTCCATTATCGGACTCCTGCTTCCCCTCAAAATATGCTGATCATGAAGACCCCAGAACCAGAAGGTGCATGTCCTATGGGGAAGCAGCTTCCGTCTACCCAGGCGTAGACCAATCGACCGAAGACATGGCAGCCTGGTTCATTCGCTTCTTCACCGGCCCCCCATCAACCAGAATGGACATGTTCGTGTACACATCGGACCGAGATTATGAGCTCCCCGACGACCTTCAGCTAAGCTTGATAAATGATGACATGGAGTCGAGGGAGTTATTCATGATCGGCCTCACCCCGTGCATGCTCCCAGTAGGCATATTTCAGGGAAGAAGCACCAGCCTATCCTATGAGTTTTACAACCCAATGATAGCTGCTAGGCAATGCGGGCTCGGGCAACTCCCCATCAGCCTGTATCTTCATAAACTCCTAGAAAGCAGAGGCACAGTTCCATCAGCGCTGATTATGAGCAAGGCGTTTGAAATCGAGCTCCCAAATCTTGGCGATTGCGACCGGCTGCATCTAAGCGCTTTTGTCCACATCGGCTTCCAAGCATGGTGGCAAGAATGGACTGCTCATATTTTCCACCAATCGGCCAGATTCTATGTGACAGAGCTTATCCAGGGTATCAGCCCTCAAGTCCCAGATGGGCCGATTCCATCCGTGAGCAACAGTGGACGGAAAATTTTTTATGCTTAAGCCATAGCTCCATCAGGCTCAACCATCCTGGAATCCATCATCGGCCTTACTGCCCCGAAGATATCATCATTGCTCCAGGGGCCGATGATTAAAGAAAACCCCAAGAGGAAAGCGCCAACCAAGGGCAAAGCCCAAAAATCCAGCAAGAAGGTTAAAATTGATGACCAAGCTGATCTTGAAGAGCTGGACCCCTCCATGGAAGAATTCCTTGAAGAACAAGTGATGGAGGAGGAAGTCGACGCAGCAGCAGCCGACGCACACGAAGAAGAAAACCCGTCGGTCGAAACCATCCAGGAGCCATCGGCCGAAGCTGCTGAAATCCCACTGGCCGATGACCAAGATGATGCCCCGCAACCAAAAAGGACCAGACACGCAGTTCGCAAGGTCAATATAATCTCTTCTTTGCGTTTACATAATCCCCTTGTACTGTCATACTTTAACTTCATATCCTCTTCAGGCTGCGGCGTCGTCGGTGTTGAAGGAGAGAACTCGATCGGCCTCTTTACCAAGAACCAAGAAAGCCACTCTAAAACGGCGCGAACGAGCCAATGCACGATTGAGGACTCCTTCTCCTTCTCCACCACCCTCTCCGACTGTCTCGGTAAGAGTTGATTTTTGCATTATCTTGCTATTTACATAACCCTATTTACCAATTTCCTGCTTTTTCAGCCTAGGGCTCCATCACCTTCACCACATCGGCCAACCCCCTCGCCTACTGCATCGACACAGCAAAGGGAGGCCGATGCAAGTACCACCGATGCTCCAACACAGGTAACTAAGATTATTCTGATCCCCTTTCTGCCGGTTCCTGTTTAACCAGACTGACCTTGACCCGTGTTGATATCTGAAGAACCTAGCCGATATGTTCTCCTTTGATATCGGCCAATTTCTTGATGATGAAGACAAGGAACTACCCAGCACAGCCAAGGCACCAATCTCTGATGACCTGAAGAGTCGGCTGACCGACATCACTAATCGGCTAGAGGCCTCGTTGGAATGTTTGGTGGAAGATTGCGCCTCCATCAGAACCAGGGTACAAGAAATCCAAGACGAACTACCCGAAGACCTGATGGAGATTCTAATGTCGGCCATCTTCTTGGAGCAATATCGATTTAAGCTCAACAAGGCAAAAGAAAGACTCGCAGAGCGATGAGAGCGTGAACAACTGGAATCGGCCCTATCCGCTAGCAAGGCTCAGGTTAACACCGATAAGACCAAGTTGGACGAGCTAGCGGTGGAGCCAATTGTCTTGAAGCACAAACTTGAAGAGCTCCGTCGCCTCGAGGCAGAGCTGGTATCGAAGCTGGAATCGACACGTCGAGAAATCCAAGAAGTCGAAGCCGGAATAGCTGCATCACCTAAGGTCATAGAAGACCAGACGGCAAAGCTCAAGGCATCGGCCAAGTACCTTGCGACCCTAAGCAAATCACTGAAGCCGATCCCAGGGTCGATGGCCGATGATGCCCAGGCTATAGAAGACGTCGAGTAGATTCGGCGCAAAGCCATTGTCGCTATTGCAGACTTCATAGGGTGATGTAGCATATTTTGTCCTCGTACTGTGTAAATACGAACCTTACTGGCCATGCAGCCGAATTTGATCCCAAAAATTCAAGTCTGAATATTACTTCTGAAATCCTTTTTGCAAACAAATATCCCTTTATTATAGATAATCTCATCGGCCAAAAGCCGAATTCAGTCTCAAACTGAAAGAATCCAACGTGAAAATCCCTCGAAAAATTCCTTGAAAATCAAAAAATTCCTTGAAAAATTCCCAGAAAAATTCCTTGAGACAAATTCCTTGAAAAAACTCCTTGAGAAAAATTCCTTGAGATTCCGCGCTTTTATATATATATGCCCCCCAAATTTTAGAAAATGAGGGCTCATGTTGTAAAATTTGAACTAAGGGCGATAGTATGTATCGGCCATCTAAAGACGATGCATAACACATCGGCTGTAATCATAAATCGGCTAGACGGCCGATCATGAGTCGATCCAGACGCTGGGATAATATCTCTTTAAGTACTTGCCATTAAGAGCTCGTCCATAAATCTCACCATCCAGCCCCTTGAGCAAATAAGCATTGTGAGGAACACAGCGATGAATTTGAAAAGGGCCCTCCCAATTAGGTGACCACTTGCCGAATTTATTATCTCTGGAACCAATCGGCATTATCAATTTCCATACAAGATCCCCTTCCTCAAATGACTTGGCGACAACTTTTTTGTTATAATAACGAGCCACTCTATCTTTATCACGCTTGATCTTCTCTAAGGCCCGTAATCGGACGTGCGCCAAATCGTCTAACTCATCAACCATAAGATTATGGTACTCATTGGCTGTCAAGTCGTCTTGCAAGGCAATCCTCCTTGAGCCGATGTTGGTTTCCCATGGCAGCACAGCTTCATGTCCATAAACCAACTGATACGGAGGCACTTGAATTGCACCATGGCAAGCCATCCGATACGCCCAAAGGGAATCGGCCAGCGTTGTGTGCCATTGCCTCGGTTGTTCATCGATTTTCCTCTTGATTAACTTGATTAAGGTCTTATTAGAAGCCTCTGCCTGCCCATTAGCCTGCGCGTAGTAAGGAGAAGAATTTAATAATTTAATGCCCATGATGTCGGCAAATTGGACGAACTCATCGGACACGAAGATTGATCCCTGATCGATGGTTATTGTCTGAGGTAACCCAAACTGATATATAATATATTCCTTGACAAACTGAATTGCATCTTTGGAATCAACCTTCTTAAGGGGAACGGCCTCAACCCACTTTGTGAAGTAATCTGTAGCCACCAAGATATATTTGTGTCCCTTGCTCGATGGCGGGTTAATCTGGCCGATCATATCTATTCCCCATCCACGAAACGGCCACGGCTTTATGATTGGATGCATAGCCGATGCCGGTGCTCTCTAAATTGCTCCAAACTTCGAACAATCCTGACATCCTTTATAATACTTGAAACAATCCTCTAGCATGGTTGGCCAAAAATATCCGACGCGCTTCAACAGCCATCTCATTTTATGGGCCGATTGATGGGTTCCACAAATCCCTTCATGTACTTCACTCATAACAATTTTGGCCTCTTCGGGGCCTAGGCACTTGAGTAAGACACCATCAATCGTCCGATAATACAGGTCATCGTCCAGCAAGACATAATGTAAAATTTTATACTTCATTCTTCGTGACGCCGATTGAGAAGGATTCCTCAAATACTCGATGATGTCAAACCTCCAGTCGTCGGCATGCACGAGAGCAATCTGAATCTGGACATCTTTAGCAATCGGCCGGTATCCCGATGCCCCCTGAGCTAAATCATTGGCCTCGAAGTTCTGCTTCCTAGGTATATGCCTCATCGTCACAATCTTGAAACCTTGTAGCAACTCCTTGCACTCCTCGTTGTAGACTCTGAGAATATCGTTCTTGCATTCATACGCCCCAGAAAGTTGATTGATTACCAGTTGCGAATCACCAATGATCTCTACGGAATCGGCCTCGACTTCTCGTAATAACTGCAAGCCTTTAAGCACCGCTTCGTACTCTGCTTGATTGTTAGTATAACAAGGCTTGATAGTAAAAGCAAACTCAAAACTTGCCCCCCGAGGGGATATGATAACTAGGCCGATACCGCATCCATGTCTGCAGACAGACCCATCGAAATATAAGGTCCATGGCACAATATCTGAATATGCAATTGAGTCATCTCTGTGCTGAACAATAAAATCGGCTAGGGCTTGTCCCTTGATCGCTTTAGCCGATTCATACCGTAGGTCAAACTCTGTCAAGGCAAAAATCCACTTCCCAATTCTTCCTTTTAATACGGGGGCCGATAGCATGTATTTCATCACATCGGCCTTACTTACCACAATGCACTCATTGGAAAGTAAATAATGCCTTAACTTAGAACATGAGAAATATAAGCACAAACAGAGTTTTTCTACCGGCGTGTACCTTGTCTCGGCATCCAGCAACCTCCTGCTGAGATAGAAAATGACTCGCTCTTTGCTGTCAATGTCCTGAACTAAAACTGAGCCGATAGACTTCTCATCGGCCGATAGGTACAGCCTGAACGGAACTCCCTTCTGTGGAGGAATTAAAACTGGTGGGGAGCTCAAATACTCCTTGATGTCGTCCAACTCCTTCTGCTGCTTATCACCCCATATGAACTCTTCATCCTCTTTTATCTTCAATAACGGAGTGAACGGCTCTATTCTTCCTGACAGGTTCGATATAAAGCGCCGAACAAAATTGATCTTGCCGAGCAGAGATTGTAACTTGGTCTTGTTCGTCGGAGGTTTGATTTTCTTTATAGCATCGATGTTCTTCTGTGTAATCTCAATTCCTCTTTCATGGACCAAGAAACCTAGGAACTGACCAGCTGATACGCCAAAGGCACACTTGTTAGGGTTCATTTTTAAACCTACTTCCTCACTCTTTCGAGTACCTTGCGTAAATCGGCCAGGTGCATATCATATTCTCTTGACTTCACGACGACATCATCAATATAAACTTCAATCAAAGAGCCGATAAGATCATGAAAAATATAATTCATGGCCCTCTGATACGTAGCTCCAGCATTCTTCAAACCGAATGTCATGACAACCCATTCATATAGGCCGATTGCCCCCGGGCATCGGAAGGCTGTCTTGTGAACATCTTCTTCGACCATGAAAATTTTGTTGTAGCCTGCGTTCCCATCCATGAAGCTGATAACCTTGTGCCCAGATGCGGCATCGACAAGCAAATCGGCCAGAGGCATAGGGTACTCGTCTTTTGGTGTTGCTTTGTTTGTTCAAGTCTCTGAAGTCAATACATACCCTAAGCTTGCCATTTTTCTTCATTACTGGATCTATATTGGAGACTCATTCTGCGTATCGACAAGGTCTGATGAAGTTGGCGTCATAAAGTCGTGTAATCTCTACCTTGATAGCTTCGTGCATATCGGCCTTAAATCTCCTAGGAGCTTGTTTAAATGGCCAATAGCCTGGTTTGATTGGTAGCCGATGTTTTACAATCGATCGGCTTAATCCTGGCATCTCATGATATTCCCATGCAAAACAATCCATGAATTCTTTCAACAGATTTATAAGATTACTCTTGTATTCCTTTGGCAGGTTAGCACTTACATACGTCGGCCTAGGCCTATCACCTATTCCTATATCAACCTATTCAAGTTCATCGGCCGACGTAAAACCCTGTCCCAACTTGCCATCGAGCTCGTCCACCGCATCATCTCTGTAGGGACTAGCTTGTTCATCTTCAACGGCGGACGGCACATCTTTGCTAAAGTAACTGCTTGTGTTGATCTTCAATCGTCTCGATGTCGCAGTCAGTTACTTTGAGGAAATCGGCGTCCCAGACTCACTCGGACAAGCAGTCGATTCCCTCCATCTCCCATACTGCGAGATCGGCATTGGCCACGTGTACCGACCGATCGGCCTGCACGATCTCGACCTGGTCCCCTTGCCATTGCATGAGGCATTGGTGCATTGTTGAAGGGACGCAACAGTTTGCGTGGATCCAATCCCGTCCCAACAACAAGCTGTAGGAACCCTTTCCATCGAAGACGAAGAAGGTGGTGGGTATTGTCTTGCTGCCCACGGTGAGTTCCACGTTTAGTACCCCCTTCGCCTCGGACGCGTTGCCACCAAAGTCCTTTAACACCATGTTTGTCTTGATTAGATCTTCAGGTACCTTTCCAAGCTTCCTGAAGGTTGTGTATGGCATCAAATTGACCGCCGCGCCGCCATCGACCAGCATCTTCGTCATCGGCCACCCGTTGATGAATCCCTTGATGTATAACGGCCGCAAGTGCCTGTAGCTGTCGTCAACTGGCTTGTCAAATATGGCTTGATCTGGTGACAACTGTAGCCTAGCCGAATACTGCTCGTCGTCGGCCACTGCTTCATCGGCCGCCTGCACGCTGTACTCTGCTGGCAGTATAAAAACCATGTTAACAGGCGCCGATGTCACTTGTTTACCTTTTGAAGCCGCAGAGGCCCGGGCTGTATCGGAGGTGCCCTCATCGGCCGTGACCACCGTGGATTTTATCCTCCACTCTTTCTTGGTCTTAGCCGGCCGATGGGTTATTGCCACCTGTTGCTCTTGGACTTGTTCTTTCCTCCTTAACCTCTGAACCCGCCGTTTCTGTGTCTTGGTGAATACATCGCTTGGGCACCATTGGGGGTTCTGGACCTGCTCCTCGTCTTCAATGTGTTGTTCTTGGCGCATCGGCCCTAGCCTTTCATGTACAGACTTTCTTTACTTGGCCGGCCGATGCGCTTGCCTACTTGAGCTGCCCTGATAATAATCTTCTGCCCCATTGCATGCAGGGCACTCCTGAATGGATGGCAACCTCATCCCCTCATTCCAGCAAAACCGAAAAAACTCGCACTCCCAATGTGGGTCGTAAGAGTTGTCTTGATCGACGTGGCCTTGAGCTTGTTCTTCCTGCCTCCGCTGGTATTTTCTGATCAGGCCCTCAGAGGTCTGATAAGGTCGCTTGCCGGTCCGATGGGCACCGCCATCGGCCCTGTCCGCCCGCACCATGTTGACTGGGAACGGGTGTCCTTCGATCTTCATCGGCCACTTGGCATCATCGATTTTAATCCTGCCTTGCTCGATGGCCGATTGAATCTATTGTCTGAAGATCTTGCATTCATTTGTATGGTGTGAATAAGAGTTGTGCCACTTGCAATATCTCCTTTTCTTGATCTCTTCGGCCGATGGCAATACGTGACCTACTGGCAACTGAATTTGCTTTTCTTGCAACAGTAGGTCAAATATTTTATCGGCCTTGTTGATGTCGAAGTCGAATTTGTCTTCTTTGTCGCCCTTTATTACCCATTGGCAAGTTGTCGGCTTCCTTATCCGGGCCCACTCAGCCAGGTCGACATCAACATTTTCTTCGTCGTCGTTGTCGGAGGCATACTGATAAACTGTATTGATCTTTTTTGCAAATTTCTTAGCCTCCTGGAATCGTTGTTCGTGGGCCGACACCCGTTGTGCTAGGTGAGCTAGGCTTTCAAATTCCTGCGAGGAGAACCTCTCGCGTATCGGCCCTAACAATCCTTGGAACGCCAAATCGGCGAGCTGTGAATCGGTCAAGCTAAGGCTGTAGCATCTGTTCCTTACGTCCCTGAATCGTTGAATATACTCCGGGACCGATTTGTCGACTCGTTGCCTAATGGCGGTCAGATCGGACAGTTTAATTTCTTGTACGCCGTTATAGAAATACCTATGAAACTGTTTCTCCAGATCTATCCATCCTCTGATGGAATTGCAGGGTAAAGATGAAAACCACGTAAACGCAGACCCTGACAAGGACAGAGGGAAAAATCTCACCCTCAACGCCTCAATAGCCGATGCCTCCCCGCATTATGCTAGGAATCGGCTTACATGCTCGTAAGTCGAGACGTTGTCCTGCCCCGAAAACTTAGAGAAGTCCGGGATCTTGTATCGGCCTGGCAATGGCACTCTGTCAAATTCCTCGGGGTACGGGTGCCGATACACTGTAGAGTTCTCCTTGGGCTTCAAGCCGAACTGATCACGCATCACTTCGGCTATCATATCGGCCCAGTATCCTGCGGGCCGATGTGGGAGGTCTTGCTGATACGATTGTTGCAAACCCTCTGCTTGATACTGCCTGGGGGAGTATGGCTGGTAGTGGTGATCTACGTTTTGCGCGCCATACTGCCCTGCGGTGTGCTTAACGTGCCTAAAGCGACACGCTAGCCCCGATGATGTAAATCGTCGGGTACGAGTTCTTACCTTGCTCTTGGGAAGCAAGAACTCATCAGGAGTCAGCCTCTTGCGAGGGTTGGCGATGCACCGAAAGTAGATTAGTTTGATTGTATGATTGATTGAGAGAGAGTTTCTATGTACAAACTATCGGGATATTTATACCCGAGGTTACAACAGAACCCTTGTAGGGCACGATCTTATCTACAACTAACAACCAAGTCCTTGCGGCAGACTTAAGCCACAGATTAGATCTAAACTACTTAATTTACAAGATACAATTGCCTAAAACCGAGCTTTATCTCTATTTGGCAACTTCCTTGAAGCTTATTCCAGGCCCAGACCAAGCCCACGTTGACACTGTCAACTCACAACCCGTATCGGCCCACGTTAACACCGAATCCGTATCGGCCGATACGCACTTTATGGCAACACATCCACAGTCCGATACAGTTACCGGGTCCGATACGAAGCCTGGTCTGACTCCAATTCAATCTATCTTCTCTGCTTCGGTTTCCCCTTTTCTTTCCAAGTCGATTACCAAATTTCGTCGTTAACAACATCCCAGAAGCAATGGATAGGTCGAACGCGCTAATGGCATGGTTCTTCAAGGTATCAAGGCCCGAGTGTTTGACAGGCTCAGCCCCTATGCTGGAAAGTGGGTTCAAGAGTTGCCTTCGGTATTATGGTTATTATGGACTACGCCCAGTCGGGCTACTGGCCAATCTCCTTTTTACTTAGTTTATGGGGCCGAAGCCATGCTGCCGAGTGAGATGGAGTTCGAGTCCCTACGAGTTCAAAGTTTCAACGACGAGCGTTATGATCAAGACCGAGTTGATGATTTGACCCGACTGGAAGAAGCACGCGAGGCAGCATTCATTCAGTCAGCTCGGTATCTTCAAGGACTTCGACGTTATCATAATCGTAATGTTCGGTCACGAGCTTTCATTGTTGGTGATATGGTTCTGCGAAAGATTCAGACAACAAAGGATCGACATAAATTATCTCCACTATGGGAAGGACCATATATAATTGCCGAAGTCACTCGGCCAGGAGCGTATCGTTTGAAGCGAGAAGATGGAACCATGGTGGAGAATTCATGGAACATTGAGCACCTTCGTCGATATTATTCATAAGTTTCTTGTATCATCTTCCTCTCGACTGCCGACTTCAAGTAAGTTGCCTTCTTGAGTTGTCAGTCGGGGGGCTACATATATGTATCAATAAAGTACGACGCTTTGATCAATCATGACTTGTTCATATTTAGTTTATCATTGTTAATGCTTTAGTCTAAGTCGAGCAGAAAAGGACTGAAAATTTTTAATGGCTTAATCAAGTCTAGGCTTGATGACAGTCGGGCGAAATTTTTAAGAAATTAAGATGCGAAGACTTGGATTACGGCATAAGCATAAATAAATTAAGTATTTACACGGTCAGAATTATACATTGTCTACATCAAGACTGGAAACTCTCGGCTACATCGGCCCCAATCTTTTTGGCCGCTTCTTGTACTTCACTGATTAGCTCCAAGGCTTGTTCATCTGAGGTTCCGTCTACAAAGCCATCTACAATAGAGTTTATATCCACTCGGGGATACAGGGACTTGGTCATTGCAAGGGTTTGGCTTGCGCTCATAACAGCAGCGTCAGTGATGTTATCCATATACTTCTTTGGAGCTGTTCTGAGCTTATCGAAGATCTCGACCGTATCCCTGTCACTCAGTCCAACGCCGCTTTCATAGATGGCTGTCAGTATTGGCGTAGCGGCATTGGCGATGTCGTCCCTGACCTTCCCTGCCCTTCGAACTTTTTCCGTGAAGACTTCAAATTGAGCACGGGATTTAATCTTATTAGCTACAAGTTGGATATGACTCAGATTATACAAAGCTCTAAGACTAGCTAAGATTAAGGTAATAAAAACTTCAGGAATTACCTTCAATCTCTTCAAGGGCCTTATTTTTATCGGACTCGAGCTTGGCTTTGTTCGTTTCGGCTTCCTTTAATTGAGCCTTAAGAGATTCGATTTCAGATGCATGAGCTACGACAAAGAAGACACAGAGTTATTGGAGCCGAGTAAATGAGAACAAAAGAAATATATGTATTGGCTTTTGCTTACTTCCGATTGAGCCGCGAAGCTCCAGGTTCGTGCCTTGCAGCTTGTTGATCTCAGCTTGAAGGATGACTTCTCTGGCTGCTGCTTCTTCCTGGGTTTCTTTGAGAGTTTGTTGGAGGTTCTCTAAAGAGTTGGCGTGAGGTACCAGCTTCTCCAAAGTTTCTGACTTGGCCAGGGAGCGTCGATATATTCTCTGCACCACGAAACTGGGTCAGTCGGCCGAAGAGAGGAGTACAATCAAGACATACAAGGTTTATCCTTACATTCATTAGCCGGGTTGCCTCGTTGAGGTTGGCCACAAGCAGATCCCTTTCTTCCATTTCCTTCTGCTTGTTTAGGATGATGCCCTGCTTCTTGCCTGCGGCATCCCGCCACTCGATCTTAATTGGAGGGACCAAGTCCCCTACGGGTTTCAGCCGGGTGATTTCTTCTTTGGCTGTTGGATTCAATAAGTGAAGACAGAAGACGAAAATGCTTGAGTCAACAACATGGTAGGTTTGGGAGTAAGGTCTGATTTTCTTCAGCAGCGGCGTTTCCAGCGGACTGATCCCTGATGATTTCTTCAATAATCGGCGTTGGATCTTCGACTGGAGTTTCTTCAAGGGATGGCGCTTGTTCTTCTGTTTCCGGCTGATTCTTAGTCGGGGAATCTTGAGCCGCCACTTGTTCGGTTGGACCCGGCTGGTGTACAGTCGGCATAGCCTGGCTGTCAGTCGGGGGCTCCTGTTCGGGGACAGCTTCATCTGGGATTGGGTTCTGAGACCCTTGCGCTATGGTTTTCTCTGTCTGCCTGGTAGGATCTATGTCCTGGGGTTTCCTGCAAAAAGAAGATGACTATCATGGTTGATTCAAGAAGATTTTTTAAAAGATTAAATGGATTCGGATATTTGAATAATACCTGGTGGACTTCCTGATCTTTGGAGCAGATCTGGTGGCTGGCCTGGGAGAGCTTATGGTGGCGGCGGGAATTGGGATTTCCTCGACGTCGTCGTCCGAGTCGTCCATGATCAATTTTCTCTGTTTACCAGCACATTTGCTGGGCTCTTCTATAGCAGCTGCAGCCCTTTTGCTCTTGATTTGGGGCTTGATCTTCGGGCCTCCAGTCGGCTTTTTGATAGCCGGCTGAGCAGGTGTGTAGTCATGGTAGACCTTGAATGGCCAAGAGACAATTAAGGCATTTGCCTGCAAACAAGAATTTATTGAGAAATGATAAAGATTATAGAAGAATTGAAAGATGGATTGCGCAAGGAGGCAGCTTACTGGTGGAGGTGGCCGGAAGAGGCTGAAAGGAGGTACTGGCAGCTTGTGGCTGTAGTCGATAGCGATCCCGGAGGAGAAGATTTTATACATCCGGGAGCATAGTACTTGAAATTCCAGGGATGTCTTATCCTCCCAATTGGGGTCACTCTGACCTTCGTACTCGAATGCCGGTTTGGTTCTTAGCTTGATTGGCGCCAATCGGGACTTGATAAAGTGCCGAGTGATTTGCTCTCCTTGCAAGCCCTTATTCTTCATCTCCAGGATTTTTGCCAGAAGGTTGTTAGCTGTGATCCAGTCGTCGCCTTCAGGCATGGAGTTCCAGTTTGCCCACTGGATCGGTGGAAGGCCGACGAAGTCGGGCAGGCTGGGGGCTGGGTTTGAGATATAAAACCAGTTTGCATGCCAGCCTTTGTTGGAGGATTTCAAGGGGAGAGGAAAATAATCTCTGCGGAGAGTTCCGCGGAGTTGGAATCCAGCACCACCAACAACGCAAGGATTGTCTTTGTTCGGGTGGGCTTTGATGGAGAACATTCGACGGAAAAGATTGAAATGAGGATGAATCCCCAGAAAAGCTTCACACACATGGATGAATATGGCAATGTGCAGAATAAAGTTGGGGTTCAGGTGATAGATTTGGAGATCGTAATATTCTAGGAGGCCACGGAAGAAATCGGAAGTGGGAAGACCAAATCCGTAGTAAAAGAAATGAGTGAATACAATGATCTCACCGGTATTGGGAGTCAGGAACTCTTCCACGCACGCCGGCCGCCAACCGATGATTTCCTTCGCCGGGAGGACTCCGTCCTTCACCATCTCCTTCAGCATGGATTCTTTCACATCGAAAGTTGCCCATTGGTCGAAGGGGATTTCTCTCTCTTCCGCCATGGATGAAGATTGTGGAGAAGTGGATTTGGTGCTGGGATAGGATATTTTTTGGAGAAAATGTTGGGAATGAGGAGTGCGCGGTGGATTTTGGTGGAATCCGAAGTTTTTGGATGGATTGATTTGGATGAGTCTGAGCCCTAGGTTTCCTCGGATGCGCTGGTGAACAGGAGCGCGAAAAGGGAAAATTTGGGCAGACGAAGCGGCGGGGAAGACGACGGTGGTTTTTTAGGGTATCGGTAGGTGTTCTCATTTTGGGTCGAGGCCCATGAGAAACTTACAGCCCATAACTTTGGTGAGGCTTTGCACGTGTCTTTTGGGACTTAAGCAAATTTGCCTTGGCAATATGCGCATGTAATTTGCCCAATACCTTCAAAATCCTTTCATATAGCAGTCATACAGCTTTTAGGAAGTTGATGCGATGCACTTTGAAAGGTGACAAACAGTCAAGTTTTTTATGGCTATTTTAGTAACTTTTTCATAAGTTGCTAAGGCTGTTTGGTTTATCAAGGATAATTGACTTTATATTATGTCAATATTATCTTATCACTTTGGTGAAAAAATTTCTTGATTAAGATCAATATTATGGCTTAGGCTGATTAATTTTTGGTCATATTATCATGAGTTTGATTGACTCGGATTTATTATAATTGATGGTGGTAGAGTTGATTGCTTTGAGATGACTCGGGCAGCATGACTCGGATAGCGTAAGCTTGCCATTACTCAGGATCATTATACACTATGCTTTGGTTACAAGGTTATGTGTTATGTGATTTTCTATGACTGTTTTGGCTTTGGCTAAACGTTTATTTATTTCACTCGGGAGAGTATGATTATTATAGTTCTTGACTATATGCTTAGTTTGCTCAACTAAACACATAGTCGGGGGCTACACCTAATTAGGTGCATCTAGTCGATGCACCTAAATTCATATTTTTGACTATTTTTTGGAGCATTTTCGGCCCTTCATAGCCTTGATTATTGGGTGATAAAGCACTCGGGAGACCTGGGCAGGGATGATGGAAGCACTCGGCAATGGAAGCACTCGGCTATGGGAGTACTTGGCCGTGTGTTATTTTTGTTTGAGGTTATGATATCTCGTCGACTGTGAAGGTCTCAGGGGCTACTGTGGAGATTATGGGTACCATATACCCACATGGCTAGCTTATCCGACTGACTATAGGGGATAGGTTATGTGTTGTGATTATGTAACCGACTAGGACTTAAGAGTTATGTTTCCTTGTGTAATAAGGAAAGGCTTATAGTCACAGTCGGGAAAGTTGTGGAGTTTGTTATAGTATGAGATTAGGACTCCGACTTGTGAGCCTACCCTCTAAACCTATATAAGGAGGGTAGGACGTCCCGTGAGGGATAAGAGATTTCAGATTGGAGACTATAGCAATAGCTAGGTTTTCTTCATACATCCCGATCAAGAGATCAATAAACCACTCGGCGGAACTAAACCACCGAAACAGGAGTAGGGTATTACTTCCCTAGGGAAGGCCTGAACCTGTCTAAATCTTCTTTGTTCACTAACCCATCGTATTAGGCGCTTGATTGCTACCCCCAGTTTCTTATTGCCGAAATTAGGTTTCGACAGGAATTTATACCTTAACCACAGTAGCTAATCCTGGTCGTCGCCTTCCCTTCCCTCCTGGCCGGGCTACCTTTACGGCGCGATGGCAGCGGCAGCGAGGCGAAGTGGTCCTCGCAAGGTCTCGGCAAAAATTTTTATTCGGCCAGGGTCGGGTGGATATAAACAGGCCAGTTGACCTACCAACGTTCGACAGGGGCGGTGGAGGTGTACCTGTCGAACGCCCGCGGTTCGACAGGACATGCGGCGGCCAGGCGGTGGACCTAGTCAAACTCCCGCGGTTCGATAGGTGCCCTGTCGATCTACCGCGTTTCGATAGGACCTAGTCGAATGTGCACCATTCGATTGGGTGACCTATCGATTGCCCGCAATTCGATAGGCCCCTATTATTGCCATTTTATCCGGATACAAACTATTTTTGCGATTTTTCATTAAAATAATAATATTTCTAAAAAAATTCTTCCATTTGCTACGGTTGTTTTTATTTATGTTTGGCACCACTTTGTTTTCTTCTCATGATCCATATAACAGATGAATTCTATTTGAGCAGGGGCTCGATTTTGTTTACATTATATCCTTTGATGTCAATTTTGAAGAAGACATTGCAAAAACTACAAATTCCTGTTGAAAGTTCAAACCACTAATGACAATCAGCTGGAAGTCGCAGATCCTGCATTTCCATGGTGTTCCTATCAAAACTGTCTTGATTATAGCCATATTATCCTGATTATGTTCTTAAAGAAAAGGCTAGCAAATCACAATTCAATTCTAAGTATGAATTCCATTTTAAATTTGTTTTTATCTCTGTGATTATGTGAATTCACTTCTTTTTGTGCCAGTGTACTCTATTGCACTACCCAACCGGCCATGTAAAATAGGATGCTCAGTCTGAATGTCAGTCAGAACTAAAAGAAGAAGAAAAAAAAACCTGTCCATATGTGTCTGTTCATAATTGACAAAACTACCTCCATGCAATCATTGTACAACGAGGAGCCAGCAAGAGCAAAATTAAGAACACATCAGCAATGTGTCACTAAGTATATCTTCTAATGCATAGACAATAGGGTTAATCCATGTTACTGACCAAACACAGAGCACTAGCCTAATACTAAAGAGATTCAACACTTCAACAGCTCATCCCCTGAATTTAACTTCTGAATTCCCCAATACACAAAAGCTAAATCACCAGCAACCCTAGCACATGTCTGTTAGTAACATCAGGAGATGCATTCTAAACTCCCAAACTACCATTACATATTTTGAAGTTAGATAAGTTTTCCTGGGGTTAGTATCCCTGACCTGCGACTCTAGCACTGCAATCTCTTCCTTGAGACCATCGATGGCTGCTTCCAGTTCATCATTTTGTGCTCGTCGAGCTTCAGATGCCTCCCTAACCATATCTTCCATCCCGACTTCACGTCTTGCTTGGAAACCTTCTTGATCTGCATTTTTGCCTACCAAAAAAAGATAAAAGCAATGCATTGGCAGAAAAATTAGGGAATTTTATTTGCTTCTGCTAGATTGATGTGTGCTTCTGCTAGATTGGTGTGTAGGATATAATGCCAGTTCATCAGTTACCATACCTTTCTTATTGACTTCTTGGCAATCCATGTGAGACCTTTTTTCTTGGTTTGACACTGACATATCTTCATTTTCTTTTTCATCACCTTCCAAGGCAGCTAACCTTTTCTTGTTGAGCTTGCCTCTCTTATCTACCTCCCCTGCAGTAATGCATGTCCTCATTTCTTTAGTGGATGCTTCTAAGGTATCAAAATTAGTTTGAACACTAGAGACATGAGTTACTTCAGCTAGTTCTTTTCTGAGGGTGATATCGTTTACAACAGTAGCGTCCTCAGAGTCGCAATTGTTTCGCGGCATAATGTCCTTCAACACTGAGTTTTCCCGCTCATCACTTGTTGTGTTGCCTGGCTTGCTTTCCTCATTTGCCTCTCTCAATGTGGATGCTATTATGTCCAACATGGGTGATTTCAAATGCATTGCGATCGCCTCCTCTCCTTGCTTGTAATTTCATCAGACTCATCATCACCGATCTCTATGATGTCATAACATTTGCTTTGCACCCTAACTTCCTTCAACAGTGAACTAGCTCACCATTTCCTATGATAACCACTTCCCTTTTCACATCCAATTCTTGCAAGGTACATTTTGCTGTTTCCATTTGGTCTGAATTCAGATGCATAGCGGCCATCTCATCGTCCTTGCCTGAGAGTTGTTCATCGAATTCATCGTCACTGATCACCATGATGTCTTTAGGTATTGACTTGTGAGTAACTGAAGCTGCAGGTCCAATGGCTTTGTTGCTGCTATCGCTTGCTGCATCGTCGACGAGGCAACAGACCTCTACTTCACCATCTCCTGAACTGCTATTTTTCTTATCTTGGGCGATAACCAGTCTGTCTGATGCTTCATCTTCAATTTGTTGGAGAGATTCCTGTCGATCCTCGGTTACAGACCCGCTACATGATTCACCAACTGTAGTCACCAAAACTGCCTCTGCATCAGGAAAAGCTTGCTGAGCACTTTTATGGAGAGGTGATCCATTTCCACCATCCCTTGCCCAGCTTGCCATCAAATCCTTCCCAATTCCAACAATTTCCACATGATTGGAATTCCCGTTCATTCATCGTCATGATGATACTGTTCTGTCTATCAATGAGAGGGATCTCATCCTCTGGATCCTCTGCAGTCTCCAAATGCCGCATTTTGCCGGAGTCTCCATCAACAAAACCTTCAGCCTTCCAGGAAGCACCAGTGGTGTAGTGGTGGAGTCCCACGAATATTATGCACATGCAGTTGGGCTTTCAACAGAATTTTAGTGAAATCAAGGATGTGCCGCTGGTTTTCATCTCTTAGAGCATATGTTAGGGGACGTATTCATGGGAGTGTGAGTGTGATGTTACATGTGTAGTGGTGTGTGTGCATGTGTGTCTGCCATGTAATCTCAAAAAAAAAAACCTTCAGCCTTCCTTTTTCTTGGATCAACACCATCAAGTTGCTTCATCTTTGCAGCATCAGCAACAGCACCCGCACATGCCAACGAATACTGCTCCCACCATTGCGCATACTCAACCATCACACCGGGTTCATGGTGAGGAAGAGTGAACTTAACATCTTGAGGCTCCATCTTGTATGTTACCCATGCAACCCTTGAATTTGAGCTGACACCGGGGACGATCCCGGGAACTTCCTGATCAAAGCCCAGCTGCCTCGAGACACGGTGCGGGAGATACTGCTCGATGCGGCGCAAGCCGATGAGCTCGCAAGGGCGCAGACATTGCGCGAACAACAACAATTCCCTACTCCGGGCTATGTCCCGGCCATGAATCCAGACCCCAACCTTGTCGAGCTGCAATGCGAAACCACTGCTTCCGTATGGGCCTCCACTCAAACTCTATTGGTGACATGAGCACTGCGTGGATGTGCCCAGGTTGGAGCTCCTTTCGCGCGTTGTGCCACCGGGCAGCCCGTGGCGGCGCGCCATGGCCGTCGGTGGCCTCGGCGGCGGTGTTGTGGGGGCGTAGCTCCGGGAAGCGCTCCCAGGCCCAGAGCTGGACGATGTGCCGCGGCGCCCAGACCACGAACGGCTGGCGCCACTTGCTGCTGGAGACGAGGTGGCGCTTGAGCGCGGTGAGGTCGTTGTAGATGCTGGCGAGCGCCACGCTCTGGCCGCGCGCCAGCCGAGCGGAGAGGAGGAAGACCTGCGGCCGGACCGCCTTGAACGGCGGCGCCGGGAGCACGTACAGCGAGAGCCACGTGGCCAGGAACGCGCCGTGCTCGAGCAGCACGGCCGCCTCCGCGTCTTCTCCGTCGCCGTTGCCGCCCTCGCCATGCTGCGGGCGGTCGAGGAAGTGGTGAAGCCACGGATAACACGTGGAGTTCTTACTCTTGCTCCGGTGCAGCGCCGTACGGACGGACTCGAGCGCGCCGACGTCGCCGGCGAGCGTGCCCGACAGCCGCGCGGTGACGGGCGCGCCGCGAGCACGGCCACGTCCTCCAGCGTCACCGTCGCCTCCCCCCACGGGAAGACGAACGAGCTCGTCTCCCCAGACCAGAACGCGGCGAGCTGGAGCACCAACCCGTCGTCCCGGCGCGCCCGGTACACGACGGTAGCGAGCACGGCATCCAGGATCCCAACCTCCCGCCACAGCGGCTCGTGCTGCGGCCGGAGCCTCTCCACCCACCGCCGCCACAGCGCCGACGAGCACGGCCACCCATGGAACTCGACGCGGACGCCGTCGCCAAGAACCGGACCCGCGCAGGCGCTGCCGTGGAGAGCAGCTTCCGTGGCGCCCGCGCGGGAGAGGAGGAATGTGACTTCGACGGCGCCGGCGCCGGCGCCGGAGATGATCGTGGCGGTGGATTCCTCGACCAGGGGGGCCTCCTCCTCGTCGGCGTCGGCGTCAGCGTCGGCGGCCATTGCGGTGGTCGGCGGAGGTGGGTTTTTTTGGAAATTTAACTATTTGCCACTATTAGATTTGGCAATTGTCCAAATACCCTTTTTAGATTTGTATCTTTTTTTTTGCTTTTCTTAAGATGGGTTTTTTTAACTATTTGTCACTTTTACCCATGTGGCATACCAAAGTGACAATACAGGATAAAAAATGATGTGGGACTCAGTCTTTGGCTCTCTTTCATCTCTCCTTCCGCTGGCCTTATCCCACTCGCCACCGTCACTTGGGCTCTCTCTGTCACTGCCGCCACGAGGGTAGGCGTCCGCTGCACCAGTGTTCGACTGCCTCCGTCGCCTCCTCGTCAGCGGCTCACACCACGACGACGGTGGCATGGGCGACGCCGCCGATATCCACACCAACGTCACCGACGCGTTGCTGGAGTTCGTCTATGTCCGTCACATTGGCGTTCGTGCATGGAGCTAGAGCGACAGAGGCCAAGAAGGGCCACGCAGCGGCGGGCGACGGCGACCACCAACCCGTGCAGAGTATGGCAACCAGGGAGATGTAGACACCGGCGCTGGGGTGGATACCGGCGACGCTGCCTATGCCGCCGTCCTCGTCGTGCGAGCCACCGGTGAGGAGGCGACGGAGGCGATCGAGCACCGGGCACGAAGGACGCCCACCCTCATGCTCACCCTCGTGGCGGCGGCGATAGAAAGGTCCCAAGCAGTGACGACAGTTGGGGAGAAGGCCGGCAAAAGGAGAGATGAAGGGGAGGCAAAGACACTAACTAGTGGATCCCACATCGTTTTTTACTCTGTGTTGCCATGTGGGAAAAAGTGACAAATAGTTCATCTTAAGAAGAAAAAAAATAAGTATAAATCTAAGAAGAGTATTTGAACAATTGTCAAACTTAATAATGACAAATAGTTATAATTTAAGTTCAAACCTAAATTCATAAAAAAATATGAGTTGTATTCGTCCGTATGTCCATACTCGAAAGAGCATGCCAATCGGGCGACGGCAACACTGGCGCCGGAGATGATCGTGGCGGTGGATTCCTCGACCAGCGGCGGCTCCTCCTTGCCGGCGCTGGCGGCCATCGCAGTGGTCGGTGGAGGTGGTTTTGCAGGTTTTTTAGAGTGTTTTTTTTGAGACAGCAGATTTCCAGAGTTAAGTGAAAAGGACGGAAGGTGGGGAGTTCTTGGATTGGGCCTCTGGACTGGGAGCTTCCTTCTTTTACTGGCGGTACGGTGCAGTACAGTAGGAATAATGTGAGCGATGGCAGGTATGCTTTGGCTTATCCATCAGACCATTACTAGCCAAAATTTCTCATAGTACGCAGACGCAGACGCACACGCACACTCATCGCTAAACTCACAACAACAACACACGTCTACATCATCATGAATACGCTTCCTAACATATATTTTAAAAAATAAAAATTATTAATATATTTATGATATTACTAAAATGTTGTTAAAAATTTTTGTGTATGTGTAATATTCATGGCTATCAAGATTTAAATGTTGGTGGGTGGTCATGCCCCCACAATTCCACTGTCACACCATTGATTGAGGTTAATTTTAGGATTTTATTTTGATTGAATTGTACTTTGGGCTACCTTCATTACCGTGTTTCACTTTAAATCATCCCTAGTTTATTTTTTTCCACTTTGGACAAGCTAATTTTACGTTTGTTGTACTTTGTACCGTCTCGACTCTCTTCACTAATCATGTCCATTCTATACTCTGGCAAAGGCAAAGGTATGGTTGCTCATAGGTAGAGGATTTTGCTATTATGCTGGAGCCGACGTCCTCAAGGTCATTGATGTGTTAAAAAAGTGGTTTTTGATGGTCTGAAGTGAGATAATTGTAAATTTAGCTATCCAAAGTAAAAAGATTGGACTAGGGATAGTCCAAAATAAAACAACTAACAAAAGATGGTCAAAGTGCAATTCACTCTTTTATTTTCTATTGTTGTCTATTTTTTATATTTGGCCTTTGAATTGTAAATAATATAGATATAAAAGTTTTACTTCGATAACCAATATCAAAGCCAATCGGAATCAATTGACATTAAGGTTTTGTTCGGATCAGGGGTTTGACTTAGATTTATTAGCGACATGCGAAGCGAGACAATCCATTAGTGCATGATTAATCGAGTATTAATTATTACAACCTTAAAAATACATTTATTTACTTTTTAAAGAAAATTCTTTGTAGAAAACTTTTACATGAAACGTCCAGTTTAGTAGTTCAGAAAACTTGTTCACATAAAATGAGGAAGTAGCATTTCTGAATAGCTCTTTAGAATGCACCCCAAATCTTGTTTCTCCACTTACCAACCATTTTAGATTCAATCCTACAGTATTATGCTACAATGCACATGTTCTTGTCAACCTTTTGCACTTCTTTGAAATATTTGTATCGGCTTAAGAAAATATTTGATTTTTTGTTTTGTTGAAAAGGAGAGAAATTATTTTTTTCTATGACAGTTTTTTCTTTCATATTTCGTGTTTTTAACCGCTTTTGAGCTATTTGTGCTTTTTACACTTTGTTTTCTTTTTCCTTTTCGAACACAAATTTGCTACTCTCTCCATTCGAACACGAATTTGCTACTCTCTCCTCCTTGGCACAATCCAAAATGGTTTTGGTCTTACGTGTCATACGTGTGTCAATCAAATTTAAAAAAAAAAAACCACATGCCCCACTTGTCATATACCTCTCCTCTCTCTCTCGGTTGTTGGCGATGTAGGGACATGGTGGGGAGGCGGGTGACGGCCGGAAGGCCACTATGAGCGTGGCGGGGGAGCAGCAGGCGTCAGCGAGTCGGCAATAGGGGGCCTTGCTGCGGGCGCAGCAAGGAAGGGGCGGGCGGCGGTGGCCAGGAGGGCACTGCGGGCACCGAAGACGGGCTGTGGAGCGATGGGGAGTGCGTGGCGGGCAGCAGTGATGAGGGATGGAGACGGCGGGCTGTGGAGCGGCGGGGAGGGTGAGGAGGGCTGAAGGCGAAGATCGCTCATGGAGTGGCATTGGAGGTGACGCCCGACGGTGGAGGCGAACGAGGATGTTGCTGTCTCCATGGCTGTCGAAGCGAGGCCGCGGGAGGAGGGGGGTGGCCGCTGGAGCGGTGGCTCTTGGGGAGGGCCAGGGCGAAGCTAGAGCTCGCCTAGGAAAGGCGTTGGAGGCGATAGCGGTAGGCCAAGCCAGAACTTCTTGCTATACTCGAGAGAGAAGAAATTTAGGGAGCTCATGTTAAGAAACGAGGTGGCTAGAGTATTAGAGATTCTCGAACATGTAAGTGGTGGATAATTTGGCTCGTGAAGCTCGTCTAATCGACAGCTCAATTCAGGGCAAATTTGACCGTAACAATTTTGCTCATATATGCGACGGGCCTTAGTGCCGCTTTGCAATCAGCTCCCCTAGGGGAAGCAAACATTGTCCATGTACTGTGTGATCTTGACTCTTCAGAAAGAGATAAGTGGGCTAGCTTCGGCTAATAAAAACTTTGGGCTTTTTCAGTTTGTTGCTAAAATCAACCATACCAAATTTTAATATTACCAAACTTTAAAGAAAACAACAAACTAAATAAGATTTTACTATCACAACGTTTTCAACTCTTACCAATATTTGTTAATTCTATAAACTTCGACTCAAAACTATTATTGAAATTTGGTAAGATGTCAAACTAAACATCACCTTCATATTTTGATCTTGCCAAAATTTTAGCTTTACCAACAATTGGTAAGGTTTTTTTTGACAACAAACTAAACAGTCAACTGAAGAGACTATCTGATGAACGTCAACTGACTCTCCTCAGACGGATGAACAGTCCAATGGAGGTAAAGATAGTGTTTGGATTATATCGCCCTAAACTTCAACATTGCCACCATGAAAAAGCAACGATGTCTCTGTAATACTTCCGAAGATACTCAATTATACCACCAATAAAAAAGCTGGTGACGCCCATAATAGCACCACGAAAACAGCAAGGATACCAACAGATGAGTCAGGCTCACCACATTACATAGAGGCAGAAATACTCCAACTTGCACATACATACCTGTCGATCACTTCGTGCTTAGCTGCTAGCATTCTAGAGCGTAAAGAAATATAATTTCTCAAGATACAAAACTACTGCCTAAAGCATATGAAAGGTTTCAAAAAAATTTCCAGATTCCTATGGGGATTGTTGGTGCTTTGGCTTGTCTCATACGACCTTCAGGTAGGAACCAATACTAGCTCGCTTAATATGTTACACCATCACAGCTATTGGGGTTCAGATTATGACTGGGTCCTCGATTCAACAAGCACCAACAGCTAGATCTGATATTGCACATGGATACAAATACAGAAGGATCCAACAGAACAGCCAAATCTGAAAAAAATCTGACCATGCTGATCTAACCACAGTTGCATCCCAGAAGCACAGTGCAATTAATTATCTTCCTTCTGCTACCTCTTCCGCCTCTTGCTTCTCTTCTTGTCACTCTCATCAGAGCTCGATTCCGACTCTGAGCTGGAGCTGTCTGAATCAGATCCTGAATCACTTGATCCTGACTCAGAAGAGGCGGGTTTCTGTTGTTGCATTATCAGTCGAGGCATATTCTTCAAGTACTCTCTCAGGGTCTCTGTGATACCACCAAGACCGATGGAGGTGAAAAAATTTATGGAGAACCTTGTATTCTTTGGATGATCCTTTGGGAAAATTGAATCAAATGAATCCTGCATGTTGGGATCATTCAGTTTCTCGTTGAGTAGACGAATACCAAGATGTTCAGACAACTCCTGCATAACAACAAACAGATGCTTCAATTGTCTACTTTGATAAAAGATGAATTGACGTAGTAAAGAAAAGCAGAACATTAACAACATACCTGGAAGAGTATTTTTATGAAAATTCGAGATGAAGATGTTGTGTCTTCCTCTGTTAATCTGATGTAGGCTAAAACATGCCAAGGAAGCGCGTCAGTACCCAACAAGTGTGCAAAAAATTTAGCAACATTCCTCAGCTTATTTGTTTCGAGTCGATGGATCATGGAATACTGCTGCACAAAACACTTCTCAAAGTTCTCCTGGTAAACTTTGTTAATCATGCAAAAACGTTGCCCCAATAATCCATAATATCGAAGATAAGTTCTCTCCTGACTGCAACACTCGAGAAGCATGATGCACAATTCCATCTGTCAATGACACAAACAGTTGTCTTAGGGGAAAATGACATATCTGGCAAATTCAGCACTGAAGAACCAAAAGAATCAATCTGATGCAAATTGGAGGGATTGTTTGACATCAAGTACTGTGTTGTGCAAAACAAAGCATCTGGAAGCTTTTTGACCATCGATTTTTTGTCCTAGCATATGTTATTATCAAGTAATTAGGTATGATCAATGCAATAGGTGTAAACCAGCAGACGATTTAAATAAGCTTATCAACTGGACCTGAAAGTTACATGACAGATCATGCCCATATAGTACATATTACATTCATCAGTACATCGGTACATGTACAATTGAATCCTTATTGTTCCTTAAGGAACCCCGCCATTTAAATAACCTAAATTACAACAAGAAAGGAGCCAAATGAAGCGAATGGTACTTATAAACCATATGTAAATGGAGGAATTAACTACAAATTGCTGCCTTGTAATAATGCTAAGAATTTGATTCACAATTTTCTAGAAAGACAATTAGCATAAAAACTACACAAATGGCAAGTGAAACCATTGTTGAGACAATAAAGTTCATGCATTATCACAACAATTTGTTCCAAGTTCTAACATAAAGAAATAAGTCAACCTACAGTACTTACCTCTTGACCAGGCTCGAGTTTAATTTTTAGAAGCTTGTGACCAGCTTCTTCAAAATCAACACTCGACATGATTGTCAAATATATGGTTCTTCGAAGGTTAATGAGATTAGTCTCAGTTTGGTCCCTAATCTCCATCTGTTCTTCGTCATCTTCATCGTCAGATTCTTCTTCAGTGTCCTCATCAGAAGCATCATCAGACCCTTCTTCATCATCAGAAGATTCTGCTCCCAGGATGCTTCTTTTTAGGTTCTCATACGCCTTCTCATCTTCAGCAAAATTAGGGTTTGCCCTGAAAACATCTGCAGGTTGGGAAAGGTAAGTGCAATACCACACAGAAGTATTAAGACACATGAAATGCAGGAAAGTTTCCAGATTTCTATGGGAATTGAACTAGTGTCTGAAACTCCAATAAAAGACCCACATTCCAAACAAAACTTACAAGCTTTTATCTCATAAATGTAGCAAAGTGAATATGTTCACATAAGAAATAAAAGCTTACTTAGATTAGTCTCCGGGTCTAGCTCATCTTCAAGGGATATCTCGTGAGTAAATTGGTCTTCCTGCTCCACAAGATCCAACTCTGGACGTATAGCAGGGAATCCCTTCACATATAAGATATCATATTGTCAGAATTTGTTACAAGCATGCATGAAGGATACCTGAAAATTTTAGTAAAAAAATGAACTTACCTGAAATTTAGCCTTTCTAATTGCAAACAGTCCTTCAATTAGAAATTGAACACGCTTGTCTATTTCACCTTCATGAAGAATACCTCGAAATCTTTCAAAAATAGCTGCAAAGATTGATAAGGCAAACATTTTTAAGGTTAGCAGCAATTAAACTCACTGTTTGGTACTGTACAGTTCACTTGTCCAAAATCACACAGATGAAATGAATACCATGCCTAAGTTGAAAAAATATCGTGAAATACAGCTGTGCTAGCCAACAGGTTCAACAAGTCATGCACTCAAAATAAGCACTAGTCATAACAGCTGATCTAAAGAACCTACCATGAAGCCCTTGTGGAGACAAGTCCTGCAGCATTGCCCCGCATTCTTTAACAAACCCCACTGCTACCTGCCAGACAAGAAACATATCCATACTTCAGATATTGCACAAAATGAAGTTATGATTAATACAAAAGTACTCAAAAACAAGATGCGCACCTCAACACTATCATCAGTTGGGTTCTCAAGCAGCACTGTAAGAAGCTCCAATGCCACGAGCTCATGAGCAACAACCTGGTTAACCAAGTGTGCTATGAATTTGGTTGCTGCAAGCAATTGAGGCTGCAACCGAAAAGAATTCAGGGCAGTAAGCAAACATATATATCACAAAATGGCATAAAATTAACCAAGGTCTTCCATACTAGTTATGTTTGAGCCAGTAGCAGTATCTTACATTACATGTCAAGCTGAAAAGGAGAACTGAGGAATGTCACCTTGTCATTTCGCTTATATGCCCTCTTGAGCTGAAGCACAACACGAACAAGAAGCAGGCGGCCAATCTCAGGGAACTTGGTATTTACAACAGCGACAAGTGCAGCAAACACATCTGTGAACCCAGGCGAAGCCATCTGCGACTTGATGCACGATTGGCAGAAGAGCCCCCTTCCACGAACAAGGTTCTCGGCGAACAGCTCCGGTACTATATTCTTTATGTTGGTGGCATTCACCTTGTTCACCAGACCGTTGATACTCTTTTTCAGAGCATCCCAGCTGAGACGCTGGTACTCGGTGCTCGACTTGTCCTCTACCTCCCTCATCATCTGCGCCATGCGGAAAGGCGGGATGTAGATCCCTCCTGTGCGCCCGGGTATCATCTCGGGCAAAAGCGGCGGTGGCGGGGGCAGCGGCGGAGTCGGCTCCTTCCTCTCAGGGCTCCTCCGGCGCTCTTCGCGACCGCCCCTGTCCTGGCGCCTCTCGTCTCTCTGCCGCCTGGAGCTCTCATCGCGGCGGTGGCGACGGCTACGGCCACCATCAGAGGACTCCGAGCTGGGGCTCCGGCGGCGGTGGCGCCGGCTGTCACGGTCGCGCCTCCGGCGGCGGTCGCGGTCGCGGTCGCCTCTCTCGTCGTCGGAGTCGCTGGAGCGCCTCTGGCGACGGCCGCTCTCCTTGTCGTCGTCGGAAACCCGGGACGGCCTCCTCCGGCGGTCACCCTCCTCCTCCGCCGCATCGGGCACCCTAGCGCGGCGGGGAGAGCGGTCATCGACGTTGTCCCGGCCAGGCTTCGGCGCTCCTCCTCCGTTGCTCTCGGAGGGCTTCGAATCGCGGGGGCGGCGGCGGTCGCGGTCGCGGTCGCGGTCGGGCGGGGAAGCCCTAGATTTGCCGCGGCGGCGGTCGGCGTCGCGGTCGGAGGAGGGGGAGGGGGAGGGGGACAGGGAGGCGCGGCGCTTGCGGTCGTCACGGTGGCGCGGGGAGTCGTCGCGGCGGTGTCGGTGTCGGTGGCGGCGGGGAGGGGAGGCGGCGGGCGAGACGGAGGCGGCCATCGAGAGCGTGGGTTGTGAGATTCGGAAGCGAGGGTTCCGACGACTGACGCGAGGGTTGTGGGAGGGGGGAATTTTTTTCCTCAAGACCGACCAGTGAACTGTCGTTTTTTTTTTTTTTTTTTTTTTGCTGTGTTCGGCCTACACTTTGGTTTCTTTCTCGGATTTGCCAATAATACGTCGTCATATTTTTCGCTTTCCAGTATTGATCTGTAATATATGAAATATGATTCTATCCATATTAAATTACTTTTAATCCTAATTCCCCTATGCATTATATATTAAAAAAATTATAATATAAATACTAAAACTTAGGAGTAAAATATAATTATATGTTTTAACATTTACCATGTAAAACGATTTGATTGTTTTTTTTGGAAATATGCCACCTTAAATCCTATAAACCTTATCAACTGATCATTTAGTGTAGTTATTATCATTTTTCTACCTTGTGGTTGATCCATATAATTAAGTTCATCCACATCCGTCAATCTCAATGGTCCTCCATGTTACCTGCATCAAGTTCATTCATAGCCATTTCATCAGTTTTCGACGGTTCTACGTGTCACCTCAATGGGTCCACAACCCACTTTGACCCATGAAAAACCCCAACAGCCCAACACCTCCCGAACGCTATCCACTTCAGAGCCAGAGCCAGGACAATCGCTTTCCATCGCATATTCGCGTCGCACTTCCCACCGCCGCCAGCCACCGGTCTCCGCCACGCTGCCTTCCCCACCCACCCTCACCTCCGTGGGCGCGCACGCAGGCGACAAGCCCGCCAGCCATACGTCGCAGCCACACCATATTCCCCCATGCATGCAGGAGGCGGGCTTGTCTTAGTCGTGCCGTCTCCCCTCCCCATTGATTCCTGCTCCTCCGTCGCGCCGCCTTCCCCAACACCCGTGCGCACACGCGTCTGGCTCACCACCCATGTCGTCTACCTTCCTTCTCCCCGCCCATGAGGATTCCTGTGGCGCCCCAAACTATACCAGTCCAAGAACAAGAACCGGCATAGACTGGAGGTCACATTATTACCTGTGATAACAGTACCAGTCCCAGGATACACAAGTTGGTACTCACAGAATAATTGAGGAAATCAGAAATAACAAAGCTTTATTACAACATTGAGGGAGGTTTCATACATACTACCGTTGTGGACATACCCCAGATTGGTAGAAACATAGACAGGTAGAAATGACAAAGGCGAAAGCATAGAGAACAGTAGCGGAAAGCATAGAGTAAAAGACACAAAAAGAAAAACAGCAAACATAATCCACAGGCTACGTTTGGGAACTAGGCCTGAAACCCCGAGAAATCGTACTTAACCTGCTCCTGAAAGTACGCCTCAGTAGAAGGGTCGAGGTATCATTCTGCTAACTCTATAAATATAAATAAGCAAGGGTGAATACTCAGTGTACTCAGCAAGCCGGAGAAAATATGACATGCAAGACTATAAACAAGGAGGAGAAAAGTTACTTTCGAAGCACAAGGTGTTAAATTAATTTATTTTCAAAACACTAGTGGTTCAAATTTTAGTTCGGAACGAGGCCCACGCCTTGCCCCAATTTCCAGGTTGCTTTGTAACAACCTGTCATAGTAACAAAAAGTCTCATGCACAACTCATCACCGTGCCGTCTCAGCACAAACCAACACCGTGCCGTCTCAGCACAACCAAACCCGTGCCATGTCAGCACAAAACCAACACCGTGCCATCTCAGCACAACCAAACTCGTGTCATCTCAGCACAAAACCAACACCGTGCCATCTCAGCACAACCAAACCCGTGCCATCTCAGCACAAAACCAACACCGTGCCATCTCAGCACAAAACCATCACCCTGGTGCCAAACGACACCTCAAGTCACACAGGCTCGTTCCAAACCACGAAGGTTGGCCGTTCACCACAAAGGCAAACTCTGGTAACGGCTCCCATCCCACAAACCATTTCAATAAAGAAGTTTAAAAACAAAACTACGCTATGAGAAACACCTCACATCCGCTCATGACCGTGGGCACGGCTGTTTAAACAGTTTTACTAAACTCTGCAGAGGTTGCACGCTTTACCCACACGTCGTGAACTCCTCACATTACCGAACACATGTGGATCAGACACGGCCGACAAAGGAGGGCTCACTACAAGGCTTTTCTGTAACCAACCCATAAATGTCCCGTGTCACACAGATGGGTAGAATCTCTCCACCAAGCATCAGGCCAGGCTCAGGCCCTCATCTACTCAGGCCCCACCGTATGGACCCCACGACACACCTCTACTGTAGGAGATTGCCGTAAACTGCACCATACCGGTGCTTCTCACCTGCCAACATGCTAGACACCTACGTTTTAGCTACTTACTCAGCCAGGGGCATCCCATTCTACCCGTGTGGTCGCACTGTTTTATGTTTGGATGAATTTCCCAAAGGAATCGGTCCTTATGGATGATGCATAGCCAAACCACCCAGTACTGACTCCCGCACCATCAAGTTTTAGAAATCATTTTTCCCATCTTAAAACCATACCGACATCTCACCGGGTTTTCAAATAACAAAAGTGGTTGAATATCCAAAAGTTTCCCATACGACGGTACAAACGTTACCTATAGGCAGTCTACTTTGGCATGAGTGAATACCAACGGAAATATGGTGGAGTTACAAGGAAAAATGGAGTTTTACAAATCCTAAATAATAAGAGTGCAACTAATAGGAAGGTCCGATGAATCGCATTCGCGGTCAAAACAGTGCGCCCAAAAGAAATGCAATTTGGCAAACAAAATAATTAGTTCAAAAATATGGGTCCAAAAAGTGGTCAAGGAGGCTTGCCTTGATCCTCCATGAAAGTCAAAGCGTCGGCCTCCTGAGCGAACCCCGCGTCGGTCCCGGGCTCTACACGAAACAAAACAAACATTACATAAAACCACTGCTAGAAGCAAAATGTCCTAATGCAATGAAATGCTCATGGATAGAGTAGACTTTTTGAGAGACGATGGAACTAGAATGAGGTCAAATGGAGTTACAAGTAAAAAGATATGAATTTTTGAAGTTTGGAGGATTTTCATGGGACGAAAAAAAAATCTAGCCCAGCCGAGCCCGGGAAAAGGAGTTGGCGGAGGAGGAGGAGGAGGAGGCCACGGCCGGCTTGGTCAGCCTGTGGCCGACTATCTGCGACAACTCCGCGGCCTCGGCGACTCCTTCCAGTCAATACAAATCGTAGTGAAACTTGTGGGGAGTAGTGTGAGGGATCAATGCTTGATTCGTGGGGGGTATTTATACTATGCTTTGGCATGCAATAGAGATTCCAACGGTGAGTGCCGCCATTTCTGCAGCTGTGCAAAGGTCTCCGGCTATAGTATTGCTCTGCTCCCTCTATGATGCTCAGGTATATGTCCTTTGCGAGTGAATGAGCTGCTCAGGGGTTTTGTCTCGCTTGAGTAAATGTAGAGCAGAGATGCTATCGGGGAGGGATGCTCAGGTGTTTATCCTTCGTGAGTAAATGAGATGCTCAGGTGTTTTGTCTCGCTTGAGTAAATGTAAAGCAAAGATGCTGTCGGGGAGGGATGCTCAGGTGTTTGTCCTTCATGAGTAAATGAGCTGCTCAGGTGTTTTGTCTCGCTTGAGTAAATGTAAAGCAGAGATGCTGTCGGGGAGGGATGCTCAGGTGTTTGTCCTTCGTGAGTAAATAAGCTGCTCAGGTGTTTTGTCTCGCTTGAGTAAATGTAAAGCATAGATGCTGTCGGGGAGGGGATGGGGCGGTGCCTAATTTGGCAGCCGTCGCTTTGTGGTTTTAATGGCAGAGAGAGATTTTGTGCTTGCATGGTTGGGTCAACGATGGCTAAAGAAGGATTAGAGAGCGGTACTTTTAGTGACACACCATTAATTAAAGAAAAAAGGGACCGATAATCGCCGATTGGTAGACATCCGAAAATAATGGAGATTAATTGGATTGGGACGGAAATTGTTAGATAAGACTGGGATAATTTACGAACGACGATTAAAATTAACTCTCGAGTTTTTGGAGACCAAAGTCGGAAAAAGGACGACGCTTTGATTAAAATTAATCGGGGATTTGAGATTAAAAAATACGGGTGTTACAATTCCCCTACCTCCTCCCTGATGATTCCTCGCCCGAACACTCCGCTCCCTCTATTGGCTCCGCCCCACCTCCCAGGTTGCTCACCTCCTCGACGTATCACGAAAAACAGAAACCACCAACGCCCACCGGCTAGCAAGCTTGATGACTGACATTAAGACAATTACTCTTGGCGTCGGTTACATCGTGATGAGATCGTTATCGTCCTTCACATATTATCAATGAAATCTGCCTGCAATCCACAGAAGCTCAGCTCCTCAATCGCCCTCCACCATCTTTGTTTCATATGAGCTTTCGCCTCTACGAGGTTGTGCATTGTCCTACGAGCTCCATAGATTCAACTCTAAATGCGTCCTGTTATTATTTGATTGTTATATAATGTTGTATTCTTCTTTGCTTCATTTTTATCTCTTTGTCTTTTTTTTAATATGTACAAAAGGGTATCTGTTGATGTGTTGCGCATGGCCCTCCTTCTTGCTATGTTGTGCTACTCTTGTCAATATTCGATCTACAGAGATTATTTCGGTACGTACCACTTTTCCAGATTGTTTACTTTTAGCCTAATTAATTTTTATTGTACCGTTCAAGTTATATTCAGTTCAATCTATTATCATTGTGTGAGTATGTCCACCTGAATTTACTTTAGTTGGACCCCTAAATGTTCACTCTATCCTCATGTTTGCTGAAATGTTGAATAGTTCTGGTGGTGATAGATATATGTTTTCAAGCTATTTTTTTGGCAGTAGATATATAGTTGAAAAGCTAAATAGTTTTGGTGCTAACAGATATATGTTTTTCTTTTAGCATCAACAGCAGTAGTATTACTAATCAGGTAGACTGATCCTTCATTTAACAAGAATCTTCGTCTGACAAGGCTTCATCATCTGGAATCTAGAGGATATCAACCACACAAAAAATTTTCTTTCAGCTTTTGCCCATTTGATCAAGTTGCATAAAAAAAGCATTACTTCTAAACACCGCATAGGTAATCCTTGCTTTTAAATTTCCCATGAATACTACCTATTATACTTCACATTCATTCAACTTTTTCCATAAGATTTCACGAGCCTAACTTTAGAAAAAGAAAACTCAAAAGAATTCAAATTCAAAACCAAGAGTATGCGCCTCTTTCAAACCTTCAACTAATAATTCAATATTTTCGCTTATGGTTTTATGCTCTACTTTTGCAGAAAACAAACTCAAGAATTCTGATTTCTTGTGGAACATTTCAAACAACAAAGAGCTCCAATCAGCAACGAACAACAAGTTGACACACAAATCTACGTAACTAGGTGAAACCCTGCGCGTTTGATGCGGAAGTTTAGTATGATAACTATAAGTAAAAACAATTTGTAAGATAGCTAGACAACAAAAGCTTACGTAATTTGATGTGGTTTATGATAATTTAAATTTATATAGTGTATAGAATGATGATTCAAATGTAAAAGTAAGGTGATGTAGCTTTATGAAAGAAAGAAAAGAGAAATATTATTTGGAACATAGATTAATCATCTAAAACCTAAAAACAATTGAGGTGATATGACTTAATGAGAGAAAAAATAAGAGAGATAATTTGGAACATAGATTAATCATCTAAGGACTAAAAAAATTAATGTGATATAGCTTAATGAGAGAAGCGAGAAATAATATTAATTAAGTGAGAATAAACTATATAGGTATATAGGATATTATAAAATGATGGAGAGATATATTAAAATATTATATAAATTATGTGTGATGATGATTTAACATGCTTGTATTTTAAAGCTCTAAAATTTAATAAATTATAAAATTATAGATAATATATCATGCTTGCATTATGTATAAATGTAACAATTGTTAGTGGATGAGGATTTAATATGTTTACATGTTGAATTTTAGGATTTGGTAGGTTGTAACTTTATAGTAAGATAGGATATGCATGATACTTCCTGTTCGCAGTACTTAAGACATAGCACATCATCATACAAATGCCATTTTAATTTATCCTAACACGTAACATAATATATGGCCTAAAGAGTTCAGATGCTTCCAAATAATCATATCCGTTGGTTACTATTTTCTCAATCATATCTATCATGATTTGTTTTCATTGTCAAGACTATGTCAAAGCTAAATACTCTAGGTGATTCGAACCAGCACTATGGCTGTGTTCGGCTGTATGCGTTCAGAACGTGCACAGTGCCGCACAGTGTTTTTCCTCTCGCGCACGCTTTTCAAACTACTACACGGTGAACTTTTTTGCAAAAAGTTTCTATACAAAAGTTGCTTAAAAAAATCAAATTAATCCATTTTTGAAAAAAAATTTAGCTAATACTTAATTAATCACGCGCTAATGACCGTTCCGTTTTCCGTGTTTACGGTGCGCGTTCTGAACCTTCAGTGCCGAACAAAGCCTATATATGCATGCTATAAGGTGACCCCGAAAGAAAAATTGTACTCATATATTTCAATAATACAGCCAAATGTGTCAATTACGACGATGGGAAAAACAATCTGGACAAATACAATGCGTTCTTGCATGGAAGTATTGTATACGACACATCAACTGACAACTAGGCAAACAAAACGATTCAAACCAAGTATCTATCCGGACACTAGATGAGTTCTTATCCATACAACGAAACATCCACAATCTAAAAAAGCTCACGTAAATATATAAACTGATTGCACTGTGCTTCTTCAAACTTTTCGTGGCACCCAACTACTTGTGTTGAACTTCGTGAAAACCTAAATCAAACGAAAAAGCTTGCTTCACCAAGATAAAAGTAAGGCAGGTAAGCTGATTCTCACAGAGTGACTGTTTGTTGAGTCACTAGCTTGGCCTCCATCTTCTGCGTGGACACTCCTATCTCCATGTTCTACTCTGAAACCTCTATCTACATATACTCAATAGTCAAATACTTCATTGTATTGATACTTTTGGAGAACTTGATGTGTAAGTGCAAAAAAACTGAGCTTAAAAAGAAATTGAAAACATAGGGTAAATTAAACACATATCTCGTAATTCTGAAATCTTTATACTTTGCGTGTTGGCAATGAGGCATCCATATAACTGGAGCTGGAGCTGCCACAACCCTGATCGATCCTTTCAGATTATCCTTTCCTCTGTATGGGAGGACTGAAGCTGCCACAACCATGTTCTTCCCTCATACTCCTATACACACAGCTGCTCGATTTTTGGTATCTTTTTTTTTCCTCTTTGGTGCACTCTGGATTTATCTGCCATGTGAGAGATGACATGTGGACCAATCACTGCTGACAGAAGCAGCCAACATTAGAAATAAAGATAAGGACTTTGAAAAGACTCTAAGGGTCTGTTCGCTGGGGTGAGTTCCCAACTCACCTCACTCGTTTTTCGCGCGCACGCTTTTCAAACTGTCAAACGGTGTGTTTTTTTTAAAAAGTTTCTATATGAAAGTTGCTTTAAAAAATCATATTAATCCATTTTTCAAAAAAAATTAGTAAATACTTAATTAATCATGTGCTAATGAGTCGTTCCGTTTTCCGTGCGGAGAAAATTTCTTCCCAACTCATACAAACAAACACACCCTAAGGAACCAAATCCAATCAAACATTTTAGTAATGTGATGGCTAGGGTAATATATATAGTCAATACAAAAGGCACGAATTAATGAACCTTCGAGAACAGCTTAGGTCTGAATCCCTCGTGTTCCTCTGCACACTACACCAGAACCCTACATCTGTGACGGCATACCAGTGACGGGCCTATGGATTGGTCACAGATGACCGTCACCTTTGACGGGTCCTTATGTTTGCCGTCATCGGTGAGACATCCGGCTGCGGCCCGTCACAGGTATGACCTCACCTGTGACGGCTTGGAACCGTAAGTCGTCACTGAAATACCAGTGACGGCTTCTAACTACCTGGCCGTCACAGGTATCACCCCAACTGTGACGGCCAGAGAGTTAAAACCCGTCAAAGGTAATTGGCCGACATCTTTGACGGGCTATATTTATTTAACCCGTTTGAGGTGAGTTGGATCTCTATAAATACCATCTAACTGCCAACTGCTTTCCATCCCGACCAGTGCACTGTTCACAATTCGGTTGGGAGGGTAAGGGGGGCGAATTTGTGCTGAAATTAAAGGTAAAAAATACATTATTCTCCCTTCATTCCTAATTGATCATCATATAGTTTTTTTCCTATGTCGTTGATTGCAGATGAATCGTAGTTGGATGTACCATGTTCATCGTTCGTCTAAAGAGTATAGGGAGGGGGTCACTGAATTCGTCACATTTGCGGACAATGACAGAAAAAGCAGGATGGCCATGCACATATTGTGTCCATGTAACGACTGTAAGAATGAACAGATGTTCCATGATAGTTCAGATGTGCATTCTCATTTGATAAGGAGAGGTTTCATGGAGAAATATACATGTTGGAGCAAGCATGGAGAGCAAGAGGCAACTGATGTCGCAGTTGAAGAAGGCCCGGATCAGGATGTAGTGAACGTCGCTGCAACTCGAGAAGGCATGTTTGTACCTTCTCCGTTAGGCGGAGAGACCATAGATTTGGATACTCAAAGTTTGTCTGAAATGTTGCATGACGTTGAAGACGCAGATGACAACGACAGAGATTTTGAGAAGTTTAGTAAGTTGGTGGAAGAATGTCATATGCCTTTGTATGATGGATGTAAGTCGAAGCACAGCAAATTGTCATGCGTGTTGGAACTCATGAAGCTTAAGGCAAGTAATGGTTGGTCCGACAAGAGTTTTACAGAACTTCTTGAGCTGTTAAAGGACCTGTTGCCAGAGGGGAACAAATTACCGCATACGACATATGAAGCAAAGCAAGTCTTATGTCCGTTGGGCCTGGAGGTGAGAAGAATTCATGCTTGTCGAAACGACTGCATTTTGTATTACAAGCAATACGCTGACTTGGATGTTTGCCCTGTCTGTGGGGCTTCTAGATACAAACGAACAATAAGTGAAGGTGAAGGAAGTAAGTCAAAGAGGGGAGGCCCCACAAAGGTGGTGTGGTATCTCCCAATTGCGGAACGCATGAAAAGAATTTTTGCGAATCCAGAACAAGCTAAGCTAGTGCGTTGGCATGCCGAAGAACGGAAAGTCGATAGTAAGCTTAGGCACCCGGCAGATTCAGTACAGTGGCGGACAATTGATAGGATTTACCGCGAATTGTCAAATGACCCAAGAAACATGCGTTTTGCCATGTGTACGAACGGCATTAATCCATTTGGTGATTTGAGCAGTCGTCATAGTACATGGCCAGTTCTTCTTGTGAACTATAACCTTCCTCCCTGGTTGTGCTTCAAAAGAAAGTACATTATGCTTGCCATGCTAATTCAAGAACCGAGACAACCTGGCAATGATATCGATGTGTTCCTTGAACCGATAATCGATGACTTTGAGAGGCTGTGGAATGAGGGCACACGAACATGGGATGCATATGCACGAGAGTATTTCAACCTCCGTGCGATGTTGTTTTGTACCATCAACGATTATCCGGCCCTTGGCAACCTTTCTGGCCAAACTGTCAAAGGGAGATGGGCATGTTCGAAGTGTATGGAGGAAACAAGGAGCAAATGGTTGAAGCATTCACGCAAGATGGTCTACATGGGTCACAGGAGATTTCTCCCAAGGTATCACCCTTATAGGAATATGACAGAATTTCAATGGACACAGAGATACAGCTAGCCCTCCGACAGAGCTAACAGGGACAGAGGTGCACAACTTAGTAATGGGAATAACCAACGAGTTTGGAAAAATGAGGAAAGATGGAAAGACAAAAGAGAAAAGCATGTGGAAGAAGAAGTCAATATTTTGGAGACTACCATACTGGAAGGATCTTGAGGTTCGTCATTGCATAGATTTGATGCATATTGAGAAGAATGTATGCGAGAGTTTAATAGGATTACTGCTTAACCCTGGTAGTACAAAGGATGGTCTCAACGCCCGGCGAGATCTGGAAGACATGGGTGTTCGTTCAGAGCTACATCCCATAACCACGGAGTCGGGCAGTGTGTACCTTCCTCCAGCCTGCTACACTCTCTCGAAAGATGAGAAGATGGATTTGCTAACATGTCTGAGTGGTATAAAGGTTCCATCTGGGTACTCATCAAGAATTAGTAAGTTCGTTTCAGTGGAAGACCTTAAATTGATAGGGATGAAGTCGCACGATTGCCACGTCCTTATCACACAGCTGTTGCCTGTTGCAATAAGGAATATTTTGCCTCCTAAGGTACGACACACGATAATGCGATTGTGCTCCTTCTTCCATGCAATCGGCCAGAAGATCATTGATCCCGAGGGACTAGATGAACTACAGGCAGAAATTGTGAGAACCATATGTCATCTTGAGATGTACTTTCCTCCTACTTTCTTTGATATAATGGAACATCTTCCCGTGCACCTTGTTAGACAAACAAAGTGCTGTGGTCCTGCTTTCATGACGCAGATGTATCCTTGCGAAAGGTACATGGGGATCCTGAAGGGTTTTGTACGGAACCGATCCCACCCCGAGGGGAGCATCATTGAGAGTTACACCACCGAAGAGGTCATCGAGTTTTGTGTTGACTATATGTCAGAAACCTCTTCAGTTGGATTACCACGATCTCATCAGGAAGGAAGGCTTGATGGTGTGGGCACTGTTGGAAGGAAAATTGTAAGGATGGATCGTAAGGTGTATGATAAAGCTCATTTCACAGTACTCCAGCATATGACTGAGGTAGTGCCGTACTTTGATGAACACCTACGATTTCTCCGACAGGACAACCCAGGGCGATCAGAGAGTTGGGTTAGAAAAAAGCACATGTCTTCTTTCAACGAGTGGTTCAAGAACCGAATTGCCAACATGCCGAACTTGTTAAGTGAAACACTGCAGTGGTTGTCATAGGGTCCTGAATGGAGTGCTACCATCTGGCAAGGATATGACATAAATGGGTACACCTTTCACATGATCAAGCAAGACAGCAAATGCACAGTTCAGAACAGTGGGTTACGCATTGAGGCCGCTAGCGACAGTGGTCGGCGTGATCAGTACTATGGCAGAGTTGAGCAAATATTGGAGCTTGATTACTTGAAGTTCAAAGTGCCATTGTTTCATTGTCGATGGGTCGATCTTCGTAATGTAAAAGTTGATAATGAAGGTTTCACCATTGTCAATCTGGCTAACAACGCGTACAAGGATGAACCGTTCGTTCTCGCCAAACAAGTTGTTCAAGTATTCTACATAATTGACCCGTGTAACAAGAAACTGCATGTAGTTCGTGAAGGGAAAAGGAGAATAGTTGGATTGGACAACATTTCAGACGAAGATGATTACAACCAGCACGTGCACGGCATAGGTCAGGAAATACCTATAGAATTGGAGGAAGAAGAAGATGAGGTTCAACATGCACGCGTCGACCACGAGGACGGATTATTTTTGTAATTTATGTCTATTTTGTCTAGTATATGTATGACTCTAATATGTTTGCAATGATCATTAGTGCATTGCTTATGAAATAGTTCATGTAAGTCAAATGAAATATTAAGCTAGCACAATAACTACTATAAGTGAAATAAAATAATTAAGTAAAATAAAATAATGAGGTAAGTAAAATATGGTGAAGAAATACTTGAGTCAAAAGGTCAAATCCAGTCAACCTCATTAATGACGGGTCGTAACTTGTGACGGCCGTTTAGTTGGAGCCCGTCACAGGTGTCATAACCTGTGACGGCCTTTTAGTTGGAGCCCGTCACATGTGTCATAACCTGTGACGGCCGTTTAGTTGGAGCCCGTCACAGGTGTCATAACCTGTGACGGCCTTTTAGTTGGAGGCCGTCACAGGTGTCACCACCTGTGACGGCCGTTTAGTTGGAGCCCGTCACAGGTGTCACCACCTGTGACGGCCGTTTAGTTGGAGCTCGTCACAGGTGTTGTTGACTAGGGTAACATTGGTGCCTTTTCCAGATCCAGATCCACTTTACACACCACAGTACACCGCCACCGAACTCGTCCTCCACGCCGCCACCGAACTCGTCCTCCACTGCCCTCGCCCTCCTCCACCGCCGCCGCCGAACTCCTCCACCGTCGTCGCCGAACTCGTCCTCCACTGCCCTCGCCCTCCTCCACCGCCGCCGCCGAACTCCTCCACCGTCGCCGCCAAACTCGTCCTCCACCGTCGCTGCCGAACTCGTCCTCCACCGCCGCCGCCGAACAAGCCCTCCACCGCCCTCACCCTCCTCCACTGCAGTCCATTCGTCCTCCGTTGCCGCCGCCACCGAACTCGTCCTCCGTTGCCGACGCCGCTCCACTCACAAGCGCTGCGACCCCAATCGCCACTCCAAGCCCTAAGCCGCTACGCCGCGATCCGCCGTTGCTGCAGCAAGTACAAGGTATATTACATCCTATCACTACCCACCCTTCTCCCACCTCAATCATTGTAGAATTTGAGAAATTTGCTTGAATGGAATCTCAGCTAATCATAGTGTCCTCTTTGGTGATTTATGATTTGTGTTCATTGCTTGGATTCTGAGATTCACAACAGAATTTGGGTCCTATGTGCAGAACTGAACTTCTAAAATATAACTACTGAGTTGCCTCTTCTAGTTAGCTAGTTGATTAATGGTACATTATTACTTAAATCAATCATGTAGATGTATGAATATTATATGCATGGCTCTTTACTTCTCCCTCCATTGTCAAATTATTTGTCGTTTTTTATGACATGCGTATTTTGCGTTGCCCTGTTGTGCCGTTCATTTGGATGGACTTAAATGGCCAGTGATGAATAAGAACATATTATCTACACTTGTCCATTTTTAGGTTTCATTGTTGGTTGTCTTATGCATAAGAACAGACTATCTACACTTGTCCTTTTTCTGGATGCTTAAGAACAGACTATCTACACTTGTTCTTTTTTATGCATAAGAACATATTATGTACACTTGTTTTTTGGGACACTTGCTTTTCCTACTGCTAGCTGATTCCCTCTGTTTTTTGTCCTTGATGCAAATGATAGTAATTGATGCATAATGCTTGAACAGAACTGAGGCCATATCTTAATACTTTCGTAGTGGATTTGAAATCTCATAAGAACAGACTATCTACACTTGTTCTTTTATATGCATAAGAACATATTATATACACTTGTTTTTTTTGGGACATTTGCTTTTGCTATTGCTAGCTGATTCCCTCTGTTTTTTTGTCCTTGATGCAAATGATAGTAATTGATGCATAATGCTTGAACAGAACTGAGGCCATATCTTAATACTTTCGTAGTGGATCTGAAATCTCATAAGAACAGACTATCTACACTTGTTCTTTTATATGCATAAGAACATATTATGTACACTTGTTTTTTTTGGGACATTTGCTTTTGCTACTGCTAGCTGATTCCCTCTGTTTTTTTGTCCTTGATGCAAATGATAGTAATTGATGCATAATGCTTGAATAGAACTGAGGTCATATCTTAATACTTTCATAGTGGATCTGAAATCTCATTTGAAATTTATAAGCGTATTCAAACTATAAGTCGATGACAACGCCCGGCGCATCCCCGTCCTTAACGACGCCTGCGAGGATACAGGTAGAAGCAGACCCAGCCACGGTTTCCGCAGGTCATCCGTCAACGACGGCAGCCGAAGAACCCGAACCTCGTGGTAATTTATAGGATAACTTTCAATACATGACAACAAAATTTGTACCTACCACCCCTTAGCAAATGCTCCTTCTGTCTTAGCTGCAGAAGTGCCTCAAGAACAACAACTGTCGCCTTCGGCCGGGACAAGTGCATCTAGGTCAAGTAGAAATCCCCGGACATAAAATAGATGGCCGACCACAGTGCAGGTTATAAGAGAGGTTGACGCAAGTGGTAGGCCCACGGCACCGAGGACTGTCATAGGAAGATGGTCTAACTGCTGCGGGCTGGCAGCACGTGAGAATTTCGGCATCCTCCACAAAAATATCGGAAGGGTCCCAGAAGCTGAGATGGAGCGAGCTTGGACGGCTATGGAGAAATGGTTCACATTTCCGGATGAAGCAAAGGAAAGGCTTAAGCGGAAGGCATTCCATAAGATGGGCAAAGCATGAAAGAATTGGAAGTGAAAACTCTTCACGGAGTATGTCATCCCACCCGGCAATCGTACTCCGTTCGTTGAGTACCCTCAAATAACGGAGACGGTGTGGGAGCAATTTTGCGAGATGAAGAACAGCGAAGATTTTAGGCAGTCAAGCGAGGCACATCGCCTACTGCAAAAGCGGAATGAGCACCCGCATCGACTGGGCACGACTGGGTAATCGGCAAGGAGCAAATATGGGCCCAAGAGGATGCAGCCGCTGCAGCAGCGAATGACCCTGCCCCATTCGCCGACATCCCTGAACGAAGAGCTCGCAACTGGGCGAGGGCTAGGGGTAAGGTCAACCCTGACGGCTCCATCACATTTGACAATCAAAGTGACGCCAACGTCTACCAGGAGCTGGTGAGTTTGCTAATTAACCTCATTAATTTCCGTTCATATTAAGCAAAAGATTTGTAACAAGAATCCTGTTTTTTATAGTTAGGGTTGGTTGCCGAACAAGCTTCGCAGAGCGAGGTCGAGTCCGCGCCGAAGAGACGCGAAGATGACATCCTCACGAAGGCGCTCGGAACCAAAGAACATCCTGGCCGGACTCGGGGAATTGGCGTTGATGTGCCCTGGAAGCATGGCCTGCCCCAGTACAGCTCCCAATATAGGAAACGGAAAGTCTCCAAGGAAGAGAGGGATGCTCGTTTGAAGGCCGAGCTTAAGTTGGAGGTCATTCAAGAACTCCAAGCAGACATGGACGCCAGGGTGGAAGAAAGGGTTCAGAAGGTCCTCGCCGAGATGAATATACGTCGAGCCGCAACACAAGTTGTCCATCCAACTCCTCCTGCACAACACGAAGCGAGTCCGTCACAACACAAGAGTAGCTGTGCATCCACAGAAGTGCCGGCCCCTCATCTCCCTGTCACACCACTAGATGCGGTGGACAACATAGAGGTAATCGATTATATCCGATCCATATCTACTCAAATACCTTTACATGTTCCAATATTAAATTGATACTTTAAAAATGCAGGACGTAGAGCAGTGTGTCCTAGTGGTGAGGGTCCACCCAACTTTCGCGGCCGAAGTCGCTGAGGGCATGGCTTTCAATCCCTCGGACACAGAAAAGGTGCACGGCGTAAACCTACGTCATGGGTATGCTAAGGTGTCCATAGATATAGTCAAGGACAACTGGTCAGCCTTTCCGCTGCCTGTGCCCCCTAATGATGAAATCATGACTTTGGGCGATGCGTGCAAGACGTACATACAATGGCCCAAAGAAGACATAATTGTGAAGATGACTCCTCGCCCAAGTCGACCGACGGAGCGAACACCTTCAACGTCTAAGCTATCAATTGAGGCTCCCCGTGGACCGGCGTTGTCAGAACCCCATTCACCTGCCGCAGCCGGTATGGATTTGACACACATAGCTCAGAACCTGCCTCCAATAAAGACCACAAGGAAGGCTGATAGCTCGCCACCCATTGTCAAGGGACAAAAACGTGAACGCGGGGGTGCTACAGGAAAAGGGAAGGTCGAGGAGTCGGCGCCGGTGAAAAAAAGGGGGAAGGCTGCAGCGTCGGCGCCGTTGACCAAAACGGGGAAGGTCGTGAAGGCCCCGGCACAATTTGAACTAGGCATGCCGTTGGTGGAGGACAATGTGTTGGCCGTGATGGGTATTGCTTGCCGAGAGCTACACAAACAGTACATGGAGCTAAGCAATGCCAAGCGGAAAATGAGGGAGTCATGCATAGTTGGACATCACGACCACCAGCCCTTCCTATCGTCGCCTGCCTATGTAACTATAGGCTTTGATGACCTCTTCGACCTATTCAGGATTCGAAAGTTAGACACAGGACTTCTGAAATGCTACTCCTTGTAAGTGCAAACCTTTCTCCTTGTGATATTAATGGACTATCGTCTAAATTAGTGCTAATACGTAATTGTTTTAAGGTTGTGTTGGATCGAGGGTCGTCGCCTTGGTAATCAAGTTGGGTTCCTTGATCCATCGATGGTCAATGAGGTCAATCTGCAAAATAACTTCAATGAATTGGTTGACTACGTAAACCGGTGCTTATGGGCCCACCAAGACAAGGAGTACATCATGTGCGCGCACAATCAAGAGTAAGAAGACAATAATCATTTCGTGTATATTGTTGTTGAAGCTAAGTTTCTTATTACTAATGCTACATAACCACCGCGTAGGCGACATTGGGTTCTCCTAGTCATCGTACCTAAATGGAGTAGGGTCTACTACCTTAACTCAAGTAAGGCAAAGGATTATAATTTCACTGAAATCATCAAGACCTTAAATATGGCTTGGGGACCATATGTGGAAAAGGGTGGTAGGTACAAGGAGGGCAAGGACCAACTTTATCATGACACCAATTTCGCATGCGCACAACAGATCGGGGACCAGTGCAGTTTCCACGTGTGCCACAATATGTCGACACTTCTAAGAGAGGTCAAAAATTTCGACCCTGAGGTTGTTGCTAATGGCAAATTCAAACATTTCAATACCAAATATTAATCTTATAAACGTGCTAACTTATGTATTATTGAACAGAAAGGTAGAGCTGGCTGGAAGGTTTCACCCATCAACCCTCCTGCTATCAGAGGCGAACTGTGCGCCTTCATTCTCGCCGAAATAATGAACAAGAAAGGACGTTTTCACGTGTAATAGACGATTGAACTGGGCTACTTGTGATGTCGTGAACAAAACAGTTATCCAATTTTCTGTGATATAAAAATAGTTGTTTCTATGGTTCTGTGGTACGGCATGCTATGTAATTTACTTTCACTGGATGGATATGGTCACCTGTGTATATTTTCTTAGAAAAGAGATTTAAAACTGATTTGGAACATTACCTCTTTACTACTCCCTCCATTTTCAAATTATTTGTCGTTTTTTATGACATGCGTATTTTGCGTTGCCCTGTTGTGCCGTTCATTTGGATGGACTTAAATGGCCAGTGATGAATAAGAACATATTATCTACACTTGTCCATTTTTAGGTTTCATTGTTGGTTGTCTTATGCATAAGAACAAACTATCTACACTTGTCCTTTTTTTGGATGCTTAAGAACAGACTATCTACACTTGGTCTTTTTTATGCATAAGAACATATTATGTACACTTGTTTTTTTTGGGACACTTGTTTTTCCTACTGCTAGCTGATTCCCTCTGTTTTTTTTGTCCTTGATGCAAATGATAGTAATTGATACATAATGCTTGAACAGAACTGAGGCCATATCTTAATACTTTCATAGTGGATCTGAAATCTCATGCATTTTGGGTGCTTTTGGGGGAAATGGGATGCAAACTGGTAGAATTGATGAATGAATTGATGAATTGATGAATGAATTGATGAATTGATGAATGCATGTGATATTGGCGCTGGCTGGCATGTATCTGTGATCTTTCTGTTTTTCAGAGGGCATGGCTAGCAAATCCTGAGGCTAGCCAATATTTAGTATATATTTTTTTCGGGATTTAACACATCAGTGACGGGTCATAAAAAAAAGACGTCACAGGTAACCATCCTATGACGGAATCATAAACCGCGACCGTCAGAGCTGACTCTCCTGTTACGGGCCTTTACTTTCTTGCCCGTCACAGGTAGCCCAGCTGTGACGGATTCTAACTACCGGAGACTAATACCTCTGACGGCCTTTTGTTTAGCTGTCCGTCAGAGATGAGACACCTGTGACGGGTTCTAACTGGTCCTAAGCTAGCGGAGACCAACACCTCTGACGGACGTCTATTTATTTGCCCGTCAGAGATGTGTGTCACCTCTGACGGCCGGCCACCCGTCAAAGGTGACAGGACTCACCAGTGACCACTGATCACTGACCAAACCCAAATCCGTCAAAGGTGAGGGTTTGAGCCCGTCACAGGTGACCTTATCCAGTGTAGTGGCAGCTAGCAATGGAGTGTGTTTCATGTGATAATCCTGAGATCAAAATTCAGTATATATAATAAAGCTTATTTCTCTGCTCTGCAGAAATTAGTAACTAGCATATTGGAGATCAGTCCATCAACAACGAATACCAGAAGGCCGGAAAAATTCATGATGTCACCTACATCTTGGCAAAGAGTAGTATGAATAAGATCCACTACTTCAATACGTGAGATTAAGGTGCACTTGGAAAGGATATTAGGACTTCTCAGATCTCACCGGAACCATGGCGCCACAAACAACAATAGTAAATCTATCAGGATGAAACGATCTTATTGCTGAAACAATCGACCATACAAACGAACCTGATTAGGGTCTGCATAGAGGACGGCGCTGTCGAGCGGTCACCGGATGGCGACGGCCTCCGGCGCAAGGAGGCAAATGGCAGCGGTGCGCAGCAGCTACCTGAGGTGGAGGCGGACGGCGAAGGCGATGGGAGCTGGCACACGATTGGAGGAGGAGCATAGCCAGTGCCCTAGCGCGCGGTTGGACGAGAAAGTGGTTGTGGATGGGTGGGCGTTGCCTCCCGCACTTGGTGGAGGGCAGCGGCAGCGGACGGGAGGCGCCGCCGAGAGGGTCGAGACGAGACGAATCCTCTTCTCGATTTATTTTCTCCTTTTTGATTTTCTTGGAATGATACCGACTAAATGCTGAGCGAGGCTCGCGGCCGCACCGGATGTTGGACGTCGTTCAATACAGCGTCCAGGTCTGGACATTGTTACTGAGAGCGTCCACTCCTGGATGCTATAGCATTTAGCTTCCACTCTATAATTAAAATTCCCCTATATGATTTAGGGCATATTTAATTAATAGGTTGTTAATTATTATATAAAAAAAATTCGGGGGTACCTTCTAGTATAACTGTGCAGTGTATTCGGTGCTTCTTGCAAGCTTTCTCGTGATTGGTATTTGGTAATCATGTGCTGTGGGAGCGTGAAAACCCCAAGCCCATCCCTCTAACTAGTTCAAAGCCCATTAATTATCTATGATAGTTTAGATCATGTTTGAAGGAGACTTAAGATTGTAAGAAGCAGTTGAAACAGTTTGATTGATAGCTAGCTTCTATAAACTTTGATTATAGTTACATATTATAAAAAATTGGGTAAAAATCTATACTATTTAGGAGGGCTGAAAATATTGCAAGAGGCTGCCAGAAAGGGCCTATCTTCCTGCCCTAGCCGATCCCTGTTCATCTTCAGGTGATTTTTTTTATTGTTACGTGCATGAATCTCATGGTGAGATTTTACTCGGTTTAATCGTTAAAACCGAACGGCCGAACCGAGATAACTCGTTTCATTCGGCTTGGGTTTTATTTTTTAAAAGTAGGATTTAGATTGGCATATCTACAAATAGATGTTTATGAAAACCTAGGAAACCGAACCGATTAAGATGGTGCTCGGCAGTAGGGGATCGAAGCTTCTCTCATGCGCACATAAAATGGGATGGCTCATTAGCACATAATTAAAGTATTAGTTAAAAAACTTAAGAAATGAATTAATATGGTTTTCTAAAAAAAACTTTCTTACAGAAAATTTTTGAAAAGACATACTATTTAGCAATTAAAAAACATGCTTATCAAAAAGAGTGAGTAGAGGATGAGAAGAGAGCATCGAACGTACCCTAAACCTCACCCCTAGATGAGACCAAAGAGAAAGAAATTTAAAGAGATTCTTCTTACATATTAAAAAATTAATGGACTGTTTACGTCAACAAGTTGTATAAAACCCTATTTTATTATAGTTTGTGACATAGGTTTTGTGATTTAGAAGTATAAAAACACATTCTTGTTCAAATCTTAAATAATTGTAGTATATTTGAAAGAAGTGCATAAGTGGTCCCTAATTTTTTGCAGGAGTGTCATTTAGGTTCCTAAGCTCTCGAAATATATATTTTTAGATTCTCAAATTTTTCTTGGTATCATATAGGTCCAAACGGCCCCCAACTCTCTCCTAGTGTTGACATGACATACCATGGTGGCCCTACATGTCTATGAATTAAAAAAAATATTGACAATTTGTATATTGAACAAAGTTAATTTCGTAAAATCCTTAGACATCTATAGAACCCTAGAGTATAATTTGTTTTTTTAAATAACCCTATTTTAAGGCAAAAGATTTCTAGAAACCCCAAGATTTGTATAAAATACCTATATTCCATTATAAGGTACTAGTGGTGTAGTATCGTTAGGTTCAAATCCTGGTACTCACGAATATTACGCCCATACAAGTAGGCTTTCAACATGATTTTAATGAGATCATGGATGTGCCATTGGTTTATGTCTCTTGAAGCGTGTGTTAGGGGGCGCATATGTAGGGCGAGAGTATGGTGGTGTGTGTGTACTAGTGTATGTGCGTGTGCATCTGTCGTGTAATCGCAAAAAAAATAATTAGCAGACTCAAAATATTCAATGTTATGAGCTATAAGTCACAAAACTTAGGATTCTATAGAAAATTTGACCATAAAACATATGGGTTTCATGAGTTTAGTCGTTTTCATTTCCGTTGATGGAATTTGAATTGAAGTAGACATGATTGTTCTGTAAAAGTTCTCTAAAAGAGAACACCATTGAATGTCCTCATCGCTTATTTACCATCAGAAAAGGGGTGATATTATATTTGCCTCCATAAAATGAAGTGGTGTTCTTATAATTACCTCTGGTTTAATTCTTCACCACTTCTGTCAATAGATTGAGCCACCGCTAAGCATGACCCCACCTGTCATTCTTAGCAAGATTCCACTCACAAACATGTAGCTCATTTGTCAATTGCCATCTTTTTCTTCAGAATAAGCGAACAAATAAATAAATATATGCACCGTTTGATCACTCCTCCCATTTATAAGATGCTCTCTGCATATCGACACATTACCAGGGAAAAAAGAAACAAAATAAACCGCCATGGACAGGGAAGCGAATACATGAAAACTTCAATGCCATTAGAATGTGGAAATGTACAACATCAGTCCTGTACTACATTACACTCAGATCCTTGACCCCAGGCAACCTAAATTGCCATAAAAGAGCCAACTAACATCACAGATCTGGAGCAGCTCCCTCCTTTCTCCAGCACCCAAGTTACCACTCGGCCAGTGTACCTCTCCCTGCTTCATCAAATGGTTTCAGTGCAGCATGGAAGGTAAATGAAGTAATGGAGTGACCATTGCGAAGCCTTGAAGGGCACAACTCAGGTGAATATCTCATTGAAAGCGCACTGCGACACAGTCAATATGAAAATTCATGGCCACGCAGTGATATGTACTTCTTAACCCAGATGGCTATATCTTCGGCGCAAGCCTGAGCCTGTGGTGTTTTCAGCAGGACGTCTAGGGTGGCGAACTCGTGGACCGCGTCCTTGTACTCGAGAACAGGGGCATCCACATTTACCTTGCGGAGCTCCTCCGAGTAAGCGATTGCACGGTCCTTCATCCAGTCCAGCTCCGCTACAACTGTCAAGGTTGGAGGCATGAGCTTCAAAGGAGGACCCTTGCCAGGCACGAGAGGGTTCGCAGCTGGATGATCCAAGCTGAATTCACCCTCAGGCAAGAAGAGTTTCCAGGCCAGTAAACACGTTGACTTGTCATAGAAATAGGAGTTTGCCAGCTTCAGTTCTGATTGCGTGGGACTGCTCCCCATGAAGAATGGATACATCAAAACTTGAGCGACAACCTTGATGGGGTCGAGGAGTTTCCCAGCCTCAACAGCTTTTCGAGCCACATAGTCGGCAATGTTCGCTCCACAACTGACACCAAGGAGAACACACCTATTACCAACAAAGAGGAAATGCATGTCAGTAAATGGTATCAGTAGTACATTTACCATTAAACAAAATACAGAACACTGACACTTGGAAGTCACTTGTGCACCACACCACTACAACTAGAATGCATAAGAAATGAAATGGCTAGAACAGGGATGTATAACATGAGGCACACACAACCCACAGAGCAGCACAATTGGATTCCAGTGCAAACATATATTGTTTAACACGCAACAAATTACACTGTTACACAAAACAAAAAAGGTCAAACACACAAGGTAATCAGAGACCGGGTGTGGTGGGGATATTCTGACGAATTAAATAGCTAGAGAAGAACAGATGTAGGGAAAGATTAGTTCAAACTACATTTTGTCAATTTATCAGATAAATGATCTTAAATTGTTGTGGTTGTACTTTTTGTCAATTTATCAGATCAATGAACTTAAAGTTGTTGTGGTCGCCTGGTGGGTGTCTTTACTGCAAAGATTGTAAGGACGATTCACCAGCATACAACACCAATATCAGCGGGGGAGGGAAGAAAGTAGAGAGGTTAGGAATACGAAGAGGGTAGGGGAGAAAGTAGAGGGGTTAGGAATACGAAGGTTGACTTATCTCTTGCATGCCGAAACTGATATATCATCAGCTCCATTGTAAATCACTAACCCATTTCAATTCCTAAGTGATATATTGCATAAATTTTCCTAATTACCTTTCCCAGCTGCCTACGACTCTGAATTGGCTCCATCCCGCTTTGTCTTACCACAAGTTATCTGCTATCTGGACTGCTTTCTTATTTCTAATCTCAACATTTTATCCAAACAAATTGTACTCTTTAGCTTTGCTATTGACTGTTAACACACGTGATTTCAAAAGGATGTCCACAATGGCAGTATTGATGCAAACTCGAATTGAGCTTGCACTCACAGCCTATTGATCACCCCAGAAACGTAAAAATGATAATCATCCTTCAGAGAACATGTGACAGAAAAAAATGTAACAAAAATTATTGTCATACTTCCATCATGAATACTAGAAGCAACAAATGAAGTTATAAGAAAATCATAAAATGTATCACAGGTAAGTATAAACAATGCATCTTTGTTGCGAACAAATTTGGGCTAACAGTCACTATGTTTGGTACAAAAATTTGCTTCTTTTGTAAGTGCAGGTTACAGAAAAAAAATCTAAACTAGCCTAATTTCCCTCTTGAAGAGCTTATGTTGTTACTTCTTGCCAATTATCTAACAACAAAATCATGATCAACTCAGACTTTTAATCTTTCAATGTAATTCACTGCAGCACTAATATGTCAATGCCTAAAAACTATCCTATAAAAAGGGAAGCAGAACGGCTACACATTTCTGTCATCCCCATAACAGTCTAGCAATCATTTTGCACTCATAATCTCATCCCCCCCAAAACCTTAAACACAATCAAGAATTTGACACCAGCCTATATCACTTAGATGAATATTTCAATCATCTTTGGCTTGCTGATCAATATTTAATTTGACAGACATGGTCACCATCAAACAAAATGTTCTTGAGAAGCATGACTGCATGAGTACTTTAGGTTCTGATATTTGAAAATATGGTACTTTTGGCCTCACATGCAGTTTATACCCATAGGTCGATATGCTAATAAAAAATGCATATAACAAATATTCATGCATACAAAACAATCTGAAACATCACTAAAGATATAATAGATAAACAATGCAATAGTGCAACCACAAGGCACTTATGAAACCCTAGAAATCATCTCACCATGTCCCAACAAAAGAACACCATGTGCCACACATCTTTCACAATGATGATTCACCATTTCCAATACCCATTTTTATCCTATAATTTTGTTCAGCACTTAAGCTCCTACTTTTTCCTCGTCTCTCATTTCATACAGCCCCTTCCCCTTCAAGTCATATAGAACGTAACGGGTTAGCTTGATTTTCTCTCTCCACCTGCTCCTAACACCCAGTGATCCAGTGCCACTATCCACGATCTCCTGATCTCCAAGAGCATGCAGACGCAAACCGATCTTTCTCCTCCAAGGCTCCAACCTTTTTCTCCCTCCCCTCTTCTCCTGACTACTACTCTTTCCCTCTTAATATTGTTACACAAACATTAATTCTGTCATGGTCGACACCACCCTTGTTGAACACATGAGAACCCAGTAAGATGCAGGAACAGGACAAATTATGAACACGTATACCAGAATGAGCACTATGCAGCTCATGCTACCCCCATCTAGATGATAATCATGCAAGCAGTACAGGCTCTCTCAAGAATAGATCTAGTAGAGTCATTCATTTTAGTGGTTGAACTTAAAACTAATATAATTACATCGAAGGGCTCGAGAAGGAACCAACTGACTTGGACCAACATAAAGAATCATAGGATTGCTTGAAAGAACGATTCTAAATTCAGTATGCATTATTTCCTAAGTTGATATTGTTTTCTCCTACATTCAACTGCCCATCATTAAACTTATTTGAAAACCAATCATGCCTGAGTTGGCCATGTGTCAGTGGCAGTTGAATACAGTCTGCAGCTTGAAAATTACTAGTTCTGGTTTCTCAATCAAGAAAATTAGTACATGACCATATCCAAAGCTCCAGCACAGAATTAGTCCGATCTACAAACACAATCCTCACTAGATCTGTCAGACAAAACTTACATTCCCAAAAGTTTATCAGTTGTCGCACACATTACGAAGTTCGACGATGCAAATCCGCAAGAGATGAAATTAGCTCACTATGATAAGACCATTCATCCATCAAACGCAATCATTCATCATAACCTAACAAGTCACCAGCACATCCTAGAACCAAATCTTGCAATGCTCAATGCGGACTCTAGATTCTAGCAACCAGGAACGAACAATATTCATCCACACGGCAACCAGAAAACGAATCCCAAGAAATCAGGCCAAGAAACCGCACCTGGATGGATCGGCGTGCGCGGCGAGCCACGGCTCGACCAACGCCGCGCCGAACGAATCGGCCCCGCCAGAGCCCGCCCCCCTCGCCATCGTCCGCCCGCACGCGGCGAGGTTGGCTTGCTTGGCGATCCATTTCAGCACCGTGACCCCGTCCTCGAACGCGGCGGGGTACCTGCTCTCCGGGGCGAGCCGGTACCCGACGGCCACCACGATGGCGTCGCAGAGCCGCGCGACGCGCCTGCAGAAGGCGTCGTTGGCGGCGCTGTCTGCCGCGCCCGTCGCGAACGCGCCCCCGTGGAACTGCACGATCACCGGCAGCCTCCTCCCGGACCGCNGCAAGTACCCGCCGTAGCACGGCGCGGCGGCGGACGGCACCCCGTTGAAGCTTGCGCTGGCGCGGCGGGAGAGCTCATGCCCCACCGTGACCGTCGCCGCGTGGCTCCCCCCGTCGTGTGGCTGCGGGAACGAGTTTCGCCGGAGCGGCGGCGGAGGGTTGGCGGCGGCGGCGCTGTGGTGCGGGTTGGGGAGGAAGAGGCGTAGGTGGAGGGAGGAGAGCGGGTCGGGGTGGAGGTCCTTGGTGGCGACGGCGTCAGCGGCGGCGGAGGAGAACGAGGGGTTCGAAGGCGGCGAGGGGTGGTGGTCGACGGCGGCGCGGGAGGAGACGCCGAAGGAAGAGGAGGAGGATGCGGAGGCGGAGAGGGAGGAGAGGCGGCGGCGGAGGAGGAGCTTGAAGAGGAGGCTGTAGAGGTGGATTGCGACGGGGGGCATGGCCGTCGCCGGAGTTGGGCTCGCCGGCGGTGGGTGAGTCAGTCGGCGTCGGCGGCGGCGTCGGCGTCAGGGTGGTGGTGCCATGGGAGAGGTGGTGGCAATCCTCCTTTTCTCTCTCTCTTTTTTGGTGTTTTTGTTTTTGGAATTTCGTGAGCTTAGGTGTGTTGATTGGGATGATTAGGCTAGGATGAAGGAGTGGTTACTGGTTAGATAATTGTGGGCCTTGGCTTGGGGAACCAAAGAGATGTGTACCAAATTTTCTTTTTCATTTGGGATAGGATGGCAGGGCTTTCGTGCGTGTATGAGTTGGCACGCCATTTGTGCATAGGTTTAGAATTAGAATGTCTTATTAACTTATTATAGGAGACATTATCTTATTCGATTGATGGAAGGGGTAATTTCGGTCTTTTCTTTCGTTTTACAGTACCTCGTTACCATGAGAATCTTCTATCGTAAATGTGATACGATATTCTAATAAACTCACGTTTAATGTAAGAAAGGTATATATTTTTTTCTGGGTTATGTGTTTGTTTGAGAATATAACTTCGTATAGTAAAATGCAATGCATATTACATGAGTGTGACAGTTGCCCTTGATGTTTGTGAAGAAAGAAGGTGCAACACAATCAAAGGCCTTGCATTATTTTCTATTTATCTTTGCTCTCGTAGCCTTAATAGAATGACAATTATATACATGGATGTGATAAATAGTGAATAAGTTGATACCTGATTGTTTGAGAAGATATTATCTAATTGATATCTACTTGATTTTCTATCACATTGACTCAATTATATTATCTTTAGTTGTTCAATATTTCACATTATGGATATATGAAGAGCATAGAATTGCGGGTTATAATTGATTGTGTAGCCTTAAAATTTTGTAGAACATTTTTTAAATTATTAGGAGAGTGACCTAAATAAAGCATAATTATAGATCAGTAAAACTCAATTAATTATCTTATATATAGTGTTAGAATTATACTCATATTTTAAATCATATTTTAAATGTGACAAGTACTTCAAACGTAACTAATGCTAGCAGAAAACACCAAACATCAAAGCTATGTACTTATCATCGAAGCCAATTGAACCTATGACATCATCCTCTCACCAATATCCTGAGGAAATAAGCATGAAAACAAAAATATCCTACACGTCGGGGCACAACTGCTGCCTTTGAGAAAGTGACATCGAAAGAAAACCAACGCTTGGTGACTGTGTCTCTCGTCTGGGTAGCTTTCGGCTGTGCACTTTGCAGCTCTCGAGTCTCCAACCCCCTCTCCCCTGTTGGCTCCATCCATCCAGGTGTAATGTAACCATGCGACAGCGTGTGAGCGCGACAGCGCAGGCCACGCGAAGTGGACGTTGGTAAGGGTAATTAATTAGCATCATCCGCTGGATGAGCGAGTTAGTAGTAAATTAATTAGCAGCATAGTCTCCGTGGTTAATCACGTTTCCCCTCCGTGGGGTTAATGGCTGGTAATTAATGCTGACTTGTCACCTCACCTGCGTGCGCTTTTGCTTTGGTTTGCCACCGACGAGGTGGCGCATGTCGGGGCTGGCGCTCGCTGACGGGTGGGCCCCGCACCACCAACGGCAAGAGGTTAGGGAGTGCGGAGGATATAAGTATCGGTTACCCACCCGGCCTTTATATTCGATTAGATATAAGAATTAAACTAGATTCATGTATTATGTAATAGAGTAGAACTCGGTTATAATGTTGTCTTGTATTCTATGACAGAGCCTAGAGTCCCGATTGAATACTACCATGTAATAAATTAGGAAATTGATATCGTGTTTGGCTATATTTTTCTCTTTGTAACTTTGTCCCTAATCTATATAAGGTGGGCAGGAAGCCCTCTAGTGGCATAACTAAATAGATAGCGATATAAGCTACAATCAGATCGTTAGATCAATATACAATCCCAAAACAGAAGAAAGATATTACCTCTCATCGAGAGGGTCTGAACCTGTCTAAATCCTGTTTTCACATCTATCCACTTTTAGGTCTTGTACGCTACTCCTTTTATTATTGCCGATTTTCAGAATCAATAGTTGGCACGCAGAGGTAGAGGTGGCGCAGAGTTTGCCGTCGACGAGTGCGATGGAACCAATCTCCGGCGTCGCCGGATTTATTTTCACCCCAAGTCTCCGTCTCGAATTTAGTCTAGCCGGGGAGATCAATCTTGGCTAGTTCGACGATTTAATCTCTAATATCATCGGTTTTTCCCTTTCAACTTATCATTGTTTATTAGATTGATTTCTAATATCAGATTAATCTCTAGCTGTTTTATGATGTTGTTCGCATATAATGATGCGGAGCTACTGAGGCCATTGATGCCGGTCATGGACTCATGCCGTCGCTATGCGGTCAATTAGGCCACGAGCCTACTCCACTGCCGCCGTTGATGATGGCGACGTTGTCTTCACCGTCGGTCGCCTCTATCATCGTCGACTGGTTTCTTCGCCACCATAGTTGGTGGATTTCGCCGTTGTCGGTGACATGGGACCGAGGGTGTCGAGACCAAAGGGAAGGGTGGCCACAGTGATCCACGTGGCCCATTCCCTCGGAGGGGTCGGGCCTAAGGGTGACGTGGCGGCTGCCCTCCCGGTTTCCCCCCGGGGTCGGGCCGTTCCCGTTTCTGCCCCGAGGGCTGGGGCGCCCCGACCCCCTGTGGTTTTGGCGCCACGTGTGCAGGTTAGGTGAGCATGGCAGAGCTCACCTAACCGCATTTATGGCGGTTCAGACGAGCGCACTACGCCGCATTTAATGCGGCATGGTGCATGCCTATACGGTCCGTGACCGGTCACGGCGAGTGACCGATCACAGACCGGTCAGATCGCGGGTTAGGTGGCGCCAGGCGGCCTGCAGCATGCCTTGCCCCGTCCCGTCAGAATGATGAGAGCCTTCTATCTCTCGTCTCTCAGCCGGAGCTGGCGTGCCAACTCCCGGAGTTGGTACGCCAGTCCCGGTCAGATGCATTCCAGATTCCGGCGTAGGCGAGACGAGAAAGTCGCTCGCCATTTAATGAAGGTTGAAACGGGCGTCCCCCGGATGGGTCGACTAACCGAGCAGAGGCGTGCTGCGGCGTCTGTCAGAGGCTGTTTCCGGCGGTAGAATAGCCCTAAATGTAAAAGAATGTTTTCTTTCTTAGGTAGCTCATGGCTCATGTGGTAGCCCCTTGCCATATAAAAGGAGGCCCAAGCCTAGGAAAGAGGAGGGGAGCAGACTCTGGCTGACTTGCTCTAGAGGCTGGACTCTCTCTGGATTCCATCGCACACCCAGATCTACCAGAACACAGGAGTAGGGTATTACGCTTCTCAGTGACCCGAACCTATCTAAACCGCCTGCGTCCACGCGTTCTTTCTCGCTGAGATCCCTCAGATCAGGGGCTAAGAATCTCACCTTGCGCCCCCGGCCGAACCGGCAAAGGGGGACCTGCACGGTCTCCCGGTGAGGAGTTTCTCGCTCCGTCATCTGGCGCGCCAGGTAGGGGGCGCGCGTGTTTTTCTGAGCCCCCATCTCCTTTCGTGTGCGCCAAGCTTCGCCAGGTCAGCCCTATGGCCGAAGAGGCAGTGGCGTACAGCCCTTCTTTGAGCGTCAGCGGTGATGGCGGGGAGCAGAACCCACGCCATCGGGCTCGCGCTCCGTCGTCCTCCTCCCGCCGGAATCTTGGGCGGGGGAAGGCGCCTGAGGAGGTCGAGGGATCCGCGACCTCGCCGCTCGCAGGCGATGGAGGAGGACGGCGAGGCGGAGTGCGTCGTCGCCTCACCTACAGTGATGGCGGCACGCCCCAGGGCGCGCTTCAGGCTGCGGGCGCGCTCTTGCGTCACCCGCCCATTCTCCCCGATCCAGCGACCCCACCCCAGCGTTGGCTGGATGACGTGGCCAACCTGGTCATGACGGCGCAGCAGCGCCTAGGCGCCGGCAGGCGGTCTTCCGCCACCGGGACCTCTGGCACTGCCACCACCGGCTCTATGTCGTCGAGGCGGAGGGCACGGCGGGCGACGGCCGACAGGCGCCGTTCGTCCACGGTCCCCTCGCCAACGCCTCCGACTCATGAAGATATGCATGAGGGGCCAGACGCCCGGCTCGATATCGAGCGCCGGCGCGACGCTCGTCGCGCCGCCCATGCAACGGAAGGCGCCTCCTCCTCTGGGGCGCCGCTCCGTTCCGGTCACGAGGGCCGGCCCCCCGTGTCCCCGGTTGGTGGTGCCGGCTGTCGAGCCTTCGTGGCGAGCCTTCGGAATGTCCGTTGGCCCCCGAGGTTCCGGCCCACCATCAACGAAAAATATGACGGAAGCGTCAACCCCGCTGAGTTTCTCCAGATCTATACGACTGGAATAGAAGCCGCGGGGGGTGACGACAGGGTCATGGCGAATTTCTTTCCCATGGCCCTGAAGGGACAGGCGCGGGGTTGGCTAATGAACTTGCCACCCGTGTCGGTCCACTCCTGAGAGGATTTGTGCCAGCAGTTCACTACGAACTTCCAGGGCACATACCCGCGCCCAGGCGAAGGGGCGGACTTGCACGCGGTACAGCAGAGGGACGATGAGTCTCTCCGCTCGTACATCCAGCGGTTCTGTCAAGTCCGCAATACCATACCATGCATCCCTGCACATGCGGTGATCTACGCATTCAGGGGGGCGTGCGGCATAACCGCATGCTCGAGAAGATCGCCTCCAAGGAGCCCCAGACCACCGCACAGCTTTTCGAGCTCGCGGACCGTGTGGCTCGCAAGGAGGAGGCCTGGACCTGGAACTCCTCCGGCTCTGGAGCGGTGGCTCCGGCTGCCCCCGAGTCCGCCGCTCGTTCAGGGCGGCGGGATAGGAGGAGGAAGAAGAGGTCGGCCCGTTCCGACGACGAGGGTCACGTCCTCGCCGTCGAGGACGCTTCGTGGGGCCCCCGAAAGGGGAGGCCTGTGGGCGACAAAAAGAAGGAGGCTGGCGCTCCCGGCAGGGAGTGCCGGGAGCGCCCGGCCGGCAGATGGTGCACCGTGCACAACACCTCTCTCCATGACCTCGCCGACTGCCACGCGGTCAAAAGCTTGGCCGAGCGGACGAGGAAGTGGGAGGAGGAGAGGAGGCAGGAGCGCCGTGAGGGCAAGGCCCCGGCGACTCCCACCGGCAACCGGCAAGGTGAGGCCAGGCAGAAGGCCCCCGCCGAGGACATCGACGATGGCGACGATGACCTAGGCTTTCAGGAGCCCGAGGCCACTGTCGCCACCGTTGATGGGGGAGCGTGCGCTCACGCTTCTCGCCGGAGCCTCAAGGCCATGAAGCGGGAGCTTTTGGCCGCGGCCCCTACCCATGAGGCGACGCGGCGGGCGTGTTGGTCGGAGGTCGCCCTCACGTTTGACCAGGCCGACCACCCGCCATGCGTTGCCCGGGGAGGGCAGATCGCGATGGTGGTTTCCCCCACCGTTTGCAATGTGAAGTTGGGGCGCGTCCTGATAGACGGGGGCGCAACTCTCAACATCCTCTCCCCTGTGGCTTTTGATGCTATCAAGGCCCCGGGGATGGAGCTCCGGCCGTCCCAGCCGATCATCGGCGTGACGCCGGGGCACACCTGGCCGCTGGGTCACATCGACCTCCCGGTCACCTTCGGTGGTCCCGCCAACTTCCGCACTGAGCGGGTGGACTTTGATGTGGCGGACCTCAATCTGCCCTACAACGCGGTCCTGGGAAGGCCCGCGTTGGTGAAGTTCATGGCGGCCACCCACTACGCCTATCTCCAGATGAAGATGTCGGGCCCCAGTGGCCCCATCACCGTCCATGGCGACCTCAAAGTCGCGCTCGCTTGTATGGAGCAGCGCGCGAACCGCCTCGCCGTGGTGTCCAATCCCGCGGGCGGCGACGAGAGGCTCAGCGCCTCCACCTCGCCCGCCCCGAGGCAGCGGATGGCCTCAGGCGACGAGGTCCCGGTGAAGGAGGTCGCCCTGGGTGACGGCCCGTCCAAGAATACCCGGATCGGTGGTCTCTTGGACGACAAATAGGAAGACGCGCTCATCTCCTTCCTGCGGGCAAACGCCGACGTCTTCGCGTGGAGACCGGCAGACATGCCCGGGGTCCCCAGGGAGGTGATTGAGCACCGTCCGGCAGAAAGTGCGGCGGCAGGCCCCGGAGCGCCAAGCCTTCATCCGTGAAGAGGTGGCGCGGCTTTTGGAGGCCGGATTCATCCGTGAGGTCATCCATCCGGAGTAGCTCGCGAACCCGGTTGTCGTCTCCAAGGCGAACGGCAAGCTCTGGATGTTCATCGACTACACCGACCTCAACAAGGCATGTCCTAAGGACCCTTATCCCCTGCCACGCATAGATCAAATTGTCGACTCCACCGCGGAGTGCGACCTTTTGTGCTTTCTAGATGCATACTCAGGATATCATCAGATTCACATGGCTAGGGAGGATGAGGAAAAATCTGCATTCATTACCCCTGTAGGAACTTATTGTTATACAACCATGCCCTTCGGGTTAAAGAATGCAGGTCCTACTTTTCAGCGTACTACTCGTATTTCTTTGGGTAGTCAGATAGGACGCAATGTTGAGGCCTATGTCGATGACTTGGTTGTGAAAACGCGCAACCAGGAGACCTTGCTCTCAGATTTAGCGGAGACTTTCGAAAGTCTCCGCTCCGCCCGCATAAAGCTGAACCCCGAAAAGTGCGTGTTCGGTGTGCTTGCGGGCAAGCTTCTCGGGTTCTTGATCTCTGCTCAAGGCATTGAGGCCAACCCCGAGAAGATACGAGCTATAGAGCAGATGCGCCCCCCCAGCAAGCTTAAGGATGTGCAATGTGTCACCGGATGCATGGCTGCCTTAAGCCGATTCATATCGAGGCTGGGAGAGAAGGCGCTGCCCCTATTTAAGCTCCTCAAACACTCCGGGCCGTTTACCTGGAAGGAGGAGGTTGAGCGGGCCCTCACCCAGTTGAAGGCATATCTCAGTTCCCCCCGATCCTGGTCGCCCCGGAGCCAGATGAGCCGTTGCTATTCTACCTGGCGGCAACCCCGTAGGTAGTCAACGCGGCGTTGGTTGTGGAGCGCGACGAGGACAGCCCTCGGCCCACGCGCCCCCACCTTGTGTCGACCCGACCCGGGAAAGAGATGGGAGGAGAGGCCCCCGAGCCGGACGGCAGCCTAAGGCCCCTGACGACCGGATGTGGCCCTCTACCCGCTTGTCCGACGGCGCCGGACGCCCCCAACCCCCAGGAAGGCCCTCAGGCCACTGCGGGAAGGCCGCGCTTGACGCCCTCCGACTCCGAGGTCGTCGGCACAGAAGCCGAGTGGGCCCGGCATGGCCCCTCGGACGATGAGCGCCCCGGGAACGATGCCCTCAACGAAGAGGACAGGCCCCGCCGAAAGGTGCAGCGGCCTGTCTACTTCGTTAGTGAGGCGCTGCGGGACACCAAGACCTGATACCCTCAGGCCCAGAAGATGCTCTACGCGATTCTGATGGCCTCGAGGAAGCTGCGCCATTATTTCCAGGCGCATCGGGTCATGGTGGTCACGTCCTACCCCCTCGGCCAATTCCTACACAACCGAGAGGGTACTGGACGGGTGGTAAAATGGGCAATCGAACTCTCCGAATTCGACTTGCGCTTTGAGCCACGCCACGCGATCAAGAGCCAGGCCCTCGCCGACTTCGTGGCGGAGTGGACCCCCGCTCCCGAGCACGATCTCGGACTCTCCGCCCCCGAGGCCAACATGAGCCCCTCGCAGCTGCCTCACGCCGCCTACTGGGTGATGCAGTTCGACGGCTCCCTGGCCCTTCAGGGCGCCGGTGCGGGGGTCACCTTGACCTCGCCAAGCGGAGACGTCCTCAGATATCTGGTTCGCCTAGATTTCCGGGCAACCAACAATATGGCGGAGTACGAGGGACTCCTTGCGGGACTCAGAGTGGCGGCTGGAATGGGGATCCGCCGCCTCCTAGTTCTAGGCGACTCCCAGTTGGTCGTTAACCAAGTCTCCAAGGAGTACCGGTGCTCCGACCCGCAGATGGACGCCTACGTCCGCGAGGTGCGGCGTATGGAGCGCCATTTCGATAGGTTAGAACTCCGGCACGTGCCCAGATGGGATAACGCGGTCACCGATGAGCTCTCAAGGCTCGCTTCATTGCGAGCCCCGACCACACCGGGCGCCTTTGAAGAAAGGCTGGCCCAGCCGTCGGCGCGACCCGACCCCCTAGGGGAGACGGACGCGCCTGACCGGCCCCCGAGGCCCGTTGGAGTCCAGGCCTCGGGACCCGGGGTGGCCGAGCCCGGCCCCCCAAGATTGATCGCTTCGATGGCTGAGATCCAGACGTTCCTCAAAGATCAGACTTTAACCGAGGACCGCGAAGGGAGTGAACGTGTCCATCGCATCTCCAAGCGCTACATGCTGGTGGAAGGGACCCTCTACCGGCGCGGGGCCAACGGAGTCCTCCTGAAGTGCATTCCTCGGGAACAGGGCGTCGAGCTTCTTGTCGATGTCCATGAAGGCGAGTGCGGAGCCCACTCCGCCTCGCGCACCTTGGTTGGCAAGGCCTTTCGCCAGGGTTTCTATTGGCCGACGGCGCTCCACGATGCAGTTGATCTGGTCCGACGATGCAGGGCGTGCCAGTTTCACGCCAAGCAAACGCATCAGCCGACTCAGGCCCTGCAGACCATACCTCTTTCATGGCCGTTTGCTGTCTGGGGGCTGGACATCCTGGGTCCCTTCAGGAAGGCCCCGGGCGGGTTCGAGTATCTGTATGTCGCAATCGACAAGTTCACTAAGTGGCCCGAGGCTTATCCGGTCATCAAGATCGACAAGCACTCGGTGCTAAAATTCATCAAGGGCATCACTGCTCGGTTCGGGGTGCCTAACCGTATCATTACGGACAACGGCACCCAGTTCACTAGTGAGTTCTTCGGCGACTACTGCGAAGACATGGGCATCAAGCTCTGTTTCGCCTCACCCGCCCACCCCAAAAGCAACGGCCAAGTGGAGCGCGCCAATGCTGAAATCCTCAAGGGTCTCAAGACCAAGACCTTCAACATCCTCAAGAAGCATGGCGACTCGTGGATCGAGGAGCTGCCAGTGGTGCTCTGGGCGAACCGAACCACTCCAAGCCGAGCGACTGGGGAAACGCCTTTCTTCCTCGTCTACGGCGCGGAGGCGGTCCTCCCATCCGAGCTCACCTTGAGGTCCCCTCGGGCCACTATGTATTGTGAGGCTGATCAAGATCAGCTTCGCCGAGACGACCTCAACTACCTGGAAGAGCGAAGGCGGCGTGCGGCCCTCCGAGCCGCACGCTACCAGCAAAGCCTGCGGCGCTACCATCAGCGCCATGTCCGGGCCCGATCACTCTGCATCGACGATCTCATCCTACGCCGCGTCCAAACGCGTGCTAGACTGAGCAAACTCTCACCCATGTGGGAGGGTCTGTATCGAGTGGTCGGCGTCCCCCGGCCGGGCTCGGTTCGATTGGCCACGGGCGACGGCACAGAGCTGCCTAACCCGTGGAACATCGAGCATCTTCGCCGCTTCTACCCATAAGGGGGTCGGGTGTCATACCTCGAGCTCAGGCCAACCCCGGGGGCTCCCACATGCACATACTTGTTTAATTCTTTCATAGCATTTCAATAACAAGCATTTTCAATTTCCTAAGGACCGCGTCTGTGTTGTCGTTTCCTTTTGAAAAGTCTTGACTTGAGTCAGTCTGCTCGTGCTCGACCTTGCCCTCGGCAGCCCGGGTCGTCTAAAATCGCCAAACGGGGCCCAGAACCGAGCCGTGCCCTGGGGCGCGGTGAACTCCGGGGGGAAATCGGCAATGGCCCACAATCGGGTCCCTCTAACCCTCGGTCACCGCGCTCCCGGCCTAGCCAGTCTCGACATGCGGATCTCCCCAGGCACTAGCTCCGACCCGCGCCGCTTAAGGCTGGGGCCCGAGCACGAGCCCTCGCTCAAGCCAAGATGCAGAAGGATCGCGATACAGACCATCCTTATTACGTGCGTATAGCAAACATAACTGACATAGAAATTAAAATCCTATTTGATTGCAGGTAAAATAAAGTTAGTCTGTACAAGCATTGGCTCAAAGGCCTCAGAAGATGAAGGAAAAATTATTAACATACGCGGGGGCCCGAGGGCTCACTGCGATGCGCCCGGGTCGCCGGCCTCGCCGTCGTTGTCGCCATCGGCACCATCGTTGCCATCCTCCTCCTCGTCGGAGTCGAGCGCGAAGACGAGCCAAGGGGCCGTCCCCTTGAAGCCGTGGACGATTTGGTCGACGGTGTCCCGGACTTGCGCGCGCGTCGTCCTCAGTCCCGGGAGGGAACTCTTCCAGCACCGTCCACGGAGAGAAGTCGGGGTCCCGGGCATGGTAGCTCGCCAACACGAGCTCCACCGCTCCCCGGGCGAGGTCCATTGAGGAAGACTTGATCGTCTCCTCGATCTCCTCAGGGAGCCTCTCAAGGTCCCCGGCCATCTCCGAGAGGCGCTGGGTGAGGCCCCCCTGGTTGGCGGCGTACTTCGCGTACCGCCCGCTCCAGATACCCGCCTGACGACCAGCGCGGTCGAGGCGGGAGACGGCATCCCGAAGCAAGCCGGGCCCCACCTCGTTCGCCAGCCGGAAGGCCTCAACCTCCCCGGCGGACGAGTCCAGGGTGCCTTGCAGCTCGGTGATGGTGTGCTCGGCGGCTGTGAGGCGGGCGGCTAGATCGTCGAGGCCCGTGGCCGCCCCGCCGCTGCGCGCCTGCGCGTCCAGCTCCTTCGCCCGCTCCTCGAGTTCAGAGGCCTGCTGGTTCAGCGCGTCCCTCTCGGCGCGTGCGCTTTCCAGATTGCGGCGCTCCTGTTCCTCCTGCGCCGTCTCGCGGAGGAGCAGGCTTTTCGCCTGCCGCTGCGCCGCGGCCTCGGCCTCCTCGAGGGCTCGTCCCCGCTCGGCGAGCGTGTCTTCGCGGAGGCGGAGTGCGGACTCCTGCTCGGTAGAGGCTGCCTCGTGCGCCGCCAGCGTCGCCTCCCGTATGGCGGCGACGGTCTCGCGGGCCGCCAGCGCCGCCTCCTTCGCGTCCAGGGTGCGGGCGCGCTCCTCCAGCGCCTCCAGCTCCCGGGCGCAGAGGTCAAGGGCTTTAGCCCGCCGGCGCACGGCGGCCTCATGCGCGAGCAAGCGCGAGGCCCGTCCCCCGAACGCAGTGAGGCGGTCCTCCAGCACCATAGTGCGGGCCTCAAGGGCCTCCTCGCGCTGGCGGGTCGCCGCCTCGATCTCCGCCGCCCGCCGCTCCCGGGCAGCGGCGGCGTCGAGAACTCCCCGGGAGGCGTCGAGCTTTCCCTCTAGCTCCACCACCCGACTCCCGTATTGGAGGCGGAGGTCGTCCCGCGCCCCGTCAAGCACGGCGGTGGCGATGAGGGCAGCCTCCCGCTCCTCCTCCACCTCCCGGGCGATTTCCGCCAGGCTCCTGCGACGAGCCTCGAGCTACGAGGTGTGCAGGTTGGCGCCTTACGGCCGGCCTCCACCATGGCCTCCACGGAGCGCCGCCCCTCGTCGACGCGCGCCCACGCCGCGTTGATCTCCGCCCGCTCCGCCTGCAGGGCCTCCATTTGGGCGCTCAGCCCGTCCAGCACCGTGCTGTTGGCCATGGCCAAGGCCTGCAGGAGGGGCTCCGCGCTCAGCGGGGCAGCGGAAGGAAGGGGGAAAGGCCACCTCGGTGGTGGTGTGGCGCGGCTCGGCTCGCCGATCGGCGCGTTGGCCTCGGGGGCCTCTCCCGAAGCCGGCTCGTCCGTAGCGCCGCCTGGGCGTCAGGCCCCGGGTGCGCCCCCTCGGCATCGTCACGGGTGGCCTCGGTGGCGGCCTCCGCCTCGGGCGCAGTCAGGTCAGGGACCTGGGTGGCAGCCTCGGCCGCCGGCGCCTCGTGCGCGCGTGCCGCCTCTGCCTCCCGGGCAGCCTCCTCGGCCCGGCGGACCTTGGCCGCCTCCCGAGCGGCCTCCTCGGCCTGGCGGACTCGGGCCGCCTCCCGAGCAGCCTCTTGGGCTTCCCGAAGACGGCCTGCGGCTTCTTGCAGGTCGGCCTTCCGCCTCCAGGCCTCCGCGGTCGCCGTCTCCGCGGCCTCGGGCCGGCCGGCCTTGGAGTGGCGCGAGGGGCGGGACGGGATCTCGCTGAGGCAGAAGAAAAACGAGAAACAGAAAGAGGTAAGTAAAGACTTGCCTTGGGAGTTTGGAAATAAGAGTGTGGCCGCTGTGGGTATGGGGTCGAACCTGCGGGGTGGCCGGCTGAACGACCACTTTGGGGGCATGATCAGGCTCCCCCTGCATGGCTCGGTCTCCCCCATCTTGCGGAGCCGCTTCTTCTTCCGCTCCCCCTCGGGCTGGGGCGTCGATGCGGCGTCCTCCAGGCGCCTGCTGCTGACCCGCACCGCCCCGCCCCTCGGGGAGGAGATGGAGGAGGGGTCGCCTCCTGCTTCCTTTTCCCCTTGGCGTCGGCAGGGCGGTTGCCCTCCGGGCCCCCGCCACGGGGCCCAAAAGCATGGCCCCCTCTGGGGGTAGATTGATCCCCTCTGCGGCTACCGCCCGCGCCATCATGGCCTCGGGGGGCCCGGTCCCCCGACGTCCCGACCACCTGCATGATGGCCAGGATGTTGGCGTGCTCTGGGTCACAGCAGAGGGGGAGGATCCCTTGAGGAATGAGGGATGATTCCAAGGAGCTAAGGTTTAGCACCCGTTGGACCACCATCCTGAAGTCCTCGGGGTCCCAGTCCCACTTGCACCCCTGGTGGGTCCTCAGGAGGTCCTCGGTCCCAGTGTACTCCCAGGCGCCCCGGACGCGTCGCCGGAGCGGCGCGATCCGGCGGCGGAGGTAGTCGCAAGCCCGGCAGGCAGTCCAGGATGGTGTCGTAGCCGTCCCCCAGATCCACCGTCGCCCGCCAGCTAGGCGCCTGCGCTGGGGGCTGGCTTGGGAGTCGGAGGCGCGCTTCGTCGGGGAGGGGGGTGTAGAACCAATCGCTCTTCCAGTCGTCCCATTTCTTGCGAAGGACGCATGGGATGTAGCGGTTCAGCGCCTGCCCCCGCGGCTGGAAGTAGCAGCCACCGACCACCGTCGGCGGCGATACCGGCTGCACGGTGAAGAACCACCGAAACAGCCGAAGGGATGGGCGCATCCCGATGAACATCTCGCACAGGTGTGCGAAGATGGCCAGCGTCATCACCGCGTTGGGGGTGAGGTGCACCATCTGGAGGTCGTAGAACTCCAGAACGTCCATAAAGAATGTGGAGAATGGCGGGATTAGGCCCGCCATGGCAAAGGAAAGAAAGAAGACGGACCGCCCCGGGTAGTGCGGCGCTGGGCGTCCCTCGCCCAGCATGACCACCTCCCGGGTGGCAGATTCCGGCATGAACCGGCGCGGCAGCCCGGCCTGCCTCTCGCTGGTGATGCGAGAAGGCGGCAGCACGCTGCCGTCAAGCGGTGCGGAGCTCCGCGTCATGGCACCGGCGGAAGGGGAGCTTGAGAACGAGTGCCCGTGGCGAGAGTAAGGCGAGAGAAACGAAGAGCTAGAGCACGGATGGCAAAGGCAAGGAAAAAGTGGCGAGAGGAAGGAAGCGAATCCCTTCCTCGGCGCCTTTTATATCCTTGCCCATGCCGCGCCCGGCTCCTCGTTTCCCGCGCCCACTACCTTGCCCCCTCGTTTCTCGCGCCCACGCATCCACTAACCCCAGTCGCCCGCTTACGGCGCACGCGGCAGTCGTGCGACTGTGGCGGTTGAGGAGGGGCAGATCGTGTGCGCATTAATCGCGCTCGGTTACCGCAAAAAGCGCCATCATCACATCCCCAGGCGAAACGGACCGACGTGTCCCAATCCACGCGCTGCCTCGAGTAATGTAGCGGTTACAAAGAGACCGCTCATTAACGTCGATTGGCGTTCCTCGCCGATGAGCGCGGCTCGCGACCGTAGGAGTCCTGCCCGCCTCTGGGGCCGGTCCCGCTTGTCACCAGGCCTGAGGGGTAGCGTCAAGCCTGGGTGCCCCCCCTTGGGTGTGGCCACCCTGACGTAACGCCGGGGGCTACAGTCGGTGACATGGGACCGGGGGTGTCGAGACCAAAGGGAAGGGCGGCCACAGTGATCCACGTGGCCCGTTTCCCCGGAGGGGTCGGGCCCGAGGGTGACGTGGCGGCTGCCCTCCCGGTTTCCCCCCGGGGTCGGGCCGCTCCCGTTTCTGCCCCGAGGGCTAGGGCGCCTCGACCCCCTGTGGTTTTGGTGCCACGTGTGCAGGTTAGGTGAGCATGGCAGAGCTCACCTAACCGCATTTATGGCGGTTCAGACGAGCGTACTACGCCGCATTTAATGCGGCGTGGCGCATGCCTATCCGGTCCGTGACCGGTCACGGCGAGTGACCAATCACAGACCGGTCAGATCGCGGGTTAGGTGGCGCCAGGCGGCCTGCAGCACGCCTCGCCCCGTCCCGTCAGAATGATGAGAGCCCTCTGTCTCTCGTCTCTCAGCCAGAGCTGGCGTGCCAACTCCCGGAGTTGGTACGCCAGTCCCGGTGAGATGCATTCCAGATTCCGGCGCAGGCGAGACGAGAAAGTCGCCCGCCATTTATTGAAGGTTGAAACGGGTGTCCCCCGGATGGGTCGACTGACCGAGCAGAAGCGTGCTGCGGCGTCTGTCAGAGGCTGCTTCCGGCGGTAGAATAGCCCTAAATGTAAAAGAATGTTTTCTTTCTTAGGCAGCTCATGGCCCATGTGGTAGCCCCTTGCCATATAAAAGGAGGCCTAGGCCTAGGAAAGAAGAGGGGAGCAGACTCTGGCTGACTCGCTCTAGAGGCTGGACTCTCTCTGGATTCCATCGCACACCCAGATCTACCAGAACACAGGAGTAGGGTATTACGCTTCTCAGCGGCCCGTACCTATCTAAACCGCCTGCGTCCACGCGTTCTTTCTCGCTGAGATCCCTCAGATCAGGGGCTAAGAATCTCACCTTGCGTCCCCGGCCGAACCGCAAAGGGGGACCTGCACGGTCTCCCGGTGAGGAGTTTCTCGCTCCGTCAGCCGCTGTTGCTGATGACGATATCGTCTTCACCTTCGATCGCCTCCGTCGTCGTTGACTGGTTTCTTCGCCGCCACTGTTGGTGGATTTTGCTATTGTTGCTCATGGCGACATTGTCTTTACCATCGGTCACCTCCGTCGTCACTGATTGGTTTCTTCGTCATCACGGTTGGTGGATTTTATCACCGTTGCTGATGACGACATCGTCTTCGCTGTCGATCGCCAACTGGTTTCTTCGCCACCATGGTTGGTGGATTTCGTTGCCATTGCTAATGGCGACATCGTCTTCACCATCAGTTGCCTCCATCATCACCGACTGGTTTCTTCACCTCCACGGTTGGTGGACTCCGTTGCTATTGTTGATGACATCATCATCTTCACCGTCTTTTGTCTCCATTGTCGTCGACTCGTTTCTTCGCCTCCATGGTTGGTGAATTCTATCGCCGTTGCTGATGGCTTCATCGTCTTCACCGTCGGTTATCTCCATTGTTGCCAACTGGTTTCTTCGTCTCCACGGTTGGTGGATTTTGCCGCTGATGCTGACGGCGATATCGTCTTCACCGCCAGCTGCTACAGTCGCCGCCGACTGGTATCCTTGGCTTCATGGCTGGCCTATTACGCTGTCATTGATGGACCTCTTCGTCTTCACCATCAGTTCGCCTTCACTACTGCCGATTGGTGTCTTAGCCTTCATAGTGGCCTATTATGCCGCTATTGATGAGCGTCTTTATCTTCACTGCCGGCCGCCTCAATTGCTTTCACGGTTTGTATCTTCATCGTCATTGATGGACGACATTGTCCCCACATCGGCCACTTCTGCCGTCACCAAGGAGAATACAAAAAAAGCTAAGTCATCATTAGTTTTTTTCTTTATATGATATTTTCATTTTTCTCTGCCTCACTACATTAACTGGTTCTCCGTTGAGTAGTGAGTCGGGGGCTATAGATGTTATATCATATTTTTGCAACAATTTTCATAATGTTTATCTTGATTGCTTGCGAATAAATCCGAGTAAAAAAAGTGCCGAGTAGTGAAGCTCTATTTTCCGATGCTTTTCGTTTGGTATATTGACGGATGGTTGCCATGAGCCGATTCCTAGCACCCGGGGACTTGTCAGGTAGAGTGTATAATGCAAGGTGTTAAGTACGACTCGAAAAAAATCAAAGGCATAAAGATAAAATAATTTGTTTTCTGCTCTTAACAATTGCAAAAGTATCTGAGTAGCACAAATTCTGATTCGTAAAGCTTTGCCCCATGAAAGACGAACTCATGTCACTCATACGCATGCCTGGGAAGTGTCATGAGCCGACTCCGATGCTTGGGCCTATGACTAGTCAGGCAGAGTGTTTAAACGCAATGAGTCAACTACTTGGGAAAATTAAAATTGACAAGACGAGAAATACATATTTATAAATATTTTAAAATGCTTGAAATTTTCTCAAGTATTATATTTACGTCAGATACTACTCATCCTTCATGTTTATACTTCAGGATCCAAATCCAGATACACATAGTAGGGATTTATGACCATAAGCTTATCTCCTATGCTAAAGAAATGGATCAGTCAGTATAACACCATCGGCTTGCCTTCGCCGCCGCTGACTGGTGTCTCTGCCTTCATGGCTGGTCTAATATACTGCCGCTGATGGACGTCTTTGTCTTCACCGCTGGTTTGCCTTCGTCATCGCCGACTGGTATCATCGCCTTCACGGCTAGTCTATTACGTCATCACTGATGGGCATCTTTGTCTTCATTGTTGGCTTGTCTCCGTCGTCGCCGCTGACTGGTGTCCTCGCCTCCACGACCAGCCTATTATGCCGTTGTTGATGGGCAACATCATCTTTCTCTTTATCGCCGGCTTGCCTTCGTCGCCGCCGACTAGTATCATCGCCTTCACGGTTGGCCTATTACACCGCTGTCGATGGGTGACTTTGTCTTCATCGCTGGCCACCTCGTCTGCTGCCGACTGGTGGCCTCGCCTTCACAGTTGGCCTATTACGCCACCGCTAATGGGCATCTTTGTTTTTATCGCTGGCTTGCCTCCGCCGCCGTCGACTGGTGTCCTCGCCTTTATGGCTGGCCTATTACGCCGCTGTTGATGGATATTTTCGTCTTCACCGTTAGTTTACCTCTGCTGCCATCGACTAATGTCCACACCTTTATGGCTATGCAACTTCGTCATCATTGTTGAGCGACTCCATCTTCATTGTCTTCATCACCGGCAACCTATGCTACCTCTACTTCAATAGCTTCGCTACTTCACCAACCTCGATGTCTCCGAGAACCTCGATACCTCAGCATGCGTCACTAGATACAATGTCATGCTAATTTACCCCAACAAGTGGTGCTCCAATCCTCAAGCTTTATACTCAGACATCCTCAATGCATATCTTCACTCAAGCAATGGATATTCGATGATAAGAAGCTACTGACTCTATGTTTAATTGTTCTCCAACTAAGCATAGAGTCGAGGGCTGCACAACATACATGATTAAAATCCAATAGGCGTTTTCTTAGCAACACCAACTTTTTCACCAACAATTTCAGCAAGCTCTTCTTCTCAGACTCAAGTTCAAATCGGTCAGAGGAGTCAACAATCAACCAGATCACGCTTGGGCTTTTGGACGCTGCCACAGTCTACTCCAAGTTTTTCAATTGTCAAGTTCGAGATCTAAATTGTGGCTCCAAGGAGGTTGGAGTTATCAACCAATCACTTCAGTTCGACTACTTGGACGACAACTACTCTCCTTCATATAGAACAACATCAACGACTATGACACCAAGTTCTACTGTCATCATCATAAATCAAGAGGCACTGCATCAATCTTCGCCACGCACACGCTAACTTTAAGATAACTACTCGAGCTTAGACATCTTCTCAATAGTTTATTATCATTGACGTCACCATTAGCACCTTCGTCATCAACATAACCTTCATGTCTGGTCAACTACTGTCAATCAGGTTCTTTGTTTCAGGAGTTTGAGCTTCGTCGACATTAAAATCGAACTGGATCACCAACATCGCCATCTTCATCAACATGCCATGCCTCTTTGGCCTAGCCTACCTTGCCATCGTTGATGGATAACTTTGTCTTCACAGTTTGCTGCCACTGCTGCCGCCGATGATCGTCACTGCTAGTTGTGTCTGTCATCGTCGGCTAGTTTCTTCGCCTCCACGGTTGGTGGCCTATTACGCGGTAGTTGATGGGCATCTTCGTTTTCACCACCGGCTTACCTCAGTCATCACTATCTGGAGTCATCGTCTTCATGGTTAGCCTACTACGTCACCGTTGATGAGTGTCTTCGTCTTCACCATCGACATGCCTTTGCCGTCACCGACTGGTGGTCTCGCCGTCATGGCTGGCCTATTACGCCACCGTTGAGGGTAACTTCGTTTTCACTGCCAACATCTTCATCTCTTCTGATGGACGATCTCATCTTTACCATCGGATGCCTTTGCTTTGCGAGCCCCGATGTCTCCATCCTTCCAGATAGGCAACCTCATCTTCACCTTTGGTTGCCTCCACTTTGTTGGCACCGATTTCTTCGCCACCATCAACTGGTGATCTCGCCTCCATGCTGACCACATCAGCCTCTATCAACGAGAAACTACGACTGCAACAGAAGGAGAAGCAGAATCTATGGCCATGAGTCTATCTCCTATGCTCAACATCTGGATAAGTCATTATGTCCCACGAGGGCCATCAGTTGAGTACTTGCACCAGTCAGGATTCATATAGCACCTTTACTTCGGTATATCCCATGAGGAATAACCACTTAGATGAGAAGCCACTGGAATGAGATGTACTCGGTTTACATCACAAGGGAGATTTGTCACTTGAGAGCAGATTAAGAGACGTGCTATATGCATCGTCTTTTTAAGGGTATCGGTGGCCATATTTTGGGTCTAAGCCCAATATGTCCGCAGCCCATATTTTCAGGTGTGGTGAAGCTGTGTGTCTTATAAACTGGTTTCTTCTTCATAAGAGTCAGGTGCTATTTGGTATTATTTTCAAAGACGCGGTTGGCCTAGTGCTATGCGCATTCTATACACGGTTGGCCTAACGCTACGTGATTATTTTGTATTAAGTCACAGTTGGCCCTATGCTATGCGCATTATATTTTTAAGACGTAGTTTTCCTAGGGCTACACATAATATATTCTCGAGCCGCGGGCCCAGAGCTACGAGTATCATATATTTGATGAAGTCGGTATATCACTCGAGTCATGTTACTTAGGGATTCACACCGCATATGCTATAAATTTATATTAAGTCATTTGGTTGGCTAAAATTATAGTTCTTGACTATATGTTTAGTTGTTTCCCAACTAAGCACATAGTCGGGGGCTACACCTATAAGGTGTATCTATTCGATGCACCTGTTTATTCATCTATTTGATGCACTTATCTATTTAATCTATTTGACGAGCCCTCCACCTCTTTGCAAGATATCAAAATAAGGTCTCAAGAAGTAAACACCGGGAAGTCTTCGCGGGAAATATTGAAGCACTCAGTATTGGTCATGAACCACGTAGAAGACTGTAACTCGACTATGAAGGTCTCGGGGGCTACTATGAAGAATATGAATACTGGGTACCCATACGGTCTTCATATTCGACTAGAGATAGGAGGTGGGCTAGATCTATGTATTATGTAATAGAGTAGGACTCGGTCGTAATGTTTGCCTTGTGTTCAACTGTAAGGCTTAGAGTCCCGATTGAGTACTACCATGTAATAAATTAGAAAACTGATGTCATATCCGGCTAGGTTTTTCTCTTTGTAATCCTGTTCCTCAACCTATATAAGAAGGACAGAAAGCCTTATAAGAGCATAACCAGATAAATAGTGATATAAACTATAATCAGATTGTCAGATCAATATACACCCAGCGAATATAATTCCCAAACAAAAGTATGGTATTATCTCTCATCGAGAGGGCCTGAACCTGTCTAAATTCTTATCTCTATATCCATCCACTTTTAGGTCTCGTACACTATTCCTTTTATTCTTGTCGATTTCTAAAATCAACATGAAGCAGCACCCAGAGTAAATTTAATAGTATGGCTCACTACTTTCATTCTAGAATTAACATGTATAACAAATCGGTTTTGCTATTTGTCAGTTGACTGACAAATAGTGGTTCTGTCAGTCGATTCCCGAAACCGTCGGATGCTTGCTTCACGATGTGTGCAAGGGGGTCTGGGCTAGTGGGGGCTGAAGCAAGTGCATACTTCTAAACGTCAGTCGATTGACAAATAGACACTCCCATAATAAATTAAGTCAGCTCTATATATTTTTTATTTTTCTCATTATGAATTTAATCTATATTTTTTAGAGCTTATGTAAAACTAGCTTAGCTTTTGTATGAGTGTCAATACTTTTCACTTCTTTTTATCTCTCTTCCACATAAGTATATAACTTGTTTATAGCTCATCAGTATTATCCTTGCTCTCATGGGTGATTATGTGGGCTTGGGATAACTCCACGGTTGACGCTCGCCTCATCGGAATCCACAACTGTGTTTTTGAGCCTTTTCATGAAATTAGGAAGAAAAACCCATGCAAGTTAGAAATAATTGTTGTTTTACGTAAGACTGATATTAGACTTTCAAAAACTTTGACTATACTAAATTTTAAAAACTATCAATAATTTCTAAAATATTTGCCTAGCTTATAAAGTGAATTATATGTATAGAATGTAATTCAATAAAATCATATACATTTGTTAATATATTGTAACATAAAATAGTGGTCAAAGTTGTTAATATTTTTGGAGACCGTCTTCTGATTCAAAATGATAGTTATTTTAAATCATGCGGGGAGTAGTACTATGTCTATATCGTTAATAATTAGACCACTTTATACATAAAATAGTAATTGCTGGCATTATATATTCTTAGACTTTCACCACTCATATATCATTAATAAATTTACATGATTACTACAGAATCTCTATTGGTATCGGCTGAAAACCTACCATAGATACCAATTTTTTAACCGGTATCAATTTGGAGACACCTATATCCATCCGGATAGGTCCGGATAGGTGCTAGTTCTAGGGATTATAGGTGTTGGTTCTGTCTAGAGAACCGGTACCTATAATTTTCGAAATAAAAAAATCCCTAAACCAAGGCCAACGCCGGGGACGCCTCGAGAAACCTAATCCTCATGAATTCGCAGCAATATTACCTCAGGAGGAAACCAATCGACAAATCAAACACCAACAGATTGAAGAACATGCAGGCAACGACGACTATATCCCCAAATCAATCACACAAAATAATCGAAAAAAATTCAGAATTGATGGCCTCGTATTCACTTCGAACGGATGGATGGATGGAAACCTCATAGAGCTCGAAGAGGACGCCGATGCCAAGGCAGCAGGAAGAGCGTCTCCCGCCACCGCTTGCTCCTGTCCACCGGTTCGCCCTCCTCGCCGCTCCTCCTCTATTCCTCGCCTTCGCCACCACCGCCTCTCGTGGCCGCCGCGGGGTTGCAGGAAAAAAGAAAGAAAGGCTCCGACGAGAGAGGATAAACGCGAACGTTGGAGCTGCCTGGGGCTCACCTGCCATGGCTATTCCGGTGGTTAGTGGTTGGGGTGGAGCGTGCGTCGCCGCATGCTACTGGGGCGACGCGCCGCCCAATGAGGAGAAGCGAGAGGAGCAGCGAAGAGAAGGAGGAGGAGGAGGAGGCAAGGTAGGGGGAGAGGGCGGAGGAGGGAGCGAAGAGGATGGCGAGCTCGAGCGGCATGCGAGGGAGTGGAGAAGGATGGCACTTCATCGGCAGTTCGTCAGAAGAATCGAGAAGGGGAGCGAGGGAGTGGCGGTGGCGACGAGGAGGGACGGGGTCGGGAGGAAGAGAAGAGAAGAATCGAGAGGGTGAAATCGTCATGGGTCAGCTCGTGGTGCGCAGTGGATAAGGTTGGAGTGGGCCTGTGAGTCGGCTCGCGTTGTTTATATGGGTGTCCCATAATAATTATACGTATCAATTTTTTAATTAATTAGCATGTGTCGGTTCTTTTAAATTATCGACACCTATAGTATAAGCCGGTTTTTCCTATAAAACTGACACATATAGTGCTCAAAGGTGTCAGTTTTATATTTTTTATCTCGTGGAGGTGAAAAAGTGTCCATAGGTGCCGATTTTAAATGAACCAGCACCTATGAGCTATCTCCTATAAGAGATTTTGTAGCAGTGCATATGCGTCCATGATCAAATATTATTGAATTATATTTTGCATCATAAATATAATGTTTCATGCAGTTTTCACTCAGGATATCTAATCATTTTCTTAGTGATCAGAGTAAAATTATAATGATTAACCCTGACAATTATGTGAAACGGAGATAATCAGCAAGGAATGATAATATTCTGTATCAGTATTTAATTTGAGATAAATGCAAACACGTGGTGAGTGAAGCCTGTCGTTTTAGATGAAGACGGTCTCTAAAAATTACCTTTACTACTACTTTCTCTTATTCCATAATTTTTTTGGCGTTTTGAATAAGATTAAAGTTAAACTTTTATAATTTTATGTACCAACAACTAACATATATGGATATGTCTTACAAAGGACTATAATAATAAAATTTTATTTATATTATAAATATAGTCAAAGATATATTTTGAAGATCGTGTCATCATTTAAAATGTCAACAATTAGGAACCGAGAGAGTAGTTTCTACTATATGTACAACTATTTTTTAAATATATTATTTTATCGAAATACTTTTTAAGATTAATCTATATACGTATTATCCCCATATCTCTAAAGTAAATATTTTAAAAGTTATCTGTGGTTAGAGTTTTAAAAGTTTGACGTCAGTCTTGTTTAAAACGATAATGTTTTTTAACTGGAGGGAGTACGTAACAAATTATTCCTGAATTATTTAAAAGTAACAAATTCTTCCTGAAATTAGTAGCGTCATTAGGCATTTATTTGCATTGACAGGCTGGAAGCTGCTTCCATTATATTAAAAATTTATTTAGATTTTTTTACTTATATTAGTAGAGATGCCTGTGTGTTGCTACAGGTATTTAAATTATATGAGTATTATTTTTATGTATTTTTTTCGATGGTGAAAAGAAGATACCATATAATGAGATTAATTTTACGTGAGTTTATAATCAACATTGGTCAAAAATAAATCCACATAATAAAAACATCTAGCTTAATTTCTCATTGGTTCCATTTAGCTAGAATTGAATTAATAAACGGTCATAAAAGTTTTCATAATTTTCTAGCAACTTTAAGCAATTAAAATGATACTAATGCTATTTCTGAAAAAAAAACTCAAAACAGGCTAAAAAGCCCGCCAAGCTAACCGGCAGCGCGAGTGCCGCTTGGATTGTGGGTGATTTCGGCCCAGCTTGACTTCACATGTGCGACCCATGAAGCACAACAGCCCAGAGGCAATGCTGGCCCGACACAAGAGGGACAGGAGCTGGCCCGAGGTGAGAGGGACAGGAGCCGTCTGATCTTATGGACGGCTTAGATTTTCCCTGAGTCGATTGAAAAACAAAATCCATGAAAACCTAACCCTAATTTCCATGTCTCCAGGTGTTGCTCCCTGTTTGCCGCTCCCCCTCCTCTCACCGGCGGCATTGCTCTCCCTCCTCATCTCCGGCGTTCTTCCTCCTCCTACCGTCAGCCCCTTTTCTCCTCGTTGGGGCGTCGCCGCCGCCCCGCTCCTCGACTGATCCGACCTAAGGCTCGTTAGATCTGGCCTTAGGAGGTAGTAGCGGCAGCTCGAAGACGGCGGCTGAAGCTCGACAGCAGCAAACTTATGCCGCTCATGTCTCTGGCAAGGTCCGACGACGACACAAAGCCGATTGGTTGTGCATGCGACGAAAGATGCCATGTGCAGCCGAAGATCGAAACTGGTGAGACCATGATTCCGGTGGCTGGATTTTTGCTCAATTTGGGGTTTTTCCTTCGTTTGCTGCTTTTCAATTCTTGTATTTAGGATTTAATTCGAGAAAATTTTGTAATCAATATTTGTATATCATATATGCAAGTTTTCTTGGTGTAACAAGTTCTCTTGATGTAACATCAAATGGTTTAAATTTAGTCCCGTATATGTAAAATCCCAATAAGAACTGATTTGACGTGAATTTGGGATGATTTTTGTGTGTTGTATTTGGGATGTTGTGGACGAAAAAAATTTAGGTGACAATGGACAAAATTTTTTTCCGGAATCCTTATATTTTTTTATTAAGTATATAGTCTAGATTTACGACAACTGAAAATGAATCTATCTTTCTTTGTTATTTTTTATGCAGCCTTCTCTACGAAAAGGAAGCCTAAGATCTCCTTGCTAGCTAGCCATTATTTGCACCAGGAAAATAGGAGTCCGGCTGTGATTTGCATTCATGTAAAACCTATTATCCACGTGAAGTTTTAAAAAAAAATCTATGCGCATGCAAAGATAAAGTAGAAATTGATGAAAAGCAAGTCTCAATGTGAGTTGCGTAACTCGTGGTCGAACGGATACTTACAACGCTGTTAACGCCAGAATTTGGTAAGCCCCAAAGTCATTATCGGCCTAGTTTGTGTATCGACTCAGAGTACATATCGGCCTCAAAGTCTGTATCGGCTTCGGAGGTCTACAAGCGACCGATAGGAGTTATCCATATTTTCAGCAGTCGGATTCTTGTTAGATTCGGAAAGATCTTATCCAGAGAAGACCGAGTTCAAGAAGGGTACGGCTTGTATCTCTTAATTAGGAAGAGTTTGTTAGTTTCCTTTTTATCTTTAGGAAAGTGTGTTTAGTGTCCAATAAGGACTTTATCTGTTTCCTTTTACCTGTAGGAAAGTTTAAGTCGTATTCTGTTAGGATCTTTGTTAGCCTATGGGTATAAATATGTAATCCCGAGGTTCATGTAATTTTTATCTCACGATCAATACAACTTCGGCGCATCGCCACCCTTTACTTTTCGTCTTCTTCGGCGAGTTCATGCCCTTCCCGCGAGGGGTAAGTCTCGTTATGGCTGCCTGCGCTGTCGGGGCTAGGGCTTCGACGTTCTGATCTCGTCAACGTAAGCACCTACTATCATATATCTTAGTCAATCTGGTTTGGCGTCTCGATTTAGTCGTATCGGCCGAGATTCGTTTTAGGGTTTACGCCGGTATCGACTAAATCGCCTCGCTAGATTAGATTGGCTAAGGTATCCACCACCCTGAAAATCAGTCGAGGCCTTGATTGTCTAGATCTTGCGTTTCTTTTCATACTTAGTGCTGCATCAGTTTGGTTTGACCTACTAAGTCGTGATTAGAACCGTAATCTCTAGCCTGCTTGTTGGCTGCCAATAAGGGTTTCATCGGGGTTTCAGCCGACGAGTTATCTGGACGTTGCATCGGCCCAGGAGTTTTACATATAGATTGGATTTGGCCGATGACAACAGAATATTTATCGTTTATCTGCCTGTTGAGAGTTTATGCCATCGGACCTCTGGCCGATGTGTGTCTTATTCTTCAGATCAATGTTTATTTTTGGATTATGCTATATCACATTGCTATATCATCATGTTATCATCGGTCGATCGATTGTTTTAGCTATCGGCCTATGGGCCGATACGTTTTTTGCCCTATCGGCCGATCTTCCGTTCTGCTATTTTGCATATCTTGTCAGTGGTAGGATCAAACTGACTGGCACGCCCGTGCTTCATCAATTTTAGGACCTGCACTGGAGTTAAGCAGATCTCCCAGGCCTTCGTGTGTCCGCACGCCGGATCCTCATCGACGGTACGGATTTGGCGTCAACACACGCCTGAAAGCAAATAGAAAATAAGAGATTGGAGGACACCGTAATGACTAATGACACACGTGGATGGGAGTTAGACTCGAACACAGACAACTTATCAAACCACCGACAAAAACATCTTCAATTTTTATAATAATAAAGATATAATAGTAGAGATAGAAATAGAGATGTATATACTTCATATTCGGTATCTGTAAGATCGACTGGACCAATATATATTTGATATCATGGCACCATTCTTGTGTAATATTTGAATGTGATGAATTATGATGTTAGCTCAATTCACCCTTTTCATTGAGATTATAAACTTCGCCCTGAAAATTATGTGTTGAATATCATATCTCGCTCATAAGATAAGAGAGGTGTGTGTCATAAATGAGCGTGTATATTTCTATAATAAAAAAATCATATCTCACTTTGTGCTTAGTGTTACGAGAAGTGGCCTGGCCGTTGACATGGTAAAGGGAGATTATGCATCAAACCATAAACCAGTCATTAATTGGACTCAAGCTACTGTTAGTGAAGGAAATTGACCCCTTTTATATTGTACTGCCACTGAGCTACTGCCACACCAGCATGCCGGTCTCAAAAATCATGTCAAACCAACACACATCAATTTCTACTCTCTGTTTGAAGATATAAGTTTCGTGGGAGAATCAGATATTCTCAAGCGATAACGGACTCCCGAGCTAACGGGCGAAAAGAACATAAAGGACGCCCGTTTAAGTCCGCTCGTTCCTCGCGATACCGTTTCGCGTGGTGGGCGTGGGTCTGGCCATCGCTGAAAGCCTGAAATAGAGTCGGAAACGAAGCAACCCACGGACGTTTAGATTAGATTAGAAAGAAAAGTTACAAATTTTCAGGGTTGGTATATTAGATGGGACGATAAAAATACTATGAATCTTTTAAGTAGATAAAGATAAAAGATTTCGTATTGAACGTTAAAAATTTATTTAGATTTTTTTACTTATATTTCGTATTGGACATGACAACTTGATCAGGATTTTACCTTAGCTAACTGAAAACTTGATATTTTGTTGGTGCCAAACTAACCGATGCCAATACAGTACTCAAACAGACACACTCCCTTCTTAAAAATAACTAGGAGAAAATTTAACACCACCTAAAATCCTCATCTAGGTAGGTTTTTATTCTCACCTAGGTTTTTTTAAGGAAAAAATACGAATTACTCCCCTAAACTATCACGGTCGACCGAATTACCTCCTAAACTCGAAAACTACACATTTTACACCCTCAACTATTTAAACTGGACAAATAACCCCCCAACTTAACCCATGGTGGTTTTGACCCTACATGGCAGTCTAGTCAGTAATTTTTTATTTAAAAATTGATAGGGCCCACCTGTCATATTCTCTCTCCTCCCTATCCCCTCTCACCTCTCTCTATCTCTCTTTTGCGTCGGAGGGTGAGGAAAAGCTACACGCCAACGGCTGCGAGCCTCCTCACGGCGGGACGGCTGGAGAGGCCGGCGACCGTGGAGGCTAGGGCAGCGCGGTCGACGATGAGTAACGCGCCAGTGGCAGCGAGCCTCCTTGCGATGGGGGAGAGAGGGCGACACATCGGGCCGGCTGCAGAGGCTGGCGACCACAGAGGCTAAGGCAGCACAGTCGAGGACGAGCGACGCGCTGGCAGCTGCAAGCCTTCTTGTGGTGGGGGAGAGGGGGCGACGCGGCGGGACGGCTACAGAGACCAGCGCCCACGGGCAGCAAGCCTCCTCATGGCGGTGGAGAGGGGGCGACAAGGCAGGACGGCTGTAGAGGCGGACGCCCGTGGAGGTGAGGATGGTGTGCAGGCGGTTGTGAGCCTCCTCATGGCTCGAGCTTCTCTCCCAGCCACCAACTCCAAATTCCTCCCGCTCCGACCCCCTTCTCGTCGGCCTGAGGAGGATGTGTTGGGTCGCCAGCCTCACCTTCGATTTGACGCCATCGGCACGCGCCGCCATCACCTCCACCTCCATGCCGCTGTCGGTGCGCCGCCCTTGCCTTTGCCTCTATGCCGTCAGCCTCTGCAGGCGCCCCGCCGCGTCGCCTCCTCTCCCCATTGCCGCACGCTTTAGAAGGGGAGAGAGAAGAGAGAGAAAGGGGTAGGGATTCTGACAAGTGGGCCCTAGCGATTTTTTTAGAAAAAAATTGCTGACTGGACTGCCACGTGTGCTATTCGAACCCTAAACCGCTCGCAACGGTGCTAGGGGGTTTGTTCGGTATTGAAAGTTCAAGGTGAGCAATGTCTGGTTTTTGAGTTCAGAGGATAATTCAGTTGACCGCGGTAGTTTAGGGGATAATTAGTACTTTTTTCTTTTTTTTACTGAGGGAGTATCTTGGTTCCTTCGACCTTTCCGTAAGGGGCTGGTTGATGGTGTAGTTTATCTGTTTATGGGCGATATTACGCAAAGAATATGTTCAGAGTAAGCCTTTCTTCGTACCACACCATAATAAATATATGGTTCCAAATACTTTCATTGGTTATTACTACTCTCTCGTTTCATATTATAAGTCGTTTGACTTTTTTTTAATCAAATTTTGATAAGTTTGATCAGGTTTTATCAAATTAGTTTTATTAAATTTAATATTGAATATATTTTGATAATATATTTATTTTATATTAAAAATACTATTATATTTTTCTATAAACTTAGTTAAATTTAAAGAAGTTTGACTTAAAAAATTCAAACAACTTATATAATATAAAACGAAAGGAGTATTTAGGTCCCGTTTGGTAAGGCTCCAAACTCCAACTCCCAACTCTAAACTTCAACTCCAGTGAGAACTGGCTCCTATAGGAGCTAAAGTGGGTATGAAAGTGTTTGGCTAGATTGGTTAGCTTCACGCGCACCACGTCTCTTGTTGGCATTTCGTCGAATACCTAGTTAGCGTCGCCCTGCTGCTGCTCAGCCCACGCGCCGCGCCACCTGTTCGCCGCCACCAACGCTCGTCACCACTGCTTGCCGACGCCGACGCCGACGCCACTGCCGGTCACCGCTGTCATGGGGAAAGATGGGGAGGAGAGAAAACGGGAGGAGAAGGGGTAGTTCAGTGGCATTTTGGTGTAAATACACTAAAAAATTAAAAGGTAGTGTGTCTTTTAAGGTGGAGTGAAGCTGTGGAGCAGAAAAACCCAACTTCACTCTCGTAGTATAAATTTGTGGAGCAGCTCTACTAACTCCGCTTCAAAAAATAAAGAATCTATACTATTTGGTACAGCTTCAGCTCTAAATAAGTTGGAGTTGAAAGCTAGAGCTGTATCAAACAAAGCTTTAGTTTAAACTTTGACGGCTCATTCTTCTATCCCTACTTTAAAAAAAACGGATTTTTCCCATTGTCACCACGCGGTTTCATTCGTTGGTGCGTTAATCCGGGCGATTTTTCCAATCGCCAATGTCCGTGTCCGACGCGATTTTTAGGCCGACTACTTGCCACAGGGCATCCAAGCCCAGATCATCTGTCTGCATCTGTGGGCTTTGCAGCTGCGGTCCACAAGACCCATATTGTCCTATCTGACCAGACTCTCTTCTATCTATACCTCTATATCTATTTTTATATCTATGCTGATTGGATATTTTTTATGAGCTCACACATTAACCAAAAACTTAGGACCATTGATTAGATGAATCATGCCATCATGACCATCAATCCTTAAATCCAATCTACGTTTAATATTATATGGCCCACTTTAAACCCATCTACCCCTGTGTCATCAGTGGTGTGCACCCATTGCGTGTCTCCTCCCTCGCTACGTCTCTTGCTGTACCGATCCAATCTCAGGCGATAAAGTGAGCAGAACATACATAGGAACAAAAATGATTTTTTTTGGATGAGACCCTCGTTAGATTGTAGATGGACTGTAATTGGCTACGTCTATAAAAATCGCTTTTTATTTTTGCATATGGCTCCTTAAGAGACCCATTTTTGCATGTAGCCTCTTAAGAGGTCCGCTTGCAAAAATCGATTTTTGTATGCGGACCTCTTAAGGAACCATCTAGAAGTCTAACTTGCCTTCTATTTTTTCCTCTCAACATTTTAAAAATTTTTGAAGTCAACCTTATCTTGTCCTCTATCTCACCTCTTATCCTATTCATCTCCTCTCCTCTTCTCTTCAGCCGGCGGGTGGGCAGCGCGGGGGCGGGAGCGACGACAGCGGCTCAACGGTGGGCGGCGAACGGAGGGAGTGGACGGCAGGCGGCCGGCGGCGGGAGCGGAGCGGCCGGTGGCGGCGGCTCGGCGGGGCTCCTCTCGCCCGGATCCGACGGTGGCGGCCGTCCCTTGCCCGACCCCGCACGGATTCGGCGACGGTGGCGGGAGGAGCATCGACGACGGGCGGCTATGGGCGGATCCGCCTTCCCCGACGACGGGAGCGGCGGCAACGGACGACGTATTTTTGTTTTGTGATTTTATTTTTGCATGTGGCCCATATAAACATCCGCATGTAAAAATAGCAATTTTCGCAGACCTTCTGGTGCAGACGAACCGACCAATCACATAAAAAAACTGAATCTGGTCGTCTGGAAAAATGGTTTTTGTACTGCTGGCTACTGAACCTGAGGGCATTTTATCGACAAAGCAACCGTGAAAACTTTTTTAGGAAAAAGTCGATCATGAAAGGGTGTCGAGGTATCAAGAGGACAAAAGAAAATCAGACGGCGAGGTTAATTTATCAGTTTAGCAAGCTAACCAGGTTCGGTTCTTTTCTCCTTTTTTTTTTTCTGAAAAAATAGCCTTATTCTTATTAGCCCAAGTTCACGTAGTAGCCCAAGTTCATAGTTCCAACAGGTCTAGCAATTATGAAATCTATATCTTGTTTATTAAATCAAATGAAATCCTCGCAAACTGCTCACATGTATTCCATATATGCATTTTATACATATGAATACAGAGAATCTTAACGGAAGTAACAATTGGATCCATTAATTTGGTCTAATTCACGTCCTCGGTTTATTGTGTCTTGCTTTAAAGCTGACCATATAACCAAAGCTTTGAGTTGACTGTATGAATTATTATCATAACTATTGAACTAATAAAATCCTCAACTGTGAAATATTACCTAAGTTATTAATGTTCTAGTTTAAAATTACTAATTTTTCAACTATGTATATTAACATTAGTTTTACAAGTATATGTAATATTAATTGCACGTGCAAATATGTACATACAGCTGTGTGTGATACAAAATTTCAAAATCAACCAAAATATATGCCTGACCGAATAGGAGCAGGCAGAACGTCGGTACACTGGGGAGAGAAAAATGAGCGAGAGAACGCAGTACTGCAGCAGGAGAGCGGAGAGCTATCGACAAAAGCAAATATCATTGCAATCAGAAATTATCTTTAGATTTTACACATTGCATACAATGGCTTATGGGATTTACTGTCTTAAACTGCGCATCAACCTACCCGTCTTAATTATTTAGCTTCTCAATAATCATAGTACAATCAAAGAATTTTAAGAAAAACTAATTAACCAATGTATTTAGACACATGGATGCATGATTAAAACTTCAATTTATTTTTTTTCTGAATACCGTATCGACTCCATTTTATGTCAAAAACAATGTAACATATGCTCACGTATAAAAGTATTTGATTTTTCATGTCTTTATCCGCTGCATGTTATAAGCTAAATTGTATTGTTTTTGTTTGAGAACAAAGTGCTAATAAATCAAGGGCGAACAACTGGGTCGAATCCTCTAAGTAAAAAAGACCAAAATAATGAGTTTTTCACTGCATATTTTTGGAGTTCAGTTAACTACCGCAAGAATAAAAGATTGTCTACTCAATCCGTAGATCTCGGTTGCATATCTGTCATAATAATGCAAGGTAGCAGCTTATTTTGGTTACACAACATGATCCTGACAAATATTAGTTAACAGTATAATTTGGAATCCATTTTTCTTTTATCAAGCTGTCAACAGTCGGAAGAAAGCATGGAAATTGATGTTCAGGGTGATGCCATAAATTTCAAAAGCAACGAATTTATTGGCCTCGACTTGATACTTATTGATGATTAGGTTGGCATAAATAAAATAGTCTTCTCACAAATAGTTTTGATATTTATAAATGTGTTCTCACTTAAACTATTTGCTACTAACACCACGATCCATTCGATTGTATGGAAATATCAGGTCAATAAGTTCAAACTATTAATAATAAAAGAAGGATATGTTTACGTGATAACAAATTTCAAGGTTTCGTCCGTGGTAGAGTATCGTCCAGTTGCCAAATACAACCAAAGTTGAGAAGATCAAAAGTGAAGAAAACATCTCAAAATTAGAACAAACCTTTAAATTTTGAGCCATGGAGAGCCTCTCAAAAAGAATAGATAACACCACATACTTATATGGTAAGACGTTGATTTGGAACTTTATTTACGGCCATCACGATTGTTTGATTTATATGAAATATATTTCATTTCCTAGACATGCTTTGACAAAGTGTGAACCGGAACTAAAAATAATCTTTATTACCGGTTGATGTTACCAACCGGTACTAAAGATAGCAATGTGCCGTTAGGTATTTTAACTAATACTAAAGACCTTATTTAGTTACCAGTTCATAAGAAATTCGAGAGATTTATGATTTTCACCGATCAAGCAAAGATCGGTTCACTACTAGTTGATGGCTTTCTTGCAGACTCCCACCGCAATTGCGGTGGACGGGGCATTTTGACGAGTGATGCTCTTGGGTTATCAACTACATCCCGCTAGCAGCCACTGAGCTAAAGGAAGCCAGCAGGTAACCTAGATAATCCCGTTACCGTTCAAAGTTCAATTCTGAATTTCTGGATGAAAATTGAGATTTGAATGTTCGGTACTGAATTTCTGACCAAAGTTCTGATTTCATTTCTTTTTTAAAAGAACTTCTGAATTGTAACCGTCATTACGAATTTCAGTGCTGAATTTTTCAATTTTTACAATTATTCTGAATTTTTGAGCGTGTGTACTATTGGGACTTGAAAAGTCACTGACCTCGTACCAAGCTGTATGGTCTCTGGATAGATAAAATCTCAAGGAGCTCAATTGGATAGCATTTCTCGGTAATTTTGTGGTTCAACAGAGCAGATCGATTCATTTTCTCTGAAATGCTCACTGCATATGGTCCTGATGATTACGTTCTTGATTTTGTTTTAAGAATGTGTACAATCTGTCAATTCATCGAATTCTTTCTTCTACCGTTCTTGATTTTGTACAGTTGACTGGGTAGAGCTTTCTCATGGTGTGCTTCTCCCCGCCATGGTAAGGCCAGCGAGATGGGATGGGGCTCTGACTGGCTAGAGGGGATGCGGCTGACCTACTATTCTTTATTGTAACCCAGTCCATCTTTGTTTTTGTTCATAGCAGACGCTGGATTCAAGCCACCGAGATCGATTGGGAGAGGAGCACGGGAGGACAGCTCTGGTGAGTGGCCAGTGCAGCCGGTGGTGGTCATTGGCCATGTTCTCATTTTTGGTGCAAAAACCATATGAAATACATTGTGCAGGAGATTATGGATGTTTATTTCTTTATCCATGAGCTGTGGTGATGTGTATTTTCTTTATGCATGTGCATTGGTTCTGTTGCAATGGGTCAGCCTCGTCAACGACATCAAATCCAACATGGGCAGGGGACTGCAGGCGGCACGATGGGTCCGCTAGCTGCAAGGTTCGTTTGCTTCCAACTGAGCTATGTTTTTCTGGAGCTCCTTTATTTTGTTCCGTCTGAAAATTTCAATACATGAAAATTCAAGGAGCTTGATTGGATGGCAATTCTATGAAATTTTGTGGTTCAACCAAGTAGGTGGAGCTTGGTTTGCGGTGCAGGCGTCATCATCGGCTATAATTTGTCCTCTGTTGATGCAACCGGATGCAACCAGCAGCGATGACTAGTTTTTTAATTGTAGAGTCAATATGATATGTATTTGTGCCCCTTAGTCTTTGAAAACATGTGTGTAGTTTTTTTACTCGACAAAAATGTGGCTGTAATTTATTTTGGCTATATCGAGTTGTTGGTCAATATTTTACTCCATCAGTCAGGGAGTAATTAATTTTAATGAGAGAAGATTGAAGTAAATTTTCTGGCTAGAGCAATATGTTCCTAAATTTTTACTTCACTCGTGCGGTAGTGAATTATTTAATAAATGCAAACATATTTAACGGAGTAAATACATTACTAAAAGAAATATGTCTAGGTAAATACATATGAGAGTAAAATATTACTAAAGATGAATTATGAAAATACATAGGTTTGTAAAAATGTTACTACCATAAATGAGCATAAACCTTCTCCTAATCTATCAATCGAGGAGTAAAAATTTTATCACTATATACCTGTTCATAAAAAAATTACTAACACATATACGTGTTCATATAAAAAATTCTGAAAAAACAAATCAGGATAAGTAATAGGAGAGTAATGCTGCGTGTTCGGTAATTTTTAATTAGAGGAGTAAAAATTTATTACTAGAAGTAAAATAATATTATCAGTGCATAGGCTGGCTTGGTTAAAACTTAAGAGGCTTTATTAATTCTTTTACTAATTGGTTAAGAGCCATAGTATTTCTTTTACTAATGGACCGACGTGGTAAGTAATCTATTTACTAATAGGCCTACAACAGAAATGTAGAGGCAAAACTACGATCCAATGGGAGGAGTGCGAAAGAAAATAAAAGGAAAGAAAATCCAATAGGAGGAGTGCGGAAGAAAAAAAGAACATACCCGGGAATAATTCATTTACTGAAAGAAGGAATCACCTAGAAATAAATACTTTATTGAGAAAAGTACATGGGAAAAAAATTCAGGAGTAAGAAAAGGTGCATGGAATGTTTGCACCCCTAGTAAATAATTTACCTCCTACTTAAAAGGTGCGGGATGGGTACATCATCCAATTTCTATGTATTGTAAATATTTGACTTATAATATACTATACCGTAGACAAGATGTTAGTAATTATTTTACGATATGATACTTTTTGAAAAGGTGTGGAATGGAGGGTGCCCAGGGAGGATGGGGGGTGGTGGTGGGGGATCTTGGAGTGGCAAATGGTGCGGGGAAGGGGTGTGGGAAGGTGGGCGGTAGGGGGGTGTATGTGAGGAGAGCGTTTTAGTTATCATGTACCCTAGTTGCTATATGTATGTATATATATACACACCCATATGGGACACCATGATGCCTGGGTACCAAGGTATAAAATACACAAATTCACTCAAATTTTCAAAAAAATTTAAATTGTGAGTATAAGAATTTGATTTATACCTATACTTAACAACAAAACAACTCAAATTCAACTTTATTTCACAATTCGTTATTACATACCTAACTAATTAAATGTTTGGATGCTATATAGCTAAAATTAAAATCTAACAAAAAAATATTCAAATTTAGTTCAAATTTATTTGAACTAGTTAGTAAAGAAGTTAATGTTCATACCTAACCATTTTAAAAAAATTCATACTAATTTGAATTGGGTATATATTCAATTTGAATCTTGGTGCCTGGGCACCATAGTGCCCCAGTTAATTTTTACTATATATGTATATATATATATATATATATATATATATATATATATATGTATATATATGTATATGTATATATGTATATGTATATGTATATGTATATGTATATATATATATGTATATATGTATATATGTGTGTGTATATATATATGCATGCATGCATGTATGTATGTATGTGTATATATATATATATATATATATATATATATATATATATATGGGAAGCCATCAATTATTCTCTGACTCATGTATTTAGATCAACTTATTTTAATATCAATCTCAATGTACGATTTGATTTACATCAAGTGATTTAAAAGTAGGATTTTGATTTTATGGAAACTCTAAAAACACAAACGGGTTAACTGAGCTGAAAGGTCAGCACATTTGATACATCAAAATAAGAGTAAATTACATTGGTGACGCACGTACTTGTTAAATTGATGCAATTTAGTACATTAACGTGTAGAATGCTCGTTCTGGTGCATAATTTTATATGTACGAAGAAATAATAAAATGTCACGGCCATACTAATTTTACCATGTTGACGCTTGCGTCATTAATCTGTTTTTCATGTCTTTCTCTCTGCAATCATTATGCTTTATTCTATCTTGTAATTAACAGATGTACATATACGTATATGGCATGCTTCGCATATTCGTGTTTACGCAACATCCCAATCAACACTTAAATAAACAATATTAGATGTGTCGTGTCTTTTTGGTCTTGGTTTTCACATATATTAGATAAATTTGTGCACCAAAACAAATGTTTAATAAGTTCAAGCACTACATTGCAGTAAAATGACATATCCACGTAATCCTAATGCAATTTACTCCTTAAGTATATACACATCAAGAGTTAGCTAGTTAAAAACATCCATTAGTAGTTCTAGTGTATGTATTGTCTACATGCTCACTTTTTCCTATCACTAGTTTGCTTTGTCTTTTGTTTGTGGTTGGAGTTGGGTTCGCAAAAAGGCGCAGTGGACTGATAGCTTGTTTCCCTAGCAAAAACTATGTATGCTACATATTGCTTTCCATAAAAAAATCAGGCCGCCCTGGCATTTTTAAGTACAGCCATCCATGCCATCTTTACAAGAGAGGGTTCTCATAGGAACTTAATTGATAGGGAGTCGATATGTTTATTTCCTAATAATTTATGAAGTATATTCTAATGCAAATATGAAATTTTTAACGAAGAAAGATTGCATAAATTAATCAAACTAAAAAATATCCTAGCTACATTTACTAATTAAATATCCACGAAAACTTCGAGTAATTCAATTATTTTTTATTATTTGCACTACATGTTTGCTTTCATTGTTTTAAAAAATTAGGCGATCATTCACCCCTCTGATCGACTCCATCTTGATTTTATAGCCTATCTTTCAACCTCTTCTGCTTTCGCAACCTTGCCAACAATTTTCCTCCTGGACAACATCAGGGAACCCTGGTCATCTTGGATAATCACCCCAATGTAAATGCGCTTTGTAACTGATAATACCATGAGAGATTAAAGTGAGTAGTTCTCAGCCTATTCCATTCTAGCTTGGAACATGGCGTCCATAACAGACAAACTGCTGGATTGCAGAAAAAAAATGTAACAAAATTGAGAAAAAAATCACAGAAAATGATTGCGCTGTTGGAGTTTAATCAGTCTCATGTGGGTAATTTAGAAAAGTCCTAGAAACAGAGATTGCTAATTAAGAATGATCTTCTACCAAACCCAGCTGAGCTAATTCATTATATTTGTTCTTGGATCTCTTCATGGTCAATATTGCAGAGCTCAAAGGAAATAAAAAACAGAAGAAATCTACCACTGGAAGTATGGCTTGCAGAGGAGACGGAGAAGTTTGCAGTAGGAAGAGAATGAAATGTTTGCTCTATTTTGCTCGAATTTGTTGGCTGGCTTCCTTGGACCTGATACTGGTGGTTCTATCTGGATGTTGATTCTGGCATCTAGCGGCTAAGTTTTGCGTTGTTGCTGGGGGCTTGAAATTGAATAGCCAAGAAAACCTTGGAGTTAGGTTAAGCAGTATAGGATGTCGGAGGTGAAACTTCACATGAACTTCTTTTTTCCCGATGTCACTCATTCTGAATAAGTTTACGCAAGTGATCTTGGGGAATCTCAAAAGCATGACTAAAAGATTAATTGGCTTGTTAAGAAGTAATATAGCGGTAATCCATTTAGCTAGAAAGCTATGCATAGTAAATTTTTTTATTGATATATATGTTAGATGAGAAAGACGAGATGGAATAGCGAGAGAATATGTGTTTCATATGTGCAACTTATAGCTGGCTGAGATACATATTCTTTTGTACGGGAGCTGTAGACAAGTAATAAACAATGTAGAAGGAAATCCGATATGCACAATCACCGTATAATACTTGAATACATGGTCGAAAACGTGTATAATTAATATGGCCGAAACGAGTAGAGTGCTACCAGGATTCCTGGCAGCATAGGTAACTTATGGCATTTATACAAGTGTGTGCATTTATGTGCAACAATTTTCATTTCGAGCTGATTTGCTTGAAACTCTTGCGTGGCACTCGGGAGGTAAGCATGTATTTGATAAAAAAAAGGGGTAAGCATGTGCCACAAATTACGATGGATATGCAATGACACCGAATGAAAAATGGGTTTTCTTATTGTCATTCAGAAGTACACCATAGAAAAGTATACCAGCTCTTCAATACCCCCTCATGGAAAGTACTGTTAGATATTCCCACGATTTCTTTTAACAAACTAATGCGCATAAAAGATGAAAAATATATTAATATTAGTATTTTTGGCATGACAAAAACTAATTTATTGGTAAAACTTTTATTCTGTATTATTATTAGAGATTTAAATGCCAAGGTAGAAAATCGACTACATAAAAAAAATCCACTAAAATCAACACAAAAATGATGTTTCAAAGTTTAAATTTTTGCTACGGATGACAAGGTAACAAATACAGTGCTTGGTCTGTATTTTCTAGGCTTACTTGTTGTGCGTAAGGCACTAAGGCAGCAATCCATCTATTAATCCCAAGCCATCAAGTACTACATGTGTAACACGGCATTCAAGCTTGTGAATATCTAATGAGATATATATCGCAGTTTGCCGGCTTTGGTATATGTATCAGTGTATCACGGCATGCTGGCTTGGAGAGGCTATCGTATGATTCTCCAGTGAAACTAGCATTCATATGCTCCCTGATTCCACTCATTCCTAGCAAGTTAACAGTTCAAATTAGGGAGGAAAAGCAAATGCATGTTAGAACAGAGAAAAGATTATATGAGGGAATATGAGGGGTGGATATTTAATTACAGAGCATCAGTAGTATAAGGTACACAAAAGTAGTATGGTACTTGACCCAATCTAACCTAAAGAGTCCCGATTGGAAATTATTTGGGTCACAAAATTAAATTATTTTTGGATCACGTAAATTTTCTTCAAATTGAACAAAATTTGTTTAAATTTCAACTTTTTGATTACCGCGATATAGCACCTGCCTCTTGTAGTAATATCACCGTAGTACGAGTTGATTTAATTACTGATTTAACATTGCAACTAGGATTATATGGAAAAGGGTTTACTAAGGTCAATGGTTCAGTGTATTGATATCCATTGTTAGTTACTTGAAGTAAATCCGTTGTGACCCAAAATTGAAGTAAATATCCATTGTGAGTTAAAGTAAAAACCATGCAGGACATCTCACTTCTTTGATTGCAGAGGATTCTCGAAGGAACTGCATTAATTTAGGCTGGATGCGTTTCAAGACAGTTTTAATCATAAAAGGTTGTGTGTATTCAAACTAAGAATTAACCAAGCAAACTACTCCGAGTAACTAAAGAAAATGGTCGAGAAGCATGGGTTGTGCAAACCCAATATATTTCCTTTGTTAGCTGCAAAAGCCAGAAATGAACTTATGACAACTGAACCTGAGATTGATGCTAAGCCATCCATGGGCGGATGGGCTACTGATCGAGACTGGTGGTGGTCATCACGTACGCCGACCAGCTAGCCACTGCTGCGAGAGATTTCCGTCTTGTTTCATCTCAGGAACATGGTATGGATGTGGTAAGGAGTGAGCTGCAGAATGTAGAGCTCTGTGTTCGGAATTTTTCTTATTTTTTGAGGGGGGAAAGGAATGTCACTACTCAACACGGGACAAATTACAATCGTTCTGGATTAGACCTGACACAAAACTAAAAACAAAGCGATGCCAGAAGCCAAAAAAATCTTGACTTCTAGCTGTCCTAGCTAATTCATGACTAATCCCGTTTTGGTCCCGATGAATCTTCACTATCTTCAGTATCTGGATACTCCTTTCCCCTGGACGAAGCAATTTTGCTTCTTTGATAAGAAAGGCGAGCCCTGAGCCATCCACGTCCATGTCGCTAATCAGGCGCATAACAGCAGCACAATCTGTGCTCGGATTTGGCTAGTGCAGGATGAAGATTTGGCAATGTCTCTCTTCCCCGTGCTACTCATTCCGCGTAGAACATTGTATTCAAGTGACATGATGTTTGTGGAAAACGCCAAGAGCTAGCTAATCAAGAATTATATTTAATCTGCAGCTAATCCTACCGGTCAAGAAGAACTGAACATTCATAGATTCACTTGAGAGTCTGTATATATCTAGGTGAAATCGTCATGAATGGCGCTTTCTGTTCACTTCAGACCAATCTATACACACACACACACACGATTGCTAGGTGTTTTGTATTTACACAAGAACCCATACACATATAGGAGAACACCAATCAACTTTTATCTGTAATAGCTCTGCTCAGACAGACTGTAGAAATTAAGCCATAGTAGCTGAAAAATACTAAAGTTAATAGTTAAGAGGCACCGAACCCAACAGGCAAACAGTCAGGTGAAGATTACTTGGCCCAGCAGCTATGTACCCTATCCCAGCAACATGACTGGGAGTCCGTCTGGTAGGGATATAGCTAGTTACTCCGTGGCAATTGGTATATTTTTCTAAAAATATTGTGATTAAATCAGCATCGGTCAGACCATTTTGCGATATCTCACTTTTATACAGGCAAACAGACGGTGGCCTTTGGTGTTTGGGACATATAACTGTTTTGGAATCTACGCAGTTTGCCCTTAATCTGTTTTTCTATGATATGTTGTATGTCTGCAAGACACTATCCCTGTCAAAAGTTCATGAGATAGAACCTTCCTGATATTATGTGAACCTTTTCGTTGGTTTTTCAAAAACCTTTACCATGATATTCTGATAAGTGAAATGAGCAAAAACCAACTATAGGTGTCTATGCTATAGACTATAAATTAGAATAGGTACCTATAACCGGCACCGATGAGCCGTTATAAGCTGATACCTATGAGGGATTTTGTAGCAGTGATGAGCCCCACATTAAAACTTGAAGTTGAAGAACAGTTCACACTACTACAGAAAAGACACAGAGAGATCGACACTATAGGTGCCGAAAATGTTAAAACCGACATCTATATATCTTTTCTCACTTTTGCGGGCTGAAAACACAAAAAAACGATACCTTTAAACGATTATAGGTGCCGATTTTGTGTGGTAGTGTCGTAACGATGAAAAAGCAAGAGCAATACATATTTATGCACAGGAACACTTCGTGATACTAAAAGCGTACCTAGTGTTAAAAAAACACAGTAGAAAATGTAAATTCATCATATATAAATGGTATTATTCATGTAGGTGAAAACATTAGACCTCAAACTCGTATTTAATATGCGGGCGCTGAATTATTTTACAGTTAATATATACCTAATCAGAAGCACCAAGCATGCAATTAGGTATACTGTTAGACTGGTGGAGCACTAGCAGAGATTTGTCAGGCATGGCTCATATGTGTTTCTCCAACCCTGTTAGGTGGAAAAATCACCAACTTGTATGTGGAAGTGTTCAGCTGCAAGAAGACTGTCAAACCACGGACCGCGCCGAAGTTCGCCATCGCGCATGGCTGATTGGCAGCGACGCCTGTGATTCGCCGAGAATTGCTAGTGGAATTTGTGCTGCCCAAAACAAAAGATGACAATGTCATCATGTGGGGAGAAAAACTTGAGAAAATTTTGCGCCGAAAGCATTTTTACCCACACCACACGGTGTTCCTGGTGCTTCGCATTCCCATCAAAATAGCTGGAAAAATGGAATTATGGGTTATGTGTTTGATTAATTGGGCTAGAAAACATGATAGGAACTTTGTGACCCTTAAGTAGTTAGTGTGGTTGGGTATTACATATTAAGCCTCGCTCCTAATTAATAAGTGATTTCCGTCATGGCAAAAGTGCCAACAAGATTTTGCCCGGCCTGGGGGAAACGGGAATGGATGTAGGGAGCAAACCAACGGAACGATATACAAATGAAGCAATTGTAACGAAGCAAATATACAAGAAAACGATTCGCCCGATGTGTGAGGAAAAGATCGGATGCTCCATCGATCCATCCCTCCCATGTGCGTAACTTTTTGGACCCACTGCCTTATCTTCGTTATTTCACAGCCACTCGTTTACACCCTGTAACTCACCCTCTCACACACACCCTTTTCTCTACCACGCTCGACAGGAGGACGAGGTCTTCACTAGTACTGCCATCGCTGCCGGCGGGAATCACTTGAGCCACCAGCGGCAAAGCCACTGAGGACTGACCCTTTTGCTTGGGTCGGAGATCGCCGCCCGCTGCAACCCTCTGTGACGCTGTAGCCGAACTCCCCCAGAGCTCGTGCATCAACCGGTTGCCGGAGAGGTGTTGGAGCTCTCCTGTTCGGCCTACTCCTCCTCTGCCACCGCCACCCATTGTCATATAGCCAGAGCATGCCATCGGACGGGAGCAAGGAGCCAGATCAGATCTGACTGGTATATTTTGTGCCTTTTTTTATATTTGAGCCAATGTATCTCGATGCTTCTTTGTGTTTAATCAAAATGTTGCAGTGAGAATTTTGATACTGTTTCAATTTTGTCTTTTGGTTCTTGTGGATTTGTTGATATTTCAGTAATTGAAGCTTGATTTTTCATGTTTTAAAACAAAGTGTTCTAATCCATGATTCAACTGTGTTTCATCATTTTAATAGTCTGAAACATGCATTAAGCTAGTGGTGAAATATTATTCTACAAAACTGGAACAACACTCGATTTTTAGGAAAAAATCGAGCGTCCAATTTGTAGTAGCCTCGAAATATATATGAAGATTTAATAAATCTACAGCGTGGGCTTTATTAATTGGGGAGGACGATCATATTAGGAATCCAATTATTTTGTGAATTATGCATACGGTTGATGTAATACCCCAACCCATTTGAAAAATGCAGTGGTGGTGTGGTTTGGACCCAAGTGGTTGATGTGTTTGTAATGGTGGTTTAGAACTACTTTAAAGTTTTGGTTAGGGCCTGCTTATAATCTTTAGTACTCCATCCATGGTCTGTTGTTAGCACATTTTGGTCTGTTGATTTTTCTTTTTCTTTTTTTCAAAAAACACCATCCTGTATGATCAAAACACAAAAATCAAGTCTACGAGAGACGAGAGAGGGGTGAATGGTAGGAACATCAGAAACTGAAAACATTTTGCAGAATAAAATGATACCTTAAACTCGATGAAGTTAGGTCTGACCGGATTGAAAGCATCGCTCTGACTGCAGTAGTCCCGTCGGTCTAACCGGCTGTTCACCTCGGTTTGACCGTTGGGTGTGCGCCGGTCCAACTGCCTCCTGCCGCTAGTTCAAGCTACTGCACATTGCCGGTTGCATTGCCCATTGGTCTGACCACCCGATGTACATCGGTTTGACCATCAGAACCAAAAAAAAAGAACTCGTGGAAGCTCTTGAAACTACATTAACTTTATTACTTCTAATTGTTTACAATGTACAACCACAGCACTCTTCTCTCAACTTTCGAACTCAAATTTAAACCTAAGCTAAGCCCTCATTTTCTCTCAAACTATTCTCTCTCAAAAATTGATACCGAGAGCCACAACCTCTCTTCTATTTATATTGGCTGCAAAAAGCCACGAATCCAACGTGGATAAGTAGTCCTAATCACTTAGGAAAGTCACCCGTCAAGTATCCAAATTATCCATTTACAATTTAAACTATAAACATTCTAAACTTAAACTCCATCCAAATTTAACTCCACTTTCCATACACACAATCCCTCTTCCATGCTTGTCAGATAAGTAGGAACAAGGGTTCCCACTCCCTCGGATGCTCAGGATGCTGTGGACCTCACCTGCAAATGAAGGGGAACACGCCACACAACGTCAGCTCACAAAGGCAACCCAAGCAAGGCGGTTGCCCGAAGACAAGCCTTTGCCACCTCTGGGCGCCGACGTGTGAAGAGAGCCCCAAGGACAGCAACGGGATTTGAGCTCTCGCTAGGAAGGAATCCATCCCATTAACGGGATTGGACTGGGTCCTGTGCGTTATTTTACCTCATCATTCCACATTAATGGTGGGGTGATACGAATCCTGTGGACAGATCACGGGCAATGTGAGGCGCGTGGCTTTGCATGCCCCCTCTCCTGCCCACACCTTTGTGGTGGAAAAGGTAGATGATGTGGCGTGCCATTAGTGCACATCTCACGGTCCCTCTTTACCGACTTCGGTCAATGACGGGTGAGCCCATCAAAGACTGGAGCGATGACAGGTTGCTCTGCTCCATATGTCAGACGGTTGGTGAGCCCATCACATCTGGCCGAGCCACTTGGAGGGACAATGAGAGACCAAGCATACTAACCGATATGGGTTGGGCCCACTTTTGTATGCATGCATGAGCATTGTGGATTCCCCTTCACGTATAAAGGAGGACCCATGATGCCTAGAAAGGGGTTCGAAAAAATTTGGATCCACTCCTAAGCGTAGACTAAATTAGATTTAGCTCTCAGACTCAATGAAGAAAGGTTTATCGTGTCCCACTTAGCACATCCTAACAACACCCATTGTAACACTTGTTTGTCATCACATAGAGTAAAGCATAGGTGTAGGGTATTACACTTCTCAGCGGCTTGAACCTGTATACATTGTTCGTCTCACACTCTCTCACGTGCCCTACGCACAAGCTCAAAACTGACACCCTGGCCAAACTCCCAAGCAAGGGTGTATTGCGTTCCGCTGGATGGGCTTCTTGCTCCCACAATGCTATATGAAATCTTCACCACTACGTATATTCAGCCTTAGCACCCTGTATGATCTCCTGATCGTATGCACATTAACTTCTCCCATGTCGACTCCTGATCCATCACTAGCAAATACTCTTCTGAGGCCTCAAGCAACATCCACAGAAGAACAACTATGAAACCATATTCGAGCACAAGTTCTTTCACAACTTGACTAAACATTAGCATACAACAGTATAATATATGTATATAAGTCATCATAGAAGTCATAAAAATGAAGCAATGATCGTAAACGAAGAAATTAACCCAAACTTGTAGAATCATGTCATGTTTAATCTTGATGATGAACAATTATCAAAGATGAGTGCTTGTTGCAAATACGATGCATAGTGTTTTCAAATGGTGAACAGTGCGGTCGGCAAGGGGTGGCCAGTCAGACCGGGCAGGAAGCGCCCATCTGACCAGAGGTGTGTGGCCGGTCTGACGAGGTGGCCCGATGGTTTGACCGGGTGACTCAAGGTTTGAGTCAATTTCGGGTGGTTTTCCTGAAATTTCTAGCTTGCTTCATGTTTATGACTTCTAGATGGTTTCTATTCATATGTGATACTATTTTGTGCTGATGTAAGTCATGTTTGCGTGAACTTGTACTTGGATATGAAGTTTCTTTGTTGTTTATCTGTAGGTGTTGCTTGATGCCATGGGAGTATAGCCGGTGATGGGTCGGGACAGGACTTGGGAGAACTTGAGGTTCAGACGGTCAAGGAGATAATGCAGGATGCTCAGGCGAGAGAACAATGTATGTGGAGGTGAAAGTTTTCATATGGCATACACATGGTGTTGTGTGCATATTGAAAGAGCAAAATTTGGAATGGACTCCAAGTTTGGGAAGATTCGAGTGTGGAGTTGTATGGGGATGTTGTTTTCTTGGTTTGGTAGGTTTCCTATGTGATTAGTAGTCCTAGTTCTAGTTGAATTCATGGCTACGGGCAACCGTGTTGTGGGCATAAATAGAAGAGGGGGCTAGAAGACATCGACTTTTTGGGAGAGAAAAGTTAGGGTTTGCTTCGAGGTTTCAATCCTAGATGGTGACTTGAGAGAGGAGTGATTTAGATGCACTTTGTAAACACATATTGATGCAGTAAAGTTAATCTACTTTCAAAAGTTTCATCGATACGTATTTTTCTAGATCCTGATGGTTTGACCGGAGGTCACACCGACGGTAAGGCTGCGGTCAAACCGGTGGCAAGGCGGTGTTCAGACTGGCGGCTGTACTACAGTCAGACTAGGGTTAATCTCATGGTCAAACCAAGCTACGCCAAGGATCTCCATCGGCTACAAGGGTAACTTTTTATTTCCGCTAAAAATTTTTGGTTTTTGGTGTTCCAACCATTCACCTCCCTTTCCTCTGGTTGGCTTAGTTATTGTATTCGATCCTACAAGTGGTATCAGATCCATGTTTGCTCTTTTTGATCTTTACCGATTTTGATCTTTTTTAGAAAGTCTACTAGTATGTGTCCCTTGTCGTCTTGTGTTTTCTTTGAATGATAATAATAGAAACTCTACGCTTTCGAAGAATAAGAAGCGATTATTGATCAAGCGTGCTCTAATTCATGAGTTGTTGGATAATTTTGATAATGACTATGATAATCTAATATTAGTTGATTTTCTCTCAAAGCAAGGTGAGTCTTGTGACATTTGTGATTTGTTGCTTCAGAAGAATGAGAGGTTGAAGGAAATACTAGATTGTTTAGCATATCATGTTGACGTCTTATCAAAACATTGTTCACGTTTCAAAAATTCTTTGATGATTTAACCAGTTAGAATAATTCAATTGTTGCTTTAAATGATGAAACAAAATCTTCTTTTTCATATTTAGCTTCTGAAATTGATGTTTTAAAGTGCAATGCTTTTATGTCATGTGATTCTTGTGTTGCTTTGCATGATGAGCTTGCTACTATGTCTTTAGATAAAATAAAATCTGATTCTTGCACTAATTTGGTCGCTGAAAATGAGAAGATAAATTTTGCTGGTTGTGTTGATCAATTAGAAAAGGCTAGAGCTGAAATTGATGAGTTTAAAACTGGTTCATAAAATATGTGCTCTTTTATTAATATTGAGAATGATGATAATCAAGCTTCGTTTAATCATGATAAATTACAAGATATGCACATAAATAATGTTTCTTCTACTTCTACTTATTGCAATGATTTGTTGTCTGAAGTTAAGGTTTCGAGTGTTAATTTTTCTGAAAAATTTAAAGAACCAAACAAAATTATTTTCCAATCTGTTCGTATTTTTAAAAACCTTTCCACAACTTGTGCAAATGCTTCTTCTTCTTTTTCAAAGGAAACAACACGTGTGAAGTTTCATTGCACCCATTGTGGTAAGGATGGGCATTTGGTTCAGTTTTGCTTTAGACTTACAAGAAAACAAAAAAGGGTAGGGAACGTGAACTCGCAAGGTCGAGGTGGCAAAGGCCGTGTTTTTTTCTTTAGGTGGCTTGGTTAGGCCATGTGCCAATGGGCGGTTAGTCCGATGTTCAAGGGCAGTCCAACCGCAAGTGTCCAAGCAGTCAGACCAGTCTCATGTAGCTTTTGTGCAACACTCAAACCAATCTTTTGTGAAACATCAAGGTAAGTTTTCAGTTAAGTCTGGTTCTGATTTTGTTCATGCATTTGTACCTACTGGTTCTATTGGTCGTGTGACTCAGTGTTGGATTTCAAAATTTTTTTTGTCTAATCCCAACACGGAGGCCTCGACATCTTCTTGTTCGTGGGTATTTTGGCAACATATTCCCATGTGCATTCAATGTTGAGATGGCAATTGCTTTTCAAGGTAATATCAATTTACTTTTGAATTGACATAATTTTTTTTTACTTTCTCGATTATTAGCTTTTCATATGCTAGTGTTTGAGGTAGTAGTTTTAATACAAGTGGATACATGTTAATTCTTGAGTACCTTGGTGATATCATTGGCAATTGGATGCCATTTTCAAAATCTTTGCTTTCTTTTTGATTTTTTTGGGGTGAATTGAAGGTTAATTTGAGGGGGAATTTATGCTTTTTCAGTGCATTCATGTTTATTTTTATGCATTGCTCTTATATCTGAAAATAAATAAAAAAAGGGAAAAGAAGAGCTTTATTTTATACCTCTAGTATATTCTTGTTCATGCTAGCAAAATAATTCAGGTCTATTTGTTGTTATATTAGATTTTATGAATTCTAGTATTTATATGAGGATTAGATATTTGCTTTTAAGGGAGATGATGCATGACACTAATTCTTTTACTTGAATTAAGAAAATACATAATGTTAAAGCTAGTGCTAGTTTGGATGACTAATGCTTATATATATGCTTGTTGGATGGACATTTCTCAAATTGCTCTTTAATTGTTTCAAATACCGCAAGTGCAAACTTTAATTGTATTTACTTTTAAGATAGACAAAAATAAATATTGAATCTTTGGAAATAGTTTTGACGACAAGGACATATCTGTAGTGGGGAAAATAATAGATGTCGAATCCTAGGAAACAGTCTTGACGACAAGGACATATCCGACAAAACTGAGAGATTTTATGTTCAATATTTAATGATTTAAAGTAAGCCCAAAAAAGCTCGAATAATTGTTTAAAGTTCACGTGGTTATTGCTTTTGGAGTAATTTGAGAATGAATGTTAATGCAACTTGTCTATGTATAGGGATTTTTCTTTTAACCTATCTACTAGTGAATATGTTGCATTATAAATTGCTTGAATACATGAATTTTTAGTGCTGACTTGAGCTTAATTATAGTATCTTTGATTCATGTTTGTACTCTAATCCATGTTTGTTAGCTACTAGATGAATTTATCTTCCTTGTCTTACAACACATGATCTTGAATTGCTTTAGGTACACTTCAAAGCTCTCAAAATAAAAAATCAAAAAAGAAGTGATTACTACAAGCGGCAATCATGATATCATTGCATTTGTGTTTTATTTGTTATATTTTCTCGTTTGAAATTCCTGAAGAAATCATTGTGAAAGGGAGAGAGAAATATACAAAATGTGCGTGCTTCTTGAAAGAGGGAGATTTGAATTGTTTCGATTTTAAATATAGTCGATTTTGTTCTTTGATTGCGGTTATGAGGGAGAAATTCTTTTATTTTAAAAGGGGGAGAGTTTTTCTTTCACTGTTGTGATTTTTGAGTCATTTGTGTTTTTTGATTCATTTTTGTTTTTCATTTTTCAAAAACACCAAGTTGCATTTTGGAGATATTGCCAATGTGTTCATCAAGAGAGATTGTAGAATAATGTGATGATTAATTTTGATGACGAATAATTGTCAAAGGTGAGTGTTTGTTAAAAATATGGTGCATAGTGTTTTCAAACGGTGAATAGTACGGCCGGCACTGGGTGGCCTATCAGACTGGGCAGGAGGGGCTGGTCAGATCGAAGGTGTGTGGCTGGTCTGACCGGGTGACTTAGGGTTTGAGTCGGTTTCGGGTTGTTTTCGTGGAATTTCTAGATTGCTTCATGTTTATGACTTCTATTGGTTTTTTTCGTATGTGATACTATTGTGTGCTGATATGAGTAAAGTTGGTGCGAACTTGTACTCGGATATGGAGTTTCTTTGTTGTTCATGTGCAGGTGTTGCTTGAGGCCATGGAAGTATAGCCTGTGATGGATCGGGACTAGACTTCGGGAAGATGAGGTCTAGATGGTCAAGGAGATCACACATGATGCTCAGGCTAGAGAACAATGTACGTGGAGGTGAAGGTTTTTCATATGGCATACACGTGGTGTTGTGTGCGTATGGAATGAGGAGTCATATTTGGATTGGAGTCCAAGTTTGGAAAGATTGGATTGTGGAGTTGTATGAGGATGTTTTTCCTGGTTTGGTAGGTTTCCTATGTGATTAGGTGTCCTAGTTCTAGTTGGATTCGTGGCTAAGGGTAGCCGCATTGTGGGTATAAATAGAAGAGGGAGTTAGGCTAGATGACATCAAAATTTTTTGAGAGAGAAAAATTAGGGTTTGCTTTGAGGTTTCAATCCTAGACCATGAGCTGAGAGAGGAGTGCTTTAGATGCACTTTGTAAACACATATTGATGCAATAAAGTTGGTCTACTTTCAAGAGTTTCGTCTATACGTGTTTTTCTGGATCCCGACGGTTTGACCAGAGTTCATTATGTGGTAATTGGTGGGCGGTCACACCGGCAGCAAGACGGTGGTCCCACCGGTGGCAAGGCGGCGGTCAGACCAGGGTTAATCTCATGTTCGGACCAGGCAACGCTAAGGATCTCCATCAGCTACGAGGGTAATTTTTTATTTGTGCTAAAAGTTTTTGGTTTTTGGTGTTCCAACCATTCATTCTTCTCTAGTTGACTTGGTTCTTGTATTCGATCCTACAAAACTGACCATCGGGCTGGCCGATCTAACCGATGCGAATTGCCAAATATCGAAACCAATATAAAGCATTATGGCAATTGTCCATCACAAAACATTAATCAAAATATTGATTCGAAACATTCAACGTCATATTTAGCATCGGGGTGAGCTAAGTTTCGTGAGCTATTCTAACCACTTCCTTCTGTATTAACCAAATTACACAAGTGGTCGGTGAGGAGGCAACTCGTTGCTAATATCATCGTATTTTTCCAGACCATATTTTCATACAAATCACTTACAAATAATTTAGAGAAAAGTATCACATACAAGAAAAAAAACTACTACGATTATCCAAAATAGCATCTCCATACAAATGGGAATGTTTTCTGTAAATAAAAAAGAAAAGCAAACCATGATCAAGCTGGCCTAGCGTTGAACCCAATGTGGCCATATGACTTTGTAGAGTGTAGAGTGTACATCTCATCGGCTGTATACTTACAGTTTGCGATTGCTGGTAGGTGATATCAATTTTGTTTAGGCATGTGGGTTTCTTTTCATGCAGGTTTAATTTGTAGATGCGGTGATGTGACCATGCCTAGTATGTAGACTATCATTATTCATATGATAGGTCGACTGGAAGGCATCGAGATCAAGCCACAGAAGTCCTGGAATCCAATTCGGGCACCTACAACCGTGTCGAATTCATACGGCCGCCAAATATGCATGTGAGCTCTATTTTGGACCCATGAGTACTTGATGAAAAGCCTTTGAAGTTCTCTTTCCAACGGATCCAGTTTCATCTCTAAATTCCATCCAAATTAGCCACAATTATAGAAACAAGGTGTTGTGTCACCTATAATAGGCCTATGGGCTTGTAACATTGTTTGGGACCCTGTCCCAAGTGTGGCCCAAGCGAGGTGTGCCCCAACCTAGTGGAGCTTGACCGTAGCGACCTCTTGGTCATTCTCCCACCTCTTGAAATAGCTAGGTACCCTTTTAGGGTTTCTTGTGTTTTGTTATATTAAAGTTTAGCCATTGCTACCTTACATTGTAGTTGCGCGTGTTGGCTTGACCGCCTAATTACTCATCTTCGAAACCCCAACTTATCCTATGTATTTAATTCCTATTTGCAATATTAGATTGCTTTTATCTTGTTCTTGATTGTGTCTTCGATTTGCTTGCAGGTATATGGTTGATTTGCACCGGCAAGATCAACAATCCACAGAGAGGTGTATCAATTGCTAGGGCGCAAGACAACAATGTCTTGTACGGTTATAGTCGGGTTGACAACTTCTCTCCCAAATCGTAGTTACCTCAACTCATCAAAAGATCGGGCTAATCAAAGCCGTGAGTATACTGAGTGGAGCTTAGGGATTATTAAGTGGTATCAGAACTTTTGTTGATCGGTGAGTTTTTATCTACCTATAACCAGAAAATAGCCATAAAAAGCTACATTCATCACCTAGCCAAATTTGATATACTGCATTGTTCTTTTTAGTTTTTTCTCGGTGGAGTTTTGTGTTGCATCGTCCTGTCGTGTTGCTGGTCTTATCGTCTATTCCATTTAGAGTTTCGAGTTATGATCACGTATAGTACCACTGTTGCCGCCACTGTTGTGTCTTTCTTGTTGTCGGGATCTTCAAAAATGAAATCATCTCATGCCAAGGTAATATTTTTATAGTTTTTAGAAGTTTCTATCAGTTAGTATCGAAGTTGTCAAGTCGGTAGTGTTTTTTTCGTGTGCTTGTGCATTTCTGTTTTGCACGTGAGGAAGGAGGAAGGGGACAAGAGTTTTATAGATTAGATCAGTTGGAATTTTGGTTTGGCTGCAAGAAGGAAAGACCGAAGAGAAAGGTGCTTAAAAAAAGAAAAGTCACACAAAAAAATGGAAGAAGAAAAAGCGAAAACAAAAAGAAAGAAAAAAAGAGAAAATCAGTTGTTATCTTTGAGTGTTGCTTGAGTTATTTCTAGTGTCATCTTGTGGTATCGTTTGTATTTAGGCTCAGTCTCTAGTACATTCTAGCCTATGACCAGCACGGTACTTGACTTTAAACGATTATTCAACTTTCATTAACTAATCTAAGCATTTAATATTCCGTTGCTACATATTTAAGCCTACCCAAAGCTCCACAGATTTGATTGCAGCCGTACCACAGGTGTTTGCCAAGGTATTGATACATCCAACCTCCATTGGGTCTAGTTTGAGTCTGTGTGGTCACAATTCTGCTTCCATTGGTAAGAACTCTTGAGAGCTTGGTTGAAAGCTTGAGTGTGTATGATATTTGAGATTCCACTATCTAGTAGTTGATAGGAGCGTGCATATTCTTGTGTGTATTTCTTGTTTTCTATTAATTATGACAGGATTAGGCATGTGAATATGAGACAATCATGCTCAACATCGACATCTTCGTTGAGACATAAGAAGTGATCAACATGACAAATATGATGTAAGTGACGTTCTTCTAGATAAGATCAAATCTACACTTTCTTATCTTGCAGGAAATTGTGATCCTCATGCTTATATTAAATGGGAGATAGCGGTTGATATAGAATTTAAAAAGCATACTTGGTCTAAAAAACATATAGTTATGTGTGTCTCTAGTATTTTAATTAAAAATGCTTTTTATCATTGGAAACATCTTTGTAGGCATAACAAAACACCTTAATCCTAGAAAGATCTAAAAAGATATTTGAGAGATTTTTATGTTCCATGTATTATGTTGATATTCTGCTCAACAAACTACAGTGTTGAAAATAAGATACCAGAATTATTACTTCGTACTATCATGATATGTATGCTTGTTTATTACGTTGTGGTTTAGAAAAAATGCGAAAAAGCAACAAAGTTGTGAATTCGGTTTCATTTTTTCCATTTACAAGCAGATAATTTTTGAACTAATTAAGCACTCGGTGTGATCATTTTAGTTATTCTATGGAAAAATCTATGATTTTTTTAGAGGAAATCGTATTGAAAGTTTCATAGGTGCTCATTGGGAACAAAACAAGAGCAATTCAGATTCCTACAAAATTTATATGGAACGGCTTAATTCATGAGAAATTTAACACGAGGTTAGGCCCTAGGGGAACTTTTCTCATGTCTATTTCTCTCTGAAAATCCTACGCTTTTCCTAGAAAGCATCCAAACAACAAGTCTCACCTGCATAATTCCTACATTTCAGAATTCCCACGAATCAACTAGGCATGCCACTATATTTTCAAAGTTTTTATTCATGCACTCCAATTGAGCCCCAAACAGTAAAGGCCTCTGACTTCATTGTACGTTCAACATGTTCAAGTCTACGATGCACAGAGTGCTAACATCCATCCTGGCTGATTTTGCTTCTTCTTCTACGCTCATTGGCTCTTCCACAAGGTGTGCCTAGTCAGCAAGGCACACGCACGCTGTTAAAAAAGTTAGTAAATATAGCAGAACGGCGATTAATCTTTTTGATCGCTTTAGTCATTAATCACGACATGTCAGGCGATAACATTGGAATGCACGTGATGAGGACATCTCTACCCTGGATACAACCATGCCTAGTCCACAAGCTGAACCTGTGGTACAAGGACCAATCACAAGAGCTCGTGCCCAACAACTCAATTATTAGGTAACTTCGTTCCTAGTATTACATAAGCATGATTTACTGAATGGGGTACTACTGAATATTTGTGATGATGTAATTGTGCTTTGGAATGAAGGAGAGAGTGCACACATGCTTAAGGATGATGAAGTACAGAAGATTCTAGTTCGGCCTCCTACACAATGCCAAATTAGAACCAGCATGCCTGTTGATACGAGAGTCCGTTGAAAGCCCAAGAGTATTTGATGGAAATGTCTCGGTGTCCTCTTTCCAATTAATCCGGCCTCACACAAAAATTCAATCCGTGGTGACCACTCTTACCAAAAGAGTGCCGAGATGTCTTTGGAAACTAGGACCAAAGGGGTCGTGTCACTTCCACCTGGGCCCACGGGTCTTGTACGACCTTGGACGGTGTGCCATGTCCTACACATAGTTTCTAACATCTCTTCTTGTATAATTACTTAGCCATTCCGATAGGTTTAATTGGGTTTTGTTTGATTGAAAGTTAGCTAATGCTACTTCGCTTGTAATTGTGTGTGTCAGCTAGACCGCCTAGTTACTTGTTTTTAGAACCCCACTTCGTGATTTAGGTTGCTTGTTCTTATTTTTCTTGTTGGTTCTCGATTGCTTGTAGGAACAAATACCTCATGGTTTGGTTGATCGTGCTTGGTAGTGTTATCGATAGGGCATACCTAATACTTTTGTGTTAGGCTCGGCAAGGCCCACTATATACCAAGACTTATACGGAATCAAGCCTCGGATACGAAAGGTGTTCCGGATAAGGAAAGAGAAGCAAAGTCCTACTCGGACACTACAAAGACTACTCGAATCGTATCCATACTTAGCACTCTAGTTTATATTCGAGGAACAGGAAGCGAAGACAAGCCAATACAAATCGAGACAATACAAGACAACGCTAATCTCACTGAGTTCATATTTAAGGAAACAGAGACTATATTAGGTCATCCCAAATATTGTACTTGTGCGATATTGATATATAAAAGCAACATCGGCTTCGCCAATAGGAGTAGGGCTATTACTTGTCAGTTAAGGGGTCCGAACATGTATAAAAATCCTTCTCTCTCATCTCTTTTATCGCGTTCGTATGTACTACTACACCTGATAAAAGATAAAGATATTCGTGGCACGCTTTTCAAACTGCTAAACGGTGCGTTTCGTGCAAAAATTTTCTATATGAAAATTGTTCTAAAATATGAGATAAATCCATTTTTCAAGTTTGTAATAATTGAAACTCAGTTAATCACACGTTAATGTCACCTCGTTTTACATGAAACACTTAATCTTCATCTTTATCTTTATCTTTAGGACTTTCAAACACCATAATCTCGCATATACCCTCGCACCGAGTAGGCGGGTACAACCCATGGATAGTGGTGTGCCAGGTATAAAAACTTGGTGCACATCTTATAACCAACTCAAGCGCCTCTACGATTGGTCGAGCTACGACTACACCTGGTCTCTGCTCAACCAGGGTGGCACCATTCCCACCACCTCTACGAGTGATCGAGGTATGATTACACCTAGTCCTCGCTCGACCAGCACAGTAGCGATCTCCCACCACCTCTACAAGTGGTCAAGGTACGACTACGCCTGGTCCTCGCTCGACAAGCACGGTTTCGATCCTCCCACCACCTCTACGAGTGATTGAGGTACGACTACGCCTAGTCCTCGCTCGACCAATGCAGTAGCGATCCTCCCCTACCTCTACGAGTGGTCAAGGTACGACTCCACCTGGTCCTCACTTGACCAGCATGGTAGGAATCTGTGGGCACCCGGAAATCATACCGTCCAATGTAATTTATGACCATCACATAATGTCGAATGAGTGGGATCCATACACGCATAAATAGCCACTCATATCTCAATGTGCCTATGATCACAAATTAACACCATTCGATATAAAATCCATAATGCCGAATAATGAGCAAAAGAGATATTGCTGGGACTCCGCATGCCAGTCAACTTCAGCCTGAGACATGCCCGTCAAACCACACGAAGGCGGCGACCAGATGTGTTACACATCTCAGGAGACTTGACTCAAATTGCAAGAGCTCTACAACATCTCAATTGATCAAAATTCATACTCGTGCTTAGCTAGTCCCCAGGAATAGCGACTAGCCTCGCACTTTCATCGCAAGCAATTGCTAACCATCACAAATGCATAAAGATAGATAAAAGGACAGCAAGATACATATGTCATAATGGGTTTCTAAGGCCCATCTTACAACTCAAAATTATAGCAGCGGAAGTTTCATAAATTTACATAAGCAAAAGTAAAACCTGTGGTTTACCCACCATCCCACAAGGGCAACCAACCGGGGCAAGAGTCAAGCTAAAAAGACTACTCACCATCCTCACCGCCCTCGGTAGGGTAGTAAGAACAAGCAAGTTCTTCAACGTCCTCTTCTGAAATTGCAGACATCGGGTTAAGTACAAAATGTACTCGCAAGACTTACTCTTTCATATATATATATAGAACAAAGGAGTATGCAAGCTTCTACCTTAGAATATGGCATAAGGGTTCAAGTTTTGCATAAAAGCCAATTTAGTTGAGCAAATAACAAGTTGCAAATATAGAGTTTCAAACTTAGCATAATCTGAAATTTAAACACAAATAAGCACAACCCGTGCTCTCATCACTATCCAAGTATAAGCACTACCTGTGCTCTCATCATCATCCATGTATAAGCACAACCCGTGCTCTCATCACCAACCATCGACCACCATTGTCCAACTATGGCTTATCAATGTATCCATTTCACATCCAAGACTAATCCAACCTATTTAATCCGGTTTGATGCTAATATAGAATGACTAACACATCAAGCGGTCGTCTTGTAACCGTGGACACGGCTATTTGAATAGTTTTACTCTGATCAGAGGGGTACATCTTTACCCACACGAAATGAACAAGAATCAAATGCTTTCACCACCACACAGGTGTGACTCACAAGTGACACAAGCTCATAACATGCCCTTTCCTAGTCCCACCCTAATCACCTAAACTCCGCCTAGGCCCCCGACGACTTAGCCACGTGCGTGTGTGATGTGGCTAAGGCGGGCTCACCATCATGGGAGAAACCCCCTGCCAAAACCAGGCACACTCGGGGCAACTCCAAAGAAACAACCATCCTCACGATTGACCAGCGTAGCGTAGATGATTACAGTGCAACGTAGTACTAAGACAAGCCGTCCCATACCGGCGTGTGGTAGTACGTAAGGTGCTTGAATAGATGTCAATATGTTCGGTCCTTAACAACCCAGACGAGGCTACTTGCATCAGGGAAAACCACCATCCCTTCATCGCCCTATCACTCATCCAAGTTAAGCATATTTTCCATATGAACTATTTAGTGTAAGTAGTCAAATTTTATGCACATAAAACGCAAATAGTAAATAAGAACAATCGATGGCTCCATCCATCGATTTTAAACACTACTAGATCTAAGCATGGCTAAGCATCGGTAAACAAGTAAACCTTCCCAAGTATTTCCATCCAGAGGTTACAAGGATAAATGGCAACAACGAAACAAGGAAGGATATGCAGCAATTAGGTATAACCAATTCTAACCATTATCGATAAGTTTGTAATAAAACAACACATGCATATATATCGTTTTGCAATCAAATCATTTTAGCAAAATAGGGATTCTATATGCTTAGATGCTTGCCTGTCTGCTGTGAGAAATCTCACTTAAATTCAGAATCTTGTTCCACGTACTCCGGAACGTCAGAATCTAAATAAAAAGAACGTACGATACAAATAAACATCCAAATAATGCGAAAATTCCAAAATGCACTAAAATGCATGAATTCCTCACAGTGAGTTAGTCATATCCTAAATTGAATTTAGGTGAAGAAATTTCTATTTTAGCATTGTTATTTTGTAAGTTATGAATTTTACCAATTTGACAACAATAGAATTAGTTATTTGATTAAATTTGCTTTAGGAGGTAGTTTTGTCAAATTCCTTTCATCCAGATCAAATGGTACATACTTTCTAGGTGAACAGCAGTGAATTCATAATTTTGGGATTAACTATTGATTTTCTAGAAATTAAACAAGTCTTAGTTGAAAAATAAGTGTTTTTATATGACTTACAATTTTAGTTTTATTTCTTGTACAGAAAGTACAATATTTTATTTTACCAAATTATAGTTCATACTTTAATGGTTCTACAGAAATTTAGTTCACCCTATTTGGATTATAAATGAATTTTCTATAATTTTTACAAGTTATATGTTAACTATTTCATATTTGAATTTTAGAAATAAATATCCTACTGTGAGCATAGGATTTTATTATACAATATTAAAGTTTACAATTTGTGAACCTACTGGAGTTGGTTTCACCTCAAAATGAGTTATATTTAATTTTATATGAATTTTACAAGTTTAATACAATTTTCAGTTGAAAAGATAAAGATTAACTCATTTCCTTTATTATTTTCAAAATATAATTCCTATGGATCCACAGGTCAGTCACTGGTTGTTTTGCATAAAAGTCCTTGGAGTTTCTGGATTAGAACCCGAGGTCCTTAACACATGCTAAAGCAAAGTCCAATAAGAGTCCTTAGGTTTCAACCTATTTGCAAGTGAGTCCTAGGGTCCATATGTCATACATAGAAATTTTATAAAGTGAACCTTGCATGTTTTAATTCCTTGCTAATCAAGTCTCAGTCTATTAGATGAAGTGGGGCCCACCTTTATTGGCTCAATGGAGAGAAAGGGAGCAGCAGCAGCTAGCGCAGGTTGGGGCGGCACAGGCGGCTGGTGGATGGCGTCGGCGGCGAACAGCGGTTCCTCGGCCGGTGCAACCAAAAGGAGAAAGATGCGCCTGCCTCTTGCGCACCCAACGGTGGGTGTCTCATCACCGGAGATGGTCGGAATCGACACCGGTGACAGCGTGAGCGGCGACGGCTTCTCGGCTGCTGGTGCAAATCAAGTTATGGATGGTATCCAGCCGAATTGATGCATGCTAAGGGGACTATGGGCCCCTTGAAACCTTACTTAACGTCTCCCATGCGTCGGCGAAGCTCGAATGGCAACAACAACTCCGAGATCGGCTCGGCGGCGGCAGAAAACTTCGGGTTGACGACGGTAGAGCAAACCGGCTAATAACTTTCCAAATCAAAACATTCCCGAGGTTAGGAACCACTAAAGGATGGAATAAAAACAAGGAATTAGCTTGGAGCTCACCGGAGTGGAAGAAAACAACGACGGCGTTGGTTGGCCGGAGCTAGGGAAGATGACGGCGATCTCCCTCATCGGTGGATGATTCATGAAATTGATTGAGGGCTTTTGAAAAGGATCTCGAGGCATGGTTGATGGCGCAGTGGCTCGGCCTCCGGTGGACTCTGTCGTGCTGCCCGACTATGATGCCATCGGCGGCACAGTCCGGAGCTCACTCCTGAGCATCGTTGGCACGGTGGCGTTCCCATCGGTCGGCTGCGTGAAATGGGAGAGTGTCCAAAGGAAACTTGCTCGGCATGGAAAGGTGAGCATGGAACGTGGAAGAGATGGAGATGACAGCAGACTGACAGCGGCGGCGAGCGTCGTCTTCTTCACGGCCGGTGGCAAGTTTTCAGAGCTATGGAGAAGCTAGGGTTTCTCTCCCTCGATTGGATCGGCGCAGGAGTGAAATGGGAGAGGAGGTGATGCACTGGAGAGATGATATGGCGGCTTGGCATCGGACACGACAGTGGACACGCGTCGAGCAGGAGCCACGCACTGCTTCCTCTCGCTCTCAGTCTCTCTCCTTATCTCTTGAGCGGTGGAGCAAATGCACACAGGTAAAACTAGCTTGTCTCACTGCCATGTGGGTCCAGCCGATGTAAACAAGGGCAAAGTGAGAGAAAAGGGTAGGAAAACTGGTGGACACAGTAGTACTCAGAGAGTATTAAGGTTTTCCCTTTTTCATTATCTTTCCCCCTTTTTTAAAATTCCATAACTTCATTTCTGTGCAAGATAAAATAAGGTGGATTTTTTTGGTGGTAGATAAAAATACCTAGGTTCCATTTTATTTGGTTTCACTCTAAAATAATTTATATTTTAATCTCAGGAAAATAGAGAAATTCAGCTTAGCCGAAATTGGTTTGAATTTTTAATAGGTCAAAACCTACAAAATAAATTCTCGAAAAATTATATTAATTCTGGATAAATAGTGTAGTATTTGAATAAATTATAAAACCTATACATTGTTATGTGATAAAATACAAATATGAAATGTATTTCGATTTTTCCTATTAAGGTTTAGGGTTAACCTATAGTTTAAGTGCTTTGACCTAATTATTTGGGATATCAAAGGTACTTATAAAATTGTACCAAAATTCTAGTGAGATATATATATTAAATAGTATCTACATGAATTTCCTCATGATTTTATATTGCACCAATTATTTTTAGATATTCACTAAGCTTATCTTTACTTATATGTTTCCCATTATAAAATATAATTAAGTGCTGTAAAATCATATTTAGATAATTCTTGTCCTAATATGATGTTGTTGAGCATGATTTATACTTTTAGTTACTCATCTTCATATATTTTACATATATACATCCTTGTAAAAATACATTAGGTATTTGCTTCAGGTTTTTAAATTAACTCTCATGAGTCCTAATATGAAATGCTAGGAAAAACCATAAACAAGAGAAAGGACTCAATGCTTAACAATACATCATGCAATTACATGCACACACACTATGTTTTATTTTCTGTCTTGAAACTATCAAGTTAAAGGTTTTAAATTAATCATGAATTTGTAAATCAAAATTAGTATTATTACTCACCCAAGGTTTTCGTTGGAAAATTTTAGTGTCTCTACTTCACAACAATCATTTTCCATATTTTAAATGCAAAAGTTGGAATTTAGAATTTAGGGTATGTTACAGAATCCCCCCACTTATATGAGTGGACAAGGAACGACTCCACTTGGTCCTCGCTCGACCAGCATGGCAGCAACCCTCCCCCCCCCACACTTCTACGAGTGGTTGAGGAACGACTACTCTTGGTCCTCGCTCGACCAGCACTGCTTCTCTCACTTCTACGACTGGTCCGGATATGGGTACACTAGGTCCTTGCTTGATTAGTGTGCGTAGCGATCCTACCATCCCTGTGCATTAATCTATATAAGTTTTTACACATATGAAATGTGTAATATTTGTCCGTTGATCCTCTTTTCTCATATCGCTACTGCTTGAAGTTGTTTCTTATTGTCCTTTTATGTTAGCTCGACAAATCACCGGTTCTTAGTTAGTCGACCGGGGACGCCTTGCGCTAAAGGATTAGTCAGGCATCGAATGGTCAAAAGACCATGTAAGATATGGTTGTGTAAGAGTACCCACATGTAACGTATTAAATGTCGTGTAATCGGGAATTGAGTTTTTCAACTTCACGACTTGGGGCTAGGAATTCGTTGCTTGAACATAGGTTATTATGAGAATCAAGCTGTTTTTTTGGAAATAATTCTATAAAACTAGCTGGGGGCTAGGAATTCGCTACTTTAGCATAGTTTGTTATGAGAATCAAGCTGTTTTTGTGGAATACGTTTCATAAAACCAGTTGGGAGCTTGGAATTCACTGCTTCAGCATAGTTTGTTATGACATTCAAGCTGCTTTTTTGGAAAACGTTCCATAAAACCAGCTGAGGGCTATGAGAAGTACATACTGCTTCAACATAGTTTAATATGAGAATCAAGCTGTTTTTTTGGAAATATTTCTATAAAACTAGCTGGGGCTTGGAATTCGCTACTTTAGCATAGTTTGTTATGAGAATCAAGCTGTTTTTGTGGAAAACGTTTTATAAAACCAGTTGGGAGCTTGGAATTCACTGCATCAGCATAGTTTGTTATGACATTCAAGCTGCTTTTTTGGAAAACGTTCCATAAAACCAGCTGAGGGCTACGAGGAGTACATACTTTCATTCGGTTAAGGGCAACTTTAGTGAGAGTACTCGTTTATTGTTACATAGAGATAAATATAATTTATGTTCAATGCCTCCAATTTATATCATGAGTACTCGTTTTGTTATGAGTACATGATTTCAGGAAGGTCAGATAACACAGCAAAAGACATATACTGGTCTGAAGGCACATAATAGTTGGGAATTTATTTTGACTAGATGGACACCATATTAGTGGCATCAAATTTCAATACATATAAGAAGAGGTCACATGACAGAGCGCAGTCGAAGAGTTGTCTGGTGGTCGCACATTGTGCCGAGTATAAGAAACATAGAATGACAACTCTATAGCATCGTCACATATCTTGTATGTATCTAAGAACCTACATAAGACAACTAAAGATGGTGCTCTGCATTGTAGAGTGCAGTAGGAGAAAGAAAGATAAAACAAATTGATGGTTAACATCGAGACAGTATTATTTGACCTCAATCCAATTTCAAATTATGGTCATGTTTTCTGTCATGGCCAAGAAAGAGGACTTGCAGAGAATCCCATGCCTACTCGGTCATCCAAGAACAGCTAGGTGATTCCGACAAGGCTGGATCTTCGGGCTACGTGGTCGAGAACGCTAGTACAGTCATTTGCATTGTGTTCCCGACAAGGCTAGGTCTTCGGGCTACATGGTCGAGAACACTAGTATAGTCATTTGCATTGGGGTCGGGGGCTACTGTTAGTCTTATGGATAGAGCATACCTAATACTTTTGTGTTAGGCTCGGTGAGGCCCACCATATACAAAATGTATTCAGGATAAGAAAGGAGAAGCTGAGTTCTACTCGGATACTACAAGGATTACTCGGATCGTATCTGTCACGCCCGGAAATTTTCCCAAATTTCCAGACCATTTTGTGTATTAAGTCCCTGTCCAGGCATCAACCAGGGTACACAAAATGACAAATCAATAAACAGACCCAAACGTAGATAAACCGATAAATACTTACAACAGAGGCACTTAGTCCTCACACCGAAAAGAAAACAGCAGCGGAAAGAGGCGATCCTAGCGGGCTTCAGCTCCACTCCACAGGCAAACTCAACTGGGGTCTGAGCCTTGGTCCTCTAACTTCATCTTCAACTCAGAAGTACTAAACTTCTGAAAAGGGGGAAAAATAGCAAGATTGAGTACAACCACCGTACTCAACAAGCCACACCAAAAATGCAAACGTGCAAAGGGGAGACAAAGGGAGGCTTGTGGCTATTTGCAGAAAAGCAGTTGAAAACCTTTATATTTTAAAACAGTAAAACAGTTGTTTAATTATGACAAGATTAAATCTCCACTGAACAACGCTACAACCACGTTGAACAGGCCCAACCATTCCACCTGAACTACACCAGTTCATTAAGTCAAATTAATTAAGCATGTGGGACTAATCACGGTGAATCTGGTTGATCGCCCATAACCGTGGGCACGGCTATTCGAATAGTTTTACTCTGATCAGAGGTGCGCAACTGTACCCACAAGACACGATTCCACACATGTTACCATGCCCCGAAGTATCGCCACGATACTGCAAAGGGGGAAATCGTGACAAGAACTTTCACATAACTCCTCCTAACCAAGCGCTCCACACCGCAGGTTTCGCCCCCGCTCCCTATATCCAGCAGCGGCCAGCCCCTCCTTGTGCCACGGTGAATCCGGAAGCCGATCAACCGGTATATCACCGGCCGACCCAACTCCATCACGCCCACCCTTGCCGGGGTGCGTCGACTAGGAAAGAGCTATGCTACGAGTCCAGCAGTTACCCATTCTTGCTTGTGGTAAGCACTGTTAGTCTTCCAGGGTTTCCCATGAACTGGTCCTTAATTGCCATGGGTGCGACCAGCAAAACCATGCACCCACAGCCCACCATTAGGTCATATTTTAGTTGGATAATTACGACCAACAAAACATGGTCCGGTGTCTCGAGCGAACTGCTCGTTAGAAGCTAATTGTAAACAGTGTAATTATCCCATTAAATGAGCTAGTGGTAATTAAGCATGGCTAAGCATATATAATTCAAGCAAAGTCAACATAAATGACTTATGCTAGTCAAATTATCACCTACAGTTAACAAAGGACGGTTTAACAAGTAAACATGGCACAAGCGAACGGATAGGTAAATCCTATTCCCATGTAATTAGCAAAACATGCACTTTATTTGCAAACGTAAAACATTTCACAAAATAGGTACAACATACTCAAGGGGAATTGTGTGACTTGCCTTGCTTCTTCAAACAATCTTCCAAACTCTTTTCCTCGCGAGCGCGAACTTCCGAAACGGCGGAATCTACACGCTGGCACGTAAAACGAGGAAAAGCTTTAATAAAAACCAAGTAAACAGTACATAAAAAGTAAACAAACATGTAGAGCTAAATTTTAGATGAATTTTGCAAGTTGAATGGCTCAATTTGGAGTTCGTATGAATTAGATATGAATTTTAAAAGTTTTGAGCCATTTAAATGAATTTCTGGAAATTAAATCGATTTATTGCGCAATTATTAATTAATTTTGCAAAGGAAGGCTACGCTGACATCATCAAAGGGAATCGGCGCCGGAACGGCGGGTCCCACGTGTCAACGGGTCAAGGAGCGGGCTGTCCACGCACGCACGGGTGCGGACGCACCACGTGGCACTGACGTGACGGCCACTACGGACGGAAGGGAGAAAGGAGCGCCGACGTGGACGCCAACATGGCGAAGCCGCGGGCGGCCACGTGGTCTGGGTGTGGACCGGATTAAACAAAGGGGGCCCACGTGTCGACGACATAAAAGTCGACGAACCGGGAAGGAAAAGGAGGTAAATTGGACTTGGCAGGGGAAAGGGGAAAAATTGGGCTGAGAGGGAGGCAAAATGGGCTTTTTGCGGGGAGAAGGGAAAATGGGCCGAGGGACAAAAAGTGGACTTGTGACTGGAATTGGCCGAGGAGACAAATCAGACTTCCTTGGGAAGAAAGATCAAATGGGTCGTCGGTCAAGCGAGACAACGTAGACTTCTTGCGAGGGAGGAGAGGGGCCATTCGGGCCGACGGCCTAAGGAGCTAAAACAGACTTTGGCAAAAGAGAAGGCTACTGGGCCGGCAGCCTAAAAGAGAGAGAGAGGGGTGGGGAGCAAGGAGGCAAAATGGACTCTTCGCGGAATGGACCAAGGCCACAGGGAAAACGGGCCGAGAGGGAGGTGGGCTGGCCCGGGTGCGGCCCCTACGGCCGGGCGGGCGGCTAGGGTTCGGCCAAACCCTAGGCCGACCCGGCCAGGGCACGGTGGCGGCGGTGCGGCGGCGGCGCACGGGACGGGGACGGCGCACCAGGAAGCAACAGCGCGGCCGCGGCCGGATGCGGCGGCCGGCGCGCGCGGGCGGCGACGGAGCAGCGTCCGAGCGGCGCGGGCAGCGCGTGCGGCGGCAGCGGTGCGGCGGCGGCGCACGGGCGAGGAGAGAGGAAAAGGAGGAAGAGAGAGAAGCTCACCGGGCTAGGCCGGAGCCGAAGAAGACGGCGGCGGCGACGGCGCTACGGCGCGGGGACGGCGGCGCGGAGGGGCGGCCGAGGCGCGGGAAGCGGCGGTGAGGCCGGAGGGGGCAGCGACGGCGCGCAGGGACGGCTCCGGCGGCGGCGGCGTGCGGCCGGAGGTTGCGGCGGGCGGCGGCGCACGGGTGGAGCGCGCGGAGAGCGGGGGAGAGGGCGGCGAGCTCGGGCAAGGAGGGGAAAAGGTGGAGGGGAGCACGGGGGTGCTTTTTATAGGCACGGGGTGGAGGATCGTGGCCGGAGATGGCCGGGAATCGCGGCGGAGTGGGGGGGTTGGCAGCGGAAATGGCGGCGGGGTGGTTGCCGGCTTGACCGGCCGGAGGAAGGAGGAGGGAGGCAGTTCAGACTTCGGCGCGGGCGCGGCCAACGGGCCAAGCTGGGCCAAAGGGAGAGAAAGGAAGGAGGAGGCCGCGTGGGCCGCGGGGAGAGAGAGGGGTTTTGGGCCGAAAACGGCCCAAGACAAAAGGAGACCTTTTTAATTTGTTTTTCTTTTATTTAATCAATTAAATGAACTTTGTGACTTTAAAATTATTTCTTTAGCTCCAAAAATTCACGAAAATTTTCGGAGAGTACTTTAGGGCACAGGGAATATTACAAAAATATTTCCGGCCATAATTTTTAAAGGAAATTTCAATTTCCCTCACAATTTCACTTGATTAAATTGCTTTAAATTTTTAGTAAATTTCTGAAAAATGTATTATTTAACGATTTTTAATCCCGATCGAAAATCAGGGCGTGACAAATCTACCCCTCTTACAGGAATCTCGTCTCGAGATTCGGGGATGGCTAGAAAGAAAACGGGGTGTGGGTGGTGTTGGAACGGCTTGCAGACTTCTGCGGTTTCGAACTGACTCACACCGACTGGCTGGCCCAATCTGCCCACTGACCTGACTGACATCAAACTGAACGCTCTGTTACATTCTCTAAAAACTGCACTTATTAGTTCTACTCAATCTAACACTGCCCTGGATTGCAGGTGCTGATAGATTTCACTTCCTTGGACTGCGTTGGTAATACTGACACCTCTGATAATCCGCTGGACTGTTAGCGCCGTCATCTTTGATAACCAGAGGATTCACCACATAGACAAGGATTGGTGGGGCTTCATTGAAATCTTGCACTGACTTTCGTGAACTTACAAATTCTGAACTGGTTCTGAACTGCTCCTGACTAGAACAATGAGTCCACCAGAGAGTTGCTCGATCTCAACAAGTATACCAAGAAGTTACCCGATCTGACCTTCGTTCGGATCACGGGTTCTGGATTGTTGCTTCTCTAACATGGACGTCGATGCTTTGGCCTGGGCACTCTAAAATTCAATCTGTTAACTTAGATTGTTGAAGCTCGATTGGCCCATTGGGGCTAACTTTTGGTGAAACCATATTCCTTGGTTTTGCTTGGGCTGCTTTGACCTGAATAACGATGCTACAACAAACTGCTGGGCCTGCTTTTCCGTTGGACTGCGTAACTCTAGATTGCTGCTTTTGTAGGTTGAACAATTGATACGACCACTCGGGTATACATGAGAACTCGATACGATGGTTTGGGGTTGGTGTAGCTCTGCTAAGGCTTCACCACTGACTTCTTCATTTAGACCCCATCTTGCTTTTCCTGGTTAGACCTCCAGGCAAAATTGTTACGAGGTAAACCCATTTTAGCTCCAAGATTTCTTTACCGAGGTCGTTGATCTTTCCTTTCAACTGACTGCGAACACTTAAACTGTTATCTTTGGGAATACTCAGACTTCTTTGGTTTTTCGTGTAGCCCTGACTTTGAACACTTGATGCTTTATCAGTTAATCCCCATGAAACACTAATGGTGCACTTCTATTCCAGGAACTTGGAATCTAACACGTAATTGATGACATGAAGTCCCACATAAGAGCGACTCTTATTTGGCTCATGAATCTACAAACTCTTGAGCAACACTTCCATTAGCTCTGACTACCGAGGCGACTGTTCTATTGGTGTCATGACTTCGGTGTCAATTGCCTGAACAGGTCAATTCGTAGACGTCTGTTGAAACAAGCATAGATCACTTACCAGATCACGCCCACCAGAGCGTTCTAACTGTTTCCCATTTCACTTGCTCTCGCACCACTGACTGACACTTCTGTATTCGATAGAAACCCACTTCGCTGTTGCCTACATACCTGCATCGGAACATGTACAACTACCGAAAACTGCCCTTGAGACTGCTAGGGTTATCTGCTTAATAATCAAACACATTCACTTTCGATCCTTGAGTAGGGATGATTCACCGAGAGGGATCCTCTGTCATACACTCTACTGTGCTGACTACACCTTTCTGGACTTGACTCCTACATCCATTTACTCAGACAAAAGTGACGGGCAAATCTTTTGTTGACCTCCTTGAAATTAACCATGACTGCCCAGATGGTAAATATGTCTTCCAAAACAAGCACAAATCACGGTCTGTATCAAGCTCAAGGGGTTTTTTCCCAATGTACAACATTTCACTTCTTTGCCTCTTCTTTGCTGGCTCTTCTAAGTTGATAAACTATAAGTTCTGGGGCTGCTTTCCCACAAGTACTGTGTCCTGTACGACTGTTGAAGACTAACTCCGTTGTTGCCGAGAGCTTCTGCTTTTTGACTAAAACGTGTTTCCTTTCAATTCTTGAGTAGAGATGATTCGCCAAGAAGGATTTTCTTTTGCCATACACTCCGCTGTGCTGGCTATATCTTTCTGGGTTTGATTCTTGTACCTTTCTGACCCATGTGTAGAGTAGTTTCTGTCGACTTCCGAGAAACATTGAGATAATTTCTGGAAGCTATCCTTGTTGCCTTGAATTACGAACAAGCATTCTTTATTCATGTTCACACCATCAGGGTGCTATTGCCACTTACCATTTCCACGTGACTTTCAAGGTTAGGGAGTTCCGGTGATCCTTATATGATGTCACACTCAAACACTTGGTGCATCTCCTCATACTCCTGAGGCGTCCGTTATATGACCCTTTTGATGTATCTCCTCATGTTGGGGGTTTTAGTGGTCTAACCATCTTTACTTCGTGGGTTAGCCATTTCTTTACTTAGTTGGCAATGAGGTCTTAGAGTTAAAACAAAGCTGCAATGGCTCCGAAAAGAAACTCTAGGTTCCTCATGACACTGACAGGTACACAAGTGAATCCACCTTTTGGATAAACGAGATGAGCCATACGAAAAGGGGAAAACTGCCTGACATAAACTTTATTCGATAATCCTTCTTTTATTACATAACTGCGATGAAGTTTCTACGTACACGAAAAAACACTTGAAGACCAAACACTTGTAAACCGTGGCATGCCTTGGGTGGTGCTGCCTTTACTCCTATGATTCAGGCCGGTTTGTCTTGATCTATCCTCGCCTACTAGCTGATGTTTCAATCGTAACACTGCTTTTCTTGCAGACATTCCTTGGGAAGATGACAACCTTTTTGGTAGCTGCGGTTGGTAGGACCTTCTTGCTTGGGGTGTCGCCAATCTGCAATTGGTTTCTGGCCTCCTGGATTGGGGCGACGCGGGGTGCCTTGCATGGATTGTTGTCAACCACACGAACTGATGTTGGGGACTCTTGCCGGAGTTGTGGCGGAGGGATTGTTCTGTCTCCTTGTGGTTGGAGCGGGTTGTCGTTGTCCTGGCATTGCTTGCCCAGCTGTGACTGGCTCTGTAGCTTTGGGACGATTGTCGATGAAACTGGAGACTTCCCTTTGGTAGCCTTAACAATGATTCACCGTGGTGGAGGTTGCACATTCAGGTGACGGTTGGTTTTCCTTTTCTTTTTAGCATCCTTTAGCTGGATCTGACCATGTTGTGTCGAGGCCGAGGCAATTGGGGAAGTTAGGGTGTCGCAGACAGTGCCGGTACCTTGAAGGTATTGACGTTTTGGCATTGGACAACCATCGAATAAATGGCTTGCATCTCCACAGTTGAAACAATGATGGACTAATTTCTTTGGTCTCAGGAACGGACACTTTTTGAAGTAATGTCCTAGCTGAAGGCAGTTGTAACAGTTTCCTCTGGGTTGATCACACTGCTTGTCCTCTTGGGGCTGCACACTTGTGACTAGAACAGGGGTGCATAGAGGCTCACGAACCTTGTTGGTAGCACTCCTGCTACTGCTGATAGTCTCAACCGAAATTGGAGCTGATTGGAGATCAGGAGCGGTGATGTTGCTAGCGACTGCCATAGGTTGACGAACAGGTTGGAAGGGCGTCCTTTGATCTTCCTTGGTCTTAGCTGGGACCACATTCAGTTGGCAGTTCTTAGGCACATGATCTGTTCCCTCACACAAGAAACATGTGATCTTCCTCGTAGGGCATTCATCTGGCGGGTGGGTGTCTTCACCACAGGGGCAAGTGTAGGAGCACGCGTTAGTAGTATGTCCAATTTCTTCGCATCTGGTACATGCTTTGAACTCCATTTCTTTTTCACCTTTAAGGATCTCACCATCATCTTCATCGTCATCATCAGAGGACACTTCTTCGAATCCATCCGTACCGGGCTTAGGCGGACCATACAGCCTAAGGTGTTGAGTTAGCTGATGGGCACCATGGGAGGTGTTTCCTCTCAGACGCCTAGGTATCTTTGCCGCATCTTCTGGAATAAATTCTGAACCAGTGATGGTCAGGTTCCTACCATCGTCCATCTTCCATACTAATGTCTTCCTCTTCTTAGAGTTTGATAATGGCGTATCATAGTTTCTGTAGGCAAGTTGACTTGGACATTTCTCTTTTCTTGGGCATTGTACCTTATCGTCAGTTGGTGTCCTGGTATACACGTTCCAGGGACAATTTGTCGCACGATGACCTTGTTCCTCACAATCCTCACAGATAACATTTTCTTCTCTCTGGTATGAGAGTGATGGAGGTGCATTCGTCTGTTGGGATCTTAGCAATATATCGGTAGGAGGCGTAGGTGCTTGTATTGGAAAATACTGACTTTGGCTCTGATTCAGACTCTGGGCTTGTATCTGAGCTTGCATCTGTTGTTGTTGATACTGTCGTTGCATCTGCTGCATCATCATAGTCAGTATTTGCGTCTGATCAGCCACCACTTGTGCTAGGGTTGGGTCCCCGAATGGTGGAGGCGAAATGTCCATGGGGTTGCTTGGGATTGCTCCATGAAACTGTTGCGATCCTGATCCACTGCCATCGTCTCTGACGTTGACCATCTGTTGCAGGTAGAGGAGGGAAGTGAGATTGGTTGAACTAAAGGCCAGACCTTAACCCACTTAGCTACTGATCTGATGTGAGTACACTCTTATTGTTCAAGTTGATCAGGCAGACAACCTAGTATGGTCACATCCCCACCACTGATGTAAACCATACACCTGCACACAGCAAACAACACACGATCTAACAACTACCGATACTACTCTTCGGGAAGGATTGGGTCTAGGTAAGCTTCGGGAAGGCTTCACTTGATTCTCGCGAAATGACGACTCTGAACTGACCATCTTGATCCTTGCTTGAAGCTTGGCTCTTAACTTATCCTTCATGAGGGTTTTCAGTTTGTGCTCCGGGCTAAGAAGCTAGAGAGATGGAGGGAAAAGGACAGAAATTTGATAAGTTGTTTTGCAAAGACTCCTGAGGGAGAGAAGAGACATTTTCACAGATAAGGTTTTCACAAAACTTGTTCTTAGGGGTTTGAACGTTTGGCTTGACCTACAGTCGAGATGGCTCTGATACCAACTTGTCACGCCCGAAAATTTTCCCAAATTTCCAGACCATTTTGTGTATTAAGTTCCTGTCCAGGCATCAACCAGGGTACACAAAACGACAAATTAATAAACAGACCCAAACGTAGATAAACCGATAAATACTTACAACAGAAGCACTTAGTCCTCACACCGAAAAGAAAACAGCAGCGGAAAGAGGCGATCCTAGCGGGCTTCAGCTCCACTCCAGAGGCAAACTCAACTGGGGTCTGAGCCTTGATCCTCTAACTTCATCTTCAACTCAAAAGTACTAAACTTCTGAAAAGGGGGAAAAATAGCAAGATTGAGTACAACCACCGTACTCAACAAGCCACACCAAAAATGCAAACGTGCAAAGGGGAGACAAAGGGAGGCTTGTGGCTATTTGCAGAAAAGCAGTTGAAAACCTTTATATTTTAAAACAATAAAACAGTTGTTTAATTATGACAGGATTAGATCTCCACTGAACAACGCTACAACCACGTTGAACAGGCCCAACCACTCCACCTGAACTACACCAGTTCATTAAGTCAAATTAATTAAGCATGTGGGACTAATCACGGTGAATCTGGTTGATCGCCCATAACCGCGGGCACGGCTATTCGAATAGTTTTACTCTGATCAGAGGTGCGCAACTGTACCCACAAGACACGATTCCACACATGTTACCATGCCCCGAAGTATCGCCACGATACTGCAAAGGGGGAAATCGTGATAAGACCTTTCGCATAACTCCTCCTAACCAAGCGCTCCACACCGCAGGTTTCGCCCCGCTCCCTATATCCAGCAGCGGGCAGCCCCCCCTCGTGCCACGGTGAATCCGAAAGCCGATCAACCGGTATATCCCCGGCCGACCCAACTCCATCACGCCCACCCTTGCCGGGGAGCGTCGGCTAGGAAAGAGCTATGCTACGAGTCCAGCAGTTGCCCATTCTTGCTTGTGGTAAGCACTGTTAGTCTTCCAAGGTTTCCCATGAACCGGTCCTTAATTGCCATGGGTGCGACCAGCAAAACCATGCACCCACAGCCCACCATTAGGTCATATTTTAGTTGGATAATTACGACCAACAAAACATGGTCCGGTGTCTCGAGCGAACTGCTTGTTAGAAGCTAATTGTAAACAGTGTAATTATCCCATTAAATGAGCTAGTGGTAATTAAGCATGGCTAAGCATATATAATTCAAGCAAAGTCAACATAAATGACTTACGCTAGTCAAATTATCACCCACAGTTAACAAAGGACGGTTTAACAAGTAAACATGGCACAAGCGAACGGATAGGTAAACCCTATTCCCATGTAATTAGCAAAACATGCACTTTATTTGCAAACGTAAAACATTTCACAAAATAGGTACAACATGCTCAAGGGGAATTGTGTGACTTGCCTTGCTTGTTCAAACAATCTTCCGAACTCTTTTCCTCGCGAGCGCGAACTTCCGAAACGGCGGAATCTACACGCTGGCACGTAAAACGAGGAAAAGCTCTAATAAAAACCAAGTAAACAGTACATAAAAAGTAAACAAACATGTAGAGCTAAATTTTAGATGAATTTTGCAAGTTGAATGGCTCAATTTGGAGTTCGTATGAATTAGATATGAATTTTAAAAGTTTTGAGCCATTTAAATGAATTTCTGGAAATTAAATCGATTTATTGCGCAATTATTAATTAATTTTGCAAAGGAAGGCTACGCTGACATCATCAAAGGGAATCGGCGCCGGAACGGCGGGTCCCACGTGTCAACGGGTCAAGGAGCGGGCTGTCCACGCACGCACGGGTGCGGACGCACCATGTGGCACTGACGTGGCGGCCACTACGGACGGAAGGGAGAAAGGAGCGCCGACGTGGACGCCAACATGGCGAAGCCGCGGGCGGCCATGTGGTCTGGGTGTGGATCGGATTAAACAAAGGGGGCCCACGTGTTGACGACATAAAAGTCGACGAACCGGGGAGGAAAAGGAGGTAAATTGGACTTGGCAGGGGAAAGGGGAAAAATTGGGCTGAGAGGGAGGCAAAATGGGCTTTTTGCGGGGAGAAGGAAAAATGGGTCGAGGGACAAAAAGTGGACTTGTGACTGGAATTGGCCGAGGAGGCAAATCGATCTTCCTTGGGAAGATAAATCAAATGGGCCGTCGGTCAAGGGAGACAACGTAGACTTCTTGCGAGGGAGGAGAGGGGCCATTCGGGCCGACGGCCTAAGGAGCTAAAACAGACTTTGTCAAAAGAGAAGGCTACTGGGCCGGCGGCCTAAAAGAGAGAGAGGGGTGGGGAGCAAGGAGGCAAAATGGACTCTTCGCGGAATGGACCAAGGCCACAGGGAAAACGGGCCGAGAGGGAGGTGGGCTGGCCCGGGTGCGGCCCCTACGGCCGGGCGGGCGGCTAGGGTTCGGCCAAACCCTAGGCCGACCCGGCCAGGGCACGGCGGCGGCGGTGTGGCGGCGTCGCACGGGACGGGGACGACGCACCGGGAAGCAGCGGCGCGGCCGCGGTCGGATGCGGCGGCCGGCGCGCGCGGGCGGCGACGGAGCAGCGTCCGAGCGGCGCGGGCAGCGCGTGCGGCGGCGGCGGTGCGGCGGCGGCGCACGGGCGAGGAGAGAGGAAAAGGAGGGAGAGAGAGGAGCTCATCGGGTTAGGCCGGAGCCGAAGAAGACGGCGGCGGCGGCGGCGGCGCAGAGGGGCGGCCGAGGCGCGGGAAGCGGCGGCGAGGCCGGAGAGGGCAGCGACGGCGCGCAGGGACGGCTCCGGCGGCGGCGGCGTGCGGCCGGAGGTTGCGGCGGGCGGCGGCGCACGGGTGGAGCGCGCGGAGAGCGGGGGAGAGGGCGGCGAGCTCGGGCAAGGAGGGGAAAAGGTGGAGGGGAGCACGGGGGTGCTTTTTATAGGCACGGGGTGGAGGATCGTGGCCGGAGATGGCCGGGAATCGCGGCGGAGTGGTGGGGGGGTTGGCGGCGGAAATGGCGGCGGGGTGGTTGCCGGCTTGACCGGCCGGAGGAAGGAGGAGGGAGGCGGTTCAGACTTCGACGCGGGCGCGGCCAACGGGCCAAGCTGGGCCAAAGGAAGAGAAAGGAGGGAGGAGGCCGCGTGGGCCGCGGGGAGAGAGAGGGGTTTTAGGCCGGAAACGGCCCAAAACAAAAGGAGACCTTTTTAATTTGTTTTTCTTTTATTTAATCAATTAAATGAACTTTGTGACTTTAAAATTATTTCTTTAGCTCAAAAAATTCACGAAAATTTTCGGAGAGTACTTTAGGGCACAGGGAATATTACAAAAATATTTCCGGCCATAATTTTTAAAGGAAATTTCAATTTCCCTCACAATTTCACTTGATTAAATTGCTTTAAATTTTTATTAATTTTCTGGAAAATGTATTATTTAACGATTTTTAATCCCGATCGAAAATCGGGACGTGACAGTATCCATACTTAGTTCTGTAGTTCTACTTCGACAAGAGGACATCCAATGGTATAAATATAAGACTCCCAGGAGGAAAGGAAACAAAGGAGGCGTAGAAAAGCTAATATAAATCTAGAAAATACAAGCAACTCCAATCTCGTTGAGTTCATATTAGAGAAAGCAGAGGGTAGATTAGGTAATCCCAAATATTGTACTGTTGAGATACCAATATATAAAGGCAACATCGGCTTCTGCCAATAGAAGTAAGGCTATTATTTGTTAGTTATGGGGCCTGAATATGTATAAAAATCCATGTCTCCCGTCTCTTTTACCTCAATCTCAAGTTGTTAACGTCAGAATTTGGTAAGCCCCGAAGTCCTCATCGGTCCAGGATCCATATTGGCTCAAGGTTGGTATCGGCCTAGAGTCTTATATCGGCCGATGGGGGTTTTCTTAAAACCAGCCATCAACAACAGTCGGATTCTTATTAGATTCGAGAAGATCTTATCCAGAAAAGACCGAGTCTAAGGAGATGCGGCTTGTATCTATTAATTAGGTAAAATTTGTTTGTTTCCTTTTTATCTTTAGGAAAGTGGGTTTAGTGTCCAATAAGGACTTTATCTGTTTCCTTTTATCTTTAGAAAAGTTTGAGTCGTATTCTGTTAGTATCTTTGTTAGCCTATGGGTATAAATATGTAAGCCCGAGGTTCATGTCATTTTTATCACACGATCAATACAACTTCGGCGCATCGCCACCTTTTTACTTTCGTCTTCTTCGGCGAGTTCATGCCCTTCCCGCGAGGGGTAAGTCTCGTTATGGCTGCCTGCGCTGTCGGGGCTAGGGCTACGACGTTTTGATCTCGTCAACGTAAGCACCTACTATCATATATCTTAGTCAATATGGTTTGGCGTCTTGATTTCATCGTATCGGCCGAGATTCGTTTTAGGATTTACGCCAGTATCGACTAAATCGCCTTGCTAGATTAGATTGGCTAAGGTATCCACCACCCCGAAAATCAGTCGAGGGCTTGATTGTCTAGATCTTGCGTTTCTTTTCATACTTGGTGCCGCTAAGTCGTGATTAGAACCGTAATCTCTAGCCTGCTTGTCGATTGCCAATAAGGGTTTTACCGCGGTTTCAGCCGGTGAGTTATCTGGACGTTGCATCGGCCCAAGAGTTTTACATATAGATTGGATCTGGCCGATGACAATAAAGTATTTATTGTTTATCTGCTTATTGAGAGTTTATGCCATCGAATCTCTGGCCGATGTGTGCTTTAATCTTCGGATCAATATTTATTTCATGTTTGGATTATGCTATATCACATTGCTATATCATCATGTTATCACCGGCCAATCGATTGTTTTGGCTATCGGCCTATTGGCCGATACGTTTTTTCCCTATCGGCCTGGCCGATAGACCTTCTGTTCTGCTATTTTGCATATCTTGTCAGTGGCAGGTCAAACTGACTGGCACGCCCGCGCTTCATCAATTTTAGGACCTGCACTGGAGCTAAGCAAATCTCTCAGGCCTTCGTGTGTCCGCACGCCGGATCCACATCGGCAATACGGATTTGGCGTCAACACAAGTATACTGTGGCACCGACGATTCCCATAGTCTACAAATATCGTTGGCGGGTACAACCTGTAGATAGTGCTCCGTCAAGATCCTTGGATTTGGTGTAGCGATCGCTAAGGCGCATCGTCCCTGCACGGTTGTAGTCGGGTTGTTGGCTTCTTCTCCTTCCAATCGACTTATCCACTTTCATCGAAAGATTGGAACACCCGAGATATTTGGTAACTGAGTTCAGCCAAAGCTTACATCTTTGATGCTTTGATTATGAGTGGTCCTCCCTAATCAACATAGCACTTAGTCGCTATGAGTCCATGACCTCATCACCGTTCTCTCTCTGCATGTCTACGCTATATTATCGTCGTCATGGTTACATTGTGGTATCACCCTATTTATATAAAGAGTGGTCAGGTTACAGAGTTCGACTCAAACCTCACCCTTCCTATCTATTACAACTCAAAAGTCCAAATCCAAATGTAATCAATTATGACTTATGTTTGACACCTATTCTAACGCACGCTTCAATGCTGTCCGTGACACAACCACTTCGGAACCACGCAACGTGCGGCTGTGCTAGTTCACACGCCGCGCATATCAGTCGCATCCTCCTCGACATTGCCTTACCTATGTCAACATTTTTTTTATCCATGGCAACGACATTGACTCTGGCAAGGCGGTGCTTGCTGAACCTGAGGCCTGTGTGGCTATGCACCAATATGTGCCTAATTCGTAAACAGTGGTTGAGAGGTAGGAAGCATGGAATAACTAGAGAGGCTGGAGGGGGCTTCAGCGTGACAGTGGAGGACGATATATAGACATCTAGTGAAGTTTTTGCGGAAGCTAACATTAGGAATAACGTCGTTGAGAATAGGCTGGATGTTGCAACTTGCAAGTCCTTAGAATTGGAGTCAACGTTGTTGCATGCTTGGCTTCAGAAATAGTGCATACAATTTTGTGATCTGGGACTTTGGGTTTGGTAGAACTCAGTTCATCATTTATTAGAAGTTTTCACCTAGGTTTTTACACCAAGCGAAACAAAAAAGTACGTAGAAAGCAATGGTTCAAACAGATTAAGAAATACCTATTGTGAAATCTTTATCCAGGTATGTCAAAAACTCCACCACAGTGCTCCGAAACAACAGCCAATTGGAGCACAACAGTATAACTTCTATAGGACTATAGTACTATAGAGACAAGATATACTCCCTCCTTTTTTTTTACGTTGGTTAACTCATAATTGAACTAGTCACCATCAAACATTTGGGGAAGAAGGTAGTATGTCGCAATAATACTAGATAAGCCAGCCAATAATCATGCAGTTGTGGAATTTGATAGGTGGCCTCTTCTAGAATTAATACATTTTTTCTAATTGAATTGAGTCGAACTATATTATGTAAAATCGAATCTTACAAAATTCCAATGCAATTCTCGTGTTTAAAAAGACATATCCTGTAATATTCAAATAAAATTAATAGAGATCAACCACTACACAATTATGTGTGTTTTGTTATTAGAAACATTTCTATTAAACTTTCAATATAGAAAATCTAGACATGAGGGATGGATTTCATTGCGCTTAAACAAAAAAATTCTGTCAAATTATACCACTTCTTATACACTGCAGAGCAATTCTCTAGCTTCTATGGCTAGAGTTAGACTCTTTGTTTGGATTAATTATTGGAACAATGAAATTGACCATTTGATTGTACTCCAAACCTAACTTATTGTTTACTTTAAGAAAGAGAACGGCGTTTTATCCTTTTCCATGTCATCACTCAGGAGACCACATGATGTGATCGCAGCATGTTAGACAGGATGACTGGATGACTGGATGAGTTGGTTACTAAAAGCAAATGCCTCACTAAAACCTTCTTAGCGTGGTGTTTGAATGTCCTGAAGATGAAGATAAAGATGAAGATTAAATGTTTCACGTAAAACAAGACGATATTAACGTGTGATTAATTGAGTTTTAATTATTACAAACTTGAAAAATGGATTTATTTGATATTTTAGAGCAACTTTCATATAGAAAGTTTTCGTACGAAACGTACCGTTTAGCAGTTTGAAAAACGTGTCACGAATATTCAAAACATTATCCTCCGCTTTCAGAGGAAACTTTATCCTTTTTCCACTACTATGCTGCCAACATGATCTGGTCCATGTACAGGCATAGTACGCATCTTTTACCTTTTGAAAGTGGGGAGAGTACGGGTGCCTTTTGATAATCAATATCAATGGTTGGATCAAAGATGGACGTAGGAGATTCGTTGTCGGCAAGTAGCATACGCATCTTTTCGGCGATAAACTTTCAGTTTTTGATCTGATCCATCGGTTCCTTAGATCCAGCGACTGAGATGATGGAGCAGTAGCAAGATGCTGAACCAATATAGGTACCATTGCACATATTATTAAGACAAAGACTTGACCATACTGTAGCATCATCCTTTTGGGTCCTTAGCTCTGAAGCAAGGCTAACTTTCCATGATTCCATCCCTCATGCATATTAATAGCTAGGTACATGGAGCAGATGGCAAACTAGAGGGAATCAGAGTAGCAACAGATCACACAGAAGGTAGGGTTTCCATGGGGAACATCCTCAAGTGCTTTATCGGTTGCTTCGACGGAGAAGACGAATTAGATGGTCACTTCCCCAACAGCTACCCTCTGGCCTCAAGTCTCCACTACCACCCTCTGCAGCCGGCTGACCTTCAAGTGCCGTTGTCACCGCCACCACGACCAAGGCAGCAGCAGCAGCTGCCACCACGGCCGGCGCCTTCTCTACGTTACCATCATGGAGTCCCTCTGCGCACAGTAGAGGTCACCGCTCAGGGTCCTGGCTTTCTCAACTTGGAATTTACATCTACGGTAATTTAATTATAATTCATTGTAACATAATTTTCTACGCATATACACTAAGGCTCGACACCTAAGAAGTGTGATACTTCTAATTTTGAGAAACCCATAGCAAATAACCTAACATGTTGCTCACTACACATACTCGCAATTTTTTGCTGTACCAGTTGAACTAAACATTTGTTGGTAATTCCAAGGTTGTTACCTGATGACTTTGGAGTCCATAGTTTACTTTAACAAGTCATCAAGTTTTACACATAACTATTTTGGTTATAGTTAAAAATTGTGTTCCTCAAAATAAATCGCTATCGTAGTATTCTAAACCAATATACTGGTGGAATTTTCAATTGAGTTATTTATTTCTGGAGAACTAAAGATTTACACCCTCCCCACCCCCAAAATAAAGGGTCATTTATTTCGAGAACATAATTATTTCTAAAGTATTTCCCTCCAAATAAATAGCTATCATAGTAATGCAGTAAAAGAAGATTCAAATTGCCACTTTTACTTGTGCAGAAACGGAATAAAATGATGGTGTTGAACCATGAGTTGTGATCTTGATTTAAGAACAATTATGAGCACCATTTTCCCTAGCGTGATTTACTATGTGAATGTGTTAGGGCATGTACAAAATAAAGTCTGATATGCGCTCTTAGTTAATACATATCACTATCCTCCTATAATAGTTGAGACAATAATACGTCTTAACCATTAATGTACCAAAATAATTGTTTATTACCCTTATTTTCTTTTCTCCACCCCGATGCAATAAAATTTCCTTTAATAAATGATAAGAGTGGTTGTACGTAGCAACAATGTTTTCTTTTCTTTCTCTATCATCTACATCATCAAATTTACTTGTATGACAACAGATAAAGCCTTAAACACCGTTGTGTATGTCCTTTGCTGGGTTAGTCATAAAGTCTATGTCACTTCAACTTTTTTAGAGTTTCGTCCTTTTTATTATATGCCTTTCAGACTTTTCTCCTTTTTTTCGGGACCTTATCTTCTTAAATTTTGCTTTATACAAGGTTCTCTCTGTTTTCTTCTGGGGATTTTCTTTTCCTTTTTTTATTTTCTAGTGCTAATTTATACTCCTTTCATCCTAAATTATAAGGCCTATATTTTTTACATGGTTTTTAATAACATACCTTGGCCATTAATTTGTTCCATGTTATGTTTTCAATAAATATGAAATTAGCATTACATAAAAGTACTTTAAAATATGAATCTAGTGATATAACATGCATAATATTTAGTATAGAGATGGTTAGTATAATCATTAGTGAAAAGTCACTGAGTTTGATTTTTGTAGAAAAAAGGGCGACCCATAATTTGGGACGGAAGTACTATGTGTCGGTTGGAAGACAACATCACAAATTAATTACCATGGAACGTTGTATTACCTCTTGGCAACCTTCTCAATTGCATGTTTTCGCCGCTACCTGTGCAAGATAGGGTAATTCCAGTTAATTTCTACAGGAAGATATTGTGGAAACAACCTAACTACTCCCTCTATTTTATATTATAAGTCATTTTGATTTTTCTAGCCAAATATTTTTAAGTTTGATCAAGTTTATAGAAAAAATATAATAATATTTTCAATACAAAACAAACATATTATAAAAATATATTTAATGTTATATTTAACAAAACTAATTTGTTGTTGTAGATATTGCTAAATTTTTTACCATAAGTCAAATCTAAACAAGTTTGACCAAAAAAAATCAATCAAAGGGAGGGAGTATATGTTTACATGCATAGTGGTAAAACAAGCCACAAAGATGACTATTGTTTAGCAAATATCGAATGCATCTCTCTGTCAACAATATACATGTTGGATGTGTGTTAACAGAGGATAGAGCAATGGTGAGTACTAGACCAAAGTAATGTTAAATCATTGAACATGTGAACAAAATCTGTCACAAATCAACCAAGGCCATGTTTTTTTAGCTTATTGATCGGATTATTTTCTTCATGTTTTGAAAACTACGTTTTTTAAAAAAGAATCTTTTTCTACTGCATTGTTTAGACCACTTATTTAAGCTATTTGGTATGTTTATTTTAGAAATTATATAATTTATTGCTATAATCGAGTAGAAAATCCATGACAATATCCCGCTTAATAACCTAGTGAAGTTCTGCCCCAGTACGTAATAGATCCTCCAGTAAAAAAAATTATGAAGTATGACTTTTTTATGGTCTTCAAGGTACTACCTTCATTTATAATGACACCATTGACCTTCTAGACATGAAGTTTATTGAAGAAAACTATGTAAGTATTACAGTGACTTGTTTTATCGTTAAAGATATTTTAACAATGACTTTGCATATTTGCACTAAATTTATGAATAAGGAGACTAGTCAAACATCAAATCCAAAAGTCAACATCATTGTGTATTAAGAAATGGAGGGAGTACAACTTTATCCATAACTCGATATCATAACTTTTTGTTATAAAAGATAGAACTAGTATAGCACACCAGTTCATTGTATACCTTATACAGCAAGCCCAGAACAAAGTGGGATTGGAGTGAAATATTTACTTGCTGCGTGGGTATATCTGGTAGTTTTTTTTAGTTAGGGAATGTGGTACATTCTACAATGTCCCCTGCTTATGATTAAGCGCTACCTTTATGAAAATTTATAGAACCCAGTAGGTTTATGATATGATATTATGAAAGTATTTTTCATGACAAATATACACATACCAATTTTATGTTTTGAAACTAAGTAATCTATAATTTATTGATAGTGTTTTTTTAAAAGTTAAAAAAAGTCAAATGCCATGCTCTAGACACGAGGGCGTATCTGTACTAACAAATACTTATTCTTTCCAATTTGACAGAGTTCAACCATTTTTTCCATGTCAACTATAAAGTTGATTGGTTTATCCATACATACAAAAGAATTGCCAAAAAATTACAGAGGGAATTAGGTTTGTGTTCAACAGTTCAATGACTGCATGCACAGAAAAGCACATGGCCCGAGTTGGTTACTTTCTCTTGAATTAATGTCAGGTTAAATAATACAAAGAATAAATTTTATAAAACTACTATCTTGGGGATAATGGAAAACCAGGTTTTAGAAGAATGCCTCCCCCGGGCGCAACCAGGTTTTAGGAGAATGCTTCCCCCGGGCGCCAGATGCCAAGGGAAAATATCAGGTGTTTGAGATGTTGTGCCAGGGTCGTGTTAATCACTGGATTTCTCATACCGCACAAGCGCAACTACCTTATTCTCTCTCTTTTCTTGCTAGCTTTATCTCAACTGCCACAGTACCACCAAAGTCCATTCGTTCATGCGTGCATGAATGGCTTCATGCTAACCACATGAATACACGCATTAAGAGCTATTACTAGATTTCAAATAACTATTAATCAAATGATTTATTCGGTCAACAATCAGATTATACCCTTATATTCAGTGAAATTAAATCTTTAAAATAGTGTCAGATTATTATATTCTGATGGAAATGATATCAATGTTTCAATCATTAAACTTTGTTGTTTCACATGTCAGTGTCAATGTTCTAACTGTAATTTAACTATGTTTTACATTTAAATTTTTGTGTTGCAATGAATTTTTTTTCCGAATGTTGCATACGGTGTTATTTGAATGTTTCAATAAGCATTTCCTAATGTTTTACTAGTTCTTCTTGCAATGTTGCATATGCACATGGTACTTTTTAGATGTTTCGGTAAGTATCTTTACGATGTTTCACTAGTTACAATTTAATATTTCATGTCTAATATAAAAGTGTTTCAATTAAAAATATAATCATATATTGTTTCGTCGTGTGAAATATAATAATGTAATATCTTGTTGTAAAGATTTAATTGTCACAAATATAATGGTGTAATCGGATTACAAATCGGATAGAAATTTAGAAGAAAAAATGATTAAAACTCTCGCTAAATATATTATTAGAGAAGGATGAAAGGTATATATGCTACAATGTATATGAATGCATTGTGTACGCTCTCCGAGACGCTTTAGTAGGCATGCATGGCTCTCCATGTGCTTTAGTAGGCATGCATGCAGAGTTGCAGACAATAGCCTTCTCTCAGGTCTTAGGCACAACAGTTTCATGAAACCGTATATTAATTTTTGTCTACATGATATATTTGCCTATAGTATTTCTATATAATACTTATACAAAATATTGGTAGGTTTGTGAAGGACCCAAGCATCACATTACATCATCCAGGAAAACAGACCTTAACCGGTAGGCATCAGATCCTACCATCTTTTTTGTTTGATGAATTTTGTAATAGTTGCAACATTTACCACATATACATAGTGACACGTATATATCTGAGTTATTTTGTAATTGTTTTAATTAGAAACAAACCATCCTCCAACTGACTTATTTTGCAGATCAAAGAATTTTTCACCAAGCTAAATAGCCGTTGAGGCAGCATTGCAGTGGTGGTTCTGTTTGCCTCTCATTAGTGCCTGTAGAAATGGTTCATACATCAGAATAAATTGTGCATGCAATTCTTCTTTCTCTCTGTACAGTATAAAATCATTTGTATCGACATTTATTTTTCTTTTTTCAAATTATTGAGTAAAAAATAATTCATGTCTGGGTTCAGCGAATTAAGGAATTTCTAATGATTCATACTATGTGTACATGCACCCATACATAGGTGTATCGATGAAAAAGACCATGGCAGCAGTAATACCTCCTACTACTGGCTCACCAAGAGCAAAGATGACCATGTAGTAAACCCTCGGATCAAGCGGCCACCTCGGCCCCCTGGTGGGGTAGCAGCCCTGGAGCATGACCTTCTCCACTTCATGATAACCATTAAGGTTAGTGTCTAATTATAGTCTTTGTACTCTAACTATGGTACTTTAAGTTATCCATTTTACACGAAACAAACATACAAATACAAACAGGTTACAATATGAATATCGGTCCACTCAAATGTGATTTTAGAGGAAGGGTGCAATGTTATTACAACCCTCCAACTTAAATAACAAAAATAACACTTAGCATTAATAAGTACAATCACAAAACTAGTAACTCAATACAACCATTAATTAATATATAAATTCTAAATACAAATAAGCTAAAATTCACGGAGCTGTAGAAGCTCTACCGATCCATGGTTTCTGGTCGTCAACCAAATATATGGTTTTAAAGTCAGCTTTTCCTGCCCCTAATTTAATTATTATATTTTAAAAGTGCTTAACTGAATCACGTGTGGTATTAAAATTCCCAAGGTCACGTATTTCTTCTTCAATATGCTGTATGTGAAATATTTCTTTTGTTATTAGAGTCTGTATCCATGTCTTACGGCAATATATTGATCTTGCTGTTGACAGTTTTGCCTTCTACATTCCTACAATGCGGAAGAATATTTTGTTTGTGACAAGTTTTTAAGGGAATTTATATTTGTGATATTTAGGTTCCTGAAGGGCTTGCACAACATGTTACATCACCCGTGAAGGCACAGGTTAGATGGTAAGAGAACATTCAAATTTAACAGCTAATGACCTTACTTTTCCAATAACCATTATATATTTGGTATACGGAACTCATTAATTCGAAAGCTTCTTTGATTCCTATTGTTCAATATAAAAATCTAATTAGCCACTAAAAGCTGGTACTCCGATTGCTATAAGGTGCAATACCCTTTTGAAAATATCTAATAATTTTTAGCAATTGAACTATCACAATTATCACTGCTGTCTATCTAGTTTAATGAGCGCATCGATAATTTTTTTGAAACAAATTTGTACTCTGTTTTACTGGTATAAATTTATATAGGTTATAAGTAAATGAATTTACATCTTGTAGTTTTCTTTTCAGAATTTTAATTCAAAATTTATTTCGGCCACATCATCTTCCATGAGACACATTACCCAAACACTTGTAAAAATAATTTTCAGTCTTTTTAACTGGGGACAATATTCTTAGTTAAGGGCCATTCTTCTATAAACAAATTTTCTAACTAAATTAAGATAATAGTTTTGCACTTTTACTTTTGATAGGTATAGGAAAATATTGGCTGCATACAAGGATATAAAATCTCCACCCAAGGAATCGGCAGATGCTACGGTGTTAGTTGCTACAGCTTTGAGAGGGACCGAACGAACTAATTTGGAGGTAACTATTTGAAGGTATTAGCATAGTTGCAAAATTCATCTACGGATGAAGCAAGTAAAAAATATTATTTCAAGGCATGTTGTTTCTCTACTTGTTAAACAACTGAAGTACAATTTGTTTACATGTTTTTGTCCATTAATTCATTCAGTCCAAAATATGGTATCAACACCTACAAAATTATAATGTCATATGAAAGTTCCTTTAAATATGAATCGAATAATAGCACATGCATGACACGAAACATTGTTAGTTAATTTAATTATTACTCAAAGGACGCAAATGTTGATTTTCGTAAAATTGTATTCTGAAAATATATTTCAATTTTTGGTGATGCATATAGTACATACAGATATCACGAAATTTCATAAAGGGCATTGTAGATTGTTCGCATTTCCTGGGACAGTCCAAATTGGTTTGGATAGGCTAAATACACTATAAAATTGTGCACATTTAACAAAGAAAATGTAAGTAGATAAAAATATTTTTTTCCCACGGATCATAAGTGAATGTGTACATATGCCTGGTTTGCCTTTAGGGGAATATTGTCAGTTAAATAAACCGTTGATCTCTCTGCTTTGCCATTCTCTTTGTATCAACTCAAAAGCGTAATTTTGGATGATATCAACTCAGAACATCATCTGTTAATTGTTGATGATTTTCCAAAACTTTGGACTGCAAATGACATTTTTACTTAGTATAGAAACCAGTTGCCATAGTTTCATTTTTATCGAGTAACAGTTTTGTGAATCTTCATATATAATTCACTTTTCAGATTAACATTATAACAGGGCAATGTGGACATATTTGATATATTCAGTATCCACTCGGCCAAACCCCATGCTCACGACATGTTCTTCAAATTGATTGATTTGGAGGGAGTCAGAGACTACCACAGAATCCTTCTATAGTCACCCTGGTGACTATCGGCACCAAAGTGCCATGGCAGTTTCTAAGACCCCTAGTATAATCTCCTGATCATATAATGCCCCCATTTACGCTCCGTCGAAAAATCTATTTTATTAAAATTCTATATTCAGTGTATTTAGAATTTTATGGCAAAGACCTCGATTGATTCGTTTTCTTCTGAATCCAAAAACGTGACCATGATATTTTCTCCTAAAATTAAATTCTTATGATTCAAATTTTTCCTCCTAAATCATTCCAAAGATTCATATGGTTGAAATTTCGATTTCAGAATTTTTGATCGTGTCGATAAATAATCTCCTTTCCATCCATAGGGTCTAAAAATATTTATTTTTAGGCTTCTACCACCAGACAAATATTTCTCAAAATCAACGGTCGTTTCTCCTGACGAATTTAATTGTGCACCGACGGAACCGGCAAAAGCCAAGTTTTTTCTCCAATCATCCTTTTCCAAATAAAATCCCCGTATTCGTATTTTGGAATCCAAATCACGTCCTAAATCATTTCTCCAATTTCTATCCATTCCAAATCATTTTGTTTAAAGCTCTACTCGTTCCATTCGTTGCGACCTATTCTCAGAAGCCAAAACCCCTCCATCCCAATTTCTATTTATCAAATATCCCAAACAAATCATTAGAATTCACAGTCCAGTTACAATCCTTTTACAAAGTTCAAAATTGTCTACAGCGCACGAGCAAAGCAACAGACAGACCGCGTACCTACACACATTTTTTTTCTAATAAACAAAATGTGCATGTTCACCCTTTTTACCCATGCCTGCATACACATCCCTCCATTCCACCTCCCTACATCCTCACTGCCAAGCCATGACAATTTGCAAGTTAAGCACCGCTCTACCTCCTCATTAAGACAAACAGGACACCTTTCCACCTTCCTCGCTGGGAAGGTAAGCACCGTCCCACGTCTTCGGCTGAGCAAAGCACGCAGTGGTAGGAAAGTTGTAGAGTGAGAGGAGAAAACACCGATCGCGCCATCCACCGTCCCCTACTTCCTCATGACAATCTCATCGTGCTCTCTGTCCAGTGCTCCATTACATCATGCCAAGAGAGCATAGAGGTAGCAGTCCACACCGAAAACAAGCGTCGCGTCCACACCGTCTCGCATCGGCCGCTATCCTCGCTCTCCTATACCGCCCTGCTAATGGCGTCAACCGAATAGAGCAGTCGGCCCTGCTTGGCCGAGCCGCCTTCCTCGCCATTCGCTGGTCGTGACGGCTATAAAAGCCGTTGCGACCATCGTCTTCCTCCCTTGGCCTCCAAGCTTCACCACCACTCCCACTGTCACGCGCTTTCTCCTCCCGACCGGACCGCCCGAGTCGCCTACCCGGCCGTTGTCCAGCCAAGCTACCCCGGCTGGTGCCACCCTGGCAGTACCGACACCGTCTCGGCCTCCTCCCTGCCGTCGGCCGGAGCTGCCAAGCCCGGTCGCTCTTGTCTGCGCACCGCTGCTCCTGCCTACGCACGACCGTGCCGCCCGGGCCGAGCCACCGGCGCCCCAACCTCCTTCCTCGTCCGGTCACCGTGCCCGCCCATCGTCCCGCGATGGCGCCGCGCCGTCTCCTGCCGTGACCGCCCACCATCGCCCGACGCCCGCGAGCTGCGCAGCGCTGGCCCGGCCGCCGACGCCCACGCTGGGCCACGGCCACACCGCGCGCTGCCAACCCATGCCTTGCCGTGCCGCCAACCGGCGCCATGCCGCACGCCGTCGCCTCGGCCACCGTACCCCGCGCGCCGTCCCGCGCCCCCCTTGTGCCCCCCCTCCTTCTCGGGAGAAAGAAGCAGAGAAGAGAAAGAAAGAGAGAGAAGAAGAGATAAGAAGGAGAGAGAAGAAGGAGAAAAGAAAAGGAAGAGAATAATTGTGGGACCCACTCTCTTAATCCCCTCCACCAAAGTCCAAATCAGGTCCCTTTACATCACAGGCCCTCTTTCTAGAAGTCTATATATTCTCCCTCTACCTTTGTCGGGCCAAGCCTAGAAGATTCCTCCATAAAAGTCTATAATATGTCCTCAAGTTCAAATTTCGGGCCGAGCCCACCAGGCCGCCCCTCTTCTCACCAAGTCCATATTGTATTCCTCTACACCCAAGCCCATCCTTGGAAGTCTATATTTCACTCCTCCTTTATCTCTGAGCTAAAGCCCAAACCCACCTGAGACAAAGTTCGAAATACCTCCCTCTCAAGATCATAGCCAAGGAATATCCTTGGGAATATTCCTTTCCAATTTAATAAATCCTTTTTCCACATTTCAAAAAATTATTAATCTCCCAAAATTTCATATCTCTCTAACCGTAAGTCCGATTGACTCCATTCAACTTTCATAATTTTTCTAAAATTGAGACCTATCCAATGACACTATTAGTTTATAATAGTTATTATTTACTTTATAGGATTTTGGATGTTTTTTCCTTTTCGATCGCGTATTAAACGTTTCGGAGATGCAACGGACGCGGATTTTCTCGAAAACTTGAAGACCAACAATAAGGCAAGCTTGCATGCTAAGTGTACACAATTGTGTTGTTTACAAGATTGCATGCTTAGCGTACACAATTAATCTGATCGGCCATCGGTCTACAAGCACACGACTGACGGACCAACCTATGTAGTTGCATTACTTTATGTAGGACCTTGTTAAACTTAACCCTTATTACTTCACCACAGCAGTACCTTGATACTTGCACTCTCTGGGTGCAGGTGTCCTTTTGCACCATTTGTTTATATCAGGTTTATACATGGTTATCAATTTGGAAAAATTTGGGCTGTGAAAGGTTTATAAAACCCGACTCGGCGAGTCGATGACTTTGAAAATAAAAAGGTTTTATGGGAGAAAACTTGCGGTGCGAATCCTCTCTTGTGTGGTTTGGTTTCGTAGTCGCGTATAAGTACCGATTCCTTTGGGTTTTACATCCGAGCATCTCACAGTACGACCACACGGGTAGAATGGGATGCCCATAGATGAGTAACTAGCTGAAACATAGGTGTCTAGCATGTTGGCAGTTGAGGAGCACCAGTATGGTGGAGTATACGTCAATCTCCTGCAATGGGGATGTGTTGGGGTCCATATGGTGGGGCCTAAGTAGATGAGAGCCTGACCTTAGCCTGATGCTTGGTGGAGAGATTTCACCCTGTGACACAGGACATTTATGGGTTGGCTAGGAAAGGCCTTGTCACGAACTTCCGGTACCGGCCAGTTTCGGTGTAAGCTTCGTGTCTTGTGAGAAAAATATACAGTGTCTGCAGAGGTTTAATTGAACTATTCGAACAGCCGTGCCCATGGTCAAAGGCGAATGTGAGGTGATTCCCATATCGTAGATTTGTTTTTAAAACTTACTTAATAAATTGGTTCATGGGATAGGAACCGTTACTAGAATCTTTTTTTGTGATGGACGGCCAGCCTTCATGGTTGTGAATAGGCCTGTGTGACCTAGGGTGCCGTTTAGCACCATAGGGCCGAGAGGGCTGGACCCGGTGTCGTTAACCTTGAGACTTGGTTAACGGATGGTTGTTGGAGAAAACGTTGGTTTATATTTTGGAAGTGAAAAGAAACTAATAGAGAAAAAAGATGTTATAAATACTAAATTTGGCTTTTCTGCTTGAGTTGTTGCAAAGCAACTCGTGGATGGATTGAGGTGAGATGCTTCCTTCCAAAGGAAAAGTTTATTTTGAAACCACACTTAGACCCTTGAAAAGTGTTTTAAAAATAAATGTTTTGCCAAATAAACTCAGTCTTTCTTTGAAGCTTGCATGTACACATTTCCTAGTGGCTTGCTGAGTACAAAAGTACTCAATCCCCTATTGTTGTTGTTTTTCTCCCTTTGGCTTAAGTTTAGGAAGAAGATGAAGGTTGAAGTTTCGTCCCTAAACCCAATGTACTGCCGATGGATTTGGTGTCCTAACTTTGCTAAGTTTCGATATTGCTGACTCTGATTGATGGTTGCAACTCAGGGATTACCCGAAGCTGCAACATAAAGGTATCTTATATTTATTTAAATCTTGCATTGATTAATCATGTTATCGTTGGCACCAGCATCGTTATCCTGGGACTGGTATCTGTTTCACGGTTCCGTGGGAAAGCGGTTCGCCATTCCCATGCGGCATGCCCTCCTCAATGCCATTTGTACGGTGGCATAGGGGCGGGGTGTGACAGATCAGTAGGAGCATGTAGGAATGCTGACCACTACATAACCCGCAGGCTTGAAGAGGTTCCCTTAATTCACTTCGCGTGAGTCGCACACAGTGCATTGCTTATGTCTGGGGAGATCATATCCGTATAGAAGGGGAACACGGAATGACTTTAGGTTTTGTTGATGTGTTGCGTAATGATTTTATTGAGAAGATCGTGCCACGGTATTTTTTCACTCATGACAAGGTATCCATGCCAAGTGTTAAACCGATGGCTTTAGGGGGTATTCATGTTTGGCCTATGCCAGCTCTGACTGAAATATTTGGGGATGATTATGTATTGCAATTTGGTGGAGGAACTTTAGGACATCCTTGGGGTAATGCACATGGTGCACAACCAAGCAATCACTTAAGCCATTCACAATCCATGGTAGGAGAAGTTCTTTCACTTTGTATGATTAAACAAGTGAGTCTTCCGATTCCGTAGCCTCTAGTGAAGCAGCATTTACGCAAGTAGGACTATGCTATTCCAAGAACAATCACAAAAGCTGTGCATGTTTATGGGAAAAGGAGGATACCAATTATGATTCACCACTGCCGCCTATTCCTTGTCTATCAATCAAGAATTGACATAGATAAAGAGCTGATAGTTAATGTGAGTGATGCACAGGGGAAAGCGCTATTATGCTCCATTAATTTTCAATGAATTTTGTTTGATGCCCTACCGAAATTTTTGGTAGTGCTAAATTCTAGGCAAGTTTTGGCACTATGTGTTTTTCTAGAGTAAATTTGTCTAGTTAATGTTTTGTTTGTGAAAGGACCTTGATGTTGTCTAGAAAGGGGGTGAATATTCATTTAAAACTTTTAAGTAAATGTGGAAGCTAAACTTTTTGGATATTCAAGAATATTTTCGGATATTTCAAAAATCTTATATTTACAAGCAAGCTAGCAAGGCAAGCAAAAGGGAATAGCGACACAAGAAATAGATGGTTTGCACAAATAGTGACTAAACTACTAACGACACCAAATAGCAAAGCTAGAGGAGTGAGAGGGAGATTTCACCGGGATTATTGGAAGTCAATGTGTTACCGATGTTCAAATCCTCGAGATGATTCTACTCTCCATTCAGGAGCTCACAATAAGCCGGATCTTTTCTAACCCTATCCTTGTGAGGTTGCACAAATGTACTCCTTTCACTAATGGTATCTCTTCCTATTTGTAGGTGAGATCCAATGTTCACAAAATCCCTCGGCATACCACAAATAAATCGGTATCTGGAGATTGACTCCTAGCAGTCTAGGTGTCCTCAACCACCAAGAGTAACAAATGAAACAAAAATTTCTTAGGGATGAATCGAGTGCTAAACAAATCTTCACGAAGTCAACACCTAGCACTCAAACAAACTCAAATCAACAACTCTCTCACACACACATGAAATCCAAGCTTGTAGATCTGTGGAGAGGAAGAAGTGAGAAGGAAGATTCAAAAGTGAATCTCAAGCAAAGCAAGCCAAGGGTATAAAATATGCAATGGAGCCAGCAACCTTGACTTAGCGCTAGAGGGGGCTATTTATAGCCACTGCCTCAGATCTGCCCGTTGGAGGCAAAGATTCTATTTTTCAGAAATTCTGAAACCATTTTCGTACAAGTCCGAAAAACACCAGTACCTAGTTTCAAGAGCAAAATGTCATTTTTTGAAAAATCCAAAAATCACTTTAGTACATGTCCAAAAATCAAGTCCGAAAATCTCTTTAGGACAAGTCCAAAAATAACTAGATCCAAAACTTCCATGCATAGTCATTTTTGGAAATTCCGAAAATCAAGTCCAAAAATTACTTTAGGACAAGTCCGACAATAACCAGATCCAAAACTTTGATACACATTCATTTTTGAAAATTCCAAAAATCATTTTCGGACAACTCCGAAAATTTCCAGAACCGAGTTTGGCTTCACAACCATTTTCGGAAAATACGAAAGTGATTTTTGGATAAGTCCGAAAGTGACCAGTACCAATTTCTCAGTTCTTACATACTTTCAGATTTTCGAAAATGCATTTTGGACAACTCCTAAAAACACTAGAAGAGAAATTTAGATTGAGAACCACTTCGAAAAAAAATAATTTTTGAGCACCCAACTCATTCCTAGACATCAAGGCAATATCTCCCTTAATAGTATGACATTCTTACCAACTCAAGAGCAAATAGAAAAACTATACCAATACGGATACTTTTACGCCATTTCTTTCATTGCCTTGATCAATAGTAACATGGAATTTGACTTGTTGTACATCAACGAATCACATTCTCTTGATCTTTCGACATTTCGTCTTGCTCTTCTTCTTTACTAAGGGTTGATCCTCAGCAATTTGTGACATCCTATGACCTCGATCAGTTCGTCAGTATTCGCCCAAGCACTTACTCCTTCACCACTGCGTTGGGCTCTTCAGCGCCAAGCCTCCGCTTGCCTTTCTCCCACACATGGTCCATCGTGTAGCCAAGCCTTGCCAACCCTTCACCGACTCTTGCCATCTCCCATCACTTGTAGCCTTGGATCATAATGAAACCTCGTTGTATTGCATCTTCTTCTTTGTCATCTTCATCGGCTCTTTATCAGACTAATCCTTGCTTATACACTCAATAAGCGCATTAGTCCTTTAATCGTTTGTTATCAATTAACCAAAACCCGCTAGGGGCATAGATACTCTTTCAGTTTGCTACCAATACGAAGCCAAATCTTGCTAAGGTGAGAATAGAATTCTAGAATGTGACCGAATCGATCTTGGGCAACACCAATTATTTCACTTTAATTCAAACTACCCCAATTCCTATTACAGTTGCCAACAAATTGGTAGAGCATATATTGGTATCAATGCAAAACTGCCCTTCCAAAACATTATTATGCCTTTTGTCAATGTAAATGAGCAAATCTGCAAAAATTCTCACACACGTCTGCTGTTTATACTTTGTAATACCAAAGGATATTTGTAAGACAAATAAATTGTGCAAAATCCTTAATCATCCAGGATATTATTTGGATTTAATGTTACAGTTGGCATAATAGTTCAACTTATGGATTCTATAACCATGGGAACAATGTTTGTTTCGGTCCACAGGGTGTTCTTGCATTTTATGGCTTTCCAATTCCTACAATCTCCAAAGAGGCATCAGAAAAGCATCCATCGTCAATACCAAAGGGTGTTCTGTTCGTGCTAAAAACATTGCCGGTCGGATTTCACACGATTTATCACCAGCATCATGTGTTTCGAGCAATTGAGTAAAATAATGATTCTCACAAATTAATAATTTCATCAGGTTAACGCAAAGCGCATAGTAGATGGTGATGGCTTTACTGCTTACGTCGACACACTGAATCCTATAGAACTGCGTGAGGATTGCAATTCAAGCTGTCAAGCCCCCAACTGTATGAAGCAAAAATTGTGGGACAAAAGAGCAACTGATCTACAAATGAGTCTCGAAAATACTGGACAAAAGTATGTAAACTGAACTTCCCCTCTTCTCGGTATATATCATTGATCAGGGGAGAACAAATGCATTTGGGTTTCAGTATTATGATATACTCCTATAGTCACCAATCTCTGCCAGAACAAATGCATTTGCGCATTCGGTTTTCAATATTCTGATACATAGTCAGTTTTGATTAAGTGGGATTTAAACTTCTCAGGAGAATGAAGAGAACCTATCGAAAAAACCAAACAAAACTACAATAATAATATGCTTATACAATATGTTATTTAAAAAAAATACAACAGCAGACGCTCCTACTGCTATATGTATAAGGGCAAATAGTTCTATGTATTATATACAAGAGCATAGTATGTACAAGAAGAGACTAGGAATTATGTAGAATATGTTAAGATTGCATTTCGCTGAATATTATAATATTAACATAACTAAAAATAATCCCTACAATGAAAAACGTAATTAAAAATGCTATTATAATTGTGAAACAATTACCGCAACAGGATAAACAACATATTCTCCCTCTGGAAACCTATACAAGCAGAGTAAATTTAGCACTCACAATGATCTTGCAAATAGAATACCAATTGGATCAATTACTATTTTCTACACAACTATAAATCAAAATGTGCAAGGATTGCAAAGCAACCAATCAATGTCAGCAGCTCTGGGCCGTCTAGGTTAATTCAGTCTTGTTATGCTGTTGATTTTTTTTCCTTCGCATAGAAATTTATACATCAATTCAAATGACATATAAGCATACCATACTAATCGCTACGAGCAGGAAAATGTTCTCTGGGGGCCGTGAGATCCTCGCAAGAAAATACGAAATCAGACTGAGGTATACTCTATACACATCACAACTCAACACAGCAATTAATCAGATATACTGTGCTAAATTTGGCATGCATTGACAGGGGCATTGATGCACCGGAGATGGGCATGCAGTATGGAAAGGAGTCGCAGGATGCACTGGTGAAACTTATCGCTAGGAAGTGTGTCACGCTTCATGTTTATGGGCAGGACCAATTTAAGCGTTTCGTCTGTGATATCCATTGTGGTGGTGTGTTCATCCAGGTGGACACAAAGCCATACACCATTTGTGTTATAAGTTATTGATTTTAGTAGAATAATTTTGTTTGGATAGAAATGATGGTGAATGTGGTGTAATCTCTAATTACAGGAGCAAATGCTGGTGAATGGTCACGCATGGCATTTCAAGAACTATGACAAACGGCCACAATTTGCAAAGGTAAGAAACTATGGAGTATATAAGTATAACAATATTCATATATATTCTGCTACGTATATATATATTCCATTTTAAACTTTGAAAATTATAAATATTATTAGTACCTTTACACTCCTAAATTATTTGTCATACTAACAGTATCAAAGTAAGGGATCGTATCAATGTTGGAGAAATGATTTTTACTATCAGTTTTAAACCCTTTTTAATCCCGGTTGAAGCAACCGAGACAAAGATCGAGATCTTTAGTAGAACCGGTACTAAAGATGCATATGAAATAAAAAAATACATGGGATGTGTGATTTGAACTCAAGATCTCTCACCTCAACTCTTATACATGTTACCATCCCACCTACTACACACATCTGACTTAGATAAAGATGATTTTTTTTAACTAATCGTGGAGAGGCTAAAAATATCTTTAGTCCTGGTTGGTGTTACGAACCGGTTCTAAAAATACATCTTTACTACCGGTTGAAAACACCAATCCGGATTAAAGATCCTCCATCTTTAGTCTCGGTTGGTATTATCAACCGATACCGATACTAAAGATGCATTTTTAAGTACCGATTGGTAATACCAACCGAGACTAAAAATATTTGTAGGAACTTGAACTTTTAAAATCAATACTAAAGCATCTTTGTCTAGCCGGTTCTTAATCTAACCGAGATATTTGTGATTTTGGGTATCACGACCAAAAATCAGTTCTCTAGTGTATTATACAACTACAATTCTGTCCCCACACCAAATCAAGACGACTTCTGTTTTTTAGATGGTACTTCCTGTATAACTTTTAGTTCAAATTCAATTTGTGTGTCACCACATGTGTGAGCTTTTTTCTTCCATGTTGATTATTTGGAACTTAAAAGAACGTAGTATACCTGATATGCCACGTAATGATCCAATTTTAAACAGTAGTTCTCCACTCTGAACTTAATTTTGGAAAAAGAAACGTGTCATACTGTTGAATTTCAAATCTCGTTCTCGAACTCTATAGGCATACGGGTGTGCATATCTGTATGCATTTTCTAACCAAACTGTTCGGTTGCTTGGTCTCCCTCCAATTGTGAAGTGGGAAGAAATGGCACGAGATGCACGTCGAGGGCTTTGGGCGTATGATAACCCGGAGAAGCCGTGGGAATGGAGAAACAACAAGCGGAAGGCTTCTCAACATCACAAGTCAGGTGTACGTTCAAGGAGCTGAGATGCAGAAGTACGTCTTGTGGTCACATGGATCATCTGATCCGAAATGACATAGTTTCAGAATTGAAACTGCGGTTCTCTTAAACAGTTTGCCGCAGATGATTATGTATATATAGAACATTGTAAAAATGTATGATGTGCTGTGTAGACAGTATTAAGATTATGAAGCTCGATGTGTGTTATTGCTGCTATTTGAGTCCAGAATGTGCAAATAAATTATGCTACGGTATTGCTGTTCAAATAAGGCGACAAAAGGGTCCAGTACTATTTAACTCGTGTCTATTCACAACATGTATCTACATAAAGACTACTTTGAGTTAATTGGATTGCAGACAAGCTCAACCAAGCCAAAAGATTGGCACTGCCAAAATAGTATTAGCCGTTTCTATTTTGTAGCAAAAAAAAATTGGCAAATGCAAAATTATTTGGCCATACAAGCAGAAGCATCGACACATAAGGAATAAGAAAATATTTCTCTCAAGTGCCAACAATGAATCCTCAAATCCAAATAACACTGAACGTTTATTGATGAGGCAAACAATCAAGAACAACCAACGGCACAGTATCCATAAGATGAGGCAAAGAAAAAAAAAGTGGAAGCTAGAAGAGGGTGTATTGGAAAGGCATAGTATGACATCATTGTCCTTTAGAACTCTTAGAAACATATAATCTAAATGGAGATGTAAAGGTTCACGCTATTTGGGACATTTTGTTTTTTTAAATACATTTACACTTATCAGCAAACATACCACCACCTTGTAAATTTCATCCATTTAGCTGAACAGCCAAGAGAAATAATAGTATAGTCGTTGATAGAAAAACATCAATGTTCCTAAATTTTATGTTTCAACTATAACTAAGAGCAATCATTCAGTTCAAAATTGAAACTGGACATTATTCTCTGCATCAGTGGTAGAAGGTTTTTGCATGGGAAGAGCCTAAAACATCCCAAGAATATGAAATTAGTTGTTATCTTGCACTACATATTCCTACCGTATAATAGCTCCGCGACAAGCAATGTACAAGATTCTTGCCGACCTTAGTTATTAGCTCCTCTGGAGTGGTTGAGAGAAAAACTGAACACAATTACTCCACCACGTTAGAATAGAAATTCAACACTTGGATCATTAGTTGTCTGTTGTTAATATACAAGCCTAATTCATCGGATTTTTTTTGTCAATTTTGGCTTGTGCGGATGGGAAGTAGGATGTGACTTCTTTACAATTATGTAGAACATGCATGGTTGCTATCACGAAAGTTGCCTTGGAAACTCTCTTTTGAACCCTCAACTATGTAAGTAGTTATAAAAAATCATCAAATTATTTGGAGCTCTACTGTTGAACAGGAAATGGAACTTTTATCTTACCCATTTGTAGCATTAATATTTAGACTTAACTGTGAAGGAAAACTGAGTAAATAGTTACGAACAAATATCGGAATATTTCACAACATTTCTATAGTACAAACTCGATTCAGACTACATCGCGCGCGTTATGACGGGATATTCGTGTGTACAATACAATTATAAATTGTATATATATTAATATGAGAAAGATTGTTAGTTGATCTGAACCATAAAAGCATTACCTGACGACAAGAAGACAGAGGGCATGACCTCTTGGATGCCTTCTTTAAGTAACAATAACCATACTAAGTTGGGTAATGAATATTAAGTTAACGAGAAACTGATGAGGAGTAAATGTAAATATTTAATATATATTGGATGATTGTGATGAAGCATTGGAATGATCAAATGGCTCTTATTTTGTAGGTGATGTATGTATGTTAAATTTTTGGTGTCAACTATATAGGATAATAGATGGCACCCCGTGCGGTGGAGTGAGATATTGGTGTGTGCAATACAGTTGCAAAATTTCTATGAGAAAGGTTATATATAGTCTGATATAAATTATAAAAGTGTTATCTAATGGTGTCAAAGATGGTGGTGGTGTAACTTTTTTATGGCAACAACATTCTACATTAAGTTAATCACTCAATGCTGAGTTACATACTAATTAATAAGAAATAGTAGTTACAAAATGAATTGTTGTGATTATGAATGATGTGGCTCAATGCATATTAAGCTAGTGGTGACAACTATATATATAGGATATATATATAGTTCATTATGAATGATGTGATATATATATCCTATATGAATGATATATATATAGGATATATATAGTCCAATGGCTCTTCATTATGAATGATGTGGCTCAATGCATATTAAGCTAGTGGTGACAACTATATATATAGGATATATAGATATGGATTGCGCATAAGCCATGATCTGTACTCAAGACCTTTGACTCTAATACTACTATGTTGAGTTATATGAACTAACCAATTCATCCCACAAAAAATCTTGAATTGTTGGGGAAAAATGAAAAATTCACTTATACTCCAAGGCTAGACAATATATGAGGTGATACTACGAATGAAATTGTAAGACTATACATACCAAAATTTGGTAAGGTTCTTTACTCGATTCGGTTAAAGAAAGAGGTCAACCAGCCGATGGAAGTTTATCTAGTAGAGACTAAGTTCAAGAAGGAATCGTGAAAACTACGGTATGACAATTTTATTCTATCCATTAATTAGGCAGGATTTAGTAATTTTTCTTTTATCTTTAGAAAGTTATCTCTAGTGTCCGATCAGAACTAGTATTTTTTCTTTTATCTTTAGAAAGTTATACTTAGTGTCTGATCAGGACTAGTCTCAACCCAAGGGTATAAATATATACACGTACGGTCTTTGTAAATCATTTCCACAAATCAGTACAATTACTTTCGGTGCATCGCCACCTTTTATTCCGGCGAGTTCTTAGTTTCGAGTTGGGCTACATCGGTTGAGTTTGATCTCCCGCGAGGAAGTAAGTTTCATCACCTTCGCTTGTATCGGCGTGGCTAAAACATTCTTGGTTAGGTCCGATATTCTATTCAGGTTGATGCAAGCATTGCGTATCTAATATATTGATTTTATCTTTGACTGCATTGCTGTTTAGAGTTGTATCGGCTTAGTTAGGACTTTCTCGATTAGGTCTGATATTCTGGCTAAGTTGATGTTTCTCTAATCGTACTCTTGTTCTATATAGATTTGTCATATCCATCACATTGTGTATATCTATCGGCTAAATAGGATTTTTTTATTATCTTTAATTTCATACTATATTGGCTAGGTCCGATCTATGAGATTGTTGTTGATAAGTTTAATTCTAGCAAGCCGATAGATTTTTATGCAACGTTCGTTGGAGTGCTAGACGATGAGTTATCATTACTTTGGACTTCAGTTATCAGATGTATCGGTTAGTTAGCCAATACACACTTTAATTTACTTACATCGGATCTCCAACCGATATATGTTTTAACCATCAGATTTTCATGTATGGTATTATATCAGTTTTGACCAATTGGTTCACAATATATTATCTTGTTGTAATTTTTGAGTTACATTGACTTATACTCAGACTTGTATAATCTTTAGTTAAATTTGTCTCTATTAACTGCAATCTTATACTGTCTCGGTTTGGTCTGATCTATCAAGATTGCTTTTGATAAAAAATGCTTTATTGATGATTATGCATAGTTTAGTTCTAGCCAATGATAACATAAACCTTACTGTTTATATGATTATTTAAATCTACATTGGATCTATAGCCGATTGATCAAACCCTATCGACATCGGCTGGCTTCGGTACATCTCATCGGCTTATTGGCTGATCGGTTCCTTGATCATCGATCTATCTATCTTGTTAGTTGCAGGATCAAACTAACTGGCATGCCCTAAACCTGATTGATAGGACCTGCATTGGAGCTAAGCAGATCTCCCAGGTCTTTGTGTGAACGACGAATTTCGTGTCAACAAAGAGTTGACGCTAGTAGAAGCATAGACACATAAAAAAATTTTTGAAAAGAGACAAAAGCTTTGCCTCGTATATATTGATAGAGAGGGTGATAAACAAGAAAAACTTATATATGTACAGGGCTTTGCGCGAGCGGCGGTTCGCATAATAAAGACATTAAGGGACTTCTCCCAGAATAGAAAACTCTCTTAATCTAGAAGCCCCTGCATGAACCCACGCGGCTTCTTCTTCTTTTTTTTTTTGGCAATGATAGTGACTATAGGTTTGCCACTATTCCGGAAGATTCTCGCGTTCCGCTCGCACCAGAGCTCCCAGGAGATGAGGATCGTCAGAGACTTGAGGGCCTTTGTCAGGTTATGCGGGTGTGTACAAGGAGGTACCACCACTCTTCTATGGAGGTGCAGCCGCCCCAGCTTTGCAGGTTTAGGTGTAGACTAGTCCACTACTGAATTTCTGACCAGACACGGCGGGTGAACCTGCAGTGTGTGAGGAGATGGATTGTTGTTTCCTGTGTCGTGTGGCAAAGCGGGCAAATTTGTTGGTTTGTCCACCCTCTTTTTTGTAGCCTGTCAGTTGTCCATACTCTATTCTGTATCACTAGCCATGCAAAGAATTTGCATTTAGGTGGTGCCCAGTATTTCCAAATTGTCTCGCTGAAGAAAGTTTTTGCCGCCCCTAGGAATTGCAACTTGTAGGCTGACTTTGTTGTGTACTCCCCACTCTGGGTGAGTTTCCAGATGATGTTGTCCCACTGCTATCTCAAAGGGGGCCACGTTGTGTATTAGGGTCCTTAACTCGACGTATTGGCGAAGGTTGTCTCCTGCCATGATTCACATGAGGCTTAGGTCTCTAATTCAAGTGCTAGATAGCAGTGACTCACAAACCGATCTGTTCTTTCTTCTTGAGGCGGCGAATATTGCTGGTGCGATGTCTCTTGGGGCTCTCATATCGAGCCAATGTGAGTGCCAGAAGCTTGCAGTCCTCCCGTCTCCAATTGCTATGGTGGTCGTCGTCGCGAACATTTCCCTGTCCAATTAGTCACACGGCTTAGGAGTACCCGACCATGGCCTCTTTGGTGTCGTCCGTTCAAACCATAGCCATCTTAGCCGGAGGGCTCTTGCAAGTTTGAAAAGATCTAGCACTCCTAGCCTTCCTAGTTCTTTTGGCCTGCACACTTTTTCCCAAATTGACTTTGCATTTTCCTCCCAAAAAGTCATCGCCTCCTGCCCACAGGAATTTTTGCCTTGTTTTGTCGATGGCGCTAAGAGTACCATCCGGAAGCTTCAGCGCTGTCATATGGTAGATGGGCTACGTCGTGAGGACTGCCTTTGTGAGGGTCGTTCGTCCAGCCGCCGTCATCATCATCCCTTGCCACGATGTTAGTTTCTTGCTACATTTGTCTAGGAGGGGCTGCACGTGTACCTTTTTAGCTTAGAGATTGCTAGTGGTAGGCCTAGGTATTTCATTGATAAGTGAGTGATCTACGCTGGGAAGATTGCAGTGATGTCATGTAGGTTATGCTCCCACATCGAACTAGCGTAATCTGGCTCTTGCTAATGTTCGTGTTAAGTCCCATGGTCTCACTGAACTTGGCTAGAATTTGTGCAAGGTTCCGCATGTCCTGGACAGATGGGTGAATAAAGATGGCGGCATCGTCCGCGTAGAGGGATGTACATAGTCTTGCTGCCCTCCCGCTGAGCAGGGTTAGGAGTCCCTTGTTCGTCACTCTCTCCAGCAGGTGGTGTAGCGGGTCAATGGCCAGAATGAAGAAGAGAGGGAAAAGTGGGTCGCCCTGTTGGAGTCCTCGTCCGTGAATGATGGGACCTCCAGGGACACCGTTCTGGAGGATTCTGGTCGATGAACTTTTGAGGATATTTGTTACCCAGTCTCTCCATCTAGGCGGAAAGCGTTTCGTTTGCATGAGGTCCATTATGTAGTCTCATCGGATGGTGTCGAAAGCCTTCGTGATATCTAGCTTTAGTAGGAGGCACGACTTTCTTATTTGATGAAATCTTCGCACCAGATAACGGACATACATGAAGTTGTCGTGTATACTCCTCTTTTTAATGAAGGCGCTCTGCGTGACACATAAAAAATTATTATTATTTTTGCTGCCAACTATGATTCCTCAAATCCGAAAAAACACTGAACGTTTACTCTTGCCCTTGTATTTCCATATCCTCAAACAATCGAGTATAACAGCACAACAAATCCATAAGATGATGAGCAAAACAAAAATAGGAGAAGAGGACGTATAGGAAAGGTATAGTATGAAATCAGTTGTCTTTTAGAAATCAGCAATATATCATCTAAACGGAGACATAATAGTTCAGCAGTATTTGAGACATTCTCTCTAATAGGATTAAACTTATGAGCAAACAAACCACCACCTTGTAGATTTCATCCATTTAGCTGAACAACTGAGAGAAATAACAGTATTAATTGTTGATAAAAAAATCAATATTCCTAACTTTTATGTTACAGCTATAACTAAGAGCAGTCGTCGTTTAGTTCAAAATTGTAACTGTACATCATTATCTAGATCAATTGTAGAAGGGTTTTTTTTTTCATTGGAAGAGCCTGAAACATCACAAAAATATGAAATTAGTGATTATCTTGGCTACAAATTCCTACCGATTAAGAGCACCGCGACAATAATTGCACAAGATTTTCACTGAACTTAATCATCTCTGGAATTACTATATCATATCCCTTTGGAATAGAAATTCAGCACTTCGATCATTAATTGTCTTTTGAGCGATGCTATTACAAAACCTGATGCATGGGAAACTCTCTTTTGATCCTCCGACAGCGTAAATACTATGAAAAATCATTAAACTGTTTGGAGCACTTTTTAGGCTCAGCTGCAAAGGATCCATCTAAACCACGTAAATAGTAATGAAAAAATATTGGAGCATTAATGCGATCCCGCAAAATTTATATTTCAGAACAGGTACGTTTATTATCCCGCAAAATTCGAGTCTGGAACCAAAAGAAAAAGAAAAGACAAACCCATCCTATATGTTCTATATATGTACACCTGACATTATATATTTTTATTTTCAGAATGTGCATATCAAATTTAAACTTGAGTTTCATGGAATGATAAATGCTGTCAAAATTGTTTTCAGATTTTTTCATGACTATTTGTATTGCATTTGAAAAGAAAATGTGTAACAAGACATCCCCCCTGGCCTTGATGGATTAGAATCGCAACGCATTTCCTGCTTATATAACAGACAATGCAAGTCGATCACCCAACATAAGGAATAATATATGTAGTATGTTTTAGAGAAAAAAATAACCATCCCTATATATATCATCCAAAAGAAGAGAGCTGTAATTCAAATTAGAAACGTACACTGCTAAAAAAAAGCACATACAAGTCGGTATTATACATGCCGAAACAGCTAAAACCGTCACCAATAGTTTTTTTCACCTCCGCAGGCTAAAAATACAAAAAACCGACACTTTTAACATACTATAGGTGTCAGTTTTAGGGAAAAACCGACGACTATAGTATAGCTACTAGTTTATTAAAAAACCGGAACCTTCGATATATTATAGGTGTCGGTTAATTAAAAACCGATGCCTATAATATATTATAGGTGTTGGTTTTTTAAAAACTGGCACCTATACCAAATCAAGCCGAGCTGGCGAGCCTAGCGCCCTTATCCACTCGCCCGCATCTGCGGCCTTATCGTCTCCTCATCAACTCGTCTCTCTTTCTCTCCCACGCTTCTCTCTCTCATGTCTCTCTCTCGTGCGTCTCTCACGGTAGCAGCCGCGCCCTCCCCACTGCTAGATCTGGCAGGAGGAGAGGCGGTTGCATCGGCGGCCGCGCCCTCCCCTCCGCCAAATCTGGCGAGAGGGGAGACGGCAGGAGGAGAGGCGGCGGCGGTCCAGCGGAGGCGCTAGCGGCGGCGGCCACACCTTCCCCTCCGCCAGATCCAGCGGGAGGGAAGGCGGTAGGAGAAGAGAAGGCGGCGGCTTTCGACGACGGCAGCGGCGGGGCCTGTTCCCTCATGGGAGGGGAGGAGGCAGTGGCGGCCACCCCCTCCCCTTCGCCAGATCCAGCGGGAGGGAAGGCGGTAGGAGAAGAGAAGGCGGTGGCTTTCGACGACGGCAGCGGCGACGCCTGTTCCCTTGCGGGAGGAGAGGCGGCGGCGGCTGCAGCGGGAGGGGATAAGGAGGCTCGCCCCTCCTCATATCCTCCTCTTCATCCGGCGACGGCGGCAGGGGTGGAGTAGGACGCCGGTGCCATGTGTATCGTCGTTGAGCAGTAGTCCTTGATCTGTGTCAGTGTTAACGTCGTGTTCTTGATGTTCTTGATGTTCATGCTTATGTGTTCATGTGTTCTTAAATGTTATTGATGTTCATGTTTTCTTTGATCTGGTTAGGGTGAAAGGGAGTTGCTCGATGCATTGGCTCAAATCTAGCCGATGCATCGAGCCGACTTTATTTTTGATTCGTGGAAGCTCAAAGGTGTCATTTCTAAACCGACACCGGAACCAGCACCTATTTTTTTTTCACATCAGTGCCGCTTTCTAGGTGCCGGTTGCAAAATCTGGCACATTTGTGGGGTTTCCAACTGGCACCTATTGTCTTATATGTAGTAGTGATAGTTTATTCAAAACTTGTGAAAAAGTTAGATGATCCAACTTTCAACTCATTTTGATTTGATGGGTCAGATCTGGCCGATCTTCATTCCTAATTATAATTCACTGGCTGACTTTGGTGTGCTGAAACGATAGCGCACCTCTGCACAAATTGCACAGGCACACGTTTACATAGTACCCGGCTTACATCACCACCACAAGTCAACTTTGGGGGATGGGCCTAAACCGCACAACACACCACTACGGCCGGTAGGCATTGAACGGGCTGGTTGTAACACACAACCAACCTGCATGGATCAAAATGATGTCCTAACTCAATGTGCTAGCTCGTTCTTCTTCTGAATATGTCGTAGGCATGGAAAAATTTTAACAGAGAAATCGTTCTATCGGAAGAGCGCCATTTCGCCGGAAGCACTGATCGTACTAATTTGCTAAGTTACAGAGATCACGGTTCTGTTCCTGATGCCGCTCAATTAATCCAAATGCTGGATAGTCTATGCATGCGTGTGCCACACATTTCTATTTCTAATTGATGGTAAGGACTATTCGTTATGGCCTAACTTGTTTTTCACGTGAGTGCCTAACATATTGCTTGAAGTAAAAGGGAAACCGATCGATCCTTGATTTCCCCTGGCATATGTACTGATCATCTTCTATCCAAGAAACTCGCAATATATATATGGAGTATATAGATAACGGGACGGCACCCTAGCTCTGCTACAACAACAAAGAAGGTATAGTAGATGAACACTGTCAGTGAGGTTGGAGGAGTCGTAGCTTCGTGGTGTATGACTTAAGACGGGGTGCCAAAATAAATGTTAGAGACCTAAAGTTCTACTTACGTTATTGAAAGTTAATGAATACCTAACCAACTGAAGTTGGTACGAAAATATGGTGCATGCCACATGGCGTATTGTAGATGAACACATGCGCAGCCGTTCATTCCATGCTGTTATGTGGTTCATCTAGTCCACGACTGACGAGTAGATACGTAGTACATCCCTCGAAGGTGCAGTGCAATTCTGGTGTTTAGTTCATTCTTATGCTGAAAATTTGTCCATCATTCGTTGATACGAAGCAAGAACCTTTCACGATGTCACGTTCGTTTTCCCAATGCCACTCATTCCATTGAATCCATCAATATACTGGTTTTGTGTGCATCTACCACATATCGAAATATGTACCGTCACGACGTAGTGTAAGTAGTCGATTTTTAGCTCAAGTAAAAGAAGAAAGAAGATGCCCAAGGGAAGAATGAAATCAGTAGGAAACAGAGTGGCACTCTTCTTATATCACAACATTTGTCCAAGGCAGGCAAAAAAAAAAGGCCATGTAAGTCCTGGCACCAAGGAGCGAAAAAATATGAGAAATTCAGAAAAATAAAAATATAAACATTACCAATAGCACTATGCCAGACCGAACAAAAAGACCAGGACCGAGACCGAGAAATTCGGTCATTACTTTGGTCTCAGGTAGTGAAAGGCTAAATTCTGTTCAGTTAATTCTGTTAGTACTCTTGGTTAACCGAAAAGACCAAAATTTATGTAGGGCCCAGTACTGAAAACACCAAAATTTATGTAGGGCCCAGTACACTGGTTTAAGCCCATCCAGCCCCATAACGAAGGAAACCCCAACTCTAACATTCCCCGGCCCCCAGCACCTAGTCCCCACGCTGCTCCAATGCCTGTGCGTGCATGCGCGCACCATGGCAGAGAGAATGGAGGTGGGCGGCGTATGGCACCATCCTCTTTAGGTATGGAAATGAGGTGGAGATGGTGGTGGAGGAGGGCTCATCATCGAGTGGCCACGATGGTTGATCGAGGGATTAGTCGAAGCGACAGTTGCGTGGATCCAGTGGTAATGGCCGGCGGTGGATCTGAGCTCTTTCTTTTTTGGGGATTTTTTAGATTTTAGGTGATCTATGCTTTGTTTTTTTTTGGTTTTTTATGATCTTTGGAACTGTTTGATGTTTGCATATCTTTAGGATATCGGTCATGACCGAGACCAAGACCGATCTGATAGAGACCGAATTGCTTGGTCCTAGTTTTGTTTTGAATGTAATTCGTTCTTGAATTTGTGGTGACCAAAATTTATGTTGGCGCCTTCTTTGACCAACACGGGACTCACCTAAAGATTTACAGTATTAATGGAGTCGCCAACTATCCCAATCTAGAAAAGCTCTGAAGATTTACCGCCAACATCAAGATGGTTTAGAAATGATCAAAATCAGCTAGCAGAGCGGATTGAGAGATGAAACCAACCTCTAGAGGTATTTAGAATGATTTGGACATAATTGCCTATCTCATGGGCGAATCAGAAGGTTTATGGGATAAACCAATAAAAAATATAGTACTTCCACAGTGAAGACGGACAGTTTATAGCACAAATCGACAAAGATGAACAAACTAGTACTATGTAGGATATAAAGTAGAAAGTATGGCTGAAAAGTAAATGTAAAAGAGCGATTCTAATGATTCTATATGGGTCGAGGGTTGGAATCAACTCGGCCATTGGCCTTATAAATGGGTTGGTTTTGTCTCCTCTGGTCCTTCTCCATATCCTATTATGTTTAGAGACCTATTAATACGAAAGAACCTCGGGCCCAAGTAAGAAAACATAAGAATTGCCTTAACTCGACTCTAACTCAGGGTCGTTAGTCCGACCGGTTGGACAACTGCGGTCCAACCGCCCCTATGCTGTTGGTCGGACCTACCTCATGCCACCTGTCAGACCGGTCCTGTATAGAAGGCATGGCTCATTTTCTAATCTATCCAAACTTTGCTATATTTTGTTCTTGATGTCAATTTTTCTTATCAACGGTTTCCTCAGTGACCAGTGACCAATGACCGAAACCAAATTTCTTTGTTAGAGCATCTCCAAAAGACTATCTAAATCAGGCTCTCCAAATACCCATATAGCCAGCTCTCCCACTGATTTGTCAAGCCAAACCTGTTGCTTACTCCAACAACCTCTTCATGTACATTCGCGATTTCGAGTCTATGACATTGGGACCCATTTGTCAGCCTACACTACTCCATTCTTCCTTCTCTTTCTCTCTCCCTTTCTTCGCTAGGGGATGGGAGGCGGCTGTAAGGACGCGGGGAGGGAAGGGCGAGGAGGGAACCAGAGGCGCCAACAAGGGTTAGGAGGACGATGGTGGCAGAGCCACGGGAAACGAGAGCCGGCGCTAGGGACACGGGGCGGTAGTGTCCACATGCGATGGCCATCGACGGCAGAGGCGTGTGGGCGGCGCTGCTGCTCCTCGCTGTCGCCTAAGGGGGAAGCAGCGGGGGGCTCGCGGCAACAGCGGAAATCGGTGTAGGGAGGAGCCGTGCCGAGGAGGAGGAGAGGCGACAGATTAATCATTAAGCCACCACCATTGCGTCCCTCTCCGCAAATCTGAGTCCTGTCGTGAGGGAGGGAGCGGGATCAGAAGCAGCGGCGCTTGTCAGCTCCATCCGGCGGGGTCGCTGCTGCCGCCGCTGCTCCCCTCTCTGCCAATCAACAAGCGCAGCGAACAGAGGGGCGAGGCGGCTCTGGCATTTGTGCAGCTGCAGCGGCAACGCTGGCGGACAGCGGCACAGATGAAGCGACCAACAGTAGGGGCGAGGAACATTGAAGTCACACCGGCAGTAGGGGCAGCGAACATTGAAGTGACACCAATGGTAGGTGCGACAAGGTACTACAGAAGAGAGAAGAGAAGGTGGGACCCACCTTTGGCAAGCCAATAAGGTTGGCTAGATTTAGCTAGTCGAAGGGTTGATTTGGCCAGCGGATGGCTTGGATAGCCGGATAGCAAGTCCGTTGGGGGTGTTTTTTCTCTTCACTCTCCAAGTTTTAGCTTGAAGAGTCAAATAGCCACTCTCTTGGAGATGCTCTTAGACCGAATGCCCATCCCTAAATTGTCATCCACGTGCTGAGAAGCAAACAGAAGTTCAGGGGTTGATGGATTTCTGGCTTTATCAAAATTATATTTTGCTGTATATGCGATAGACCCTAGGTCTTATATTAATTGTATTATTGTTCGGGACCAATATAGCCTCCTTTATTAAAAAGAGCATAACAACAACCTAAAAGTTCATGTGTGACAAGCGCTCAATTCCAAAATATGTCATCGACAAGTGTGACATTCATAAAATATCATCATACAAGCGACTTTGTCCCAGAAATGCCATCATCGTTAGAGTTCTGTTAGCAGCTCTCTATTAAGTACTATAGGATGAACAATGCATTCAATGTCATGAGATGAACAGAACCCTAACGGTGATGGTATTTTTGGGGACAAAATTACTTGTACGATGGTATTTTGTGAAACTTACACTCGTTGATGATATTTCTTGGAATTGAACGCTTGTCAATAGTATTTCTTGGATTTTCTCTTAGCTATACTTATTCAGCGATTTGTGCTTCTGGAACGCCACCTGTTTTCCATGCCTGATGCTTAGCTCTATATCGTTAGCTGGTTTTTTTAAAAGAGCGACACTTATGATATATGTGTTCTGCTATTGGTGTTGGTTTTAAATTTTGGACTCTGAGAGGTTGGGAGTACGAAGAAAAGTCATATAGGTGCTGGTTTATTAAGGCATTTTTTGGGTAGTACTGGACAAATAACATGATACAAGCAAACTGTTGAAGTAGATAAGTATGTAACGCTACCCTGGCCTGGTAGATGAGAAAATTTTATTCAGGAAGTCTATATATAACGCTACCCTGGCCTGACAATGAGAGTACAAGTTTCAAATTTGTAGTTTTTTTGCACGTGATTCCATCATAATTTCCGTGAAAAGATATCACCAACTCAATGATGGTATTGGAGCTTCCACGTACTTGAGAAGGGGGAATCCGATGTAAACCAATGTTGAACATCGAGAGGCAGAAGCTCACTGTGTGAAATGAGGCCAAGTAATCACGAGAGGCTATGGAGTGATGAACTCAGAGACCTACATGCATAATTATGGGTTTGTCCTTGCATTGTGAAATTTTGCAGATAAAATTAAATGTCCATCATTCCTAAGAAGAAGAGATTTTGAAGTGTTCCAAGGGTATCACTGGTTTCCACAGTTTTTATAGGCACGAAGAAACCAAATAAATATTTATATTTTACTAGGCATTTAAACACGACCAAGGTTTGGTTCGAACTACTCACGTGATTTTTCTCGTAGTATATCCGTGCATGTATTTATAGAAGACTCGGACCTGAGACCTCTTTCTTCACCCAAAACCTGCTTCCATCTCAGCTATCAAGCACTTGTTATCATATTAGCAAATACTATTTCACCAAAACACTTAACCCTAGAATGACCTGTTAGGGAGTAAAGTGAACCATTTTCAGTAGTTCACGTCATAAAGTAAGCTAAAAATAGTTTAGGGGTTAAATGCTATGGTGAAATAGTTATGCGAAGATCATCATACATGTATAGCTCTGAACAAACAAAGCTAATATAAAATGTTTTGGTGAAATAGTTCAGATTATGAAATGGCAACGTTGTATGTGCTGAACATGTAATGATAAGGCAACGGTGATTGGCGTTCCTGTTGTAATGGAAGCCAATGTAGTGGATCCAGTACCATGGTTTCATGCTTAACTTTGTATTTATTGTTTTCAGGAAGCAAACATATACATCTATAACATATTAAAATCATAAAGGTAGGACGTATCGTGTTTCACTCTTTAAAAATTTGGCACATAATAAGTTATTGGAAGCTAATCTAGTGATTGAGAAAAATGATTGCGAGATAAGAACAAAATCGATGAAGAGTAAATGTATACTGTCGACAATGGCCACAAAGAAAATATTCCAATCGTTCTAACTTATAAGACATTTTGGTCTCTTCATCTCTCGTATAGACTCGTTAATATCATATGAATTTGGACATGTCATGGATCTATGTAATTAAAAACCCAAAATGTCTTATAATGTGAAAAAAGAAAGTAATGTGAACCAGTCTCCTATCCTATGGCTGTGAAGAGGCAGAAAAAAAAACACATGGGCCCAAGTTAACACGGAAGGTTGGTTCTTTGTTCAGAACGTACGAAAGGGGCCAGAAGTGGTCACGGGCATAGGCGATCACATCAGTCAGTTGGGTTGGGGGAAGACTTGAGGTCGTCGTGGTCGTCTTCTACATAGCGCTTAGCTGCTTGCCTGTCTGAGCTAAGACGTACAATCAGATAGGAGGAGGAGACGCGTACCAGGAAGCATTAAGATTCAATCATCAAGCTTAGTGATAGATCCGGGCTTGCTTGCTTCATTATTATGTTGACAGTTTTGTATTGTCCATCGATCCGGGTTGTTAATCTGCACTTGCTGCAGCAGATTAGTTAGTCAAAAATTATAATTACATGCAACAAGCTTAACTGCTTAAATATTTCATAATTGCAAGAATGCATATAACTTTTTATAAAGTTTGTTTCTATTTAGTTTCAGAGTAGAGATGGTCGATCATGCAGTGGTAGTGAAGCATATCGCGGAGGTGGCTCTGAAGATCAAGGAAGCGGTAGAAACCGTTCGGAGAAACAAGGAGGACTGCATTCAGATCAGAAGGCGAGTGGTGAATGTCAGCGATATCCTGTCGCAGCTGCAGGAAACGGAGAACATCATGAGCAGCAACCCGGCAATGAGCGCCGCGCTGGAGGATCTCGCCGACACGCTCGATCGCGCCCACACGCTCGTCATCGCATGCCAGGAGAAGCACATCATGTGCCTCTTCTGCACGGCTACTACGCTCTCCAAGAAGCAGCGCCGGGTAAAGGATGACATCTCGGATCAGGTGATGGTGGGGATCTTTGCAACCACCGTCCATGTTACCATTGCTCTAAGGGAAATTCGGGGCAGCAATCATGAACCTGAGATACAACGTCGGCTGTCGGAGGAGCTAGAAGCATCCTGTATGGCACCACAAGAGGAACCAGGAACCCCTCTGCCACGACGGCGAACGGAATACACGACGACTGTGTCAACCAACTTGTGGAGTCCACGACGTCGGTCGAGTCGGTCGCAAGCAGCAGCAACTCAGTCACCACTAGAAGAGAAACCAGAGTCCCCTCCGGCAAGACCAGACCTCAACTATTCGGGTGCCAGCGCTGCCCCAGAAATGGCTACCGAATGTGACGATGACGAACCATTGTCAGGAGCAGCAGCTCTGCTACTAGAGCCCCCTCCACCACCAGAAGAGAGACCGGAGCCCTCTCTTGAATTACTAGCGCTCCCTCCATACCAAGAAGAAGAACCAGTATTGTCCCCTCTGTCATCACAGGTGCACTACTAATCAAAGCTATCTTCTTTCATGTCAAACGTCTTAACAATAATACTCGTATAAGCACGAAACACCCGGTACATTTGTATTTTTACAGATGGCTTACAACGGATAACAATATTTCTTCCTTTTTTTTTCATCTTTGGTATAATCACAGCATAATCTTGGACTCTGGGACTTGTCGGGTAGCTGTGCTGCGGCGTACAGCCCAAGGGCTGCCGCGGGAATGACTACTGAACGTGATGAAGAGGAACCAGCGTCCCCTCTGTCATCACGGGTACAGTACTAATTAAAGCTATCTTCTTTTATGTCAACCATCTTAGCAATAAAAACAAATTTAATAGTGTAGCTAACTATTGACTATTAATTTCTACTAAAGCTAATATGTATAATAGATTAACTATAAGGGTGACTTTACTTTTTCTCTTCTCTCTCTTTCTTTCACTATGAATTTAATATAAATGTTTTGAAGCAAATATATAACTAGCTTTTGCATTAGAGCCAACGCTCCTCACTTTTCTTTATCTTTCTCTTCCACAAAAGTTTATAGCTGGCTTATAGCCCACTATTATTCTTGCTCTAATACGTATGTATAAACCACGAAACGCCCGGTACATTTGTATATGTACAGATGGCTTGCAAGGAATAGAATATTTTCTCCTTTCTTTTCGAAAATCGCTTCATCTTGGTATAATCACAGCATAATTTTGGACCCATTTGGCATAGCTTGATCCAACTATAAAATTATTTGTGCTATGTACTTTAGCTCCCAATATATTTTAGAGTTGAAGTTAATGGTACACTATGTATCTTTTTGTAGTTTTCAACGAAAGTAAGGCTGTGTTCGTTTGCTTGTGTTGAGAACTAATTCCCTCCGCATGAAAAACGAGATATTTAATTAGCACATGATTAATTAAGTATTAGTTAAAAAATTTGAAAAATAGATTAATATAATTTTTTAAACAACTTTTCCATAAAAACTTTTTGTAAAAAACACATCGTTTAACAGTCTGGAAAGTGTGTGCACGGAAAACAAGAGAGTAAAGTTGGAAAAGTTGTGCAAAGAACACAGAGTATTGCACTAGTTTAGTTTTAGTTTACAACTTTTTTTTTGTTTTGTTTACAACTTTCTTTTGGTAATAATAAAAAGTTGTAGCTGTACCAAGCATGCCCTGAGAACCAATTCTCAAATATACTACATACTAGCAAAATGCCCATGCTTTACAATGGATAGAGGAAAATATGTATAATATGTCATAAACAAACCATGATTTTTGTATCAAATATCCTTGTTTACTTTCAAATATATGGTATTTATTTATTTGAACCAATTTTGGACTATTCCACTATCAGAGGTTACGAGGGGCCAATTTGTATTATCTGTAAAAAGCTGTGGTAACTTGCAGTAATAATGGCATAGTAACTTAGTAAAAAATCAGAATTACTAGAAAACTTTCGCAAGTTTCTTGCCCTCAAAACTTTTAGATTTATAGTCATCAGATTGCCTCGAAATTTATACATGAAAAAAAAATTGCTAGAATGAAATTTTCACACATGTCACGCATAAGATCCCATTGCTAATCAACTAAACCATAGTTGAATATAAGTTTTATATAAGTTATATCATAGTTATAGTGTAGTTACAATGTAGTTACAGTGTAATTAGAGCGTAGTTACAATATAATTATACTTTAATTATACTGTAGTTACATCTGAAAGTTTTTCACTCAAAATAGTTACGGTAGTCTTTTAGATACTTCCAGAAAATATAGTTCAGTAACTTGAGTTTATAAACCCAAAAATCTTTCATTGAACTTAAATACAATGAACTTTATATAAAGTTATATCCTTTGAAAGTTATATCCTTTGACAAGTTCTACAACTTTAGTTCATGTCATTATTCATTTAAATTTGAAAAATACATATATCTCAATCCTATCAGTTTGGGGATCTAAGCTAGCTTGGATAATCTGCATCAATAAGATTCCAAACTGATCATTGTAGAGGCAATTTGGGTGCAACAATAACATCACCAATATGAGCGTATAATTTTTTGTTTTGGTTGTGGGGCATGGCAAGGGTACCCCTTACCCACCACCAATTCATGGCATGAATCAATGTAATACTATGCTAGTAATGCTAGTTAGAGAACAAACAATATTATTGAATAACACTACAATTTGGTAAAAACCAACGCTGCCACCGGTTATATATGTACTTAAATTAGCGAACTTAGAATAAAAAAGGTGCTGGTGGATAGTTTCATTACATGTTCTTAGTGATGAGGGTGATTTACCATCCTCAACCATCACTATCGCAACAGTTGTAAGTAGTTCTGGACAAGAAATCTAAGGCAGTTCTTTTACCACCCTTGACAATGCTCCACAAGGTACTACATGTGTGGCACATTTCACTTTTAACTCCTGTTAGGCCATTCACAGTTCTGCTAGGTGGCATTCAGCTCCAACCTGCCACCTAGGAGATTCTCTTCCACCTATTCATAGGTTGAGTCCCTAGCAAGCTCCTCGCAACCAAATGGAGAACGGGTGGCCTTGTCAGAGCTGTTAGGACAGAGGAGAGAGAAAGCAGAAAAGAGAGAGAAAGAGGAGCTCGCTCCACACCGCCGCCGAGGAGCTCATCGACCCACCGACCAGATCTATGCCGACAAGCGCCATCTCATTCCTTGATTCCAAAAGTGATGTCCATATAAAATAGTAGTATCCTTTAATCATTTTGAACTCGGTAATTACCAATTTTTGTCTTTTCATTGCCAAGATTACACACTTGACCAAGAATCTCTCAAGTATCTTTGACCAAAATCCTCTCATTGAGAAAATACTTGATGAGTACATTTCGAGAGAAAGTTCAAGTGCTCACAAGCACTCCCTCCTACAAATGAAATCTATTCTAATTCTTCTTGTCTAAGTGACAAGACTCCAAGAGTAAGGGGGAGCATTTCTTAAATGGACCTTTTATAAAATTGTTGCTTTGAGTTTTCATCTAAAATTTTTATTTGGTCTTGTGAATATTTGTTCTTTGTAAATTTTCCTTTTTGTGATTAATGCCAAAAGAGGGAGAATATTTGAGGATCCCACATTTGATATGATTGTCGATATACAAGAGGAAAATATTCTAGGATCCCACATTCATTTAGTGTATGTCTTGAAAAGAAGCATATCATCATATATCATAGCATCCAACATACACCATATGCAAAAGCATGTCATACATGGATATAAATCAATTGTCAAATATTCATATCATGTTGATTTATATCATCGATCTCACACTTCACATCCAAATGTGGTCATTATTAATGGATTTGTCATCAATCACCAAAAAGGGGGAGATTGAAAGTTCAAGTGTCACTAATTTGGTTTTGGTGATTAATGATAAATCCAATTATACGAGACTAATATTTTTAGAAGCATTTTCTTTGTCCTAGTCTCATGTAGATATGGAAGTGGAAATTGTGAGAAATGGTTCACGGACTTCATATGAGTTGAGATAGAAATATTCGTTGATGGTGGACCTAAATCACAACAAGGATGAATTGCACGGAGATCAAGTTATATGTATCATTCCTCCTCTCTATGCACATATTAATATATTCATATATAATATTTTCATGTGATTACATATGCATGTGAGACTAATGTTTTGTTTGAGCCATATCTTATTTAGTCTCTTTACATTGAGAACATGAAAATGATGAAGGTATGTCTTTATTTTATTGTCTATATTTGATAAATGCCTTCTATTCTTGTATAGGATAAGCTCCCAATGTTTCATATCTTTTTATGCATACTCTTGCTTCACACAAACATTTTATATGCATACATTTAGGGGGAGCAAATCCTATAGCTTAGTTATGCATGTAATTGATCCAAGTTATTCACTTTCATTTAATTGGGATCTTTACATTTGAGCATATATTTGAGTATATGACACTTGTGGTGTTTATTAATACTCATCATTTATTCATATCCTTTTATACATGCAATCGGTTGGTCAACAAGTAAAGGTTGACAACCGGATTATTGGGATTAACAATTTCATTGAATTGAATGAGAGAAATAGGTCCCAAAATTGAAAAATGAGTTGATACTCAAGAAAGATATGATTACACCTAAAGATACTAAGGATGACAAAACGAAGATATTGAATATGTGAGATACAAAGTGGCTACAATGGCAAGACGGTGAAAGGCAAGCGATGCTCGGTTGCGATGGACCATGCAGTGGTGAAGGGCAAGCATGAAGCTTAGCGCCGAAGAACCAAATCCGGTGGTGAAGGACGAGTGATGGCTTTGTCATGATGCACTGTGCGAGGTCATTTGAAGCTACAAGTAACTGCATCAATCATTTGAAGAATATATGATGAAACAGTTTTGGCGTTGGCGTCCCTTAAGACAAAGAAATAAAGATGGAAAGAAGGCATTCCTATTAGTATAATTCTCTTCCTATTTACTTTTGAGTATAGGAATACCGTACTATCAAGAGGGATGCAACGTCGATATGTTTGTGTATGTCTCGATGCTCAAAGTGACATATCCTAGTGCTACTTTGAGAGAAACCTAAGTTTTAACCTATCATTTGAGTGGTTTTAGACCTTACTTTTGATTGAGTTCGGTAGTTCTCTGAGTGAGCTTTTCATAGAGTCCAAGATCATCAAAAAGGACTTCCGAGCAAAAAGTTATGGTCGTTTTACCTGGTGTTTTTCAGAAATTCCGAAAAAATATCAGAAATTGCGAAAATATTTCGAAAAGTCTGAAAAATTTTCGGAAATTCCAAAAATGTCTGCGAAACTGAGTTTGTCTTCTGTTGATTTTCGGACTTGTCCGAAAATGCATTTCGGAAATTTCAAAAAATGGAATCTTGGCCTCCAACGGCTAGTTTTGAGGGGCTCAGGTATATAAACTCCTCCACCCCTCCTTTGAGTGGCTGCTGTTCTTGGGCATTATTAGACATATCCAAAGCCAAATAGCCTTTTCCATTTCCCTACCTTTGTGGTGTCTCTTTGTGAGAGGGATTTGAGAAGGGAAGAGAGTTGGATTGAGAGATTGAGAGGTTGAGAGCTAGTGAGCTTCACACCATACTTTGAGCACTAGAGTTCATAGCAAGCAAATCTTCGATTGTGTTTGTTACTCTTGGGGACTAAGGTCTCCTAGACGGCTAGGCGTCGCCGGTAAGCACCTAAGGTTGTGGTGTGCCTCGGAAAGTTTGTGAAGGCTTTGATTTCGCCTCCGCAAGGGAAGAAATCAAGAGTGAAATTGAGGAGTGCATTTGTGCAACCTCGTGAGGAAAGGGTTGAAATAGACCCGGCCTTTATGGCCCCTCGACGGATATGTAGGATCCATGGATCCGAACTTCGGGAAACAAATCACATGTCTCCTCTCTTGGTTCGCTTGTTCTTGCCTTCTCTCTTATTGTGATTGAGCTTGTTTTAACCCGATCTTCTTATATGCTGAAGTGATATAGTTGGTGACCTAACATCTTGCTTAGATATCTTGTTTGATTGATTCATTTACATTTTGTTTGTTCGAGCTACAATTTCATAGCTAGTGTTTTATTCTGTTATCCATCGAACTTTTCGGTTGAGACCGGAACTTCCAATCACATATTGAAAGTTTCGATTTGAACCGAAAGTTCTCATTTTTTTAATATGCTATAAAGTTGTGATAATTTTTGGGAACGCCTATTTGCCCCCCTCTAGGCGATATCAAGGTCCTTTCAGTTTCGTTGATACATGTTTTTTTGGATCCCGATGGTTTGACCGGTGTTCTTCGTGCAGTCTTACAGGTGGAGTGGCGGCGGTCTAACCGGCAGCGAGTAGGCGGTCCAATCGACGGCAAGGCGGCGGTCTGACCGGTAGCTAGGGTTCGATCTGACTGGTGAGATCTGGAGGTTCGACTGACACAACTTCATCGATTCGAGGGTAACTTTTATTTTCGCTGAATGTTTTACTTTTTGGTGTTTTAACAATTCACTCTTTTTTTGGTTGGCTTGGTTCTTATATTCAATCCTGCAGCATGTAGATGCTCTTCCATTTAATTAGGTTACAAATAATTTGTAGTTAGATCCATGCCTAGCTAGGATGATAAAATAATCGGTTACCGACGAAATATTATGACTATATGAGCACCACTCCGATGGTTTGGTCTAGATTGGGACGGCATGGCTGCGTTATTTGTAGACCTTTGTCAATCAACCATTGTGTTCCAATGCACTTTGGAGCTTCTAATTATGTGACCTAAAATACTTCTTTTTTTTACTACTCCTTCATTGTGCGTAGAACCTTAGAACGTTTGAAGTCTGTATGTAGTTATGGCCCTACTTATATTGTATTGGGTGGTTTTTAGCACCACCTAAGAATTTTAGGTGGTTTGAGAGCATAAACCTATTCTATATACAATATATGCATCAACTGTATTTGTGGTGAGCTATCAGGGCATTGGCCTTATGGGGTTGTTACCCGTTTGTAAGTTGTAACTCAATTAAAGGTGTAGCACACAGCATGCTCTATTAAATCATGCTTATATTCTATTAGAAGCGTAAAATTAAAACCCTCTACTTCTAACTGACAATACCTTGTAAAAATAGAAGGAAATTACGATATCTTATATGTTGATGTACGTACATGTATGTGTAGGAACAAATGTAGAACATCAAATGGAAACATGGCACATCTGTTATTTAATACCATTTAACAAGTAGCTATATAGCTAAAATGGAAATGGAGCTCAGTGCGGCTAAATTAGTGTGAAGTAAAATTCGTGGCTTTATTTTAGTGTGAAGTAATCATAGCTATGAAATTATCATTGGGTTTATATATGCATCCCTGTAATTGTTTCATCATGCCATTTCAGTTGCTGGACACTATCACATTTTCATATAGTTTGTCCTACTTGACACATCTTGCTTGATCGTTTCTCTTGATTGTTTACAAGTGAGCCTGATTGCATGTAACATCCGTTATCATAAGAAAGGGATATGATTTAGAGATGTGCTGAGCATGTTCCTTTTGCTAGTTCACTAAGGAACAAGGAGAAATTTCTTTTCCTGGTGCCACCCATTCCAACAGGGAAGAGTAATGCAAGCAATTGTGGGAGATTCAATAGGATAACAAAAGTCTAGTGGAGGATATGGACACCATTGTAATCCTTGCAGGAAACCTCACTAGCACGGGATCGGTTATCTCTAACAGGGTTCAAGCGTCATCTCTAACGGGTAGGGCCCCCGTCACTAAGCAAAGGTCAGTGATACGAGAAAATATGTCAATCGGGCACCAGGCCGTCACGGATGGACGTTATCTCAATCGGGCCTAACAATGTAGCTTGTCACAGATAAGATTGACCAAGCAATACAAGTCAAACCAGGTTAGGTAGGAGCCCGTCACGGAGGACTAATCTCAATCGGGCAAACTACTAAGCCCGTCACCGATGACTAACCATCTTCATCGGGCCTTACGGAACAGCCCATCATCGAAAGGTTTGACCCACCTGTTGAGTCAAAATAGTCCTGGTTTGGATGACTTATCTCTATCGGGCTTAAATTAAGAGCCCGTCAGTGATGACTATATCCCTATCGGTCTTTGTTTGGAGCCCGTCACAGATGAATATCTTTTTTGGGCATTTTTACAATGCTCGTCAGGGATGAGTATGTCAGCCAAAAAAATAAAATTTGTTTTTTTGGCTAGCCTTAGGCCTTTGCTAGTCATGCCCGCTGCAAAAAATGACAGTCCCAGCAACCCTATTCCCAGCAACCCCATTCTCAGCATTCAGATATTCCATCAGATATTCAGTGCATATTTCAGATATTTAGTGCATATTTCAGTCCAATCACATATTCCATCACAGCACAACCAATTCACAAACTCAAACATATATACATTCACATCTACAGACCCATTCACATATATATGTCATTCACATCCTTTTTTGCTCTCCAGACCGCCGACTTGCATCAAAACCTGTAAAACTGAGTTATAAATTAGAACAAGTATATATGTAATAAGAAATACAAATATATACAGAACATTGCGCAGAATTGTATTACAAAGAATATTTACATAAATAATGTTTGTCGCAAGCATTGCAAATGTTCAACCATTCAGAGACGAGCTATCTAGGACTTAACTGTAAACATTCCTTTGGGTGACAAGAGATCATCTAGTATGAATTGTGCTATCTCCTCTCTAATGATATCGAAGTTTTTTTCAGAATCCTTGAAAGTTTTTCCTGCATGTGAGGCGCCAAGTTAGTCTACATACTTGGAAAGTTAGTCTACATCTAGTATGAATCGTGCTATCTCCTCTCTAATGTATATAAAAAATTGAAGCACACACCTCAAGGTCGAGCAATGTCACCTTGTCTGCGAGGCTCCTCATGTTATGGCAGACGTGGAATCCACACTGGTCGCCAACTTGTTAACGTATTGGGAAGTCTTTTTTGTGACCGAGTATGGGATGCCCTTCCTTATGCCTCCTGCCTTTTGCCACGTATTGGTCCCAGGCGTCGTTCAAGGCAGCTTCGATCGCCGACCAATCATATATGTCTTTTTTGATATTGGAGTTAAGGTAGTATACCAAAATTCACTTCGGCACTATGACCAGAAGAATCCAATGACGACTGCAACATTAATAAATTGCAAGTTAAATACTAAAGCTATACGCGTCGCACATTTGATTCTAAGTAGGGTACACGCTTACTGTTCAGAGTAGGCACACATAATGAAGTTCTTGTCTTGACGGGACCATAAGCAGTTCTTGATATATTCTACCATGCTGGCTCAATCGTAGTTCATAGTTGTCTCGTTGATGACAGCTGGATCGAGTAAGGTAACATGGGGTGCATTACGATGGACATGCTTCCAAGTTAACCTAGAAGTAAGACAAGAATCCGGTTAAGCGTAATATATGGATAGTTATTACCATATCTCGTACGGAAGAATACTTACAAGGAGTAGCACTTAAGGAGGTTGGTGTCGACCGCTCGCACCCTGTAAAGGTCCCATAGATCTTTAAAGTCTACGGCGATTAAGGCTTCAGGGCCGAAGAATGGCTGTCTATTGTGGTGGCCCGTCATAGAGGTCTCTCTATGCTTCCTCCTTACGTTGGACCTCTCCATGTAGTACCCATGCAACTCCTTGCATGCAGGGCCCATCTTCGATAAGGCGTCGTCTCCGACCAATGGCATGCTGTTGACGACGGATTTTGGTAATCGACTTGGAAAGGAAAGAGGAAACCGAAGCAGAGAAGAAGGATTGAATTGGAATCGGACCAAGCTTTGTATCGGACTCTGTAACCGTATCGGACTGGGGAGGTATTGCTATAAAGAGCGTATCGGCCGATATGGATTTGGTTTGGTCATGGGCCGATGCAGGTTGTGAGTTGACAGTGTCAACGTGGGCTTGGTCTGGGCTCGAAGTAAGCTTCAAGGAAGTTGCTGAATAGAGATAAAGCTCGGTTTTGGGCAATTGTATCTTGTAAATTAGGTAGTTTAGATCTAATCTGTGGTTAGAGTCTGCCGCAAAGACTTGTTTGTTAGTTGTAGATAAGATCGTGCCCTACAAGGGTGCTGTTGTGACCTCGGGTATAAATATCCCGATAATTTGTACATGTAAACTCTCTCGAATCAATCACACAACAACCAGTTCAATCTAATTTTGGCGCATCGCCAACCCTCGCAAGAGGTCTTCTTCGGCGAGTTCTTGCTTCCTCAGAGCAGAGGTAAGAACTCGTTCCCGACGATCTGCATCGTCGGGGCTAATGTGTCGTTTTAGACACGTTAAGCCTCGATGATGTGATCGTCGATTATCATGTCTTGAATAGTTTTGACAGGTATTTTAATTAAGCCTTGTCAGCGGTTTACTCGTTTTAGGGTTTATTGCCGACGATGGTTTAATTCCTATGCTTGGCTAAATTGTTCAATACATTTACCATCCCCAAAAACGGTCGAAGACTTGATTTTCTTTATGTTAACTCTCGATCTACACTTTGAGTTGCTATCGACCTTAGTCGTGTTTCGAGGTTTAACCTAAAGCCTGTTTTTGATCGTAATTAAGGATAGCGCCGGAGTTTCAGCCGGTCTTACCTAATGCATGTGATTATTTTATGTTCTTGCATGTGTTTGCCATTTATGCAGGCGGATTGGTAAATATAAATATATTGATTACAGGGTGTTCTCAGGATCTCTCTGTGGTTGGTATATTCATATCGGCTGATTGGCTTGTATAAGTTTACACTAGAGTATTAGCTAGTGTATTTATCTTCATGCTATCCTCATCGGCCGACTCCAGTAATTTTCTATAAACATAATCACATGGGCCGATGAGATTAGATCTACTTCATTAGTTCTATCTTATTACTGCCTCAGGTAAGCCGATATAGGTTTGCCCTATCGGCCAGGCCTTCACGATGCAATATCGGCCTATTGGCCGATTGGCCATCGGCTCTCACATGGTTTACTTGTTTAATCTTGTTGATTGCAGATCAAATCAACTGGCACGCTCTACTTACGACTAGGCAAGCCATTTGGACCTGCACTGAAGTTAAGCAGATCTCCCAGGCCGCCGTGGTAACGCGGAACCCGTTTGGTTGCTGGACGGGTCGAAATTCTGCGCCAACACGCTTTTGGCACGCCTGGTGGGACTTCAAGAACACAAGCTTCTCACCAGCAACAAGGACACCTCGAGATGTCGAAGCAGGCCGAGATCGTCGAGGAGAACGTTATTCCTGTGACCGCCGACCAACTCAGCGCGGAACAAAAAGCTGAGATGGATAGTCTGGTTGCGCAGTTCCAGAATATGTACCTGCAAACATATTCTAGGACTCGGCAGGGCACCTTGATTCAAAAGTCCAAGGTGGTCATGCCGAGTTCTGGAGATGGAGCTGGAACGTCGGCGGCGGCGCACGATCACGCCGTCAAAACTGAAGACGCTGCATCGCCGACGTTGCAAGACCGAATCGACTCCGCAGTTCACTCTGCGCTAGTCAACCAGTCGGGGATCCTGGTGAACACGTTGACCAATACGGTCAAGTCGATCCTGGATGGTTCAATCCATCAGTACAAGCCTCAAGGCCCGATTTACCTGCCAGAAAATAAGTTCCCTGCCTATCGGACCTTGAGGAACGACCTGAGCACGGCTCAGCCGACAGCGCCGATGCCACCTCCATCGGCGCAACCAGCAACCACCCTGCCGCTGGTCCTCACCAAGCAGGCGGGAGGAAGCCCTCAGCACATCACGGAGGAGCAATACGCTCAATGGACCAAGGGGAAGCAACCGGCGGTTGAGCCGATGCAGCAAGTTCCTGTCCACCAGCCATCGGCTGGGCAACCGCAGGCCCCGGCGTTCAATAATCCTCCACTTCAAGCTGCATACAACGTGCCGCAAGGCTATCAGCAGTACACCGCAGGGCAGTACGGCACGCAGAACCTGGATCACCACTACCAGCCGTACTCCCCAAGGCACTATCAAGCAGAGGGCCTCCAACAATCCTACCAGCAGGACCTCCCGCATCGGCCCGCAGGATACTGGGCTGACATGATAGCCGAAGTGATGCGAGATCAATTCGGCTTGAAGCCCAAAGAGAACTCTACAGTGTATCGGCCCCCGTATCCCGAGGAATTCGACAGGGTCCCGTTGCCGAGCCGATACAAGATCCCGGATTTCTCCAAGTTTTCGGGACAGGACAACGTCTCAACATATGAGCACGTTAGCCGATTCCTAGCACAGTGCGGGGAAGCTTCGGCTGTCGAGGCGTTGAGGGTGAGGTTTTTCCCTCTGTCCTTATCAGGGTCTGCCTTCACATGGTTCTCTTCCTTGCCCTGCAATTCTATCAAAGGATGGATAGATTTAGAGAAGCAGTTTCATAGATACTTCTACAATGGCGTACAAGAGATGAAGCTGTCAGATCTAACTGCCATTAGGCAGCGAATGGATGAGTCAGTCCCTGAGTACATACAAAGGTTCAGAGATATACGCAACAGATGTTATAGTCTCAGTCTGACCGATTCCCAGTTGGCTGACCTGGCATTTCAGGGATTGCTAGGCCGATACGCGAGAGATTCTCCTCTCAGGAATTCGACAGCCTCGCTCAGCTGGCACAACGCGTATCGGCCCACGAGCAGCGATTCCAGGAGGCGAAGAAATTCGCGAAAAGGGTTAACGCTGTTTATCAGTACGCCTCCGACGATGAAGACGATGAAGACGCTGATGTCGACCTAGCCGAGTGGGCCCGGATGAAGAAATCGACAACTTGCCAATGGGCCAAGAGAGGAGATAAAGAAGATAAATATGATTTCGACATCAACAAGGCCGATAAGATATTTGACCTGCTGTTGCAAGAAAAGCAGATTCAGCTGCCAGTAGGTCACGTATTGCCATCGGCCGAAGACATCAAGAAGAGGAGATATTGCAAGTGGCACAATTCCTATTCACACCACACAAACGAATGCAAGATCTTCCGGCAACAAATTCAATTGGCCATCGAGCAGGGCAGAATAAAAATCGATGATGCCAAGCGGCCGATGAAGATTGAAGGCCACCCGTTCCCAGTCAACATGGTGCGGGCGGACGGGGCCGATGGCGGTGGTCATCGGACTGGCAAACGGCCTCATCAGACCTCTGAGGGTCTGATCAGAAAATACCAGCGGAGGCGGGAGGAACAAGCTCAAGACCAAGCCGACCAAGACAGCTCCTACGACCCACATTGGGAGTGCGAGTTTTTTCGCTTCTGCTGGAATGAAGGGATGAGGTTGCCATCTATCCAGGAGTGCCCTGCATGCAGTGGTACAGAAGGTTCTTATCAGGGCAGCTCAAGCAGACAAACGCATCGGCCGGCCAAGCAAAGGAAATCCGTGCATAAAAGGCTGGGGCCGATGCACCAAGACCAACATGAAGAAGATGGGGAGCAAGCCCAAAACCCCCAATGGTGCCCAAGCGATGTATTCACCAAGACACAGAAACGGCGGGTTCAGAGGCTGAGGAGGAAAGAGCAAATTCAAGAGCAACAAGCTGAAATACCCCATCGGCCAACCAAGACCAGAAAAGAATGGAGAATAAAATCCACGGTGGCCAGGGCCGATGAGGGTACCTCCAATACAGCTCAGGGCAGCTTAGCTTCAAAAGGTAAGAAAACGACATCGGCGCCTGTTAACATGGTGTTTATATTGCCAGCAGAATACAATGTGCAGGCGGCCGATGAAGCTATGGCTGATGAGGAACAAAATTCAGCCAGGCTACGGCTGTCACCAGACCAAGCTACATTCGACAAGCCAGTTGACGCCAGCTACAGACATCTTCGGCCGTTGTACATCAAAGGATTCATCAACGGGCGGCCGATGACGAAGATGCTGGTCGATGGTGGCGCAGCAGTCAATTTAATGCCATACACAACCTTCAGGAAACTTGGAAAAGTACCTGAGGATCTTATCAAGACAAATATGGTATTAAAAGACTTTGGTGGCAACGCATCCGAGGCGAAGGGGGTTCTGAACGTGGAACTCACCGTGGGCAGTAAAACAATCCCCACCACCTTCTTCGTCTTCGATGGAAAGGGTTCCTACAGCTTGTTGTTGGGACGAGATTGGATCCATGCTAATTGCTGTGTCCCTTCAACAATGCACCAATGCCTCATACAATGGCAAGGGGACCAAGTCGAGATCGTGCAGGCCGATCGGTCAGTACATGTCGCCAATGCCGATCTCGCAGTTTGGGAGATGGAGGGAATCGATTGCTTGTCCGGGCGAGTCTGGGACGCCGATTTCCTCAAGGTAACCGATTGCAACATCGAGGCAATTGAAGACCAAGACCAGCGGTTACTTTAGTGAAGATGTACCATCCGCCGTTGATAACAACCCCTACACAGATGACGCGGTGGATGAGTTAGATGGCAAGTTGGGACAAGGTTTTACGTCGGCCGATGAATTGGAAGAAATTGATATAGGGATAGGTGATAGGCCTAGGCCGACGTATGTAAGCACTAATTTGCCAAAGGAATATAAGAATAATTTGATAGATCTTTTGAAAGAATTCAGAGATTGTTTTGCATGGGAATACCATGAAATGCCTGGATTAAGCCGATCGATCGTAGAACATCGGCTACCAATCAAACAAGGCTATCGGCCTTTCAAGCAAGCTCCTCGGAGGTTTAAGGCCGATATGCACGAAGCCATAAAAGCAGAGATCACAAGACTTTACGACGCCAACTTCATCAGGCCCTGCCGATACGCGGAGTGGGTCTCCAACATAGTTCCGGTATTAAAAAAGAACGGCAAGCTAAGGGTATGCATCGATTTTAGAGATCTAAATAGGGCGACACCCAAAGACGAGTACCCTATGCCATTGGCCGATTTGCTAGTCGACGCTGCTTCTGGGCACAAGATCATTAGTTTCATGGACGGAAACGCGGGCTACAACCAGATCTTTATGGCTAAAGAGGACATTCATAAAACAGCCTTCAGATGCCCAGGGGCAATCGGCCTATATGAATGGGTCGTCATGACATTTGGTTTAAAGAATGCTGGAGCTACGTATCAGAGGGCTATGAATTATATTTTTCATGATCTTATCGGCTCTCTGATTGAAGTCTATATAGACGATGTCGTCGTAAAGTCAAGGGAACATGATATGCACTTGGCCGACTTACGCAAGGTACTAGAAAGGGCAAGGAAATATGGTTTGAAGTTGAACCCTAACAAATGTGCCTTCGGCGTATCGGCCGGTCAGTTTTTGGGTTTCTTGGTCCATGAGAGGGGGATTGAAATCACACAGAAGAACATCGATGCCATCAAGAAAATCAAGCCTCCAGAAAACAAGACCAAGTTACAGTCTCTGCTTGGCAAGATCAACTTCGTCCGGCGTTTTATATCAAATTTGTCGGGCCGTATAGAGCCATTCACCCCACTGTTAAAGATAAAGGATGACGAGGAGTTCATATGGGGTGACAAGCAACAGAAAGCGCTAGACGATATCAAAGAATATTTAACTTCTCCACCGGTCTTAATTCCTCCACAGAAAGGAGTCCCATTCAAATTGTACTTATCAGCCGATGAGAAATCCATCGGCTCAGTCCTGGTTCAAGATGTTAACGGCAAGGAAAGAGCTATTTTTTATCTCAGCCGGAGAATGTTAGACGCTGAGACAAGGTACACGCCGGTGGAGAAATTATGCCTTTGTTTATATTTTTCATGTACTAAATTAAGGCATTACCTGCTTTCCAACGAGTGCATAGTGGTGAGCAAGGCCGATGTGATGAAATACATGCTATCGGCCCCTGTGTTGAAAGGACGAGTTGGAAAGTGGATCTTTGCTTTAACAGAGTTTGATCTTCGATACGAATCGGCCAAAGCGATTAAAGGACAAGCCCTGGCCGATTTCATTGTTCAACATAGAGATGACTCAGTTGCATATGCAGACATTGTACCGTGGACGCTATATTTCGATGGATCCGTCTGCAGACACGGTTGCGGTATCGGCCTAGTCATCATATCCCCTCGGGGGGCAAGTTTCGAGTTCGCGTTCACTATCAAGCCTTATTATACCAACAATCAAGCAGAATATGAAGCGGTGCTTAAAGGCTTGCAGTTGTTACAAGAAGTCGAGGCCGATGCCGTGGAAATCATTGGTGACTCACAGCTAGTAATTAATCAACTTTCTGGGGAGTATGAGTGCAGAGACGATATTCTCAAAGTTTACAATGAGGAGTGCACAGAGTTATTACACGGTTTCCGGATCGTGACGATGAGGCACGTACCCAGGAAGCAGAATTTCGAAGCCAATGATTTAGCTCAGGGGGCATCGGGATACAGGCCGATGGCTAAAGATATTCCAATTCAGGTTGCTCTCGTGCACGCCGATGATTGGAGGTTTGATATCATTGAGTATTTGAGAAACCCTTCCCAATCGGCGTCACGAAGAATGAAATATAAAGTTTTACACTATGTCTTATTGGACGATAACTTATATTATCGGACGGTTGATGGTGTCTTACTCAAATGCTTAGGTCCTGAGGAGGCTAAGACCGTTATGGGCGAAGTACATGAAGGGATTTGTGGCACCCATCAATCGGCCCATAAAATGAAATGGTTGATGAAGCGCGTCGGATATTTTTGGCCAACCATGCTAGAAGATTGCTTCAAGTATTATAAAGGATGTCAGGATTGTCAGAAATTTGGAGCAATTCAGAGAGCACCGGCATCGGCTATGCATCCAATCATAAAGCCGTGGCCGTTTCGAGGATGGGGAATAGATATGATCGGCCAGATTAACCCACCATCAAGCAAGGGGCACAAGTATGTATTAGTGGCTACAGATTACTTCACAAAGTGGGTTGAGGCCGTTCCTCTCAAGAAGGTTGATTCCAAAGATGCTATTCAGTTCGTCAAGGAGCATATCATATATCGGTTTGGGTTACCTCAGACGATAACCACAGATCAGGGATCGATCTTCGTGTCCGATGAGTTTGTCCAATTTGCTGACAGTATGGGCATTAGATTACTCAATTCTTCTCCTTACTACGCGCAGGCTAATGGGCAGGCAGAGGCTTCCAACAAGACTTTAATCAAATTAATCAAGAGGAAAATTGACGAACAACCGAGGCAATGGCATACAACGCTGGCCGATTCCCTTTGGGCGTATCGGATGGCTTGCCATGGTGCAATCCAAGTGCCTCCCTATCAACTGGTTTACGGGCATGAAGCTGTACTGCCGTGGGAAACCGCCATCGGCTCAAGAAGGATTGCTTTGCAAGACGACTTGACAGCCGATGAGTACCACAATCTTATGGTTGATGAATTGGACGATTTGGCACATGATCGATTACGGGCCTTGGAGAAAATCAAGCGTGATAAAGATAGAGTGGCCCGTCATTATAATAAAAAGGTCGTTGCCAAATCGTTTGAGGAAGGAGACCTTGTGTGGAAATTGATAATGCCGATTGGCTCCAGAGATAATAAATTCGGCAAATGGTCGCCTAATTGGGAAGGCCCCTTTAAAATTCATCGATGTGTTCCTCACAATGCCTATCTGCTCAAGGGATTAGATGGAGAGATTTATGGACGAGCTCTCAATGGCAAATACTTGAAACAATATTATCCCAGTATCTGGGTTGACTCATGATCGGCCCTCTAGCCGATTTATGATCACAGCCGATGTAGTCAAACATCGTCTTTAGATGGCCGATAAGTACTATCGCCCTTAGTTCAAATTTCAGAATATGAGCCCTCATCTTCCAAAATTTGGGGGGCATATATACAGGAATTTCCAAGGATTGTTCAGTTTGGCGAATTGACTTCGGCTATCTGGCTGATGAGATTGCTTATAATCGGATTGTTCATGGTGAAGATATATATGTCTGGAATTTTCAAAACAATTCGGCTGCACGGCCGATAAAGGGTAAAGAGGATTTCAGAATCAATAAATTAGGCTGGAATTATCAAAACAAATTCGGCTGCATGGCCGATAAGGTGTATGGTCGCAATAGAAATAACATGTGCTACATCACCCTATGAAGTCTGCAATAGCAGCGATGGCTTTACAACGGATTTGCTCAACGTCTTCGATAGCTTGGGCATCATCGGCCATCGTCCCTGGGATTGGTTTCAATGACTTGCTCAGGGTCGCGAGGTATTTGGCCGATGCCTTGAGCTTCGCCGTCTGATCTTCTATGATCTTGGGTGATGCAGCTATCCCGGCTTCGACTTCCTGGATTTCTTGGCTTGTAGCGGCCAGCTTCGATTCTAGCTCTGCCTTGAGGCGACGGAGTTCTTCAAGCCTATTTTTCAGCACAATCGGCTCCACCGCTAGCTCGTCCAACCTGGTCTTATCGGCATTCACTTGAGCTTTGCTAGCGGACAGAGCCGATTCCATTTGTTCGCGCTGTCGTCGCTCTGCAAGTCTCTCCTTTGCTCTGAAAAGCTTGAATCGGTACTGTTCCAGGAAGATGGCCGGCGTAAGGATTTCCATCAGGTCTTCGGGCAGTTCGTCTTGGATTTCTTGTACCCTGAGTCTGATGGAGGAGCAGTCTTCTACCAAGCACTCCAGCGAGGCTTCTAGCCGATTCCCAATGTCAGTCAGCCGGTTCTTCAGATCATCGGAGATTGGTGCTTTGGCTGCGCTGGGTATTTCCTTATCCTCATCATCGAGGAATTGGCCGATATCGAAGGAGAACATATCGGCTAGGTTCTGCAAATGTCAACATGGGTTGAGGTTAGCCTTGTGAGTGAGGAATCGGCAGAAAGAGGATCAGGGTAATCATGGTTACCTGTGTTGGAGCATTTGTGGTGATTGCATCGGCCTCCCTTTGCTTTGACGACACAGCAGGCGAGGGGGTTGGCCGATGTGGTGAGCGTGATGGAGCCCTAGGCTGAAAAGCAGGAAATTGGTGAATAGGGTTATGTGATTAGAGAAATAATGCAAAAAATCAACTCTTACCGAGACAGTCGGAGAGGGTGGTGGAGAAGGAGAAGGGGTTCTCAATCGTGCCTTGGCTCGTTCGCGTCTTTGTAAAGTTGTTTTCTTGGATCTTGGCATAGGGGCCGATTGAGTTCTCTCCTTCAACACAGATGACACCGCAGCCTGAAAAGGATATGAGGTTAAAATATGACAGTACAAAGGGATTATGTAAATACAGAGAAGGGATTTTATTGACCTTGCGAACTGCATGTCTGGTCCTGCTTGGTTGCGGGGCATCATCTTGGTCATCGGCCGGTGGGATCTCCGTAGCTTCGGCCGATGGCTCCTGGGTGGTTTCGACCGATGGGTTTTCTTCTTTGTGTGCATCGGCTGTTACTGCATCGATTTCCTCCTCCATCATTTGTTCTTCGAGGAATTCTTCTAAGGAGGGGTCTAGCTCTTCGGCTTCGGCCTGGTCATCTGTTTTGGCCTTCTTGCTGGTTTTCTGCGATTTGCCTTTGGCCGGCGCCTTCCTCTTGAGGTTTTCTTTAAGCATCGGACCTTGGAGAAGTGATGCCACTTTTGGGGCAGTGAGGCCGATGATGGATTCCAGGACAGTCGACCCTGATGGAGCTATGGCTTGAGCATAGAAGATCTTCCGTCCACTGTTGCTCACAGATGGAATCGGCTCATCCGGGACTTGAGGACTGATGTCTTGGATAAGTTCTGTCACATAGAATCTGGCCGATTGGTGAAAGATGTGAGCGGCCCATTCTTGCCACCAAGTTTGGAAGTTAATGTGTATGAAGGCACTCAGATGCAGCCGATCGCAGTCACCAAGATTTGGGAGCTCGATCTCCATTGCTTTGTTCATGATCAGGGCCGATGGGACTGTGCCTCTGCTCTCTAGGAGTTTATGGAGATGCAAGCTAATGGGAAGTTGCCCGAGCCCGCATTGTCTAGCAGCTGTCATTGGGGTGTAAAATTCATAGGACAGGCTGGTATTCCTTCCCTGAAAGACGCCTACTGGGAGTAGGCATGGAGTGAGGCCGATCATGAACAAGTCCCTTGATTCCATGTCATCATTTATTAAGCTCAGTTGCAGGTCATATGGAAGCTCGAAGTCTCGGTCCGATGTATAGACAAACATGTCCATCCTGACCGATGGAGGGCCGGTGAAGAAGCGGATGAACCATGCAGCCATGTCATCGGCCGATTGATCTGCGCCGGGGTAGATGGAGGCTGCTTCCCCGTACGACATGCATCTTCTGTCCCTGGGGTCTTCGTGATCGGCATACTTTGACGGGAAGCGAGAATCTGATAGAGGTGGCCGATCAACCATGGTGTTGGTGTATATGGTTAGCCAGAGTTGAACGAACCACCATGGTCCTCCATGAGCCACAGTCTGTTTCAGCATCAAGTCTTGCATGGCAACATGGAGTAGCCGATATACAGATCCTAGAAGGTATCGGCCTAAGGGGATTTGTCTCTTGTCGACCAAAGCTTGAGCCAAGTGTTGACAGTTTGTAGTGGGGCCACAGGTCGATCCGCAGAAGACAAATCTCTCCAACCACAGTGTCAGGAAAGCTACGTGTTCTCGCTCTGAAACCGATCCTTGTTCCATGTGTTCAGAGATATATCCGGACCAGCCTCCGATTTTCTTGGTCTTCAACTTGTGGCTGCTGTTTGTCAGGAGGCTGAAGGGGTTGATCTCGGAGCTGATATCCAGTCCTGTGAGTACCTTGATATCTATGAGGGTTGGGGTCATCGGACCTTGCTTGAACATAAAGGCGTTCAAGGTACTTGACCAGAAGTAGGTGGCGGCTGACATTAATGGTTCATTCTTCTTGGTATCGGCCAGGGACAGAGTTATGCATTGGCCGATTCCAATCTCGTCCCAGTGGACTTGTTTGACGGCAGCAATTCTTTTGTGCCAGGTCCTATACCCGTTTAGCTTTGATGGCCATGACCTGAAGGTGTGCTTCCACGCCGAGACAGTGGGTTTGGCTTGCCTGAAAGGAATTCTGTCTGTTTCGGCGTTGATGAGCCAGGTTGGGTCGCAGTCGCCCATGGGGCCCAAGAGGAAGCGATGGGACTTATCGCCGGTGGGGATCAAGATTTGGTTCTTGAAGACCTAAAACGTGAAAACGACGATGAAAAATATAAGGCCTAAGGGGGGCAGAAAGTAAAGACCTAGTTTGGAGAAATCGGCGGAAAAGGTAATAATGCGGATTTTGGAGGAATTGACTCACCGCAGGGATCTCGGAGGCGTAGAACGGGGCGGAAGCCATCGTTGTTGCAGGGGTCGTTGTGAAGGGGGTCGATGTTGATGGAACGTCGAGGGGTCGCCGGAATTGAAGAACGCGAGGGATTTGTCGAATCGGCGGCGAAAGGGTTCGGATCTGGATCTGTGCGGTTTTCAGGTTAGATTTAACAAAAAGTCGATGAGTTCCCTGGAGCTAATTCCGCCACATTATATAATGAAGCGGAATTAGGGGGCATGTGTTGACGACGGATTTTGGTAATCGACTTGGAAAGGAAAGAGGAAACCGAAGCAGAGAAGAAGGATTGAATTGGAATCGGACCAAGCTTTGTATCGGACTCTGTAACCGTATCGGACTGGGGAGGTATTGCTATAAAGAGCGTATCGGCCGATATGGATTTGGTTTGGTCATGGGCCGATGCAGGTTGTGAGTTGACAGTGTCAACGTGGGCTTGGTCTGGGCTCGAAGTAAGCTTCAAGGAAGTTGCTGAATAGAGATAAAGCTCGGTTTTGGGCAATTGTATCTTGTAAATTAGGTAGTTTAGATCTAATCTGTGGTTAGAGTCTGCCGCAAAGACTTGTTTGTTAGTTGTAGATAAGATCGTGCCCTACAAGGGTGCTGTTGTGACCTCGGGTATAAATATCCCGATAATTTGTACATGTAAACTCTCTCGAATCAATCACACAACAACCAGTTCAATCTAATTTTGGCGCATCGCCAACCCTCGCAAGAGGTCTTCTTCGGCGAGTTCTTGCTTCCTCAGAGCAGAGGTAAGAACTCGTTCCCGACGATCTGCATCGTCGGGGCTAATGTGTCGTTTTAGACACGTTAAGCCTCGATGATGTGATCGTCGATTATCATGTCTTGAATAGTTTTGACAGGTATTTTAATTAAGCCTTGTCAGCGGTTTACTCGTTTTAGGGTTTATTGCCGACGATGGTTTAATTCCTATGCTTGGCTAAATTGTTCAATACATTTACCATCCCCAAAAACGGTCGAAGACTTGATTTTCTTTATGTTAACTCTCGATCTACACTTTGAGTTGCTATCGACCTTAGTCGTGTTTCGAGGTTTAACCTAAAGCCTGTTTTTGATCGTAATTAAGGATAGCGCCGGAGTTTCAGCCGGTCTTACCTAATGCATGTGATTATTTTATGTTCTTGCATGTGTTTGCCATTTATGCAGGCGGATTGGTAAATATAAATATATTGATTACAGGGTGTTCTCAGGATCTCTCTGTGGTTGGTATATTCATATCGGCTGATTGGCTTGTATAAGTTTACACTAGAGTATTAGCTAGTGTATTTATCTTCATGCTATCCTCATCGGCCGACTCCAGTAATTTTCTATAAACATAATCACATGGGCCGATGAGATTAGATCTACTTCATTAGTTCTATCTTATTACTGCCTCAGGTAAGCCGATATAGGTTTGCCCTATCGGCCAGGCCTTCACGATGCAATATCGGCCTATCGGCTGATTGGCCATCGGCTCTCACATGGTTTACTTGTTTAATCTTGTTGATTGCAGATCAAATCAACTGGCACGCTCTACTTACGACTAGGCAAGCCATTTGGACCTGCACTGGAGTTAAGCAGATCTCCCAGGCCGCCGTGGTAACGCGGAACCCGTTTGGTTGCTGGACGGGTCGAAATTCTGCGCCAACACATGCCTAATGTGAATTCGGCCGGAGACTTAGGAGGAGCTGATGGCGCCTTGCCAAGATCTAGCTTCTTCGGAGCCAGAAGCGGCCCTTCCACCTTTCCTCTTCCTTTCCCCCTTCCAGCAGCTCTTTTGCGTGTTTCAAGCTTGGGTGGAGAAGATGTCGTCCTCTTTCCTTTTTTGGAGATTGCGGGAGGTGCGCTCTGCTGTTGACCTCCGTACCCAAAATCTGTAACATACTGCAATTGGAGATCTTGATCTCCTTCTTCAACGGCAGGAGGGGCAGATACAAGAGTTGGAGGGGGACGCGGCGGCGGCGGACGAGCACTTGGTGCTGGTCTAGGAGTTATATTGATCTGAATGTTATGCTTGGGCCATTGGATAAAGGTCCCACGTGCAGCTCCAATGGTCAGAATCTCGTCATTTGGTGGGTGCGGGAGAGTGAAGCCAACCCAATCAGGCTTCACCATGTCCACTTGAACTTTAGCATGGTCGGCTAGCAGCTGCCCCCCATGCACTCGAGTCTCCGGCGTAGGCTTGAACGCAAGACCCTCTGCGGCAGGAATTGCAAATGCATGTGTCACCCTAACTACTAGGGTGCACGATGTGGGTCCCTGCAATAGATTCATACGTGTCCTTATAATATGTTATAATGTACTGTGGTGCTAAGACAATATATACATTTTTTGTTGGTTTTACCATTATGTGGTCCACCGCAATGGGGGTTGGTGGTTCTTGTGCTGCCGCCTCAGTTGATGCGCAGCTGCTACGCCTCTGCATGGGGCTCGTTTCTACTATGGGAGTGGCAGCGGGCTCGCTTTCCCTGAAGCGTGCCTCCACCTGAGCCTCCACTTGTAACAACTTCTCATCGAACTCTTCTCGGAGCTCGGTTCTAATCTCCTCTCGAAGTTGTTCCTTAAGGCGTGCATCTTTCTGCGCCTTTGAAAGCTTGTGCTTCCTGTACTGTCACGTGTATTGGGGAAACCCAAGCTTCCATAGAACATTGGAGCCAATGCCCCTTGTCCGTCCACGGTGTTCTTCGGTTCCCAATGCTTTCGTGAGGATGTCATCCTCGCGTCTTTGTGAGCAGATCTCTTGGGAGGACTGTCTCTCAGTAGTCAGGTCGACCTGCGGTACAGTTAGGACGAAATAAATCAAGAGTACGATATAACCTAACGAAACATACTCTATGTGTTGTACTTATGATTTTTTGGTACACCGCTTGATCTTCGAGATTTGGGAACGTAAGTGTTCCATCACTATTCTTCTTCACCCTTGCCCTTACCCAGTTCCTTGCTCGGGTGGTCGGGATATCACCAAGAACTGGCGGCGTGTTAGATTCTGCAGCAGCTTCATCCCCCTTGACCCATTCCTGTAGCTTTCCGGCGTAGCCTTTGGTGCCAAGCCGGTGCGGGTGAAGGTTTTTTGCCTGCAACTCCCTATAGGCCTCGTTTTTTGCCCAAGACTCAGGGGTTGATTTGACGGCATGGAACTCTTCCCACACGGCCCGGGAGATGAATGGGTACCTCCCAAATGGTTTTGGCTGGGCGGGGTTGAGGACGTAGTCGGTGACCAGTGTGGTCTTAAAATTTTTCCACAAGTTGCCTATCTTGCGGATAGCCTGCCGCTTGAGTCTTGCCTCGGTCTCTGGGGGGTATTCGAAGCTTTCCTTGAACTGCTTCCAGGCCTCATCTTTCTCTGCCTGTGGGACTAGATCGATGTGGTCCTTCAAAATGGTGAAGTTCTGCCTCCCTAGGACTCCGCATATCGTTGAGAACTTTTTGACAGCTTTCGCAGGAGCTGTCGGAAATCCCAGATCGACCACCTCTATTATGGTGTATACTTCCTTAGGAATTTTATTCTGGGTCCTAGAAGTCCGGCTCGATGTTGTCCCACTAGTAGTCGCTGACGGGTTGGCCTTGCTACGACATTTTCTATATAACTGTTGTACAAAACTTAATATAAAAAAATATTTAGAATCCCTTCTAAATACTTAGAATTCTTCCAAGACTGATTCCTAGCTATACATGGAATTCTACAGTTTTTTTTTAAAAAAGAAAATGATAACAAACAAATCACTTCTAGCTGGAGCATACATATTTTTTTCTAAAATAAACACAATACAAACACATGCTTAAGTGCATCTCCATTCTAAGCATGATATATTTTGTAGACTAGTTTACCAAAATTCATACAAACTTTATACTAATTCATGGAAAATTCATACGAAATTCATACTAATTTTATAATAATTCATACTAAATTCATACAAATTTTATACTAATTCATACTAATTTTATACTAAGTCATGGAAAAGTTCATACAAATTTTATACTAATTCATACTAAATTCATACAAATTTTATACTAATTCATACTAAATTCATTCCAATTTAATACTAATTCATACTAATTCATACAAATTTTACACTAAATTCATACAAATTTTATATAAATTCATACTAATGTCATGGAAAAGTTCATACACTAATTCATACTAATTTTATACTAATTTCATACTAATTTTATACTAATTCATACTAAATTCATACAAATTTTGAACTAAATTCATTCAAATTTTATACAAATTCATACCGGCGGTGGTCGGTGAGGCAGCGACGTCGTCGAGGAGGAGGACGGCAGCGAGGAGGAGGACGGTGGCGTCGAGGAGGCGGCGGCGTCGAGGAGGAGGTCGGCGGCAGCGAGGAGGCGGCGGCGTCGAGGAGGAGGTTAGCGGCGGCAAGGAGACGGTGGCGGCGGCGTCAAGGAGGAGGCGGCGGTGGTCGGTGAGGAGTCGCTTGGAGGGAGGAGGCGGCGGCGTCAAGGCGTCGGGACAGAGAGTGAGAGTGAGAGTGAGAGTGAGAGTGAGATCTGGATCTGGAGAAAACCTAGTCATAGGTCATCACCATCGGGCATAAGTACTATGCCCGATACGAATGAAACACATCCGTGACGGGCACAAGTGAAACGCCCGATACGGATGAAACACATCCGTGACGGGCACAAGTAACATGCCCGATAGAGATTATGTCATCTCTGACGGGCATTAGCTATATGCCCGATGGAGATGAGCTCATCCCACTATAGAATTAAAATATTCCTTACTAATTGTATTTAAAAATAATATTTAAGTTATAAAAATCATTTATAATTAACTGATATTTATAATCATTTATAAAATCATTTAAATGATATTTAAAAAATATATTTAAAATTGCTATTACATTTGATTTATCACATATAAAAAACAAATCACTTTTTTAAATAGTGTAAAATTGCTACTAAATTTTAAAAATCATATGTAATTAAAATATGCCTTGTTAAAATAGTATAAAATTGTTATTAAATTATAATAGTCACGTGTAATGAACAAATGCCTTGTTAATCATGGCTTAAGTTACTGCAATGGCTTGAAACAAAATACCTTATTGCTTATAACAATTTGCAATTTACAAAGACTTCATTTACGAGGATATGACTTCCGAATGGTCTGAACGAGCGTATGCCACATCGTCTTCGGGATCATCTTCAAGGGCGATCTGAGGTGTCACATGAAGATTCTGGTTGTATTCTTCTTCATTGACGACGTTGTCAACCCCCAGAATTGTTCACTTGCCATCCCTAACGACGTCCAGCTTCTTGTTTGCGGGGTCTTTTATATAGAAAATCTGCTCGACCTGCTTCGCTAGGACGAATGGTTCGTCGGTGTATCCAAGCTTGGCTAGGTCCACTAAAGTGAATCCTTCCTTGTCGACTTTTACACCAGTGCGAATATTCACCCAACTGCAACGAAACAAAGGGACTTTGAAGTTCATGTAGTTCAGCTCCCAGATCTGCTCTATGTGACCATAGTATGTGTTCGATCCAGCTTGATCCTGATATGCATCTATACGGACTCCACTGTTTTGAACTGTGCTTTTCTCATCTTGTGTGACGGTGTAAAATGTGTACCCATTGATATTGTACCCTTGCCATGTGTCAACATCCCAACATGGGCCCCTTGCCAACCTTCGAACTGTCTCACTTGGGCCATTGGTCGACCGTGCGATACGATTCTTGTACCATTCGTTGAAGCGAGTACTATGTTCTCTGTTGATCCACATATCTGATTGACCCATGTTCTCCTGTCGGACCTTCGCTAAATGCTCCTCAAAGTATGGGGTTACTTCAGCCATATGTTGCAGCACGGCGAAATGTGCCTGCGCATAGGAAGTTTGATAGAGAACAATTCTTTTTCTTCCTGTTGTGCCAACACCTGCCAACCTTCCTTCGTGACGAGACACAGGAACTCCGATAGGATCAGTCTCGGTCATGTAATCGACGCATAACTCAAAAACCTCCTCTGTCGTGTACCCTTCAATGATGCTTTCCTCCGGTTTTGCTCTATTTCGAACATACGACTTAAGAACTCCCACGTATCTCTTGAACGGATACATCTCCCTTAGAAAAGCTGGGCCACATATTTTTGTTTGCTTCACTAGATGAACAGGGAGATGAACCATGATATCAAAGAAAAACAGTGGAAAATACATCTCCAAGTGACACAGGGTATTGACAATATCGACCTGCAACCCATCTAGATCTTCGGGATCTATAATCTTCTGACCGATTGCATTGAAGAAGGCATAGAGCCGTTGGATCGTGTGACGGACTTTGGGTGGTAGAATGCCTTTGATAGCAACTGGCAAGATCTGTGTGATTAGCACGTGGCAATCGTGAGACTTCATTCCAACCAGTTTTAGATCCTCCAATTTAACGTACTTACTGATCCTCGTTGAATAGCCCGAAGAAACTTTAATATCTGCCAGGCATGATAGCATTGCGATCTTCTCATCCTTCGACAATGTGTGGCAAGCTGGCGGAAGGTACACTCTTCCTATCTCTTCATCCCTAACAGGCTGAAGTTCACTGCGAATGTTCATCTCCTGTAGATCTAGGTGAGCATTCAACCCGTCCCTTGCCTTCCCAGGCATATTCAGCAGTAGCCCAATCAAACTATCGCATACATTCTTCTCTACGTGCATTAGATCAATGTAATGACGGACCTCGACATCTTTCCAGTACGGTAGCTGCCAAAATATGAATTTTTTCTTTCACATACCCTTATCATTTGCCTTGCAACGTTTTTTTTTCTTTCTAAACTCATTAGTAATGTCCTTCACCATGTCATGGACCTGATCTCCAGACAAATCCTTGGGAGCAGACCCAAGTTCTCCCTTACCATTGAAAATTTTCTTCTTTCTTCTAAAGGCGTGGCGTAGTGGGAGCCATCTTCTATGACCCATGTAAACCATCTTTCTTGATTTCTTCAGTTTGCATCTGTTTGCAACTACACCACTTCCCGATTCTTGCTCTTCATGCTTCACCCAACATGTGTAGCCCTTCATGAATACCCGAATTTCCGTTGTATCAATTGAGAGTGTACGTCCAATCTGCTTTCAAACATATTCTCATTCTTGCAGTCTCTACATGGACAACACATGTATTTGTTGCTTCTTCTTTTACTATCCTTCTCCGCAGCGTTCATAAAACTTAATACGACATCTCTATACTCGTTGCAATGACATTTGAAAGTAGTCGCATCCATCCAACTTCGATCCATCGCTGCAAAAATGAACAAAATATTAGTTAACATCTCATGAGATAAGTACTACTAAATTAATAAGTACTACTTACTTTAAGATTTTCTTGTTTTTCTTTGAAAAAAATACAAAAATTCGCCCCCTTCAACCTCCCACCAAAATAGTAAACAGTGGGATAACTTCAGACAACAGTCGAGTGGAATATTTATAGTATACAAAATATATCTCAATCGGGCCAAATAAACGACATCTCTAACGGGTGCACAGTTATCTCTTACGGGCGTAAAAGAAAACCCGTCATCGATATGTATCATCGGTGACGGGCATTTAACCGAATCTCAATCGGGCCTTATTTGGGGCCTGTTACTGATGACACTCATCTGTGACGGGCTTTATACTTGGGCCCGATTGAGATAGTGGAGGTAATTTCAATCGGGCCTAACCTTGTGCCCGTCACAGATGAGTGTCATCGGTGACGGGCTATAGGTATATGCACCTCGAACGAGTACATCTACAACGGTGTTAATTTCGGCCCGATTGAGATGACTTCGTTCTGACGGCCCACGAAGTCCAGGCATGTGAAGACCCGTCACAGATGAGAGGATCTATACTAGTGCCTGTGTTTTATCCTACACATATGAACTATATATATATTAGTAGAAAAAAGAGACAAGTTAAATGACCAGAAAGGCGGATGTGAAAAATTTAAAAAGATACAGTAAGAATGCTCACCGTGTGAAGAAAAGGATGCACCCATCAGTGAAAGCTCATAAGATGCAATCAGTGTATAGCATTGTAAACTGAATGGGCAGGAGAATTGCCAATTATATTTGCATAAATATGAGTATAAACCCATGGAGGTTACATGGAAGGAAAAAACAACTTAACGAGGTGAGCCTTGTCAAACATGCGGCCGACTCGAGCAACACGTGCGCATGGCACATGCACCAACACCCCACACCAGCCAACCAAACAAATAACAATGACAGAGCCCAACGTTGCCAAGATCCCCACCTAAGCAACACAATAGCTCCAACATCATAAAAAATGCGTCATCGTTGATGAGAGCTTGCCACCTACAGCGGAATAGCAGGTCCGACCTCACAGCAAAAGAACATTGTTGTCAAGCTCATCGCTAAGGATCAAGCAACTTCTTCAACTTCCCACTGCGGATCATTAGCTAGCATCATCGCACCCTAGCAATGAGCAGCTCCAACTCCACCTAAGCACCTGCCACCTGCCACAAATAATAAATTGATACTAAGAAGACGAAGGCCTCCTCAAACAACCTAGGCTTGAAGAGATTTAGTGGGAAAGCTGAAGGCCTCGAAACAATGAAGAAGTATATCAACGACCACTGCTGCATGAGGAAGGTTCTCCAGATCTGCGTCCCCATGGAGGATACGACATGAATTGCCGTCATCACGCGTCTGAAAATTGGAACAAGGTTTCCACCTAGAGTTTAATGTGGGGAAGGCGGGGGAGGGGGGACAACACATCCCACGAAGGCATTCTATCGCGATTCCCCTTTTGACCCCAGTACACAACTGCGTTGCAAGAACACCAAATAGGCCAACATCCCACAGCTCCAATGCCATCCCCTGCAGTCCATCCAGCGCCTCCACCCTGTTAGAAATATGATCATAATTCAACATATTTTAATCCAGAAAAACAAGATAATAAACATGACATTTGAAAATCAAAATGATCCAGTGATAGTGCTAAACATGAACATGCTAGTAACAATAATAGTATCATCTAGTAACATGTTTAACACTAAGGTAATTAGAGTAATATACCTAGAGAACGCTCCTGAGGATGAGGCATTGCTATTGTTGTTGCCTCTGTTGGTGTTGACGTTCTCCGCTCCGTCGGTGCGGCCTTTCTCTCCATTGGTTGCCATCGTGGATGCAGTCCTTGCTCTCGCACACAACACTAGGAAGAAGATGAAGCAGACAATTAGTGAGCAGTCGCGCTTTGCACTCCCCAAAAACCTGATCGCCCGCCCGTCCGTGCAAACGTTGCAGCGGGGCGTGGTTTCGGAGGCCTACTCTCGTTAGTTCTGTGCGTGCAGAAACTAGCGATGAGAACGAAGTAGTGCAGCAGCAGCAGAAGGTGAAGTGATGTGTTTGTTGCATACGTACATGAGCTAGCTTCTTCTCTGATTATATGCGTACAGAGTTAAAGGAGATGATGTTGAAACCGAAACACCATTTCTCCCGTTGATGAGCATCAGTTACTGGTAAATGGACGTTGTTAATTTGTCAAATTAACACCATCAATCAACAGTAATAGTCAAGATTTATATTGCTCTCTAATTGAGTCATCAATCCTCCATGTTAATTGAATTATCAATTCTTGAACAAAAACCTTTCACACATCATGTCCGGTAATTCATCAACATTAAATGTGTGCCTTGAATATTATAGATTTAATTGAAAATAAATGTTCTCAGATAAATCCAACAATCCCCACCAATATTTCATGGCACATGAGAAATGCTCTCAGCTCCACTGCTGTTTTGATATACCCGTATTTTCTAGTGGAGACTGTTAAGTTGAACATCCACCTTGAACGGAGGCTACACTTATCCACAACTGACCAATGGACTATATCTTGAATTGACAGTTTTGTGTGAACAAGCTTGACCAAAGCCCTTTACTGGTACTAGGCTACTAAAGCATCCCCTCGGTTTGGTGCATATAAGTCATACTCCAGGCCTTTTCATGAGTATCTAGAGATTACCCAAATCTCATAGACTGTGACTAGCAGTCAGACCCATATAGGTGTGTTCCTTCTAAAATGTTCTGTAGGCCAACATCTCTGCTTTATGAAAAAGACACTTGGATCACATTAAGGTATATACCATCCTGCCATACAGTAAAAGAGAGAAGTACATCACAGAGATGAGCCCAATAGTTCATTTCGCCATCCTAATTCACGGTATCTTTGATCAGAAAAGATGGGTTACCACTATTGTGTAATTTCAAGTGGGTCTCAAGCCCATCTCGTTCGATGCACTATCTATCACATTACGTGATAGTCCCTTAGTGAACTGATCTGCCATATTTTTAGTCGTCTGGACATTCCAATGCTATCACTCTGGAGTTTTTCATCTTTTTCACAGAGTTCAGACTTCTCTTTACATGCCTAGATGACTTCATGTTATCCTTCAAAATGTTTACCTTAATAATCATCGTTAGATTATCATAGTTCATCAGGATAGCAGGTACTGGTTTTTCAACCATCGGCAAATCCATCAAGAGCTCACGAAGCCACTCGGCCTCAACAGTGAAAGTATCTAATGCTGTGAGTTCTACTTCTATTGTTGACCTTGTTAAGATGGTCTGCTTCCAAGACTTCCAGGAAACAGCGCCACCTCTAAGTGTGAACACATATCGACTTGTGGCCTTTATCTCATTAGCATCTGATATCTAGTTTGAATCACTATAGCCCTCCAGTACTTTTGGGTACCCAGTATAGTGAATTCCATAGCTCATTGTGCCTTTTAGATAGCGTATTACCCTTTCTAGAGCATGCTAGTGATCATCTCCCGGATTTGAAACAAACTGACTCAGCTCGCTCACAGCAAATGGGATGTCAGGCCTCGTTGCACTAGCTAAATACATCAATGAACCAATGATCTGGGAGTATCTCAGTTGCTCCCTTACTATTCTTCGGTTTTTTCTTAATAACACACTGGGATCATAAGGAGTAGGAGCTGGCTTGCAGTCACTATACCCAAAGCGACTCAAGACCTTGTCCACATAGTGAGATTGCACAAGTGTAATCTCACCCTCAACTCCTCTCAATAGCTTAATGTTAAGAATAACATCAACCACTCCCCAATCATTCATCTCAAAGCTTGTGGACAGAAAGTCCTTGACCTCCTCAATCACATTGAGGCTGGTCCCAAAGATCAATATGTCATTGACATATAAACACAAGATCACTCTCTCTCCCCCACCATAGCGATAGTACACACATTTGTCAGCCTCATTCACAATAAAGCCAATAGATGTAAGTGTTTGTCAAATTTCTCAAGCCATTGCTTAGGTGCCTGTTTGAGGCCATACAAGGACTTCAACAACTTGCACACCATTCCCTCTTGACCTTCTAATACATACCCGTCTGGTTGATCCATGTAGATCTACTCCTCCAACTCTCCATTAAGGAAAGTTGTCTTAACATCCATTTGTTGTACGAGAAGACCATGAGAGGCTGCCAGAGCAAGTAGTACTCGAATCGTGGTCAAGCGAGCAACTGGTGAGTAAGTGTCAAAAAAATCCTCGCCTTCCTTTTAGGTATAACCCTTGGCCACAAGCCTTACCTTGTACTTTTCAATCATACCATCAGGCCTAAGCTTTTTCTTGAAAATGCACTTGCATCCTACAGGTTTGCACCCATATGGACGCTCGACGACTTCCCAAGTACCATTAGACATAATCGAGTCCATCTCACTGCATACCGCTTCTTTTCAATAGTCAGCGTCAGGAGATGAATATACCTCTGCTATGGTTCTTGGAGTGTCATCCACAAGGTATACAATGTAGTCATCACCAAAAGACTTTGCAGTATTTTGTCTCTTACTCTTTCGAGTACCTACAATGTTATCCTCCTCAGGATTTTGCTCAGGCATTTGATCATTGTGTTCTATCGGCACAAAGGACTCAGGGGATAAAATAGGTTCTTTACTAGAAGTGCTAATTGTTTTTTATGGGAAATTCATTCTCAAAAAATATCGCATATTTGGACTCAAAAATTGTACCAACTCTCATGTCAGGTACTGCAATTTTTACAATTAAGAATCTATATCCTACGCTGTGGATAGCATAACCCAAGAAAACACAATCTATGGTGTTTGGTCCAAATTTGCGCTTTTTGACTATAGGTACATTTAACTTAGCCAAACATCCCCATGTGCGCAAGTATGAGATTTAATTTCTTCTTTCCCATTTCTCGAATGGGGTTACTTCTTTATTCTTAGTAGGAATTTTATTCAGGACATGACACGCAGTCAATATAGCCTCACCCCACCATTCCTTGGAAAGTCTCGCAGTGTCTAACATGGCATTCACCAACTCAGTTATAGTGCGGTTCTTTCTTTCGGCTACCCCATTTGACTGAGGTGAATAGGGAGGCATCATCTCATGAATAATTCCAAACTCTTCATAGAATGAAGTAAACTCATTAGAAAAATACTCTCCACCTCAATCAAACCTCAACCGTTTGATTTTCCTTTCAAGTTGGTTTTCTACCTCAGCCTTATAGATCTTAAAATAATACAATGCTTCATCCTTTGTTTTCAATAAATAAAAATAGCAAAATCTAGTGTAATCATCTATAAGTGTCATGAAGTATTTCTTTCCCTCTTTAGTTAACACGCTGTTCATTTCACACAAATTGGAATGAACAAGTTCTAGAGGTGCCAAATTTCTCGCCTCTGATGCCTTGTGAGGCTTGCGAGGTTGTTTCGATTGAACACAAGTATGACACTTAGAACCTTTGACCAAAGTGAATTTTGGGATTAAACTCATGTTAGGTAAGCGTGTTATACAACCAAAATTCCCATGACAAAGTCGCGAATGCCACACATTGGACTCATCATCATTGCTTATATTACACATATTATCTAAAGAAAAGCGGAACAAGCCTCCGCTGTCATAACCTTTACCAATAAAAGTTCCACATTTAGATACGATACATTTATTGGATTCAAACACAAGTCTAAAACCATCTCTACACAGTAGAGAGCCGCTAACCAGATTCATCTTTATTGAAGGGATATGCTGCACGTTCTTTAGCTGCACGGTCTTCCCGAAGTAAGCTTCAGATCGACTATACCGACACCACAAACAGCCGCAAGCGATCTGTTTTCCATCAACAAGGAGGAACCTCTCCCGACCTGATAAGAAGAAAATAGGAAAATGCCAGCATACACATGAATACTAGCATAAGTATCAACCCACCAATCAGGTGAGTGGAAAACAGAGAGAACTGCAGGTAAAAAATTACCGCATCACGATGTTCCTCCGCCATCGCTAACAACCATGTTTGCAAACTTTTTGTCCTTGAGATTAGGACAATCCTTGGCCCAATGCCCAGGCTTACAGCACACAAAGCAGTCACCCTTCGCCTTTCCCTTGCCTTTCTTCTTAAAATTGGTTGTTGCCTTGGGTTTGACATCAGGTTTGACTTTCTTGTTGTTGTGAGATGCATGAGGGTTCTTCTTCTGTACCAAATTGGCGCTAGAACCTCCCTCGACCTTTTTGCCGCTGTTGTCCTTTGCCCTCGCCTTCTCTTCAACACCCAAAGAGCCAATGAGACCAGTAACACTGAACTCTTGCCTCCTGTTTCAGAGAAGTGGCAAAGTTCGACGAAGAAGGTGGCAATTTGGCAACAATGCCACCCGCCACAAACTTGCACGGCAACTTGCAGCTGTTGTTCTCAAGTTTCTTTGCCAGCATCTGAATCTCATGAGCTTGTTCCACTATAGATCTGTCATCGACCATCTTGTAGTCATAGAACTGCTCCATGACATACAGCTTGCTACCACCATCGGAGACTCTGAACTTGGCCTCAAGAGCATCCCACATGTCCTTCCATGAAGGCATGTGCATATACACGTCCACTATATTGTCAGCTAATACACTGATCAATGCTCTATGGAACAAGCAATCCGCGGCATCGAACTTAGCCTCCTCCTCAAGCGAGAGAGGCCGTTCGGGCGTCTTGCCCTATGAAACAAAGAAACATTGCATTGCCGTCAACCACAATAGTGCACGTGCTTTTCATCTTTTATAGTTTGAACCGTCAAAAGCATGTGGTTTTAGTGATGCCGCAAAACCAACTACCGAAAAAGACCTGTCAAGGTTTTGGATTGTTGGAAATATGATCATAATTTGGCATATTTTAATCCAGAAAAAAAGATAATAAACATGATATTTGAAAATTGAAATGATCCAGTGATAGTGCTAAACATGAACATACTAGTAATAATAATAGCATCATCTAGTAACATGTTTAACACTAAGATAATTAGAGTAATATACCCAGAGAACGCTCCTGAGGTTGAGGCATTGTTGTTGTTGCCTCCATTGGTGTTGACGTTCTCTGCTCCGTCGGTGCCGCCTTTCTCTCCATTGGTTGCCATCGTGGATACAGTCCTTGCTCTTGCAAACAGCACCAGGAAGAAGAAGAAGCAAACAATTAGTGAGCAGTCATGCCTTGCACTCGCCAAAAACCTGATCGCCTGCCCGTCCGTGCAGACGTCGCAGCGGGGCGTGGTTTCGAAGGCCTGCTCTCGCCGGTTCTGTGCGCACAGAAACTAGCAATGAGAATGCAGTAGTGCAGCAGCAGCAGAAGGTGGAGTGATGTGTTTGTTGCATACATACAGGAGCTAACTTCTTCTCTGATTATATGCGTACAGAGTTAAAGGAGATGATTGTTGGCAACTTTTATGGTCAAAAGCTACTAACACTATTAACACCTAAACACCTTGCGGTGTATGGAGTCGCTAACCACCTCAATCTAGCAAAAACTAGACCAAGATGGGTTTTGAAGAATTAGAACGGCTAGCGGAGCCGATCTAGATTGAAACTAGAGATAACTACCCGTCTCATGGGCAAACGAAAGGTTTACGGGACAAACCTACAAAGGGATATTGCACTCTCGCAGCGATGGCGGACGGTTTACGGCGCAAACCGACAAAGATGGACAAAACTAGAGTAAAGTAGAAAACATGGCTGAAAGTAGAAGTAAAAGAACGATTCAATTGAAAATTTGTATGTAGATTATTGGTTGTTCAATTGAACCGGCCTTGGCCCTTATAAAGGGGTTGGTCTTGCCTCCTACAAGTCCTCTTCCACGATAATTTCGGGGTAGAATCCCAAAAGAACTCGGAACATAGTTTCCCAATTCAATAATCCCGAGACCCGGTGGAAATCGAATCTAACTCGGACTCTGCCGATCTGACCGGCCACATGCCGTCGGTCAGACCGGCCCCACTGCCCGGTCAGAGCGGCCTATACACGGCGGTCTGACCGGCCTCTGCGAAAGAAACCAGTACTTCCCTTAATTTGGCAATAATTTCCTAATTTATCCTTAGGTGCCAAATTTGGGTGTAAACACATGCCCGCCTGACTTTTTGATGAACTTTGTGAATTTAAAAGCATAAGCACGTGATCTCAGGGCGATAATCCAATTACTGGCCATACTATTCCTCAAGCATTTTGCCAAACACTTGGAAAATATTTCTTTAAGTACTTCCCATTAAGCGCTCTCTGAAATCGTTCCCCTTGTAATGTCTCAAGAAAATATGCATTCCCTTGAACGATTCCACATATCCGATAAGTTCCTTCCCAACTAGGCGACCACTTACCGAACTCTTTAGATCTAGTACCTAAAGGCAAAATCGTCTTCCAAACCAAGTCTCCTACTTGAAACGATTTCGCTATCACTCTTATTATAGGCTTTGGCTACTCTCTTTTTCTCCTTTTCTATCTCACCTAAAGCATTTAAATGACTATCGGTCACATCATCAAGATTATCTCCCATCAATGTCTTATACTCTTCAACCAATAAATCATCTTGCTTGATATATCTAAGAGAGCCAAGATTCACCTCTACTGGTAAAATGGCTTCTTGTCCATAGACCAACTCAAAGGGACTAACTTTGGTAGCACCATGCTTAGATATCCTATGAGCCCATAAAGCTTCTGAGAGTACCTCATGCCATCTTTTCGGATGTTCCTCAATCTTTTTCTTAACTAACTTCAATAAAGTCTTATTACTCGACTCGGCTTGACCATTAGCCTGAGCATAGTAAGGAGAAGAACTCAACAATTTAATTCCATAAGATTCAACAAAACTTCTTACCTCCTTAGACATAAAAGAAGCTCCTTGATCCGTAGTTAAAGTTTGAGGAATTCCGAATCTATGAACAATATGCTTTAGAATAAAGTCAATTACCTCCGTGTGAGTCATATTCTTCAACGGTACGGCTTCGGCCCACTTGGTAAAATAATCCATTGCAACTAGCACGAACCGATGTCCCTTGGATGACGAAGGATGAATTTGACCTATGAAATCTAAAGCCCAACCTCGGAATGGCCATGGTTTTATGATAGGATTCAACACGGCAACAGGCGCCAATTGAACATTGCCGAACCGTTGACAAGCCTCACATCCTCTATAGTACTTGAAACAATCATCAATCATCTTCGGCCAATAAAAACCCGCTCTCCTAAGTAACCAATTCATCTTATAGGCCGATTGATGAGTTCCACAAATCCCCTCATGAACTTCTCCCATTGCAACTTTAGATTGATCATTATCTAAGCACTTTAAAAGTACTCCATCTATGTTTCGGCGATACAACTCTCCATCCAATAAAATGTACTTAAAAGCTTGCCGCCAAATTTTCCTATCAACCCTAAGGCTAGGATCCTTCAAATAATTTATTAAAGGGAATTTCCAATCTTCCTCTATATCTTGGGCACATATGTCCGAATTTTCAATTAACTCGGCCTTTGAATCTTGAGATGTACTGTGCCCCCCAGTTTCCTGCTGCACGTCAGCCAAACCGGCCGTACCCTGCCGGTCAGACTGGCCCTGACCCCCGGTCAGACCGGCCACAGTGCGCCGGTCAGACCGGCCTTGGTCCTCGGTCAGACCGGCCATGTCCTGCCGGTCAGACCAACCATGGTCCAAACTTTTGCCAATTTCACCCAAACTTTTAAACTCAAGCACCGACTTTTCTAATATCAAGAATACACTTCTTTTTACATGATAGCCAGATGCTTGCTGAGCCAAATCGTTTGCTCTAGAATTCTCCCCTCTAGCAAAATGACAAAATCATCGAAATTGGCAATAATATCCAAGCATTGATCAAGATATCTATTTAGTAACCCATCAAAGCATTTATAAACCCCGGCAACTTGTTACACTATTAACTCCGAATCTCCAAATGCTTCTACATGAGTAGCACCTATAGACTCTAATACTTGTATACCGAATAACAAAGCATCATATTCGGCTTGATTATTTGTACATGGATATTCTAAATGAACCGATGTTTCAAAACAAGAACCATTGGGCGAAAATAAAACTACACCTATTCCTTGCCCCTCTTTGCAAGAAGAACCATCAAAATAAAGCTTCCAAGGTGTAAGACTAGGTAAATAGACCTCATTATCATAAGCAATATCCACATGATGATCTACTATAAAATCCACTACGATTTGGCCTCTCATAGACTTCAATGATTCATAAGCCAAATCATATTCAATCAAAGTATATGCCCATTTGCCAATTCTCCCACTTAGAATTGGCCTTTGCAACATGTGTTTAATAACATCGGTTTGACATGTAACTATGCAAGTACTAGATAACAAATAATGACGCAATTTGGTACAAGCATAATATAAACATAGGCAAAGCTTTTCTATAAACACATACCTTGTTTCGGCATTCAAAAGGCAACGACTCAAATATGTAATAATATACTCCTTGCCATCCTCCTCTTGAGTCAACACGGCACCAATGATGTTGTCTTCGGCGACAATGTAAAGCCGAAACGGAACTCCATCTCTAGGCGCTCTTACTACGGGTGGAGAAGATAAATATTCCTTGATACTCTCAAATGCCTCTTGTTGCTTTGCTCCCCAAGTAAAATCGGCTTCTTTCTTCAAGTGAAGAATAGGAACAAAAGCATTGATTTTACCGGCTAGGTTGGATATGAATCTCCTCAAATAATTTACCTTACCTAGCAACTTTTGAACATCTTACATGCCGGTGCTTGAAACTCTCTAATCTTTTCTACCTTCTTAGGATCAATCTCAACACCTCTCTCATGCACCATGAATCCTAAGAACTTCCCCGCCGACACACCAAAAGCACACTTGAGTGGATTCATCTTCAAACCATACCGGCGCATCCTTTCAAAAGCTAACCTCAATTCGGCTAAGTGACCATCCATGCCATCCGATTTGACAACAATATCATCAATATAAATTTCTAAGATAATACCTAGTAAATCATGAAAGATTAAATTCATAGCCCTTTGATATGTTGCACCGGCATTCTTCAAACCAAAAGTCATAACAACCCACTCAAACAAACCAACAAAACCCGGACATCTAAAGGTCGTTTTGTACATGTTCTCTTCGGCCATAAAGATTTGATTATAGCCGGCATTGCCATCTAAGAAACTAATAACTCTATGTCCCGAGGCATCATTAATTAACATGTCGGCTATAGGCATAGAATATTCATCTTTAGGAGTAGCTTTATTTAAATCTCTAAAGTCAATGCACACTCTAATTTTACCACTTCCTTTCTTCTCAGCCGGAACAATGTTGGACACCCACTCCGCATATCTACATGGCCGAATAAACCCTGCCTTCAATAATCGGTCTATCTGTTCCTTGACACGATCATAGATATTAGAATTGAAGCGACGAGGCGGTTGTTTATGTGACCTAAACCCTGATTTTATTGGAAGCCGATGCTCAACAAGATCACGGCTAAGACCCGGCATCTCGTGATATTCCCATGCAAAGCAATCAACATACTCTCTAAGTAGCTCGATTACTTTAACCTTATAATCGGCTTTCATATCTTTCTTTATAAAAGTCGGCCTTGGAATAGTGCCATTACCTATGTCTACTTCCTCCAATGGATTGGCCGATGTAAAGCCTTGACCTAACTTCTCTACTTCATCAAAGTCTTCTATAGTTTCACCAATATCGTTCTTTATAGACTGATATTCTTGTACCCTCTTTTGTAACCACTCCAAATTAGCTTCTTTACTCATAATGCATGGTTACATATTTAGCCGAGCTATATTAGCCGGCTTTACAGAAATAGGTACAAAGCCATCCTTAGAAACACTAATGAAATCATAGCTAGAAAGATCTAACCCCGATAAACATTGAATGTTCCCATGTTGCCACTCAACCGAAGCATCGGCCATTGCAACCTCGGCCGATGTATCCGCTTGGACAATCTCAACTTCATCACCATCCCATTGAATCAAGCATTGGTGCAAGGTAGAAGGAACACAACAATTTGCATGAATCCAACAACGACCCAAAATAACACTATAATTACCTTGCACATCGACAATGAAGAAAACGGTTGGCAATGTCTTGTTTCCCACGGTAAGCTCCACTGAAAAGATACCCCTTGCCTCGGTTGGTTCATCATTGAAGCCGTTGAGAGTCATATTGGTTTTCTTCAATTCTTCATCTCCACGCCCCAATTTTTTGAACAACGAGTATGGCATCAAATTAATAGCGGCACCTCCATCTACCAACATCCTAGAAATCGACTTCCCATCATTATGTCCCTTGAGATAAAGAGGTCTCATGTGATGGTTTGACTCATCGGGCTTCTCAAAAACCGTATCTCTAGGTCCCAATGAAAGTTGAGCAATTCCGGCCTCATCAACGGCATGAAATTCCATAGGCAAAGTAAACACCATATTAATGTCCATGTTTTCCCTTGGTGGCGAATCATTACTCACAATCGGTGACTCACTCATATCATCCTCATCCTCTTCTTGATCAATCACCGGCTCCTTAACTTCCTTTGGTGACTTGGGTCTCCACTCTTTACTTGGTGGCAGTCGCAATCTATTAAATCTTCTATCTCTCCACTCTTCGGCTCTCTTCTCTCTCAATTCTTGAGCCCGAAGACGTTGCAACCTCCTCTTTTGTGAAGGCGTCAAATTCTTAGAAATCCACCTTGAATTCGGCTTTGTTCCAGGAGCAATATAATGTCCTTTGTTGATTTTACCCGACGAAGACGAAGCCCCTGAACTCTCTGGGCAGAACCGGTCAGACCGGCCACGTGCGCCGGTCAGACCGGCCGAGTGCCTTCGGACAGACTGGCCGTAAGGTCCGGTCAGACCGCCCTTGTGCGCCAGTCGGACCGCCGTCTGACGCCGGTCAGACCGGCCCTACTGCACGGTCGGACCGGCCTGGTGGCAACGGTCAGACCGGCCAGTAGCTCCGGTTGAACTTCCTCCTTGCGCCGTCTTGACTCCATCTTCGGTTTCTTTGTCTTTGACCACCTTGGCTTCATCTTCAGTAGGTATTGGCACCTCTTGAGATCCCACCTTAATAGTAATGACCTCCGAAGCTCTTGTCTCTACCTTGATGCGCTTCTCTCCTCTTCCTTCCTCTCGAAACCGATTCCTTGATTGAAAACGGATTTTGTTTGAAGACAACCGCTCATGCACTGGCTTTCTCGGCTCAACCCACCCTTGACTGAATTGCATTGGTGGCATACTGCCATACATAGGTGGTGGTGCCCCCCATGACATGAAGTATGGAAAAAGATAACCCGGTGGCGGCATTGGACAAGGACCCCATGGAATCACTTGAGGGCCATATGGGGAAGGTGGCTCCAAAGATTTTGATGATGGACCAAATCTCTCTCTAGGTGGAGATCTTGGTCTTTTCCCTTTGTTGGAATATTGCTCGGCCCTTTTTTCATATTTGTTCAAAAGCATATCAAATGTCACCTTTGGCTTCTTTTGTATCTTGGAGCTTGAAGCTTCACTCTTGTTCTCCTTCCAAACCCCAACTTCTAGACTCTTTGGCACAATCATCTTAGGCCGAGGCTCTCCAATTACTACCTCCTTCCCTTTTGTTGATTCGGCTTGCTCCGGCCGAATCAAAACCTTCTTGTTCTCAAACTCAATAGTATTCATTGGGAAGGGATCATGATCTAGCTTCATCCTAGAACCTTCAGTAAATTTCAATCATCCTTGCTCTACGGCCGATTGAACCTGTCGTCGAAACACATTACAATCATTAGTATTATGAGAATGCGAATCATGCCACTTGCAATATGCACGACGTTTTAATTCCTCTTGAGATGGGATAACATGGCCTTTAGGTAACTTGATTTGTTTTTCTTGCAAGAGATAATCAAAGATTTTGTCACACTTGACCACATCAAAACTAAACTTAATTTCACTTTGCCGATCTTTGCGAGGAGTCGGCATTAAGTTAGAACAAACAAAAGACTTATTCTTACTAGTCCATGACCATTCGGCTACATAGATATCATGATCATCATTATCATCATCCGAATCATCACTAGTACAATCAACAATACTAACATTAGGCTTTTTGTCATTGGACCTAACAAATCTATTAACCTCTTTGACCCGGCTTTCTTGAGCCAGAGCCTTTTGCATGAGTTGACTAACGTCAAGAAATTGTTGGCCATCTAACTTCTCTTTTAAAGGAGCAAGTAAACCATTATAAGCAAGATCGGCCAAATCTCTTTCAGTTATATTCAAATTAAAACATCGGTTTCTAGTATCTCTAAACCTTTTAACATATTCAGTGACAGTTTCATTATACTTTTGCCTAACCGATGTTAAATCAGACAATCTAAGCTTAGTTTCACCAGTATAGAAGTAATCATGAAATTTCTCTTCTAATTGAGTCCAAGTATAAATAAAATTTGCCGGCAAAGAAGTAAACCATGTAAAAGCAATACCCGACAAAGATAAAGAGAATAAACGCAACTTAAGAGCATCCAATGATGTTGAAACTGAAACACCATTTCTCTCGTTGATGAGCATCAGTTACTGGTAATGGACGTTGTTAATTTGCCAAATTAACACCATCAATCAACAGTGTAGTCAAGCAGGATTTATATTGCTCTCTAATTGAGTCATCAATCCTCCATGTTAATTGAATTATTAATTCTTGAACAAAAACCTTTCACACATCATGTCCGGTAATTCATCAGCATTAAACGTGTGTCTTGAATATTATAAATTTAATTAAAAATAAATGTGCCAAGCACAAATAAATCCAACACACCCACCCATGCAACTCCCACATACGAAGGGAAGGAGCCCTACGAAGAGGGAGGGTGCCTGGCCGGCAACGTGGGAGACCTTCTACTGTCATCATCCATGCCATCACTGCAGGTGGCATCATCGCCAACCACCACTGCCTGCATTGACACGCCGGGCATCATGAACCTACTAATGTGAAAGCAAGCTTGCTAGCTTCTTCCTTGACAGAACATAGTTAGGAGATGGGTAGCATTTTTTTTCATATTTACATGTAAATTACTACAAATTCATACAGCATAACACATCTCAATGTTACACCGCATAGCACATGCAGATACAGGCTTCGACATTTATTAATATGCCAAGATGCTCTAGTTGGTTCTCTCTAACAGAACTCTCTCGTATGGTGTAAAAACAGAGATGTAAGGTTTGAGGAGTTGATTACCCATCCACCAAAAGTAAGACAAGAGTCCCGGTTTACGTTGCCTGTACTAGATCTCTTTGTGATGATCCTAGCCCCAAACATGACTTAGACACTGTTTTTTCAGTCCCATATGCTTCCCATTCTAAGCCGCTAAGGCCCACGTGCCAAGCTAGAGAACCATCTCCACCTCCCGTACCTCTGCATTAGATCATCGCCATCGGCTTCTCGCAGCTCCCCTCGTCGTGGATCAGGAGGCATGGATCAAACTGGAGGTGGAAAGAGGAGACCGCTCGGCCGCCTGCATCGCCGCCGAGGTGCGCCACTGACTCCACCACTGCATCCTTTGCTGCCGGGTGAGGTCGAGCTCCTTGCTCCACACCACCCACCGTCGTGATGGGCGTGGAGACGTCGGAGCTCTAGGCGTGGCTCGCCGTGGCAGTCCACGCCCTCAATGACGACGCGCACCACGACCCATCGGAGCACGTCGTGGCCAACCAGTGGCTCCTTGCGCTGCAGCGGTTGCCGCGGACATGCCAGTGGTGACCTCGTTGCTGGTGTCCCCGGACCCAGCCCCGTCGCCCGAGCCATTCTTCTTCGCGAGCATGGCGCCCTGCTCCCCATGTCGCCCTTGTGCACCAGCGTGCAGCACACAACGACGTGGCTCGCCGCTGTGAAACTGTAGCTAGCCATCACTAGCAGGAAGACACTCTGCCCAACGGCACGAACAGCACCAGCATGACGCGCTCCTTGTAGACGCCGAGAAGTTGGTGCTGCCGCACGCTAGCACACTCACCATGCTGAACTAATCAACATTGACAAAGAAATTATCCACAAATTCAACAAATAAGTGGTATAAATGAAGCAGTTCTTTCGTGTGAAACAAATAACATTGGCGTTGGTTTTTCCAATGAAACAAATAAGTTTTTTTCTTTGATCCACTTTCATGTGAACACTTGTTTTGATCTACGAAGAGTTGAGTTGCTACCTCAGGGTGTCGGCTTAGCTATTTGCAGAGAAATAAGCACAGCCTTCTACCCATTATATCGATGATTAGGTAGAGCTCTTACAGGGGCTAGGTTACCAGGATAGTTTTCCATGTCATGGCAACTGAATCCTTCAGGAGAAATTGTATCTCCTCTTTCATAGATTCTGATGGTACAGTTTTGACTGCGCATGAATTCAAGGTAATAGTTGCTTGGAAGGCTTTTAAGATGAGAATGAGAGTTACTGATTTCCAGAACATGCCTTTTGATCTCCAATCTTTGTTTCAGCCTAAGGAAGGTTTGTAGGTTTTGGGTGCATCCTTTATGCAAAAGGAGGTGGATGATTTCATCAAGAACTTGCCTACAGATAGAGCTCCTAGGCCAGATGGTTCCAGTGATCTTTTCATCAAGAAATGTTGGCCTATCATTTGCCATGATTATTATGTGCTGAATTTCACTCATGAACTTTAAATATGGATTCTTTGAATCACTCTTTTATCACTTTGGTGCCTAAAAGAATTAAATCATGTGGCTATTAATGACCATAGGCCTATTTCTTTAATGGGGATTTCTTTGAAGATCTTGACAAAGCTTATGGAAGATAGGTTACAAAAGTTCATCCTCTCTTTGGTACACCAAAACCAGTATGGTTTTCTTAAAGGTATAACTATACAAGATTGTTTAGCATGGAATTTTGAGTTCCTACATCAAGGTAATCACTCCAAGAGGGAGATCATCGCCTAAAGCTTGATTTTGAGAAGACCTTTGATACAGTTGAGCATGAAGCTATTTTACAACTGATGAAAGCTATGGGCTTTACTGATATTTGGTTGAATTGGGTGAGAAAAGTGTTTTTTTCTGCTTCTTTTTTTCAGTCATGTTAAATGGAATTCCAAGCAAGAATTTTCATTGTAAAAGAGGGGTAAGACAAGGAGATCCCCTTTCTCCACTCATGTTTGTCCTTGGTGCAGATTTACTACAGGCTATAATCAATAGAGTTCATCAATTTGGTTTATTATCTAATCCTGTTCCTTTCGATAGTGATCATGATTTCTCGGTGGTGCAGTTTGCTGATGACAATCTCCTCTATGTCAAATCTTGTGGGAAGGAATTATTCACTTTAAAAGCTCTGCTTCAGACTTTTGCACAAGGAATTGGGCTCAAAGTTAATTATCATAAATCATGTTTGATCCCAATAAATGTGAGTGATGATAAAGCCCAGATGCTAGCAGGTGTTTTTGGTTGTCAAATTGAATCTCTTCCACATACCTATCTTTGTTTACCATTAGGCACTACTATACCTAGAGTGGTTGATTTTGCGACTCTAGTTGATAGAATTGAGAGAAGACTACCTGCTAATTCAGTTTTCTTGTCTTATGGAGATAGACTCACTCTGGTTAACTATGTTTTCTCCTCCCTGCCTATCTATTACACGTGAACCCTGATGTTGCCTACAATGGTGATTGATATTATTGATAGGGCAAGGAAGCATTGCCTTTGGAGGAGATCTGATGTTAATTCAAATAAAGAGTCACTAGCAGCATGGGACAAAGTTTGTAAGCCCAAAGCTAAGGGAGGCTTTAGGCGTCGTCAACCTTTCAATTCAAAATCAACCCCTTTTATTAAAATACCTGGACAAATTTTATAATAGAAGACAACTGTCTTGGGTTACTCTCATATGGTTTTCTTATTATACAAGTGGAGTTCCTCATTTGTCTTCCCTTAAGGGGTTATTTTGGTGGAAATATATGTAAATTGATAGACCCTGTTCAGGGGAATTGCTAGATGTTTAGTAGGACATGGTGTCTCCTGCTCCTTTTGGGGAGATGTTTGGTTTGATGGGCCTCCTTTTTCCTATGGAATGCCAAGACTATATTCTTTTGCTGCAAACAGGGGCATTGTTATTCATAGTTTTCTGTCAGCACAATTGGACGATAATTTCCAATAACCTCTTTCTCAACAAGCATACTCTGGATTTGCAGATATGATTTGTTGGGTTGATCTATCACTAGAAAATGATAAATGGACTTTCCTTTGGGGAGGTTTGAAATATACTTCTCAAAAGTTCTATGCTCTTAATTTAGAACTTTGCAACCGCCTCATCACTTTGTTTGGTTATGGAAGAGTAAAGCAAGCTCAAAAAACAAAGTTTTTGGCTGGTTCTGCTAATGGACAAATTGAACATAAAACATATGTCGGATCATAAGCATTGTGCTCCCCTTGATTGTGATCTGGCTTGTATGCTTTGTCAACATCAACCCATTCAAACTTTACTTCATCTTCTCTTCCAATGTCCCTTCTCGACGAATTGCTGGAATACTTTGGGTATTTTCTACGACACATCTTTAAATTTGGACAATATGATGATCGAGGCTAAAGTCAATTACCAAGGCCTTCAGGGGCTTGGAATATTTGGAAGCAAAGGAATTGATTCAGTTTTTATTATAAGCCGCCTTCTTTATCTTCTTGAAAGCAACTTCTTAAAGGATACTTCGATCCTTCTTTTGTTGTTTAGGCTGAATGAAAGATATAAGGATATAGTTAAGAATTGGATATCAACAGCGGAGGCCTCCCTTGTTGTGTTCATTTCTAAAAAAGTATATATTTGTTCTTGCTACAACTTCTATATGTCAAATTTATACTTGCATTTTTATGAAATGATATATATATTTCATATTGATATATCATGTGAAATTTTTCTACATTGTTTTGTAACTATTTAAATAACATTAAAAAATGAGGGATATCTCCTTAAGGATGAAATCATTTACTCTAAAAGGAGAGCATACATTGTCAAAAATTCAAAGGTTGCGCCTTCTCGTATCACCGATCGATATCATTCTATACTAGAGTAATCACTAGCATATATATATCATTCTCAATTATGGTAATTAGTTCTTGATTCAATTTCTAACAATAACAGAATGAACAGTATCTATACAAAGGAAGCTTGTAAGTGAACTGCTTGTGAGAGAAACCAACTGAGCAGCAAAACCACTGATCGAAATGATTTCATAGACATACAGATCCCCTATGTTGTCAACGCGAGTAATACACAACAAGCTGTGTATCCGTCTTATCGGTGTTTTACACTTTATTTCGTAGCCACATTCTTTTCAAATTCTGATCCTGTTCATAGTAGCTAGTCAGTAAGACTCGGTGCCACTTTACCAACATCTACGACAAACCTGGTGCCATGTTGCACATGTTGTTCATGAACATTATTCTGGACAGTAACACCTGCCATTACTGACAACCTTAGTTTGAGAGGAATTAGAACTTGGCCATATTTATTTTCCTGTTGCCACTATTTCCCAGAAATACAAGAGCACAGAGCACTAAGGCTCCGTTTGAGTGAGCTGTAGGACATGGCTTTTTACTCGCACATGAAACTGTAGGATCGAAGAACAAGAATTAAGCCAACCAGAGAGGGGATGAATGGTTGTAGTACCCAAAAATCAAAACTTTTAGCGGAATTAAAAGTTACCCTCAAATCGATGTAGATCGGTTTGCCTCTTGTCATTGTCACCGGTCTAACCGCAGTGAAACCGCCGGTCTGACCGCCGTGAAGCCGCCGATCTGACCGCCTTTGATTCGCCGGTTAGACCACCGAACCCGAGCAAACACAAATTGAAGATCTTTCAAAGTAGATGACAACTTTAATACTTCTCTCTGTGTTTACAAAGTGCAACAACATCACTCCTCACGAAAATCTCGACTAAACTCGAAACCCTAACCAAACTCACAACTCAATGTTCTCAAAAGCGATACCGGGAGGCCACACCCTCCCTCTCTATTTATACATGAGGTACACAGCCTAAAGCCAAAAACCAAACTCATACAAGAAGTCCTAATCCACCTAGGAAACCTTCCCGTACAAGAAACCAACTTTACATACTCCAATCATACAAAATTTGGACTCTTTCCGAATTCGACTCCGCATCCCATACGCACACAATATCTCCATCGTAAGTCATATGGAAACTTCACCAACCACGTGCATTAATCTTTAGCCTAAGCATCCCGCATGATATCCGACCGTCCGGACGTCACCTTATCTCCAAGTTGACTCCCGATCCATCACCGGTAACACTCTCCCAAGACATAAAGATTACCTACACATGAATCAAACAAAGAAACCATATCCGAGCACAAGCTATCACTAACTTGACTCATTGTTAGCAAACAATAGTATTATATACGCATAGTATCCATCTAGAAGTCATAAACACGAATTAACCACGGATATCCAATGAAACAACCCGAAAACGAAACCGACACAGAATCGACCGGTCAGACCACGGGCTGGCCGGTCTGACCGCACACATACCACCGGTCTGACCGGCCTTACCTGCCCGGTCTGACTGGACCCAACAAAAACCATAGCTCCTGTTCACCATCTGAAAATTCAATCACCTCATAAACCACTTTGCCAATAATCTTCAAATATCAAAACCAAAAACCTCAGATGCCAATTGTTCATCACAACAAAAGAATCAAACACACTTTGATTTTACAATCTCCCCCTTGATGAACACATTGGCAAACCCATCAAAAATGTTTGTTTTGGTGTTTGGAAAAATAAAAACAAAAATAAAAATTTCTCCTCCTTTGAAAGAAAAACAAAGAAATAAAAAACAAAACAAAAACACTTGCATAAACACTTGCATTGTTTGTCATTGTTTGTATCTCTTCTTTCCCTTTTGACAATGATTTCATCAAGCATAAAAATTATGTTCAGTTAATATTCAAGAGCTTAATAACATACATATAGTAATTCATGTCATGTATTGCAACAAAGAGAAGATAAACCCATCAATTATATAGCAAGCATATACTAGAGTATAACCATAAACCAAAGATTTTATAATTAAGGTCAATAACACAACCAAGATTCATGATTTCAAAAGATTTATAATACAACATCTTTACAAACACATAGATTGAAAAATAAATCCACACATATAGACCTATTGCAATCATTACTCTTTCCCAAAATTAGCTTTAGCAAAAAATAACCAAGAGTTTTTTTTCATATTTATTTGAGCCTTTTTTTCAATTTTTTTTGCTCAATTTTTTTCTCAATTATTCCGGGTACGTCTTTGTCGTCAAGACTGTTTCCAAGGATTCGGCACCCATTATTTTCTCATATCGAATACGTCCTTGTCGTCAAGACTGTTTCCAAGGATTCGATATTCATTTTTTTCACATAAATATTTTTTAATCTCTTGCACAATGAGCAATTTCAAAGTTATTTGAGGAATAACAATTCAATAAAGCATATACATAAGCATTTACAATCCAATCTATGCATTAGTATCAATATTGCATATTTCATTAATTCAAATATGAAATTTAAGTGTCATGCATCATTTTCCTTAAAAGCAATATCTAAACCTTATGCAAATATTAAAATTCATACAAGCTATAAAATAGACAAATAAACCTTCAAAGTATTACTAGCATGAACAAGAAAAACATTATATGCATAATACAAAGCTCTCTTTCAATTTGTTTCTTTCAAACGTTGCTTGATAAAACCAAAAGCACAAAAACTCCCCCTCAAACCATGCCAAAAGGATAAATAATTCCCAACTCTCCACGAAGAAAAGCAAAACGAGATGAATTCAATGGTTTAGTGAAAATATCCACAAGTTGCAATTTTGTATCCAAAAATTTCAATTCAATATCTCCCTTTTCAACATGATCCCTCAAAAAGTGAAAGCGAATATCAATTTGCTTTGTGCGTGAGTGTTGTATAGGATTCTTTGAAATGTTAATAGCACTTGTATTATCACAAAACAGAGGAACCTTTTCAAAAACAAGACCATAATCTTTCAATGTTGAAATAAGCCAAAGAATCTAAGAACAACAGCTAGCAGCAGCAACATATTCTGATTCAGCAGTTGATTGGGCTACACTAGATTGTTTCCTAGAAGACCATGCAATCAATGATGTACCAAGAAAATGACATGTTCCACTAGTACTTTTCCTATCAATTCTACAGCCCACAAAATCAGCATCAGAATATCCACTTAAACATATAGAAGATGAAGTAGAATACCAAATTCCAAATTCAAGTGTATGATTCAAATACCTCATTATTCGCTTGACCGCTTGACTATGTGAAGCACGAGGAGAAGTTTAAAAGCGAGCACACAAACACACAGCAAATTGTATGTCTAGCCTAGAAGCAGTTAGATACAACAAAGATCCAATCATACTTCTATACTCCTTTTGATTCACTGCTTCATCATCTTCATCGGGATCCAACACAGCAGAAGAACCAATTGGTGTAGAGATCAGCTTGCTATTCTCCATCTTGAAACGTCTCAAAAGATCCTTGGTATACTTCGTTTGATGCACAAACGTACCTTGAGGTGTTTGCTTAATTTGCAATCCCAAAAAGTACGATAACTTACCCATCATGCTCATCTCAAATTTCCTGCGCATAGTCTCAGCAAACTCCACAACCAAAGTGTGAGTAGAACAACCAAAGATAATATCATCCACATAAATCTGAACAAAAAGTTGATTATCACCATGCTTAAGAACAAAAAGCGTTTTGTCAATCTTTACCATTTGAAAACCTTTCATAAGCAAAAAGTTTTTAAGTCTATCATACCATGCCCTATGCGCTTGTTTCAAACCATACAAAGCTTTTAACAATTTAAAAACATGGTTGAGAAAATCAGGATTTTCAAAATCTGGTGGTTGTTTAACATAAACTTCCTCCTGTATATAGCCATTTAGAAAAGCATTTTTAACATTCATTTGATACAATTTAAAACCTTTTGAAGCAGCAAAAGCTAACAAAAGTCTAATTGCCTCAAACCTAACAACAGGAGCAAAAGTTTCATCAAAATCCAAACCCTCCACCTGAGTAAAACTTTGAGCAACAAGTCTAGCTTTATTTCACACAATTAAACCATCCTCATTTTGTTTATTTTTGAAAACCCACTTGGTTCCAATAATATTATGTCCAGAAGGTGGTTCAACTAAATTCCAAACTTTGTTTCTCTCAAAATTTTCAAGTTCTTCATGCATAGCGTTAATCCACGATTCATCAGTTAGCACATGAGTAACATCTTTGGGTTCAAAAAAAGCAACAAATGTAGAATTTGCACAAACATCATGGGTTGTTACCTTAGACCTTGTAACCCGCTCACCTATTTTACCAATAATTTGTTCCGGAGGATGTCGTCGTTGAATATACATAGGAGCAGCGACTTCTGAAGTTATTTCACGTTCTGTACCTTCACTAGTTGAAGTTGCAGCCTCTGGAGGACCATCCCGATCAGCATCAACAGAACCGGAAGCCGATGACCCTGGCCAGTCTGACCGCGTCTCCTGCGCCGGTCTGACCGGCCTGGTGCCCGGTCTGACCGGTCGAGCCGAGCCTAAAGCCACGGACCAAACTCATACAAGTCTTAATCCACCTATTAAACCTTCCCGTACAAGAAACCAACTTTACATACTCCAATCATACCAAATTTGGACTCCTTCCGAATTCCACTCCGCATCCCATACGCACACAATATCTCCATCGTATGCCATATGGAAACTTCACTAACCACGTGCATTAATCTTTAGCCTAAGTATCCCGCATGATATCTGACCGTCCGGACGTCACCTTATCTCCAAATTGACTCCCGGTCCATCACCGGCAACACTCTCCCGAGACATAAAGATTACCTACACATAAATCAAACAAAGAAACCATATCCGAGCACAAGCTATCACCAACTTGACTCATTGTTAGCAAACAACAGTATTACATACGCATAGTATCCATCTAGAAGTCATAAACACGAATTAACCACGGATATCCAATGAAACAACCCGAAACCGAAACCGACACAGAATCGGCCGGTCAGACCACGGGCTGACCGGTCTGACTGCACACATACCACCGGTCTAACTGGCCTTACCTGCCCGGTCTGACTGGACCCAACAAAAACCATAGCTCCTGTTCACCATCTGAAAATTCAATCACCTCACAAACCACTTCGCCAATAATCTCCAAATATCAAAACCAAAAACCTCATATGCCAATTGTTCATCACAACAAAAGAATCAAACACACTTTGATTTTACATAAACTACGTAAGTCATTACCACAAGATTAATTGAGTATTAACTATTGTATATTTGAAAAATAAGTTTATTAAGTTCTTTAAAAAAATTGTATAAAAAAATTTGTAGAAAATACATCGTTTAGCAGTTTAGTTAGGAAGAGCGCAAAAGACTAGATAGTAGCTCAGCCATATTAGTAGATTTGATCGGAGCCTAAGTTGTTTTCCGCAACCACAGGACGAATATCTCTATATAAATGAAACTCCCACTTTTTCAGGCACTTTTTTCATGTATTTATTTCACTTTTGTACTAATGCACAACCTAGATAAATTAGAGTTTTTTTTCTACATTTGTATGAACAACAAAACATTGAGAAGGGAAGACGTAATACCTTTTACCCTAAAATTAAAGGAGTATCATTTGAGAGTTTTTTGGGAGAATAATTTTTCAAATATAAGTTAAGTATAATTAGGATGTAATTACATTGTACCTACAAACAATGCAGACGGTTGGTGTGCAGCATGAGCTTTCAACCACTGGCACGGGCGTTTGACTCCTCGCTTCAGCGTGCACATGCAATTTTTTTCTGACTATGGATGAATCTTGAGGTGATCTGACGACCAGACATTCGAAAGCTTTGAGGAGAAAAAGCTAGCTAATATTTTTAGCCATTCCGAAAATTAAACGAGGATAAATATGCGACAAGTTAAAACAAGAGGTCTATATACCCTTTTACCCAAAAATATGCCCCTGATTCATCAAATATGCAAACAGTGCTATAATGTCCGTGCAAATTTATAGGACGCCATGGACCTACTAATGTGAAAGTTAGGCTTCTTCCATGACAGAACAAAGCTAGGAGATGATGTCGAAGGGTTGTATCAGACAACTGTATTTATATAGCATGGTGATCGTTACCAAGGTGTATGTGAGATTACGATAAAAAGGACGGGAGGCATGGATTTTTATACAAATTCAGGCCTTCTGCTTACGGATAATAGCTCTATTCCTGTCGGCTGAAATCGGTGTTGCTATTATATAGCAATATCTCATAAGTACAATATTAAGGATGACCTAATCTAGTCTTCGTCTCCCTAGCGACGTAAAGCTCTCACATGTGGTCGACAGCTAGTGTAGTATGTTTTCTTGAATATAAACTCGACGAGATTGGAGATAGCTCTAGATCCCTTTGGTCGGCTTTTGTAGCTCCATATTGGGATTGTCTAGACTTGTCTCTTTATATGTTGGCTTGTCCTAAATTTGTCTACATATGTGTTGGCGTGTACCTCTTCTCCTGGAGGGTCTTGTATTTATACCCTCGGGTATCTCCTTGTCCAAGTAAGACTAAGGAGGCAAGTATGGATACGATTCGAGTAGATTTTATAGTGTCTGAGTAGGACTCTGTTTCTCTTTTTTTAATCGGATCATATTCCATATATGAGATTTTATTGTATATAAGACTTGGTATATGATTGGTCCTGCCGAGAACCCATATTGTGGGTCCCGTATTTATACACTGACAAATGGCTAGCATTTTGTCTATATTTTTTTGTAATTTATACTTAAACTGTAAAACATTACAACTTCATACATCATAACAAATAGCAGTATAAAAACGAATAACACATGCAGGCTAGGACATTTACAAATGTGCCAAGATTCTCTGTTCCTTTATGCGTGATGCTTCCACCTCGATAGTAGAAGTATCTTATTACGAAAAGTATCTCTTCTGGTGTAAAAATGGAGCCCGAGGATTTGAGCAATCAGTTTCTCATCCATTAAGAGTAAGACAAAAGTCTTGATTTATATTGTTTATACTATATATAGTTGTGCCAAGCGAGGGACCTAGTGCAACAGAGGCGCTATTGTTTCTATCCCATATGCCTCCCATTCCGATATAGAATTATTATTGCAAGTGTAACTTATAAATCGGTTTGTTCTGCATTGCCCTTAAATGCACGGGTGTCATCCATTGTCTTTGGATCTAATGAAACAGATTAAATATCTATTTAACCAAACAACCGACCGATTTTCCTTCCATCATAGCTCCTGTGAATATTTAGAATTTTAATGATTAAAGCACCCATAATATGATCGTATCAACATTATGGTAAATTCACATAGTTCATCGTAGCATGCATGGCAGTTGCACGAGTCGTATGGATTCTATATATGATCACAATCTAACTGTAGTGTGAATTAGTAATGGAAATATGACATACTCTAGCAATTGAAAGCAATGCTGAGAACAAAAAAGTTCGATTCCTGATGACCACAAGCTGCTTATGCTTTCCTAATACCCCGCATTCCGAACATGTCTCCTGGCATGTATAAAAGGCGGTCGCCCACATGATGAAACAAAATGAGGATAATGAAGAGACAACCTCGTGGGCATAAGTTTTATATGTCACAAATATATTCTTAACACTACTTATGCTGCACGAGTTAAAAAACAAACATATTCGTAACATATATATTCGTAACTAGGGGAGTATGTCCAGTATGGAGTTTGGAATTCTGTGACCTAAAAACTAGCCAATGTTGTAGTCTTTTTTTACTATCTTGCCATGCTCTCTTAAGGGTGTGTTCGAAAAAAGGGGTTGGAAACCCTTTCTCTCTGACACGCAAAACAAAGCATATATTATTATATGATTAACTAAGTATTAACTTTTTTTAAAAAATAGATTAATATGATTTTTCAAAACAACTTTCGTATAATTTTTTTTTGCAAAAAACACACCGTTTAGCAGTTTGAAAAGCGTGCGTGTGAAAAACGAAAAAAATGAGTTGGAAAAATTGGGAGAAGAACACAGCCTAAATGAGACTTCTATGTATGCTATGCTGTTGAACGAGTAATCAAACTTCTTTGTAGTAGAGGTATACAATTAATTTGAATCTGTTCTTGCTCTAGAACATTGCAAGACTATATATATATATGCAACAAGAAGGTGCCTACCTAGCACTTGAGAGGTATATATCTACTAATCTCAAGTCGGTGGTTATGTCCGCTTTTGATTGGGCCATGTGGCGCCCATATCTTCTTGAATAAATCCTAGATTTCATCTAAGAAGAAAAAATTACAGAAAATCAAGAGAAATAAAAACCGCAGAGCATTTGTCTCATGCAAACGCATGATCATTATAGAAGCACCTTAACAATTCTTTAAAAAAAAGCTAACAACATAATATCCACAACATTCCGATCATGTGGGATCAAAAGGATGTATCCTCATATATGCTGGTCCACTTAAAACTTGCATATGAGGTATCTTTACTGCTGATGCTAGCAGGATACATGCTAGCTGATTGGTCCATAGGTGACCAAATAATATGGTGACACGAGTAGAAAAACCGTAGAAACTGCTTAGGCTAAGTTCGTTGCTTGGTGGTGTTGGGAACCATGCCTCGTGCACGTAAAACGAAACAACATATTAGCACATGATTAATTAAGTATTTAGCTATTTTTTTTAAAAAATAAATTAATATGATTTTTTAAAGCAATTTTTGCATAGAATTTTTTTAAAAAATGTACCATTTAGTAGTTTGAAAAACGTGTATATGAAAAATAAGGGAGTTAAGTTGAGAATTTTAACAAAAGAACTCAGCCTTCCAGTCTTCTCGAAGTATCTCATACGCATCTGCCTTGGGCCAAAACATCCTCAGACACAATCTGCCCACTTAGCTAAAAATGGAGTTAGTAAGAAAAAACACTAGCACCGTAGATCAGGTGTGTGCGTAGTACAAGTAGAAAAATAGGAAAAAAACATGAAGAAGCAAGTAGAAAAAAATCTATGGTTCGATTGAAAACTAGGGAATTTGGACTAAAGCAATAAAGTAAATTTCATAAAATCACATATACCCCGAGTATTATGGTTCTAGAGTTTCACAAAACCACATCGTTAACTATTTTACCATACTCTTATATCAAAATTTTATAAAGTGGATGTAACAATTATATGATGGATAAAATCCTCATAAATTTGTGATATGATTACTGAACTCAAAAATGTGTTAGATAAATGTCAAAATGATCAGTAGTGATTTTGTGAAACTTTAGAACCATAATATCTAGGGTTATGTGCCACATGCCGAAATCCTTGTAGTTTTATGCAACTTGCCCATAATATATGTGATTTTATGAAATTTAATTACTCAAAGCAATATAAAAAGTCAAAAATTACTACCGGACATTTAAAGTTTACGGTCTTTGCTGTTGAACACTAAAAAATGTGACACGGCTATAAGACACTTAAAAAGAACTAGTAATTTACTGTTGATACTGTAACCATTATTTAATAATTTTCAATCCAAATGGAGAAAGAAACCGTATAAAAAAGACGTTTTTCTCCTTTGGCTAGCAGAATGTATCGCGACTGGTCCAAATCCAGCTTCCCTTCCCCCAATCTCTTCTCCAAAACCCGATGGTAGTGGGAACGACGTCGATGGTGGTGGCCATTAGGTGATCTTATCTTTTGGCTTAGAAATGATAAATAATGGCTGCAGTGTATCTCAGCAAATCACCAGTTTTAGGTATCCTGCATACATGTCACGTTTTTAGGTGTCCAATAACAAATATAATAAACTTTGATGGTCCTGTAACAAACTTGGTCATATAAAAAGAATAGACAACGGTCAGATCTGACCAGTTGATGGTATCCATTGCCAAACAGTTGGTTGAAAAAAATGTTGGTTATCTGATGGTCCCAATTATTATATTTCTGATTTTTAATTGTAAATGTCAGATAAAAACAAAGTAATAACAGAATACGAGTTATGATTTTTTTGAAAAAATAGGACATGATTTTTACAATATACAACTAATCTCACTTCTATATGTCAATTGAATGTCTAATTTTAGCGATGTGTATATGCGGGATAATTAGAAGACGCGTCAAAGGGCGTGTTGATTTTCCAATAAAATGTAAACCCTTCTTCTTGTTCCAACATTATTATAGCTCATTAGTCAATGGATTTAGATGATGAGGACATATCCAGTGAAAATGAGCTAAATATTGAAAAGTCGTGAAATCATACTTAAAAGTTTTGTAAATTCATAAAAATATTACTAGAGATAGGTATAAATATAAAATACATTCTCACCAAATATTAAGTTCAAACTCAACTTTATTCGGGAGTAAAAAAACAAATTTCGGATGAATAGTAACATGACACTATTCACTTAAAATTTCTTATTTTGTTTCTCTCAAATGAACTTGAGTTTGGACTTAAGATTTGGTGAAAATGTATTTCATATCTACACCTATCTCTTGTAATTTTTTCATGAATTTACATAACTTTTAGATATAATTTTTATGAGTTTCCAGCACTTAATTTGTTTTCACCGGATATTTTCTCATAGATGATGCACATGAATAAATGTAAAACATCACACGACAAAAAACAAGTAGATCAGCAGCTCCAAGTTGTCTAAAAATGAGTCAGTTTTCTTGAAAAATACGCACTAACAATAAAAATAATGGCGTCCAGAGTATCTCCATGGAACTGACTGACACAGTGCTTATGACAAATTTCACACTGGTCTATTACGTCACACGAAGCGTTTCCCTGTTCCTGGTGCCACTCATTCCAAAAGGCCGCGGATAGAGTAGTACAGGGCAAGTGTTGCGCATTCAAGAGGGGAACACATTCTAGCCAAGCATATCAATACTATCTACTAGTGTAATCCTTTTATCCATCATGCGCCTCATCATAGACACACATGTTTAGATAGGTAGAGAAAAAATATGAGACTAAATAATGACCAGAGAGAAGAAGATGTCGAAAACGGATAATCGATGAAGAGGATGTATAAATGGAGGAAACGGATACACTGAAATTAAAGATCTCTGAGGGAAGAAAAAGGACAGAAACATGAGTGAATGTTCATCGGTTCCACTTTGTGAAAGGTACAGCAATGTTCGATAACCAATCATCAATAATTAATCAAAGGCGGTGTAGTCCATCCCTACATTGTCTAATGTATAGTGCACACGTGAATAATCGGGATGAACATACTAATGTTAAAGCTTGCTTGCTATCTTCATCCACAACTACAGAAAACGTCATGGATGCCGGTTGTGAAATCCGGTACCTATAACAGAGGCGGCATTGATGACTCTGCGTCATTGGTGCCAGTTCCACAACTAGCATTTTTTAGGTGCACACGAGATAAAAAAAAATCAGGTCAATGCATCAGCTCGAATCGAGCCGATGCCTCGACTTGCTCCCCATTGCCCTCAAATCGTTTGACGACAATAAAATCCACCAAATCCAGTTCATCATTTTATTGTGATGTTCATCCAAATACAAATCCCCAAATCATCAAACCCCCAACAATCAACATCGTCGTCCCAACAATCAACACCGTCGTCATAGAATCAACATCGCCGTCAAAGAATCAATGTCACACAATCAACATCCAAAAACAAACTCCACATCACATTCATCGTCGAAGAACATCCAAGAACAAAACTTAGAGGAGGACGCGGAAGGAGAGAAGGTCGATGCTGCTGCTGCTCATCGTCACCGTCTGCTAGATCCGCCCGCAAAGCAGCCGCTGGATCTGCCGACGCCGTCGCCACAGCCAACCATGCTTCCCACCATCATCGCCCGTCATCGCCTCCCGTGGGAGAAGCCGGCGCCGGATCCGCCTACCGTCGCCATGGTAGGGACGCCACCGGCAAGGGAGGCAAGAGGGTGGGCAATAAGGAGGATAAGGAAGTGGTAGGGAAAGCTGAAGGACCTCTTCGGTCCGCGCGACAAGGAAGAGGAAGTGATGGGAAGGGAATTGGCGGCGGAGGAAGAGGGGGAGGCGGAGGAGGAAGTGGACCGCCGCCGGTGAGGGAGGCGAGAGGGTGGGTGGTGGAGAACGAGAGTGGATAAATATCGCAAGTGGATATGGGTGTCGGTCGATCGGCTTGGCTCAGTTTTTTTGGTGTCAATTTTTTAAAAACTGACACTTATAACATATTGTAGGTGCCTGTTTTTTTAATTAACCGAGATCACTACACCAGATGCCATCTATTCCAACAGCCGATAACTATTGGAAATGTTATATAATATATTATATATTATAGGTGTTGGTTCTCTTAAAAAACCAGCATTTATAGTATTGGTATCGGTTTTTCATTAGAGCCGACACGTATAGTTGCTGAAAGATGCCGGTTCTATATTTTTTCATCCCGCAGAAGTGAAAAAAGGGTTATAGGTGTCGGTTTTAGCATTTTTGGTATCTATAGTGCTGTCCTTTTTTGTGTTTCTGTAGTAGTGGTCCGTGACAGAACAACATTGACCTTAATCACACATATGAGTGATGCTTCCTTCACTGCAGCCTAAGGCTTTCTTACGGTGCAAAAAAAGGAGACAAAAATTTAACGTAGTTTTCATTTGACATGCTTACAAAGTAAGACCAGTTCCAGATTATGTTGTCTAAACTAAATCTAGCTGCGAGGGATATAGTGAATACCATAGAGAATGAGTAGTTTTATTCTCATATGCCTCCCATTCCAATGTAGATTGATTGACGGATGCGTGGCTTACAACATCCTTCGTCCCATAAAAAATTAACCTAGTATTGGACATGACATTTCTCGTTGTACTAAAAAATGTCCTATCCCTTGGTTCCAAAAAAATTAACCTAGTATTAAATAAGACATTTTTTAGTATAATGAATCTGTACAGTTTTGTTGGGTGTAGTGATGGTCTAATTCTATTACTCACGGTAGCATCGTTACCTACTGATGAGTTGGAATTAATCATTTCTAATGTGCTGACTTTACCATGGCAGATTGCGCTATAGTACACATCTGATCTCACCAACTCTTACAACTGCATATGCATATCTTGATCAGAGAATTTGTAAGGATATGACCATCCATACTGTCTCGATGATATGGAGGTCCATACTGTCTCGGCCAAGAATTAGTGAATGAGATATGGCTAACCATGTTTTCAATACATGGTGTACTTAGTTATTTATATTTGGTTGAGTGAGTAGGATCCATGTTTTTTATTTGTTTGGAGGGATAAGAGGTGGGTGTCGGCCAATTTGTTGTTTGGTTGGAGGGAGTACAGTCTATGAGCTGTTTTGATCAACTTTTTTATGAGATTGTGAGAATGCCTCCTCCACGCTATGGCCAATAATAATATTTCAATGACAAATTTCTTAAAACTTGTGTTTAAATACTACACGCAACAAGTAAATTCCTCATGTTGTAACAAAAAAATCATATTACCATGTACCCTTGCCTCCTCACCGTCACCAATGCACCGCAAGAGATATAGAGCGAATGGAGAGATGATGAGAGTTACAGATGGAGATGGAGAGGAAAAAAGAAAAAAGGTGGGTGAGATTTCGCGAGAGAAAATTTTGGGAGGACGGGGTGATCACACATGACACAGTAGTTTTTCACGTGACAACTCATGTAGTGCCTGCCTGCCTCATGTGGCATTTTTTTTTAGTGTACCCTAGGTCGAGGCCACAATGTTCTCATGCCCGTGAATTAAAAGAAAAAGGTGAAGTGCCGGTCACGTCCCATCCAGACTAATTATATGAACCAAAGACACACAGGGCTTGAAGGTCAAAAGATGGTTGTGCGTAATATTGATAAATATTAAATGAGGGGTAGTTGGGTCAATGAATTAAAACACTATAAATTCATGTATTTATGGACAAATTTCAAACACTAAATTAGTCCTTTTTATTTTTCTTTTAAGGAGGGAGTCTTCAGGTTCTTCACTCCAGTTTCTCCCAACAGAACGTGCATGGAAGTTCGAAACCATGGTTGATTTCTTGTGTCGTTGTGCTTGCGAGTTTTGAACATGCTGGGGATGACAACCATGGAAATGGGAGGCACGCGGGAGATCATGGTGTCCACAGTGTGTTTGTTTGTTGGCTAGCCGGGTTGGCTACTCTGTAGTCTTTGTCTTGACTCTTTACACAGACCAGCTCGTGAGAGGCTCATGCATGTCCACTACAGACCAAACCATGCTAACCAAAAGCCATGAAATATATGCCAAGTTACAAGTTATTGCAAAGTTGGTCAGCAACTCGGAAAAAAAAAGAGTTGAGGTTTTAGCGGCTAAGTAATCACCATGTATATATTAAGCTAAGATATATATATATATATATATATATATATATATATATATATATATATATATATATATATATTNTATATATAGCTCCTTGGAGTAGCTAATGATCAGGCGCTTATTTACTTGGTTATGTGCTGGGCTTTGACTCCGAGCAGTAAAAGCATCAATCTCAGTTTCCAAATAGCTTGGGATAAGAAAAAGGAAACATAACAATGACTGTATTCAATTGTTTGCCTTAATTTGTTTTTGTTCATAATGTTTTTGTTTAATTTGTTGTTGCCTTTATCGGACGTAAATTCTGAGTACATGACTGTCCTGAGTTCTTCTTTTAGCTGCATAGATGATAGATTATCTTTTCAGCGTACGTACAAACAAATGAATTAAGTACTATAACATGAAAACTAGTTTGGAAAAAGAAATTCTAAGAAACTTATATACAGTGAACTTTTGTAAGAATCATAACGGTCAGATAGCCCCGGATAATCCACAATCCTAGGAGGAAAAGAACAGGGCATGGTGCCCGCCGTTAGGTTAATTTCATGAAGATTACTTTCTCTTTCTCATGAAAGGAGACACCTAGGTGCAAAGTTCAAGCACGAGCATGGTGTCAAATCACTACAATGTGCTCTCCTGACAAGTGCTTGCATGTTTCCATCCACTTGAAACAAAATCAGCAAATTAATTTGTACCCACACGAATGAGATAGAGAAGGCAATACAAAAAGAAGTACGTATGGAAGGGACTGAGAAGTTTCTGAGTTTTCCTCCAATCCTGATGTGCCAACTGACGACACAATTTCAGAACTGTGGATTCAATGTTCTTATTCCAACAATTCCCATGTATCACATCTCGTTGATATGCTTCCCGATGTCTCTTATCCCAAGCTAATTTAACTAACAACAGTTGTCACATCACACATGAGACAGCTGACTTGAAGAAAGAAGCCGGGGACAAACAACCAGTAGATCATGTGGAGGCTTTAAAGGCTACAGAACTTGTGCATTAATGTATCGACATGCGTTGAAAGGCTCTAATTTCTGTCATACGAACTTGAATATTCAAAGGTTCTAACAAAATTGTATGAATGACATTCTTGATCTTTCTGTATCGTGGGTGCAAGATGACTTAGGCTGTGTTCGTTTGGCTGACTTCCCAGCGCGCACAGTGCGCACGGAAAACGGAACGATCCATTAGCGCGTGATTAATTAAATATTAGCTATATTTTTTTCAAAAATGGATTAATTTGATTTTTTAAGCAACTTTTGTATAGAAATTCTTTGCAAAAAAACACACCGTTTAGTAGTTTGAAAAGCGTGCGCGTGAAAAAAAAAATGGTGAGTTGGGAAAGGAGGGGGAAGAACAGAGCCTTATAGTCGTTCTAGTGGCTTGCTTGTGGAGACCAACGCATTTGAACCACAACACACCAGAGCAACACCTCCCAATGCTCACCATCCAAATCCAATAAATCCAAATGTTAAAGGTCAAACTAGCGGGAGCCAGTAGGCTGTCGAAGGCGGGCAACGCAACGAAGAAGCAACATTGGCTCAAATCATGGCTATGCAAAACCATCTTCTTGAGAGAATGCTTACCAACTCCGAGACCCTCGGTGCAGCCGTCAACCAGAACAATAACCGAGGACAATCTGAACTGGCGGACATGCAACACACTCGCTCATTGTTTTTTACTTCAGCATCTGACCCTCTCGATGCCAATGACTGGCTTCATGACCTCGAGTTCAAACTCGATCTTGCTCACTGCAATGACATAAAGAAAGTGGCATATGCTGTTTACTACCTACAAGGCGCAGCCGCAGCTTGGATGGAAAGCTACAAGCTATTCTTCCACAAGAAGAACCCATCACGTGGACTGCCTTCAAGGAAGGATTTCGGTTTTCTCACATTCTTGTTGGTCTCATGGAGGCCAAGCAAAAAGAATTCCTCAACCTGAAGCAAGGGAACATACCATTTTATGGAGTTGCTACACTGTTTCAATTATCTCTCTCAATACACTATAGAGGAAATGCACACGGAAGAATGACGGGTAGTACTTTGCCGGGAACGTCTCAACCTAGAGTTAAAGCATGCCCTTTTCGCACATGACATTCATAGTATGAGGTTCCTAGTAGATAAGGTCCTCTTTGCGGAAGAAAGTAAGAAGGAGGTGACTTAAGACCACAAACACAAATGAATTGCAAAGAAATCACACTACAACTAAAACCTTATGTAGAGGCACTTTTGTAGAGGCGATTTTCAAATTGCCTCTAAAATCTGAAGCTCTATAGTCTAGAGACACTTTTTAGAGGCACTTTCTAAATCGCCTAAAATACTTTTACTCTAGAAACACTTTTATCATATTTTGTTAACTTTATCTTGTAGAGATCTTTTTAGCACTTTAAAATTTGCCTCATATGTAAAGACATTTTCTTGAGGTATTTAAACCTATGTAGAGGCAATTTTCCGAATATTAATATATACTAAGTAACTAACACGAAGCATATATTTACAAGTAATTATATGAGGTTGAGATGGTTAGTGCATTGAACATAAAAAATGGACAACCTAAGAGGCCATGAGTTCAAGGATTGGTAAGGGATAATATCTTTCTTTTTTTTCACATTGATTTGCTATAGTTGACTTATAATTTAATGCCTCTATAAAGTGCCTCTATTTTGCACAAATGTCTCTTAGTTCGTACAGACAATTAAACAGAAGATACTTATGAGACATTCTTCAAAATGTCTCTACACTGTAAAGGCATTTCAAAAATGCCTCTATAGTATTAGAAAAATGTCTCTACAAGACATGTTTGTTGTAGTGTCAGCAAGCAACAGCTATGTTCGACCACAGATTACTCAACACTATATCAACTATTATGCTACAACACCACCTCCGCCATCTTGGTACTACGCACCACGTTCCCAACCAGTTGCAGATCAGCAATACAATCGCAAACTACAACACCTGAGTGCTCGAAACTGTAACTAGAACATTAATTGTTTCAATTCTGATGAACGGGGACATTTTTCTAGTGTTTGCCCCCACTACTGCAGAACTCATCTTTCATCGTTTTACCCAAAAACACAAATATATCAGTTAGATTGAGAACCAGTACTAAAAATGCTTTAGTATGGGTTCTAAATGTCCAAGTCCCTATAAACATCTTTAGTCCAACCAACCGGTACTTAAAATACATTTTTAGTATCGATTGGTAACACCAACTGAGATTAATGCTGGAGGATTTTTAGTCCTGGTTGATGTTATCAACCGGTACTAAAGATGCCTCCAGAGTTAGTTAAAAAAAACATTTCTATCCAAGTTAGATGTATGTAGTAGGTAGGATGGTAACACACGTGATGGCTGAGATGAGAGGTGTTGAGTTTGAATCCCACATCCCACATATTTTTTTGTCTTAGTATGCATCTTTAGTATCGATTCTGATCGAGATCTTTAGTCTCGGTTGCTACAATCGGTATTAAAAGGGGTTTTTAACCAATATTAAAGATCATTTCTCCGGTAGTGCCCTATCCTAACGCAATGGTAGCTCCACCTCAGCCCCAAGACATACAGCAACAACTTCATGATTCAAAACACTGACCACGGTCGAATAAACCTTCTGACCCTAGAGGACGCCAACATTTCACCAAATGCGGTGTTGGGTACATTTCTCATTCACTTAGCTCCTTTGTTGATTCCTTTTACTCTAAAGCATCACATTCATTCATACCCAATCACCTGACGTCAACTTTATAATAATGAAAAAAATGAACGAACATGTATAGAAATTACAAAGTTTTATAATGGGTAGAGTTTAGACCCTACCTTATTAAATTAAATGCCCAAGAAATAAATGTAATTGTAAGTAAGAAAAGAAAAGTATATTGTCTAGACACCAAGCAAACATGGATTATATTACTGTGTTTCTCAAAAACAAAATAATAATATACTTAGAACCAACATAAAACTGAGTTTTCTCATCTCAGTTTTAACACTTTGAGGGTACCCTTTGGAGTATAATGAGAAATATTGAATTATTTTAGGTACATAAATGTGTTGTCAACTCAAAATGACAACGACAGAAACCAAAACTAAAAAAATAAAAAGGAACTCGATAAATCTTTTAGGGATCGACAAATTTCAATCAGGTGAGAAAGTGGAGTCTCTTCATGTTCAGAAGGAGCATGAAAAATCAGACATGGCTATTAGAAACGAGCACCTATAGAAACAGTCAACGCCACTGCACACGGGCTGGAAAACCAAACATGATCTAATGTATAATTCCAAATAAATAACCACGGCTTCCAGTCCAGACATGTAGTCAGATATTGCAAGAAGAAAAACAGGAGTGATGCTTCTCTTCTCGATGCCTCTTATTCCTTAGTCATGCCTAAATGCACACCAAGCCAACAAGAATTAATGTGTAGTTAAGAGCATATCGATGTCCATTTAACTGCTGTGGAGTTTATTTCTCTAGCACAAAATCAAGGTGAATATGAATAGGACAGTTGGTTAATGCGGTTGAAAAGTGGTACGGCGTGATAATGGGGATTTATTGGTTCTTATCTCACCAGTGCAAACACACGTTTGAAAATGTGTTCAAACACATGTAAGAACACTGAATAAAACTATAGAGTTATCCCTAGTTGGTCCCTCAAAGGCTATGGCGTTGAACTGCTTTAGTGCTCCAATTACAAAACCATTTGCCATTTGTCCCTCAACTCTCAAGGCCGCTCAAGTTTTATAGCTATAGGTCAAAACCATGTTGTTTTTTTTGATGATGTGCTATCTATTTTAATATAAAATTATATTGTCGAAAACCATGTTGTTCCAAGAGTCTCCTTTCCCCGTAGTATTCCCTCATGGCTTAATTTGGGGACCCCAATTAGACGAAGGTCTTCAATAAATTCTACGTAAAACTCAATGACCTCCTCTGTTCCATACCCCTTACGTTGCTTGCTTCTAGACGAGAACAGTTATGAACGTACTTCTTTATAATGCCCTTGTAACTCAAAAGGAAACATGTTGTGTAGGTACACAGGACCGAAAATACCGATCTCTTTGACAAGGTGACATAAAAACTGTGTCATTATATTGAAGAAGGATGATGAAAAGATCATCTCAAAGCTGACAAGACATTGTACCACGTCATTTTGTAGGGCTGTTAATCTGTCTGGATCGTTGACCTTCTGCGAAATTGCGTTCAGGAAAACATAGAGCTTTGTTATTGTTGTCTGGACATTATCAGGAAGGATACCCTGAATTATAACAGGAAGCAGCTGTGTCATCAACACATGGCAGTCATGAGACTTCTTCTCTTTCATTCATATTATTCCCTTTATATTCAACGAGTATCCAGATGGTACCTTAATGATGTCCAAGCATTCAAACATACTTTCCTTCTCTGGCTTGCTCAGAGTGTAGATGGCTGGACTTAAGTAATAAGTTCCTTTCTCCTTCGGTTCTGGATGGAGAACGTCACGTTGTTTCATATGTTTCAGATCATGACGTGCTTCAAGTGTATTTTTTGACTTTCCATATACACCTAGAAAGTCTAGCAGGTTGACACAAAGATTTTTAGTGAGGTGCATCACGTTAATTGCGTGGCAGACCTCTAAGACTTCCCAATAAGGTAACTCCCAAAAAATAGACTTCTTCTTCCACAACGCCACGTGACCATCTTCACTTGCTATAGGTTAGCTGCCAGGTCCCTTTCCAAATACAACTTTTAGATCTTTCACCATAGCAAACATAGTTTTTCCGTAACGATGTTTAGGCTTAGTATAGTGGTCTGTCTTCTGTTCGAAATGTTTGCCTTTCTTTCATATAGAGTGGCTGGCAACAAGAAATCGATAATGGCCCATGTACACAACCTTCCTACAATGTTTCAAATACGTATTGTCAGTTTCATCCATACAGTGGGTGCAGCGCCTATACTCCATGTTTGATTGTCCCGATAGGTTGCTAAGCGCAGGTGTTAACGCCAAAATTTTGTAAAGTCCGAAGTCATCATTGGCCTAGAATCAGTATCGACTTCAGAGTCCTGAAATCAGCCAATGGGAATTATCACTCGCCAGCAGTTGGATTCTTAGCAGATTCGGTTAAAGAAATTATTCAATTAAAGAAAACTTATCCAGAAGAAGCCGAGTTCAAGGAGGATACGGCATGGCAATTTATCTATTAATTCAGTAGAGTCAGTTAGTTTCCTTTTATTTTTAGGAAAGATTGTTTAGGGTCCTATCAAGACTTGTATCTTTTACTTTATCTTTAGCAAAGTTTGTGTCTTATCCAATAAGGACTAGTATCTATCCATAGGTATAAACATGTACACCCGGGGTCCATGTAATTGATCTCTCCATCAATACAACTACTCTTGGCGCATCACCACCCTTTTTTACAAGGTTTTAGTTATCAACCGGTGAAACCTGGCACCTGATGCAGGGCTGCATCAGCTTCGATCTCCAGCGAAGGGGTAAGTCCAACGTTCCGTCGGCCTCGGTGAATGTATCGGCTACATCGGTGTTGTCTAAGGTTGCATCGCTTCGACCTCTTGGAGCACTCTAGTTTGGTTGATATATTTGCCTATTTGATATTTCGATTCTATCTTTAATAGCGTTGTGTTTAGAGACGCATGGGTTTAGCTAGGACTGTGTTGGTTAGGTCTGGTCTTCTGTCTTAGCTGATATTTCTCTACAATCACAATGATGCTTTAGATAGATTTGTTATATCCATCACATTAGACAGATTTATCGGCTCATTGAGCGTTAGATTATTATATACAATCTCGTGTTGCATTGATTCGGTTCGACCTACTAGATTGTTGCTGATAATCTAAAGTCTTTTTAAACCGATAGGTTCATGCTAACGTTTTATCGAAGGGTTAGCCGATCCTATCCGATGTGTTAAATTTCTCTTTGATGATTTTATTGTCTTGATTAAATTTAATACATGACCACCTTAAAAATCAGTCAAAAGCTCGATTGCATAGTCCTTATGCTTCCTTGCATACTTAGTGCTGTATCAATTGGATTTGACCTACTAGGTTGTGCTTGGAATTGTAAGAACTAGTTTGTTCTTTGATTGCCAAATAAGGGTTTCATCGGGGTTTCAGCTGATGAGTTATCTGAACGTTGCATCGGCTTATAAGGATTACATACAAGTTGGTTTTAGCCGATGACAACAAAGGTTTTATTGATTATCTAATCATTTGGATTTATCGACATCGGATTTTCAGCCGATGTGTGCTTCAACCTTCGGATCAACAGTTACTTTATTATGTCATTATTGGCCGATTGGTTTCTATTGGATTATATTATTATTTTATTACATTATTATCAGCCGATTATCTTTATATCATTATTTACTTAAGCAATTGAAACTACCCTATCGACATCGGCTGGTATCGACATCGGCTGGAATTACTATATTAGCTTGCTGGCCGATCAGCTCTGCAATCTTCAATTTATATATCTTGTGAGTTGCAGGATCAAACTGATTGGCACGCCCGCATCTTATGAATTTTAGGACCTGCATTGGAGCTAAGCAGATCTCCCAGGCCTTCTGTGTTTCGACACGGTTCGCGTCAACGCAGATTTGGCGCTATCGGCTGGACGCGATTTTTTCGTCAACATAGATTTGGCACGCCTGGTGGGACACGAGTTTTATACCAACACGTCTAAGAAAAAAGTTGATGCAAAGATTTTGGTCACAACGGATAATTTGATAGAAGAGCAGAGACAACAGATAGAGCAATCCATGGCAGATTTTCAAAAACGTTGTCTTCAATCTTTTGTCATGACGCAACATTGGTCAATTCAAAAGACTCAATTCCGCAAGTCGATGGTTGAAACACATCAAGATATAGTTGATACAGCTATTCATCATGCCTTGTTCGATCAATCTAGGGGTTTGATGAATACATTGCAGAATTGGATCAAGGAAAAAGTTGATGAATCAATTGCTCAAGGAATTTGGCTTGGGGGCAACAATATCAATATGGGCCAAAAGAACCTCATCAATATCGGCATGGTGAAGAATATGAGTGTATGCAAAGAACAGTGCCACAGCAGCAGGAGAATAATGATTTGGCCGATAAAATTACTGAGATGATGTGGAAACAGTTTGGGATTAGACCTAAGAAGCAGATCTTCATGTATCGGCAGCCATATCCTAAATGGTTTGATAGGGTTCCACTTCAACATCGTTTCAAGGTTCCAGACTTTTTCAAGTTTTTAGGGCAGGACAATATAACTATAGTTGAACACATCAGTCGATTCCTGGCTTAATGCGGGGAGGCATCGGCTGAGGAAGCTTTGAAAATTAGATTTTTTTGATTTTCTTTGACTGGATCGGCTTTCACATGGTTTTCACCAATTATGTCAGACGATGGGTCGATCTTGAGAAGCAATTTCATGAATATTTCTTTACTAGAATCGATGAGATGAAACTTTCAGACTTAATATCGACTGAGCAGCAAAAGGGATAATCAGCTATGGAATATATTCAAAGATTTTGTAATGTCCGCAACCGATGTTATAGTTTGAGCCTAAGTGATGAGCAGCTAGCAGATCTTGCATTTCAAGGATTTTCAGCACCTGTCATGGACAAATTCTTTTTCCATGAGTTTGACAACCTAGCTCATCTCATGAAGACAGTATCGGCTCTTAAAAGCCGATGGCAAGAAGCAACAAAGGATCAATTTAGGAGTTATCAAGACCAGATAGAAGAGAATTTTGAAGCATGAGTCTTCATACTCCAAAATTGGGGGCATATGTTAACACCAAAATTTGCTAAAGCCCGAAGTCATCATCGGCCTAGAATCAGTATATGCTTCAGAGTCCTGAAATGAGCCAATAAGAATTATCACTCGCCAGCAGTCGGATTCTTAGCAGATTCGGTTAAGGAAATCATTCAATTAAAGGAAGTTTATCCAGAAGAAACCGAGTTCAAGGAGAATGCGGCATGGCAATTTACCTATTAATTAGGCAAAGTCAGTTAGTTTCCCTTTATTTAGTTTCCCTTTATTTTTCTGAAAGATTGTTTGGAGTCCGATCAGGACTTGTATCTTTAACTTTATCTCTAGGAAAGTTTGTGTCTTGTCCAATAAGGACTAGTATCCACCCATGGGTATAAATATGTACACCCGGGGTCCATGTAATCGATCTTTCAATCAATACAAACACTCTCGGCGCATCGCCACCATCTTTTACGAGGTTTTACTTATCGACCGGCGGAACCTGGCACCGGACGCGGGGCTGCATCGGCTTCGATCTCTAGCAAAGGGATAACTCCAACGTTCCGTCCGCCCCGGTGAATGTATCGGCTAGATCGATGTTGTTCAAGGCTACATCCCTTCGATCTCTTGGATCGCTCTAGTTCGGTTGATAAATTTGTCTACTTGATATTTCGATTCTATCTTTAATAGCATTGTGTTTAAAGACGCATCGGTTTAGCTAGGACTATCTCGGTTAGGTCTGATCTTCTGTCTTAGCCAATATTTCCGTACAATCACAATGATGTTTTAGATAGATTTGTTATATCCATCACATTAGACAGATTTATTGGCTCATTGAGCATTAGATTATTATATACAATCTCGTGTATCTTCGATTGGGCTCGACCTACTAGATTGTTGTTGATAATCTAAGTATTGTTAACCCAATTGGTTCATGCTAATGTTTCATCGGAAGGTTAGCCGGTCATATCCGATGTGTTACATTTCTCTTTGATGGTTTTACTGTCTTGGTTAAATTCAATACATGACCACCCTGAAAAGCAAGTAAAGGCTCGATTGTTTAGATCTTATGCTTCCTTTCATACTTAGTGTTGTATATTTGGGTTTGACCTACTAGGTCGTGCTTAGAATTTTAAAAACTAGCTTATTCTTTGATTGCCAAATATGGGGTTTCAGCCGGTGAGTTATCTAGACGTTGCATTGGCTTATAAGGATTACATACAAGTTGGTTTAGCTGATGACAACAAATTCTTCATTGATTATCTAATCATTTGGATTTATCGACATCGGATCTCCAGCCGATGTGTGCTTCAACCTTCGGATAGATAGTTACTTTATCATGTCATTATTGACCGATTGGTTTCTATTGGATTATATTATTTTTTTATTACATTATTATAAACCGATTGTCTTTATATCATTGTTTACATAAGCAATAGAAACTACCCTATCGACATCGGCTAAAATTACTATATCGACTTGCTGGCTGATCTGCTCTACGATCTTCAATTTATATATCTTGCCAGTTGCAATATCAAATTGATTGGCATGCCCGCATCTTGTCAATTTTAAGACCTGCATTGGAGCTAAGAAGATCTTCCAGGCCTTTGTGTTTTTCGATACGGTTCGCGTCAACGCAGATTTTGCGCTATCGGCTGGACGCAGATTTTGCGTCAACAGCAGGCCAATCGTTAATAGTTACGAACAGCAATGCTCATAGGTTAAATTGCTTTTGTTTGTCCTCATCCCACACAGGGACACCTTCTTTCTTCCGCAGCAGTTGTAGATTTTCAACCAATGGTCTTAAGTACACATCAATGTCGTTACCTGGTTTCTTTCGGCCTTGAATAATAATCGGCATCATGATGTACTTTCGCTTCATGCAGAACCAATGGGGAAGTTTGTAGATACGTAGGGTCACTGGCCAAGTGCAACGACCACTGCTCATCTCTCAAAATGGATTCATGTCATCGTACTTAAACCAAACCTTATGTTACTTACATCATTTCCGAAGTCTCCAAATGTTTTGTTGATGTTTCGCCACAGCGACTCGTCGGTTGGGTGTCTCAACATTCCATTTTGTTTACGTTTTTCTGCGTGCCAACGCATCATTCTAGCATGCGCTTTGTTCCTGAACAAACGCCTCAGACGTGGTATTATAGGGATATACCACATCACCTTAGCAGGATCTCCCTTCTTCAAAGGCTAACTGTCAACATCACCGGGCTCATCTTGTCTAATCTTGTATCGTGATGTCTTACAGATCGGGCATGCTTCCAAGTTCTCGTACTCCTCACCACGATAGAGGATACGATCGTTTGGACGTACGTGTATCTTCTGGATTTCTAGTCCTAGAGGGCAGACTACCTTTTTAGCTTCGTACTTGATGTGACCATGACTACTACGGATACAACCGTTGATCACATCATGGTCAAATAGAAGATGTCAAGATCAAGCTGTCCAAGTTCTAGAATCCAATTCGGCCACCTGCTACACTGCTGAATTCAAATGGCCGCCAAATATGCATACGAGCTCTGTTTTGGGCCCACGAGTACTTGATGAAAAGCTCTTAGAATCCTGTTTCAAATGCATCCAGCCTCATCTCCAAATTCATTTTCAGTCGGCCACAATCACAGAAACAAGGTGCTGCGTGGGCCGCAAATGGGCCTATGGGCTTGTAACTTCATCCGGGACCCTGGCCCAAGTGGGGCCATGTGGGGTGCATCCCAATCTGGTAGAGCACGACCCTAGGGACCCCTTGGTCATCCTCCCACCCTCTTAAATAGCTAGGTACCCCTTCAAGGTTTCTAGGGTTTTGTTAGATTAAAGTTTTAGCCATTGCTACTTTACCATGTAGTTACGTTTGTCGGCTAGACCACCTAATTACTTGTCTTCGAAACACCAACTTATAGTGAGATTTAATTACTATTTGCAATTCAGATTGCTTTTATGTTACTTCTTGTTTCTTCGATTTGCTTGCAAGAATAAGGTTGATTTGTACCAGCAAGATTAACAACCCTTGGAGAGGTGTGTTGATTGCTAAGACACAACGCAACAACGTCTTGTACAGTTGTAGTCGGGTCGTCAACATTTCTCTCAAATCGTAGTTATCATCAACTCACCGAAAGATCAGGACAACCAGATCCCTGAGCGTATTGAGTGGAGCTCAGGATTTATCAAGTTGTTTCGGGCAATTCGTTTCCCTCCAAAAGAATATTCTTTACATGTTTCAATAACTCACCAAATGTCTTGTTAGTCACATCATTTTTTGCCTTCCATTGGAGGAATTCTAGCGTTGTACCCAACTTTTTGTGTCCCTGTTCGCAACTTGGGTACTACGACGTTTTGTAGTCCACTAACATACACTCCAATTTCTGGACCTCCTTTTTATTTTCGTAGTCTTTCTTTACGTCGCACAACATCTGATCAAGATCATCTGCACCGTCGTTTTCTTCAACAGCTCCATCCGCATCGCCTATTGTACTATCTGCAAATCCACCAGATTGAGCCCAGTCCGAAATGTTGTCGTTTTCTTCTTCATCCTCTTCCATTACAACCCCTAACTCTCTGTGCAAAGTCCAACAATTATAGCTAGACATGAATCCCGACTGCAACAAGTGGACATGAAGAGTTCTTGATGTAGAATACTTCTTTTGGTTTTTGCATTTTTTGCATGGACAATATATAAAATCCTTAGGCTTGTGAGCATTTGCCACACTCAAAAAATAATGCACGCCATTAATAAACTTCATTGACTATCGGTCCGTGGTGTACATTTATCGCCGATTCATCTACATCAAATAACCAAATATAAAGAAAGTCCATGAAAGTGAAAATAATTAAATAATCATATAATAATTTAAAACATCATAATTAAACTCAAACTGACGGTACAAATAGAAAGCCCATATGCGCTCATACACATAGAAATCATATATGAGAAGATTGTTGTTGAGCTCACAAATCTCTATGACCATTTCTTTAAAAATTGTAACCATACTTTTTCATGTATTCTCTTTATTTTAAATATGTTTATAAGTTTTTTAAAAATTCTAAACATATTTTTAATGAAATTTTCTTATTTCTAACATTTTAGCGATTTTTAAATGGACTTAATCGCAGCCATGCTTAATTACATATAAATTCTAGAAGTTTTAAAAAATTATAAATATATTTTTCCATTTATTATCCATATTTTAATTATTTTTTAAATTTTTTTAAAGTTCTAAACATATTTTTAATGCATTCTTCTTATTTCTAACTATTTTAACAATTTTTAAATGGACATAGTTTTCTATTCTTTTGTCTTCATTTTTAATAATTTTCCATTGTTGTCTTTTTTTTAAAATTTTTATCCAAATGTTTCTAAAATTATGAAGTACCCTTATTTTCTCTAAAATTTTTCTCTCTTATCTTTTTGCATATACCTTTCTAAGAGAGAATGATGTATAGAAACATAGCTAGAAATGTAATATATTAATCATACATCAATAGATGATGAAGCTGCTAACCTTTTAGATCCTTTCGATTTATATAATATCCGTAAAATATTTTCACAAAAAAAATTGGCAGCACCTCTCTTCCTCCTCCTCCTCTTGGCAGCAATGGCTCGGGCTGAAAGAGAAAGAAGGCATATAAAAAGTAAATTATCCTTAGTTCCGGTTGATATTACCAACCGGTATTAAAGTGTTGATCTATAGTATCGATTGGTGACACTAACCGATACTAAAGACCTCGGCGGGCCTGACAGGTTACTAACTGGGACTAAAAACAATCTTTAGTACCGGCTGGTAATACCAACCGGTACTAAAGATTGTATAGTGCTGTGGGGGTTTTTAACCGGTACTAAAGAACATGTTTAGTACCGGTTGAAAATAGATCCGAGATATTTGTGTTTTTGGGTACCACGATAAAAGATCAGTTCTCCAGTAGTGAAAACTACACAGATTTTTGTCATTTGGCATTTAACTACATATATTTTGGTATTGAAGTTTCACAAAACTGCACATCCACATCCTAAATATATTTAGATAAACAAGCACGTCATCTCGCTAGTGAGCCCATTCGCTAATAGTATAATTAAACGTCAAGTGTCAAAATGTGTGAAAATGTATGTGGTTTTCTAAAACGTGAACCACAAAACAAAACTTGAACCACAAAACATGTAGTCTTAAATTTATTCTTTAAAAAATATGTGATGTTGTACATAATTTAAACATGGGGCGTTTAACAGCCCACAAAGAGTGAGTTCCTCCCCAATAAAATGCACTTTACATCCTGTTTCGTCTCCATAATGGACGATTCCATCTCCTCAAGATATGCATCACCGGTATTCGTCCTTTGTTGACATATCTTCATTCTATTTTTGTTCTGAAAGTATTTGAGTCGCATGTACCTCTAGCTAATCCAAAATATAAGAGAACGTTGGGTAGGCAATTACTGTACTTACACTTCACAAAAAACTTCCAAAAAAGGAGTTGATTTTACAATATCGGTTATTGGCTATGAAACTCCGAGATGATAAAAAACTATCCCAAATTTAGTTTGTTAACAACAAATACTAAGACTAGAGAAAAAAATTCACTGGCTCCCTAGATCCTTGGTTAATTTGCAACCTATGAAATGGGCACAATATATAGAAGCATGCACAGCTCTCCAACAAAGTCAGCACCGAATCCATGAAAATTTCCGAACAGAAACTGATCAAGAATATATATATATATATATATTAGAAATCAATAAATACCAATATGGTGGGAGAGTGAAAATTTGAAGACTAATCCACTTTCTTCTCATTGGAAAAGATGAAAAAGTGTGAAATGCCAGGATGGTAGAAGAGGAAAAGTGCGCCATTGCCTGGGATTGTTTTGTTTTGTCTACAGCCCACCAACATTTAGAAAGAAGAAAAGTGATAACCAGGCACCAGATGGCCATCTGATTGAGAACAAACTCATATTAGGGATAGGGATAGGTTGAGAAGAGAGAAGCTGTCATGTTCCTCTTCTCGATGCCCCTCATTCTTGAGTTCTGACGGATCAATCCACACCAAGCTGTTGAGATCAATTGTTTTTCTCATGGACTGCATTGCGCCTGCGCGCTAGGTGCAGTTTATAAGAGCTTGACTATGTACAATTGGTTGGTGAAATTTGAATGCCAGTACTAGGACGATCATGAGGGTTTTCTAGGCCCCGGTGCCTCCATGATTTTATTTGAGTGATTTTACGATCCTTTTGGTAGTATCACATTTTCTTCGAATGAAAAATTAAGTATTACCATGAGGTATTAATTTTTACTAGTCACCAAGTCACCAGCCCGTGTGATTAGATAAAATTATGTTGCGCGGAAAATCAGATTAAGCCTCTATAAACCTCAGATTAAGGAAAAACAAACTGTTGTACTGGTTTCCAACCCGGTCAGCAGCATTGGTTTTTAATGTATCTCGTAAATTGTTCAGCGGAATCGATTGATACCAGTGTCATTACAAAGATAACGACAAATACTACAAAGATTGTTGAAGACACCGAACCCAAATCCCAATGGTTTAATACCAACTTTTGAAATACGGTTTCAGCCCAAAATCAATAATCTAAAATTTGCACAACCGGCTATCGAATCAAATTTCTACTCAAGTCTTATATTTCTAGGGAGTAAAAGACAATACCTTTGCAGTGAGGACACTCAAATATAAGACAAATACCACTAATTTTGCGAAATCAACAAAAATCCCCAAAGTTGGTTCTTCCTTCTTTTCATTCTCTTCATCCCTGATTTTCATGTTCTTCGCTTCTTCACACTCCTCTGGCTGTAGCAGCAACAGACGGCAACCCCAAGCAACAGCAGCAGGTCAGCAAGATGCAGTTCACCATGCAGTACTCTTTTCGTTTCATATTATAAATCGTTTTGATATTTTTTTTAATCAAACTTCTTTAAGTTTGATCAAATTTATAAAAAAATAGCAACATCTACAACACCAAATTAGTTTCATTAAATCCAGCATTTAATATATTTTAATAATATGTTTATTTTGTGTAAAAAATATCGGTGGGTCTAATACGCGCGCTGCGCGTGGAATAGTAGTTCGAATGTCGCAGGGCGTGCCCTGCCTCTGCATTTGTGGGTGTTGAGTTGTCTTGATCTGGAGTAAATAGATTATAGTCGGTTTCCACTCGATGTAGTTACGATATTGTGGAGTAAAAAATATATGGTGTGTGATATGAGAGTGAAACGGATGACGGGAGTAAATCAACTATGTTTTGTTCACAAACTGTTTGATGGCAATAAATTTTTGTGTAAGGTAATTATTTCACAACTAATGTAGCATTGATTGATGGTGTATATATGTAGAGTAAGCGGATTACAGAGACTCCCTGGAAGAACGGATAGTGTAGTAATTCAATTATTTTCGATTTGATAGAGGAGTAATTGGTTTACTCGAGTTGTAAGCGGTCCTGTTGTGTGCCAATTGATTGCGGGTTTGGCATTGAAATAAACTAATTACTAGAGAGGTTACGGAACCGTTGTTACGTTTGAATGATTCGGGTCGTGTTTGGAGTTGGTTTTTATGCGACAACTAACCTCTTTTAGAGGATTGCGGTTTCCTGCGGTACGACGACCGATAGTAGCACCTAGACACCCCTGTGGCAATGAACTTTGATGGTGCTTCTTGTGGTGCCTCGCCACCAACATCAACATCAGTACAAAATAGGTGTGATAATCGCCCGATAAGCCAGTGTGAGGAGGGGCAGCCGTCAGTACCGGTTGATGATGGTGAGGGCGAAGGTACTCCACCAAGGTGCCGCAAGGAGGGAAGCAGCAGGCTGCCATGTCTGCAGGACCATGAGATGTCTACACCAACTCAGCCAATGGTGTACATGCATTTAAGTAGTCGTTGGACTGTGAATTTGAAAGCATACTTTTTTCATTGTTTCGATATATCCGTTGCGTGCGTAGAATTGGTAGCGAGTAATAGATTTACTAAATGCAGTGTAGTGGGTTGGATGATGCTATGGTACCAAAGCAAGGTATGGTGTTCAGTGACTACGACAGTGCATATGATTTCTACAAGAAATATGCATACCATGCTAGTTTCAACATACGAAAGAGTAGAACAAAGAAAGACTCTAAGAGAAATATGTTGTTCAAGGGAAGGACATCACAAATATTGTAAAGGAGGTGAATTTGAATGTGAATGCAGCCGGAGGACAAAGAAGCCGGGTTGCAAGGCATACGTGAAGGTGAAAAATGGAATGGTGGACGATGAGGTGGCCTTTGTTGTGTTCAATGTTGTTGTACTTAAGCACAACCACCCGCTGACACCTTCCCCAGCTGCAGTAAAGCAAATGAGATCTCATAAGCACTACAGGAGCTGCAATTTTTGGCAACAGCTATTTGGATTTTCAACAATGCTGTCATGTAATGTAGAAAGGCTGTCCAACAGCCCTCTCAAGCACCTTGCTGCTGACAATACTATCGCAATTGACCCATATATATCAACAACCTTGTAACAGTTAATACCATGATGCCGTTACATGGATGATAGGCTTGCTGCGGATGTACCATGACAACTACACACTAACAATCAATGTATAATAGTCCTGTTGCAAATATATTTTGTATATGTATTTTAATATATAAGTTAAAAGTCATAAATTTGCCTTAATTTTCCAAGAGGCAAATATATTCTATTTTTTATTCCTCTAACGTATTACTTACATGAATTTGACACTCACCATTCATGATGTTGCTTTAAATCTTTTGAAGCCAATAAGACAAAATTAGAGTATTTATTATTTTTCTGATAATAAATTTTGTTACGATAACAAGGATTTTATTTTCATAAAACATATACTCAAAAAAATATCATGGTCAAAAATTGAAATGTGAAGCGAGGAAAAAAAGAAAAAAATGTGAGGGGGAGGAAAAAAAGGAGAAAAATAGTCAGAATTAGGAAGAATGGGAAATATATGAGGAAATGGAAAAAATATAACAAAATAGGAAAAATATGTAAATTTACGAAAAATATATGGGGAAATAACAAAATAGATGGGTCGGCCGGGTAATGCTTCATGCTTGTGTCGTACCTTGTTGGCCCATCGGCAACCTTGCCGTGGTATGCCAAAGATTTATATAAGATACTTAGTGTGTGTGTGAACTTTGTTTTTTGTAAATATATAAGTAGAAAGTAATTTTTTTGTAATAATTTCAAATTTTGAATTTAGTAGTTACAAAGTTATATATAGAATCAACTACATATTTGTACCATTACCTTTTATGTTCTTAGCTTAATAGTTCTAAGATTTGAAATTCATAAATACAAAGTTTTACTCTGTTTCAAAATTAATAAGTACCATCCTTTTCATAAAAAGTAAAAATGAGCAAGTCCTATATGGGGGCAAATTTATAAATAGAATGTTGTATTTGTTGTGGTGTCATAACTATTTTGATTTTATTCTTCAAATTCGAAAATAATATATATAATCTTGGTAAAAAATTTGTTATATACAAAGTTGTATTTTCTTATAGTCTAAATATCAATTTTTGTGATAAAAAACTAAAATTTGGAATTGATATACATATATGTAAAATTGTAATTGGGCAAAAATCAATTATCTAAATTTCTTAAAATCTAGTATTTTTATCCACGTATTACAAATTTTTTTTTGAATATTTGAACCCACTACTGTCTAAAGGCAATAATGCCTTGAAAAAACAAAATAAGCTGGGAATCAAACAAGAGACTAGCTACCCGATTGTGATGGTTAATGAGTCAGAACATGACATATATGTAACTCTATTCTAAATGCGCGCCAAAATAATTCACTTCCCTCAGTTTTTCCGCAGGAAATTTTCATTTCCCCCTAATCCTGCAATACGATGGCGATTTCCTTCTAACCCCATGAACTAGATCTCGCTTCGCTCTCCAAAGAAGAAGTGCTCCAGAAGTTTTAGGATCCTAACTGTCGTCTTCAAATTAGTTTACTTGAGCTACCTATTTCGTCGGACTTTCCAAATAGCCATCTCTCCAAAAAAAATCACCACGCAGTTCTTTCGATTCTTCTTGGTGACGACATCCATGTCTTGAATCGTGTTCATCTTCAACAATGCTGATTCAAGAGAGAGCCGGTGTCACATTGCCTGATACAAGCATCGAGCAGACCACAATGACAGGTGCATTTTCTTTCAACTAGAAGCTTTTCGATCTATTTCCCCTTTCATAACGTGAGCGTACGAGCATCCGCGAGTTGGTGTGGGCATGGACGGTGCTGGCAATGGGGCGAGGGCTGAAGAGCAGTGCCGCAATGATGTCACCGCCGGCGAGGCGCATGAAGGCTGTGGCCGGCTGGGCGCATGGTTGTCGTAGGGTTGATAAGGGGAACAGGCAGTGGCCGGTAGGGAGGCACCAGGCCAAGGCGTGACTGCGAGTAGAGATGGCCAGCCGGCTAGGCAGCTGGTGCCTGCATCCAAAAAGCTAGAGACTAGAGTCCTAAAGCTAAGAATGTGGTTGGTGATTTTTGATTTCTGAAAATGGATAGATGTAGGAAGAGAAAAGAACTGGAGTCCTACAGCCGACAGGTGCATATTTCTATGTACTGTACTAGTCCTATTCTCTGCTTTTGTAGTAGGCAGGCACTGGATATTTATCTTTGTTTATCTGGAATCCTGGAATCTTGTTGGATGTTGTGGCGATGCACCAGCTATGGATTCCTTCACATGGATCTGTTTTCTTACATTTTGTAATTGGAACTCAGTAGATACTGTGCTTTTTACATCAGTCTAGATTCAGGATTACTAAATTGTACTGTTAGGTTATATTTAACAGCTAGTTGAATTTTATTATGTCATGATGTTCGCTGGATGATAAAAATATTAATATTGTTTCTCTTTCAATACAGTTAACCTATCCTTTACATGGTTGGCTTCATCATTGCAACTTGTGACTAGAAGATCACTGCATACCATGTAAGTAATTCAGAGCTATTACTGCCTTCATAATATTACATATATGATATGATATACTGTGTTTTGTCAAACTATTAGCATGTTTGCTTTGCATGGTGTGTTCAAATGATTTTTTTTTGTTATGCAACAATTGTTCTTAAATTTAAATTGGTCATGTATTTTTGACATTTGAATAGAGATACATAAATTAGTTTTGCAAATCACTACAGAAAAACAAGCAATGGAAAGTGACCATAGATGGATGTATGATGATTGGAATATAAAAGGTCCTAATGCAAATTGGTGCAAGAAAGCACAGGAATTTGTGCAAACTAATAGTGCAACGAATGAAGCTGAACAATTTTTGAGTTATTGGAAGCCTCTGAACAACCAGTCCATAAGGATACTAAGCAAACTACCCTATCTGCAGTAAGTCGTTTAATGAATCTGAAGTCTCAATTCAATATTTCTGCTGCTGGTTATGAAACTTTAATGAGACTAATAGGTGATCTTCTTCCAGAAAATTCTAAAATCCCCATGAACTTTAATGAATCAAAGAAGATATTGAGTAGTTTGGGGATGACATATGAAAAGATAGATGCTTGCTACAATGGCTGTATGCTTTTCCGTAAGGCCCACAAGGATAAATTAACTTGTGACAAATGCAATGAACCTCGATACCTCGAAAGAGATTCTAGTGGTCTAACTAAGCATTTGAAACCAGTTGCTCGAAAGGTGCTACGATACTTGCCAATCATTCCAAGGTTGAAAAGATTATTCATGTCCGAAGAAATTACACAGCACATGGGGTCACACAAGGACAAGGTAGGAGTTATGGTACATCCATCAGATGGTGAGGCTTGGAAACATTTTGACAAGGAGTTTCCTAATTTTGCAAATGAACCTAGGAATGTTCGTTTAGGTCTCTGCATAGATGGCTTTACTCCTTTTAGATTTTCTACAGCATCGTACTCATGTTGGCCAGTGTTCCTTGTCCCTTATAACCTTCCACTATCTATGTGCATGAAAAAGGAAAATACTTTTTTTACACTCGTGATACCTGGTCCACAACATCCTGGTAAGAATCTATGTGTACATGGAGCCACTATATGATGATTGGAAGTTATTGTGAAGGGAAGGTGTTATTGTTTATGATAGATCTGTTCGGCAATCTTTTAGACTAAGAGCTTGTTATTTCTACTCTATAAATGACTTGCCTATACTAGGAATGGTCTGTGGACATAGTACTCATGAAAAGTTTGCATGCCCAGTGTGCTTAGGTACTGTTAGTGCTTTTTGGCTAGTTAATGGTAGAACGTATTGTTGGTTCGATTGTCATATGCAATTTCTACCCATGTTACACTCATTGAAAAAAAGTACAAAAGCTTTTCGAAAGAAAACAAAAGTACCTAACCTTGCACCGCAACATTTGACTGGGGAACAAATTCACTCACAATTGAAGTCTCTAGTTCCTAATGACGGTAATGGAAAAGATTTTTTTTGAAGGGGTTGGAAAGACACACAATTGGACACACATGTGGATTATGGTAATTGCCATATTTTGAAAAGCTTCTTATTCGTCATAACATTCATGCCATGCATAATGAGAAGAACATTGCTGAAGCTTTATTGGTCACATGCCTAGACATAAGTGAATAGACAAAGGACAATGTCAAGGCTAGGTTAGATTTATCTTCAATCTATGATTGGCCACAATATCATCTCCGTGAGAAATCAAATGGTGGTTGGGAAAAACCAAGGGCACTGTTACAGTGTTAGAGAGGCTCAAAGGTTTGAAATTTCCAGATATGTACACTGCAAACATCAATAAGGGAGTAAAATTGATTGACCTACAGATCACAAGGCTTAAAAGCCATGACTACCACATATTCATGGAGCGCTTGCGACCTATAGCTTTTCGTGGTTTTATTGATAATAGCATATAGCTTACACTAGCAGAGTTAAGTTTTTTTTATAGAGAACTTTGCTATAAGGAACTAGATTTAGAAAACTTGAAAAAATTAGAAGAAGGCATTCCAGTCCTATTGTGCAAGCTAGAGAAGATCTTCCCGCCAGGATTTTTCAATGTTATGCAGCACTTGATGATCCATTTGTCATATGAGGCACGAGTTGGGGTGGCAGTGCAATAGAGATGGATGAATCCATTTGAAACGTAACGAACTAATATCTTCAATTCAGTTTTCCATAATTCATATATTATATAATTATATGACATTTCCAAATTGATAGGTTAATGAAATATCTCGAAAAGATGGTAAAGAACAAAGCTCATGTTGAGGGATGCATAACAGAGGCCTAAATAGTAGAGGAGATTTTAAGTTTTGTGAGCCTATACTTCAAAAGTGATGTACCATCAAGTCAAAATAAAAGGAGAAGATATGATGATGGATATGAAACTATGAACTATAACTGTGGTATCAGCACTTTCCAAGTACTAGGTTGTGGTCATGGGAGACAAGGGGCAAAAGTACTAACAAGAGATGAATATCATGCAATCATGCTGTACATTTACACTAACACACTAGAAATGGATGAATACATAAAGTAAGTGATAGCAGTATCATATTTTTTAACTGTCTGTTATTTTTGTAGACATTTTAAATTACATGTACGTATGCATTACAGGTAATTTGATCAAGCAGAATGTAGGGGTTGTCACCGTGCAACATAGTAGCAAATTGATAGAATTAGAAAAAAAAAGGAGCTGGCAAAAGGCACCTTAACTTATTAGAATGGTTTAGAGAACTAGTATGTGTCAAATCTTTCTAAACATGTTTTCCATTATTTACATGCGAATTTAATAATTTGTACTTGATCATTGAAGTGCATAAAATAAGGAGGCATCAACAAGGATCTGACCCAGTTATCTCATGGTGGCCAAACTCGTGTGTCATGCTTAGGTTCCGTTCCAAAAAATATGAAAATTTATGGCCTAATTTAACTGTAACAAACAGTGGTGTATTCCTCTCGTGCTCCAGCGAAGATGGTGCCACCACAGACTACTATGGGGTTATTGAGGAAGTTATTAAGATGAATTTTCATGGATCATAACAGTTTAAACTAGTTTTATTTCAGTGTCGATGGTTTCACCCAATAAATGGGATTAGAAGGTTTCCAAACATTGATTTAGTTGAGATCAATCCAAAAACTAGGCTTCCTGGCTATGAGCCCTTGGTACTTCCTCACCAATGCAAACAAGTATACTACACTCCATATCCATGCCAGGCCAGTGATTTGCAAAATTGGTGGGTTGTTAACTAAGTTCCAAAGCGTGGTGATTTAGAAGCACCAGTGGTTGGTGAATATGGAAATGATGATGAAACACCAAGTTCTATGCTCTATCAAGATGACAACAGAACATGGCATCTTGTCGTTGATTATACAATTGATGTTAACCTTGAGGCTGCAGTTGCAGAGGTTGATACAGTACATGATAAATCTGATATTGATTGACCTTCTGAACAAACTAAGCGATGACACTTCTGAACAGCAAAATGAGCATCCTGCTAGTGATTTTGGTAATGAGATAGACTATGTGACAGATGATTCCGAAGAAGAGGATTTCTATGACGATCCAGATGACTTTTAATCATGTTTTAATAGAAATTCTAGTCTTGTTTTATTGAAGAAAACTCTTAATCTTATTTTTAGTAGAAAAAAAAGTTATGTGTTAATGAATTCATTTCCCGTCTGACATGTCATAAGTTTTATATATGCCTCTAATATATAATGTACCTTGTATAGAGATATGCTGTTTGTTCTAATTTTCTATTTACAGGCCATGAGCTAGGGATATTGGGGAGGAAATACGCGCTTCTCGCAGGAGGCGTGGTGTCCCAGAGCAACCTTCAAATGAGGGTGAGGAAGAGCAAGACAATGGGAGTGCTGGCGTCACACAACAAATCTCTACCCAAACTCGGACAGCACGAGGAGCAAACATGATCCCACCAGCACCAACAACACATGCTGCCAAGATTGTTATCATATCTAGTGGTGACAAATAATCTTTTATGCTGTACATTGCTTCAATTAGATTCTTGGTGTATCAAAGAGAAAAACGATGTTTACTGTTATGAAAATAACTTAAGCCATGTACTATTAGTAACAAATCATGAATATGAAAAATGTAGGTTTACTACATTCCTGCAAAATTTTAGAAGACAATGTAAATGAGTATACCAAAGAAAATGGTTTCAGCTTATTTGTTCATCATACACTTTCATTATATTTTCTAGAGAAATTGAGCTCTCTACATGTAGAAATTGGAAAGAGCTACCATTTAACCAAAAGGTCGTGTCCCCAATATATTCTTCGCGGTTTGCTAAAGCGTCACTACCCTCAGATTGTGCGTGATAGATCATTGAAACAACCATCCGATGTTCCTGCTAAAAAATGGCATCACTAGTGCATGAAAGGACCACAAGATGACACCTGTGCTCACAAAGTAAGGAGTGACTTTATGGTAAGTTTGTGGCACCATTTATATCATTTTTTATCAACATGTACCTGATAGAATTACCTGGTTTAATTTTATCGTATGTTATATTTATGTCTCCATTAGGCAAGATACAAATGGCCTGATGATCAGCCTGACCTTAAGGAGAAATGGATTAAAACTCTAGAAAAATGTTGTGAAAAGTTGGCGAGACAAGAGATATACCAAGTGAGAATTTATGGTGTAATGGCATATCACAATATAGAGATCTTGAACAAAGTTATCAGTTTTGATGAAGCAAAATTAGTCCACTTGAAAGAAAATCAGTACCGACGAGTTCCTTTCATGTGGATAAATGCTGATGCTTGGGAAGCACTAAGCAATTGGTGGGCTACAGGTTCTTCCATGCGACTGAGTCCTGCGAAGAGGAATGCATACCTAAGTAGACCTGTATCTACCAATTGTGGGGGCTCAAGCTCTGTTGCACGCACTCAACAAATTCTGGTAACTGCTTAGTTTATGTTAGCTACCTTGTTGTTTACTTATAAAAACCATTATACATACTTATTATATTCTTCAATTTGTAGGAGAGAACTTATGGCATGACATTTAGCATAATTAAGGCATATGTTGTGGACATGGAGGCATCTAAACAAGCAGTGGCTGAAGGTAAAGGCAATGATTTGTCTCCTATTCTAGATGAGCGTGCCCAAAATAAATATGGTATTAGACCCAACCATTACCTTATGATTAATGTGAGTGATTGGTGTATAACATTTCTTGGTGTCAGGACAAGTATCGTGATGGGTTGCAAGCAGCTCATGGACCAAATGTTATATGAGTAAGGGCCCCTTTTGATGCACAGGTTATGTACGAATGCACTGGACGCAAGGCACATGGCAAGTTTGCATTGGCAGACGGAGAAATTGATAGCTCAAAAGTGCAATTATCCACAAATGCTCATCCTTCTCACACTTACACAGTTAGACCTAGCCAAATAGAGGTTGAACTATGTCAAGAGCTTGCTAATGTCAAGTGTCAGTGACAAGAGGACTGTCAATCAATACAAAATGATCTATCAAAGTTTAATAATCAGATAACGGATGTTATTCCTCTTTTCATAATGATGCTATATTACTGTTCTTCTTTCTTTTTACTGTTATGTGAACATGTCTAACTATTGCCTAATGAATGTTTATTAATATATGATGAATGGATCTGCAAGCACACCTCCACCTCAGATCAATTTGGTTGCATTATTTCCTAGCCATTCATCTTCAACTACTCAGCAAGTAAGAATATCAAACAAAAAGTTTTCTACTGGCAGCATAGGCCGGGCAGGAGGCAGCGGCCGACGCGGATTGGGGGAGGTCCTCGCCGTCCGGCTCCTCCGCTCCCTTGACGTGATCAGGGTGAGAAACTTTGCTTGGATAATTTTTTCATGGAAAAGCTGGTTCAGATAGAATAGAGTAAAATACATGAAAGGTCATTCAACTTGTTTAGGTATGTCATATATGTTACTCTACTTTTAAAATACACATTTGGATTACTAATAGGAGTTAAGTGAGTCATATGCTCATCTAACTATCCACGTGCATATACCTTACACATGGCATGACACCTAGGATTGAAAAAAATACTTTTAGATATATAGAGACCTGACAAGATAATTGAGTGGAAAAAAACATAGATAAAATGAAAGCTGATAGGGTTTGATGGATGGCAAAGAGAACTGCGAACTATAACTTGTTAAAACAGGCACAAGTGAAATGATTAATTGAAAGTTGCAGGACTTACAACATATATATATATATCGTTCGCTTTTATATCTGGCGTTCTTAAATGGACATGAGCCGTCAGTTTTGTTCGGTGTAAGTATGGTCTAATTCTTTTACACACGGTAGCAACCTACCTACGGATTAGTTGGTAGAGCTCGGCCATATATATATTCTCACTGTATATCAAGAAACATTAGTACGTAGCGTTGGCTCCAAGTATATACTAAGTTGATACCTGTAAGGAGAAAGGCAAAAATACCAAGGAAACATTAGCGAGCGATGAAATATATATACTTCAGCAAATTTGCTCGGCAAATAAAAATTTATTTTCTATGCATGTTTTATGTTTGACCACAAGATAGGCGTACGTCGCTTATGCATGCTCACACTCGCGTGACCACACATGGGAATGGGAGGCTCTGTGAATATTCGATCGTGGTGTATCACATTGGTACATCTGCCACTTGATCAAAGAACATAGTTCCATCCAACGAGAGCAGCGTGGGAACTCGGTTGCCAGCAGCGATCAAATGTGATCATATCAAGCAGATCAAAACAGCACAGCGGGCGTTGCCGGAGTGCTGGTCAGTTGAAGTTCATGGCCCTAGCTGGAAATGAGACGGCGTGCAGAACAAATCCTGCTAGCCTTAGTTTCTAACCACGGAAGAAATCCAATATCCAGTTCTCTAGGTCAGTCAAACCGGCCAATCATATGAGCAGTAGGTGTGTGCTTTCTTGCGTTTAAATCGGTCAGTAGAATATATATGATGGATATATATAGGAGTTGGAGAAGAACTATTATTGGATTGAAGTGAAAACTGACATGCTATTATATGTTCCTGTGCCAGCCACACTCGACTTCATTTTTTGTTTGGTTTCTCCATTTGATTTGATTCGTCCCCAGTTTGGGAGATGGTAGTCAGGCTTTCCGGCCAACTGTACATAACATCAAACAGTGTAAATAATATCCTTAGCACGGCCTTCGCTCCTTTGGTACATTTGTTCGCGCGAATATCCTCAACATAAAATTTTACATTCCTAAAAGGGTAACGCTTTATTTATATTGTCAAATTGGTGTCATTACATGTGAAATAATAATCCCAACGCTGTATTCATCTCCTGTAGCTGAAATAGTGGTCAAGATATATAGCGGCACGCCATTTTGGCTTAGAGAAGATAGACAGGAAAAATATAAAACATAGCGAAAAGATCCACGTATAGTGGTTTATGGTATTGGAATTTAATGTTTTCACGTATAGTCCTTAGTTATTTGTGCGAATATGCAAAAGCTAGGCATGTCAAATACTACCTCCACATATGTTAGTGGGACCTCATGTCGTTACATAGAAAAAAACATAAATACTACTACAAAATCTCTAATAGATGTTGGCTCATATATAGTCGTCGGTTCTAGAAAAAAAAACCGACAGCTAAATATTATAAGTGTCGCTTACTTAAAAAATAACACCTACAATATATATTAAAGGTGCTGATTTATATGTCCTATAAAAATAATAGTCTTTGGATCTCTTATATGTTTTCATCTCAACCATATATTTGTCATATACATTTACAAGCCACAAAATAGAATTATTGCTATAAAACTCAATATGCATTGAACCATGATAACTAAAAAACTAATAACCATTGGATTCCTCTCATGTTTGATACATAACCAACCATGCACGTGTCATATAGAATTACAATTTCACACAAAACATATATTCTCCATTTAGATATTACAAGTATACGATTTATACATTGTCGTCTTCAAGTTTTCTTTGAAGTATTTCTAAATTCTCCGCTGCAACTGCAACGAAGTATCTATTAGTTTTTAAAATACCAGCATCCATAAAAATCGAGCTGAGCCGGTCTTATCCATCCACCAAACCACAAGGCTGGTCCTTATCCTTATCATTCTCCTCCTCACTTCCTCCACTCTCCCTCTCCTCCTCGCACCGGTGCTCGCCTCCGCCGAGTCGCCCATCTCGCTGCCCTCCTCGGCCACCGTCGCCAAAGCAGCCCTCGCTCGCTCCCAGCCACCTTCCATGGATGCAACATATGGAGTACACTTTGAACTCAAGGTAAAAAATCCGAAAGGCATATATGGTAAAGAAAGTTATATTGTATATAAGAAATAATTCAAAGAATTTTTGAAATTTATATATATTAGATTTTTCTAGGCCCAATTGTGAAATGAGTGCCAGGCATGGGTGAAAAAATGAGAAAATTATTATTAAAAAACAAATTCTGATATTTAAAACCAACTTCCAGTTATAAAGACGTAGCTGAGAACCAATTGGGCTGAAGGCTCTTAGTCACCAATTATATAGAAAAAAACTTACTTAAGCACTGACTAAAATTAATTAGAAGGCATGATTAGTTTGGTTTTCTGCGTTTATTTATGTGTTGCTCAATAAATCACTCACGCTCGTCTGCTTGCGCTTCTTGCATGTCGGCCATGTGTTCGAGCCACGTTGTATTCTCTGATTCAGATACAACGGTGGTGTTTGAATCTCCTGAAGATAAAGATGAAGATGAAGATTAAGTGTTTCACGTAAAACGAGCTAACCTTAACATGTGATTAATTAAGTTTTAATTATTACAAACTTTAAAAATGGATTTATCTGATATTTTCGAACAACTTTCATATAGAAAATTTTTGCACGAACCACACCGTTTAGCAGTTTGAAAAGCGTGTCACGAATATCTTTATTCGTGTTTATAGGACTTCCGAACGGGGCCAACAACTGGTAATGAATAAAACGGCAGAAATATTTTAAATTTAAGTCTAATCATTTATAGTTCAAATATAGTTCTTTTTAGACTTTTAGTCTAGCCCATGTGCCATCGTCAGATCTCATACGTGTGAAATAAAATCAATTACATGATGAAAAAATCCACGACCAATGATTTGTGGTATTTGAGGGTTTCGTTCATATATATAGTCCTTTTTCATTGAAGAATGCAAATTTATTTGTTCGTGTGAACATGTACAAGCTTTGCATGTCAAATATACTAAAACCTGCAGAAAATAAAAACGACCAAGTCGAAAGATCATGTAGAGTCGATCGCAGATTTGTATGTGGCTAAGCTCCCCATTCAAGTCACTGTCTGTTGAGAGCACCAATGCAAATTTGAGGCAGATGCAGAGCAAATATTTCCCTATAGTATTTATTCCGAAAATAATGGATCTTTTGATGGTACACCAAAATTTTTGGAAATATTCATCGATATCGCACATTGACCCAGGGTCAGTGTCCGTCTTACCTTACGGGAGATATGATACCATTTCCTACAACTCAAAGGCTGATATGGACCATTAGAATAAATAAAATGAATTATCAAATGTATGCTCAAAAGTAAAAAACAGATATAGTATCTGCTAGCTTTACACATATCAACTATGATCCAGCTCTTTCTTTTGTTTGTGTTTGGTGACCACTGCCACTGCGTGCCTGTTGCAGCACAGGTTTACGTACGTACTTCACATCCCACATGGCAATGGGTGGCTCAAGGACTGATGCTGCTTGAGAAATCAGAGAAACACTAGAAGCCAACCCGTGAGTTACATGGGGTTATTGATATTAACATTCTAAATACTAAAATTTTAATCATAAACTAATAATTATTTTTATTAAAATCATTATGTTTTAAAGTAGGCTGTATGCAAACTTTATTTTAAGTTCAAATACATAAAAAAATATTTTACTTATAGTTTAAAAAAAATCAGTAATCATATATGTTATGTAATCCGTTCTGATAATTATCTAGTACTCTGTATTTTTCTAAATTTTATAATATCAAATCAAATATTAATAAGTACTGATTTATATACTCATCTTGGAGTCTCTAGTTATTTAGTATGTTGTACAACTGAATTTATTAATTCTAAACTATGAATATTGAGTTGTACTTCATTTGTAGTCTTTAATCATGGTTTAATACACTACTGGAGAACTGATCTTTGGTCGGAACCCCAAAAACAGGAATAGTCCCGGTTCGAATATGAACCGGGTCTAAACATAAACTTTAGTCCCGGTTAAAAAGGGTAACGGGTCGGGATGATCTTAAGTCCCGGTTGGTAACACTAACCGGGACTAAAGAATATGATCTTTAGTCCCGGTTCACACACCCACCGGCCGTGTCAGGCCGGTGTCAGGGGGGCAGAGATCTTTAGTCCCGGTTGGTGTTACCAACCGGGACTAAAGATCCTCACTTCAGTCCCGGTTGGTAACACCAACCGGGACTAAAGATAATTTAGATCTATAGTCTCGGTTAGTGTTATTAACCAGGACTATAGTGATCTACCTTTTTATACTTCTTCTTCCTCCTCCAGCCCGAGCCATTGTTGCCAAGAGGAGGAGGAAGAAGGGAAGTGCCGTCAAAATTTTTGATAAATTTGTTTTGGTGATAATATACAAATCGGAGAGATAAAAAAGGTTAGCAAATCCATTCTCTAATAATGTATGCTTAGCATATTGCATTTATAGCTTTGTTTCTATAAAATAATTTCTCCAAAAAGGTTTATGCAAAATGATGAGAGAGAAAATATGTTAGGCAAAATTAGGTTGATTTTGAAATTAGAAAATTTGGATACATATGTCATGAAAAAGATCACTGAGGAAAAATATAGAAAACTAAGATAAAAGAATTGAAATCTAAGTTAGTTTAATAAAATAGTTAGAAAAAAGTATAAATCGTTAAAGATATGTTTTCAACTTTACAAACCATAAAAATTGTATGATTATTTGTAAAAAAATAGAAAACAAAGGTAATTGAAAAATATGTAATATAGCTAGAAATATGTTTAGCACTTTAATAAAAATTTAAAAATAATTGTAAACTTCTCTTTCTTCTCGTCGTCATCTTTGTAGCTCTTTTCTAGAAATTAGTTTCATTTTGAATCATGATGTTTTAAATTTTTATATGATTATTTAATTAGTTTCGAGAATGTGGATTTCGTTAGTAACATTGGACTATTTGATGTCTAGATGGATCGGCAATGGATATATACCGCGGACCGACGGTCGAAAGAGTTTATTGAAGGCGTGCATTATTTTTTGAAGGTGGCCAATGCTAACAAGTACAAGGGTTTCATGTGTTGTCCACGCAAAAAGTGCAGTAACCGAAAGAAGTATTCATCATCAAGAACTATTCATGCGCACTTGTTTGAGTCTAGATTCATGCCTAGATACAATTGTTGGACCTCGCACGGAGAGCTAGGGGTTACAATGGAAGAAGATGAAGTAGAAGACGAGAATATTCCGGACTGGGCTTATCAATACGGTGGATTTGAAGAAAATCTGGAAGGCGAGGCGGACGGAGCTGTTCAAGATAACGACGCTGTAGATGATCTTGTCAAATGTTGCGGGACGTAAAGGACGGCTGCGAAAGTGAGAAGGAGGTCCAAAAATTGGACCGTATGTTAGCGGACCACAAAACTTCATTGTACCCAGGTTGCGAACAGGGGCACAAAAAATTGGGTACGACGCTAGAATTCTTGCAATGGAAGGCCAAAAATGATGTGAGTGACAAGGCATTTGGCGAGTTATTGAAACTCGTCAAGAACATTCTTCCGGAGGGAAACGAGTTGCCCGAAACAATGTACGAAGCTAAGAAGGTGGTATGCCCTCTAGGACTAGAAGTACATAAGATACACGCATGTCCGAACGATTGTATCCTCTATCGCGGTGAGGAGTACGAGAACCTAAAAGCATGTCCGGTTTGTAAAGCACTACGATACAAGATTAGACGAGATGATCCAGGTGATGTTGACGGACAGCCTTCGAAGAAGAGAGTTCCTGCTAAGGTGATGTGGTATTTCCCTATAATACCACGGCTCAGGCGTTTGTTCAGGAACAAAGAGCATGCTACCATGATGCGCTGGCACGCAGAAGAACGTCAACAAGACGGGATGCTGAGACACCCAGCCGACGGGTCGCAGTGGTGAAACATCGACAGAACATTTCCAGACTTTGGAGAGGATGCCCGAAACGTAAGGTTCGGTTTAAGTACAGATGGCATGAATCCATTTGGAGAGATGAGCAGCGGCCATAGCACTTGGCTTGTTACCATGTGTATCTACAACCTTCCCCCTTGGCTATGCATGAAGCGAAAGTACATCATGATGTCAGTTATCATTCAAGGCCCAAAGCTACCTGATAACGACATTGATGTGTACCTAAGACCATTGGTTGACGATCTGCTTCTGCTGTGGAACAAAGAAGGTGTCTCCTTGTGGGACGAGGACAGACAGGAGCAATTTAACCTGCGAGCGTTGTTGTTCGTGACCATTAACGATTGGCCTGCACTTGGCAACCTATCCGGACAGTCAAACAAGGGGTACAAGGCTTGCACCCATTGTATGGATGAAACTGAAAGTACGTATTTGAAACACTGCAGGAAGGTTGTTTACATGGGCCATCGTCGATTCCTTGTTGCAACCCATCCTGTATGAAAAAAAGGCAAGCATTTCGAACAGAAGGCAGACCACCGTACTAAGCCTAAACATCACAACGGAAAAGCCATGTTTGCTATGGTGAAAGATTTGAAAGTAGTATTTGGAAAGGGACCTGGCAGCCAACCTATAGAGAGCCAAGATGGTCACGCGGCGATGTGGAAGAAGAAGTTTATTTTTTGGGAGTTACCCTATTGGGAAGTCTTAGATGTCCGGCACGCGATCGACGTGATGCACCTCACTAAGAACCTTTGCGTCAACCCGTTAGGCTTCCTAGGTGTATATGAGAAGTCAAAAGATACACTTGAAGCACGTAATAATTTCAAGCATATGCAACAACACGAGGACCTTCACCCGGAACCGAAGGATAAAGGACGCCATTAGTTGAGTCCTGCAAGCTACACCCTAAGCAAGGAAGAGAAGAAAAGTATGTTTGAATGCCTGGAGAGCATCAAGGTACCGTCTGGATACTCCTCGAACATAAAGAGAATAATAATCATGAAGGAAAAGAAGTTCACAAACCTAAAGTCTCATGACTGTCACGTGTTGATGGCACAACTGCTTCCTGTTATAATTCATGGTATCCTTCCTGATAATGTCTGGGGAACAATAACAAAGCTATGTGCTTTCATGAACGCAATTTCGCAAAAGATCATCGATCCAGACAGTTTAACAACCCTTCAAGAGGACGTGGTCCAATGTCTCGTTGGCTTTGAGATGATCTTTCCACCGTCATTCTTCAATATAATGACTCATCTTCTATGTCACCTTGTGAAAGAGATCAGTATTCTCGGTCCTGTGTACCTACACAACATGTTTCCTTTCGAGAGGTACATGGGCGTTCTAAAGAAATACGTTTGAAACCATTCTCGTCCGAAAGCAAGCATTGCCAAGGGTTATGGCACAGAGGAGGTCATTGAGTTCTGCGTAGAATTTATTGAGACCTTCGTCCAATCGGGGTACCCGAATCAAGCCATGAGGGGAGACTACGGGCAAAGGGGACTCTTGGAAGCAAAGCAATAATGACTGTGGACAACGATTTATTCCGTAAAGCACATTTCACGGTTTTGCAACAATCTTCGTTGGTGGCTCCTTACATCGAGGAGCACCTAACGATTGTTCGGGCGAAAAACATCGGCAAGTCCGATAAATGGATTACACGCCATCACATCGATACTTTCCCCGCTTGGCTACGACAACATCTAATGGGTGCCGAAACCATTGACCGACAACTAGCCTTCTTGGTGAGGGGGCCTTCTTGCTCGATATCGACATTCCAAGGATATGAAATCAATGGGTATACATTTTACACAAGAGCCCAAGACAGAAAGAGCACAAACTAGAACTCTGCTATTCGTATCGACGCCATGAGATACGATGGTGCAACTAGCACGTATTACGGTGTCATCGAGGACATATGAGAACTAGACTATGGACCCCTGAAGGTACCTCTGTTTCGATGCCAATGGGCTAGGCTCACCGGTGGAGACGTAACGATTGATGACAGTGGGATGACAACGATTAACCTAAGCAAGGTTGGATACTCAGACGAACCTTTCGTCCTAGCCAACGATGTCACATAGGTTTTCTACGTGAAGGACATGTCTAGCAAACCAAAGAAGGGTAAAGGACCCGACGAGCCAAAGCGCCACGTGGTTCTCCCAGGCAAAAGAAAAATCGTCGTAGTCGAGGATAAGACTGACGAAGATTACGATCAGTTTGACGGGCAACCTCCGTTCGCGGTGACGGTTGACCCGAGCATCGTCCTATCAAAGGAGGACACCCCTTACTCACGCAACAATCATAGCGAAGGAACATTAGTGAGGAGAAAGTACGTGCGAAAAACTGTGACATAGGTCGTTGTATGGATGAGGCAAATTATTTATAATGTATTGAAGGCCATGCAATGTTTCTGTTTTTGACTAATACAATTATGTAAGGAAAACAGTGACATAGGTTGTTGTATGGACGACGCAAATTATTTATAATGTATTGAAGGCCATGCAATGTTTGTGTTTTTTAGTACTACAATTATATATGTAATATCAATTTTGAACTATTTAAATAGGTAATACGATATTAGATAGTAATATCAATTATTGAAATGTAATATCAATTTCAAACTATTAAAATAGGTCATATGTTATTTCTATGCGATTATTTATATTTAATAATAATTTATAACTATTTAAATAGGTAATATGGTATTAGATATTTTAATAGTATTCAAATAGTATTTAAATTGGTGAAATTTTAATTACATATCATTAATGAAATGTAATATCAATTTTGAACTATTTAAATAGGTAATACGGTATTAGATAGTAATATCGATTATTGAAATGTAATATCAATTTCAAACTATTAAAATAGGTCATATGTTATTTCTATGTGATTTTCTATATTTAATAATAATTTAAAACTATTTAAATAGGTAATATGGTATTAGATATTTTAGTACTATTCAAATAGTATTTAAATTGGTGAAATTTTAATTATATATCTTTATTGAAAATGTAATATCAATTTCAAACTATGAAAATAGGTCATATGTTATTTCTATGTGATTATTTATATTTAATAATAATTTAAAACTATTTAAATAGGTAATATGGTATTAGATATTTTAATACTATTCAAATAGTATTTAATAGTATTTAAATTGGCGAAATTTTAATTATATATCATTATTGAACTGTTTCAATCTTCCCGGTTGTTAACCATAGCCGGGACAAAAAGATATTTTGGCCGCAGCGGAAAAAAATATTTAGTCCCGGTTGGTGCCATCAACCGGGACTAAAGATATCTTTAGTCCCGGTTGATTCCACCAACCGGGACTAAAGATCTTATCTTTAGTCTCGGTTGTGGAACAACTGGGACTAAAGATGTTATCTTTAGTCCCGGTTGGTGGCATCAACCGGGACTAAAGATATCTTTAGTCCCGGTTGATGCCACCAACCGGGACTAAAGATCCCGACTATAAATAGTTGTACGCATCGTCTTCTCCGGATCCACACTTAGCCGTTTCATTCTCTGAACTCTCATGCGCACGTCCTTCGTCTTTGCCGCCGCCGTCGTCTTCGTCGTCTCCGCCGCCGTACGTCGTCGCCGTCCTCACCGTGCCTCCCGGTCGAGGTTTGCGCCGATCTCCATCCTTTCTTCCGCAGGTTTTCGCTCTGATCGCATCCGCGTGCGCGTGGCCGCCGTCGCCATGAATGCCACACCCGCGCCACTGCCGTCGCCACCACAGCCACCCCACGCCACCACGGCCACCGCCGCCGCCACCACGGCCGCCCCGGCGCCACCACGCGGCCGGCCTAACGAACGACCTAACGATAGAACGAACGTGAACGGACCTAACGATAGAACGAACGTGAACGGACGTGAACGAACGTGAACGATAGAACGACCGACCGACCGAATGAGCGAACGAGCGAACGACTGAACGAGCGAACGACCGAACGACCGACCGAACGACCGAACAACCGAACGAGCAAACGAGCGAACGAGCGACTGAATGAGCGAACGAGCGAACGACCGACCAACCAAACAAGCGAGCGACCGAACGAGCGAGCGAACGAACGAACGAGCGAACGACCGAACGAACAAACGAACGAACGAGCGACCGAACGAACGAACGAGCGACCGAACGAACCAACGAACGAACGAGCGACCGAACGAATGAACGAGCGACCGAACGAACCAACGAACGAACGAGCGACCGAACGAACAAACGAACAAACAAGCGAACGAAGTTCACTCGAAGTTCGCTTGTTCCAAGGAGGTACTGGTTGAAGATATTGGCTGAACACAAGCACTCGGTCTTTGATGACTAAACACAAACGGATAATTTCCAAAATAAATTTTGTCTTGACTCCTATGCATGGGGAGTCAAGACAAAATTTGTTATGAAAATTATCCGTTTGTAGCCATGAAAGAGCGAGGTGTTGTGTTCACCCAATATCTTGAATCACTATCTCTATCTTTATTCATTCATATGTTTGTATGGAACGATTACCTCTAAAAGTATATATTTAAAAATGATTAAAATTAAAAGTTTCTCTGTCTTTTCTATATGTATGTACGAACGGTTACCTCTCATTCATATGTGTATATTTTCTCTGTCTTTATTCATTCATATGTATGTGTGTTAGTTCCATTTTCACCAATTTTCTCTATTTTACAGTAGGAAAAAAAGAAAAACACTTAATTCAACTATTTTTCTAAGTGAGTTTGCGATGGTCGACTATACATGGAGGCCTCATATAACTATGTACGCGTTGCTGCGGGAATTGGTATAAAAATAGTTATGTTTGCGAATTGGTATAAAAATAGTTATTTTTGCGAATTTGGTAAAAAATAGTTATGTTTGCAAATTTGAATATAATATTGCACATCTTTGTACATTTTCTAATAGTGATTTAATTTTTTGTCTAATTTTTTTCTAATAGGTGCTGACCGCCGTCGTCGCTCAAGCTTAAGTGGCCCTAATAACTCCAAGCAAAACTAAGATAAGTTTCATGAATTCCCTAATGTGTGTGTATATATATATATGACATATGCACGTAGGTTGCATGTATAACAATGAATAAACTGGTCATTATACGTATTTCTCAACAATGTCATTATATGTAAAACATTATACTGTTAGTTGATGTGTACCTCGTAATGTTACGAACAGATGGCAGATCGCGATGATGAACAGATCCTCATGGACGAGATCGCAGAGGGTAGCAGCCAATATTGGGCGGATGAGGAGCTAGAGGACCCCAACCAATACCTGAACGAGGAGAGAAACGAGGGCACAAACCAACAGGAAAGTGAAAGGGAACCGGCCGTTGGAGAGAAGAGGGCACGCGGAGAATAGGGTGCCGCAAGGAAGCTAGAGGGCAGGCATATTATTAGTGAAGTGGCCTCAGACGGCGAACCAGTAGCCCTGGCCGGTATACTACGTAAGTTTGTGGGACACAGTGGTTGGGTCGTGAGGGATCACGTGCCCATCAGCATAGTGCACTGGCGTCAAACAAGAATAGCAGAGGATGATGAAAGTTATCTGCCAGATACGGAGAAAGCAATGCTGTGGACCACCATGCTCGAGACCTTCACGGTCCCTGAGGCAGATCAGCCAAGACTGAGAGAATGGACGATGAAGAAAATGGCTGAACAGTTCCAGAAGTACAAGTCAGCTCTGTACAAGAAATACGTCGTGAAGGGGCTGACACCTGATTTCGACAAGTTAACGAAGCTGAGGGATCATTGGGATGTGTTTGTCGCATACAAGACTTCCGAGCACGGGCAAACACAAATAGCAAAGAATAAAGCCAATGCCGCTAAGAAGCAGTACCACCACCGGCTAGGGTCAGGGGGCTATAAGAATCCCCAAGTGTGATGAACTGGAAGCCGGGTTGATTGGAAAGGGTATTGAGCCGGCCACAACGAACTGGCCAGAACGTTCAAGAAATTGGTACTATGCTCATGGTGTAACGCTCGATCCCACTGATGGCTCCCTTGTATTCGGCGATGCGATCCGCGAAGCAGCTAGCCGACTCACGAAAGCAGTGGAGGCGTCTGCTCAGGGAACATTCCATCCAGACAGAGAGAAGGACGAGCTTACGCTCGCACTACAGAATCCCGAGCATCCAGGATGAACACGGGGAAAAGGCGTGGTTGCATGGAAATACGGATTTCAAGAGGACAGCCACACTTACAAAAGTCGGATGAGGAGCAAGAGGGATACGGAGGACAAATTAAGACATCTCGAGGAGAGGGTCCACCTGCAGGAAATACGGATGCAACAGGAGGTCGAACAACGGGTGGACCAACGCCTGGCGGAACGACAGAGCGAGCAGATGGTGCAGCCGTATGCCCCTCCAATCATGGTGAGCCCCTCGGGCAATCGCAGCAGCTTTGCATCTATAGGGTAGGCAGGAGAACAGGGCATGGAAGGTGCAGCACGGCAAGCTCACGACGACCCATTGTACCCCGTAGATGAAATCACGCGGCGGACACCTTGTGAGCTGCACAGTTCCTTTAAGAACATATCACTCAAGGTATGCTCGTAGTTTAATGATATATGTCTTGTAAATTGCAAAACCGGTGGTGCATGCACCTGTTAATTACTAAGTAATCTTGATTATCGTGAAGGTGGCGTCGGGCATGGCCATACCAGTCGACCCTTCGGGGACATATCATTGCAGACCGATTCCACCTGCGTACTCAAAGGTCGAGGTTGAATTGGTGGAACGAGGGTTCGACGATCTCGAGCTGGACATCCCCGGAGGAGATGGGGAGACGAAACTAGGAGACACGGCCCACGCCATTATACTATGGTGCAAGCGGCACATCGTGTTTCCCGGGCGAGCAGCGGCGTCTTCTCCTCCGTCTCCTCAGCCTGCACCCTCTCCTCCGCCTGCACCGGCTTCTCCGCCTGCACCTTCTCCTCTGCCTACACCGGCTCCTCCGTCGCAGTCTCCTCCGCCTGCAACCTCTCCGTCGCCTGCAACCTCTCCGTAGCCTGCACCGGCTCCTCCACCGCAGTCTCCTTCGCCTGCAACCTCTTCTTCGCCTGCACCAGCTCCTCCGCCTGCACCGTCATCCTCTGCTCCGCCTTCACGGCCTAAAAAGTCGTGCCCACTTCGTCCCGCGCCGTCAAAGTCCACACCACCAAGAAAGAAGCCAAGACTTGACGAGCCAAAACTCCCCACTCTCAAGAAAAGGGCGTACGACCGCACTCTCGAGGAGAATGAGGAGGTCGTACGAGCAGAAGTGAAGGCGTTCTTCGAGGCACGGAAACCACCAAAGAAGATTCCAATAGATTCGGCTGCTAAGAAGTTCTTCCAAAAGATGAGCGAACCGGTCAAGAGGGCTGTACTTTCCGATTATGACCGGTCGGTGACGAAGTCGTACAAGAAACAAAGAGGAAAGGCCAAAGAAGTGCCTCAGCTCGGAAAGCAGCGGAAACAATCGGTTGAGCCGTTGCTACCACCCGGTGAAGAGGAGCTGAGGCAATGGATGAAAGAGACGGGTCTGAGCAGGGCGCAACTAGTGGGAGACACACCGATAACCATGGCGACAGAAGCCGACTTGAAATACAAATTTAAAGTCGGTGAACCGGTTGTCAAGCCTGGTGAGGTGAACATTCTCTCAACACAAATGCATCGATTCCATCAATGGTATATGGAACGTTCATCCAGAGGTAGAATAATGTTTGGAGCGAGGATAAGAAACACAGACTACTATCAAGGAGATGATGTTCTGTGGATCAACTTCGAGAATGTGTTCGATGTATACCAACTAGACGCTCTCGACGTCTCCATTCTCAGCTGCTGGGTTTTGTAAGTATCGTTTTAGCAAACTTTATTTTGTTCCTTAGCTCCTTCTTTGTACCATTCCCTGGTTAGAATGTGACGATAAGACTGATGCAAATTCCTTTATCTTTTGTAGAATGGAGATTCAATCGTGCCGTAGGCAGGGGATTTTCAATATTGGATTTATGGACCCCCGCAAAGTCAATGACGTAATGATACGGGACTTTGAGAAAGATACAGAAGACAATATTGTTCATTTCCTGGTGCAGCAGCATTACAAGACCTACATACTATTGCTCTACAACACAGAGTGAGTTTTAACTGTCTTTCAAATTTGTACCAACTTTCTCCCCGTACTCATACCGTCACATATATATCGTCTGACGCAATTTGCAGATTTCACTGGGTCCTTTTCCTCTTCGACCTTGAACTTTGCAAAGTCCATGTCTATGACTCAATGGATAAACCAGAGTCTACTTTCACCAAGGTTTTTGAAGTGATAGACAGGTAATGCCATCTATTCAACTGTCATTAATTATGAACACTGCTATTGGTACTATGCAGATCTCCAGTATTTAATCATAGCTTCCAAATGTACATAGGGCATGGGCAAAGTTCCGTACATTGGTCCGCGGGGTTTGGAAAGAAAAAGTTGGTAGGAGATTTAATTTTTCGGTAAGTACATGCTCCAAAACATATTTAATCATTCATTGCTTCTAGAAAATATTAGTACATTAAATCTCTCGTCGTTTCTCCTTAAGTGTGCAAAACAGGAGCAGGGGAATAACTTGTGCAGCTACTACGTCTGCGAATATACTCACGCACTTGTACAGCAAATCAACAGTAACAAGGATCTGGAAGTACGTAAAAATTATTCATACATTATGTCCCCATTTTTTATTGACTTCATATACTTCTATCTCAATTTTTTTCAAATGACAGATTATTTACGTGAGGGAGAAACTATCCAACGAAGAATTTATCAAGGCCATTCAAGAACAATTGATGAGATTTATCAATGAACAAATAATTGATCTCGCGGGAGAATTCTACTACGATGGAACATCTATTGATCATCATCCCCATGGATAATATCTCTTAGGTTTCTTCGTAATATACAATATAACATTATAATTAACGAAAGATTATAATATATGTATATATTCAGATATGTATTCATGTACTTATGTGTGTGAGTATATTTCGGTAATATAAGTATATATTTACTTGAGTGCTTATATGTAGGAAATATATATATATATATATATGTGTGTAAAACATGTATTTGTACGTATTTATATATGCATATTGCATATATATATATATAAATACATATATTGCATATATACACATAATATATATACATATATATTATGCATATATATGTATTTATACATATATATGGATAATATATAAACAAGCAGCTGGCAGAACCAGCAAATGTTTTTTTTTAAAAGAAAATATCTTTAGTCCCGGTTGGTAACACCAACCGGGACTAAGGATAGCTGAGCCAGCAACATGGCACGGCCATCTTTAGTCCCGGTTATTTCACTCGGGACTAAAGATGAGCATCTTTAGTCCCAGATTCGTAGTCCCGGTTGTATAACCGGGACTACAGGGGGTTACGAACCGGGGTTAAAAACCCTTCTCCACTAGTGATAATTTGAAATTTTGGAATTAAAAATTAAAATTAATATCACCTTTTTTATGTAGTCAGCTTATGTTTCAAATATTTCTATTATTTAATAATTACGAAATTTGGAATTAATTATCACCTATTTGTTCTTGTGTTGCAGTCTCAATTTGGTATTTTGCGAACTTAATAATTCCAGAATTCAGAGTTAATAATTGTGAGGTCTACATGGTTTGGAGTTCCACATACTTTCCCTTATAGATGGTAGTAAAAAGCCTATGCAGCTCACGTGATTTTTCGAGCCATGATTTATTTATCATGCAAAAAACATCCGCTGAAAAAGTGGCCCACGTCATTGCAGTGGACATAAATCCATAACTCATATTAAATAGGCTTTTAAAAGCGATCAAGATGTTAAACACGAAAATTGGATTTCAATTAATAAATGTTAAACTACAAATTAGTTTATTAAATTATATTTTTTAACGTAATTATTTATGCAGTGAAACCAATTAATGTAATTGGATTAAGCATGTGGCAGATTTGTTAGCGATATAGCATATAGATATTACTTTGTTGCAATTTATGTATAATTTGCATATTAATTGAACACATCAATTGTTCCAGTCAATATGTGTATCTAGATAAAAATTATTACTAAACAAAATTTTATTTAAGAGTCAAAAGATCAGCAACATAATTCGTTACTACATTAAAAATCAGAAATTAAATAGGTCACACAGAATGTGAGAATTCAAGAGAACCTTTATGGATAGAAGATGCAACGACCACATGGATAATCTTGGTTGCAAGTAAACTTTTCTATCTATAACGGAACACTTACGTTTAGAAGGGCAGACTGGCATAGCTGATTACATCAAAGACAACTGAATTAGAATTCTATCTTGATTGAAAAAATTAGCACCTGATTTGTGGAGGTCTCCAGGTTGTTCATCGTCAATGGAGTCCAATCTCCTGGCCTTGTTCGCCGCCGGTGAACAGCCGGTGAAGCTTCCATGACTCGCGGGTGTTAACGTTGAGAATTGAAGCCTCCGACCAAATTCCAATCCAAAATCGTTGCCGATCGATCTGTGAATGGAGGGTGACGGGAGAGGCTCCCGTCCCGTGACCGTGAGTTTATCTTGTTACGGAGATATATCAATAGCGACAATAAAATTTAGGAAGATAATCCAGTAATAAGCGATCATTATGTTTTTTTAAAAGTGAGATTTAATTTTATAATCATTATGCTTTGTACAGCCTATTTCATGTATAAATAGAGAGGGAGGGTGTGCCTCCTAGATATCGATTTTGTGTTTTCATAAGTTGAGAGAATAGCTAGGGTTTCGAGTAAGGTCGAGATTTTGATGAGGAGTGCTGTTGTTGCACTTTGTAAACACTTTTAGATGCAATAAAGTCGAGAGTTACAATCTATATCTTCGAGTTTGTCATCTACCGGTGTTTTTCTGGGTCCCGACGGTCTGACCGAAGGTGTTCGTGCGGTCTGACCAGCGAGAGTGCGGAGGCGGTCCAACCGACGGCAAGGCGGCGGTCTGATCGGCCAGGAGGGACGGTCTGACCGGCTACCACACGGCGGTCTGACCGGCAGGATTTCGACAGCAGAAGTTTAATCTTATTCTTAAGATTGATTTTGTTTTTTCTAGATTGGTTTCATTGGTTATTGAGGTATGTTGTAATTTGATTTAAGTTTTAGTTTTTGATCTACCCTACCATTCACCCCTCCCCTATGGTAGGTTGATTTACTCTGTTTCGATCCTACAAGTGGTATCAGAGCCTCGTTCTTGATTGGATCTTTTGTTGCTTTTCTGATCTATTTGATATGGCTGAAAAGTTTTCAAACAAACCTCATGTTTTCAATGGAACCGACTTTGTTTATTGGAAGAAAAAGATGGAATCTTATATAACATCTCAAGGATATGACACTTGGCTAAAAGTTGCACAACCTTATGAAATTCCTGCTCATATTGATACTCCTGCTCTCAAGTTAGATTTTGAAAATAATTGCAAAGCTCGCAATATTATTCTTAATGCAATTTCTCGCTCCGATTTTGATCGTGTTTCGCATCTTGCTACTGCTAATGAAATTTGGAAGGCTTTGAATGATTTTCACACTGGATCTTCAAACATAAAAGAGTTGCGAAAAGACGTTTTCAAAAAGGAGTATATTAAATTTGAGATGACACATGGGGAGTCTTTGGATGATTATTTGGGTCGTTTTAACAAAATTTTGAGTAATCTTAGATCTGTTGATACTTTTTATGATGTTAAGGTTACTTCGATTCAGGAATCTGTTGATATGAACAATTTAACTTTGGATGTTCTTTATACTAAATTGAAAACTTATGAGATGAACATTCTTTCTAAAAGGACTGAATCGAAATCTTCTGATTTGGTGTCTTCTTCTGTATCTTCTTCTGATTCTACTTCACAATCGATGTTTACTTCTTTCTCTGCCATGTCCGATGATCAACTGGAGGAAATCAGTGAGGAGGACTTGGTATCACTTGCTAATAGAATTTCTCGAGTTGTGAGTAATGCCAGGTTCAGGAGAAGAGGAGGACCAATTCGGTGTTTCGGGTGTGGACAACCGGGACACATCCGCTCTCAGTGTCCCAAGGCTGGAAAGGGCACACAGGAGGAAGCAAAGGCTCAAGATGGGACCAAGGACGCCAAGCAGAACAAGAAACAGGCCAAGAACATGAAGATGAGAAAGTACTACCAGAAGGCCTTGGATGAAGCTTTTGCAGCTGTGTAAGGATCCAGCGACGTCGAGTATTCAGATGAGGATGAGGACGACAAAGGAAAAAACATCGCTGGAGTTTGTCTCATGGCAAAAAGTATTGATGAAGATAATGAGGCACTTTTGGCGAGGAGGGAGAACGTGTGGATCGTTGATTCCGGTTGTTCGCGACACATGACCGATGATAAAAGTTGGTTCTCCTCCCTCACGAAGGCATCAAGGAAGGATTCAATCATCTTCGGTTAATTTTATGGCAAAAGTGGTATGTTTTGGTTATTGTTGACGATTTCTCTCGATATTCTTGGGTTTATTTTATGGCAACTAAAGATGAAGCTTTTGAACACTTTAAAAGTTTATATCTTCGTTTGGCTCTTGAATTTCCAAGCTCTTTGAGAACTATTCGAAGTGATAATGGTGGTGAGTTTAAAAACGCTTCTTTTGAAAGGTTTTGTGATGAAAAAGGTCTTGAACATCAATTTTTATCTCCTCGTATTCCTCAGCAAAACGGTGTTGTTGAAAGAAAAAATCGTTCTTTGGTTGAGATGGCTAGGACTATGCTTGATGAATATTCTACTCCTAGAAGATATTGGGCTGAAGCTGTTAACACTGCTTGTTATATTTCCAATCGTGTTTTCTTGAGATCTAAACTTGGAAAAACTTCTTATGAGCTTCGCTTTGGACACACACCGAAGATTTCTCACTTGCGTGTTTTTGGGTGTAAATGCTTTGTGCTTAAATCTGGAAATTTGGACAAATTTGAATCTCGCTCTCTTGATGGTCTTATGTTGGGATATTCTGCGCATTCACGAGGTTACCGTGTACTTGTTTTAAAGACTAATAAAATTGTTGAGACTTGTGAAGTCACTTTTGATGAGGCTAGTCCAGGTACTAGACCGGAAATTTCAGGTACTCTATCACAGGTTCAGGGGGAGGATATTTTTGTGGAGGAAAGCGATGACAAGGACGACGAGGCGTCGGCCGGTCAGACCGGGACTGCGGCCGGTCAGACCGGTGGTATACCGTCGGTCAGACCTGAGGCAGAGGAGCGGTCAGACCGGAGGGATGGTGATTCTTCAGGAGCTTCGGGTACAGATGCTAATAGACCTCCAGAAGCTTCAACTTCGTCAGCACCATCTACTGAAAATGAACAATCGTCAGATTTGCGTGCTCCACTTCATATTCAACGAATACATCCTCCGGAACATATGATAGGTAACTTGGGTGAACGTACTACAAGGTCAAAGGTAACGAATCATGATTTTCATGCAAATTCTGCTTTTATTGCTAATTTTGAACCCAAAGATGTTACTCATGCTCTAACTGATGAATCGTGGATTAACGCCATGCATGAAGAACTTGAGAATTTTGAAAGAAATAAAGTCTGGTTTTTAGTTGAACCTCCTGTTGATCAAAATATTATTGGAACTAAATGGGTTTTCAAAAATAAACAAAATGAGGATGGTTTAATTGTTAGAAACATAGCTAGACTTGTTGCACAGGGTTTTACTCAAATGGAAGGGTTAGACTATGATGAAACTTTTGCTCCTGTTGCTAGGATTGAGGCAATTAGGCTTTTGTTGGCTTTTGCTGCTTCAAAAGGTTTTAAATTGTTTCAAATGGATGTTAAAAGTGCTTTTCTTAATGGCTATATTCAGGAGGAAGTTTATGTAAAACAACCACCAGGTTTTGAAAATCCTGCTTTTCCAAACCATGTTTTTCGTTTGTCAAAAGCTTTGTATGGTTTGAAACAAGCACCTAGAGCATGGTATGATAGGCTTAAAAACTTTTTACATGCAAAAGATTTTACAATGGGAAAAATTGATAAAACACTCTTTGTTCTCAAGCATGGTGATGATCAACTGTTTGTTCAGATTTATGTGGATGATATCATCTTTGGTTGTTCATCTCACATTTTGGTTGTGGAGTTTGCTGAGACTATGCGCAGGGAATTTGAGATGAGCATGATGGGTGAATTGACTTACTTTTTGGGATTGCAAATTAACCAAACACCTCAAGGTACGTTTGTTCATCAAACAAAGTACACCAAGGATCTTCTACGACGCTTCAAGATGGACGATTGCAAGCCTTTGACTACGCCGATAGGAACCTCTACTATTTTGGATCCTGATGAAGATGGTGAAGCTGTAAATCAAAAGGAATACAAGAGCATGATTGGATCATTGCTCTACCTCACCGCTTCGAGACCAGACATACAATTTGCTGTGTGTTTATGTGCTCGATTTCAAGCTTCTCCAACGGCTTCGCATCGTCAAGCTGTGAAACGCATCATGAGGTATTTGAAACACACTCTTGAATTTGGCATTTGGTATTCTACTTCTTCATCTATATGCTTGAGTGGTTATTCGGATGCGGATTTTGGAGGTTGTAGAATTGATAGAAAGAGTACTAGTGGTACATGTCATTTTCTTGGTACTTCTTTGCTTGCATGGTCTTCTCGAAAACAATCTAATGTTGCTCAATCAACGGCTGAGTCTGAGTATGTTGCTGCTGCTAGTTGTTGTTCACAGATTCTTTGGCTTATTTCAACTTTGAGAGATTATAATATTGTTTTTGATAAAGTTCCTCTCTTTTGTGATAACACTAGTGCTATAAATATTGCGAAGAATCCTATTCAACACTCACGCACTAAGCACATTGATATTCGCTTTCATTTTTTGAGGGATCATGTTGAGAAGGGAGATGTGGAATTGAAATTTGTGGATACAAAGTTGCAACTTGCAGATATTTTCACTAAACCATTGGATTCTTCTCGCTTTGCTTTTCTAAGGGGAGAATTGGGAGTTATTCATCCTTTTGGCATCATTTGAGGGGGAGAGTTGTTGGCTCTTTGTTGTATGCATATTTTCTTTCTTCTTTTATTTTCTTTTGCATTCATGTTTTAAATCATGCATGGTGTCAAAAATATTAAAAAATAAAAAATGAGAAAAAGAAAAAAGATGGATGAGCTTTGTTTTATATCTTTAGTATATTCTAGTACTTGCTAGCAATGCTTGTTAGATAATTTGATTACTATATTAGCTTGTGTGCATTTTAGTAGTTATATGAGCTTTGAATATTGTTTTTAAGTGATATGATACATGAGACATAATTCTTTTACTTGAATTAAAGAAATATGCAATATTGAAGCAAGTGCTTAGGTTGACTGATTAATGCTTGTATATATGCTTTATGGCTTGTTATTCCTTATGATAATCCTTTTGTTCCAATCACTGCAAGAGTACATAGATGCTTTTTATAAAAAAAGAAAAAAAAATCAAAAAAATGAATACCGAATCCTTGGAAACAGTCTTGACGACAAGGACGTATTCGCAGTGAAATAAAAAAGGGTGCCGAATCCTTGGAAACAGTCTTGACGACAAGGACGTACCCGCAATAGGAAAAGAAAAAAAAGGTTCAAAAATAAAAAGCTTTAGGTTCTCTTTGTTATTTTTGGAGAAGGAAATTAACTTGAGAAAGAGTATCCATGCCATAAGTTTATATATTTGGGTTTCTCTTTCAGTCTTTGCAATTGTGAATATGTTGCATTTTAAATCGTTGAAATCATGAATCATTAATGTTGACTTGATCTTAATTATAATCTTTAAGGTTCATGTTTTTACTCTAGTGCATGCTTGTTAATTAGCTAGTCACTTTTTCTACCATGTTATTGCAATACATGTACTTGAGTTACTTTTGATATAATTGCAATGCTCTTCCATGCTCACGATATATTGATGAACTCATTGTCAAAAGGGGGAGAAGAACAAGGTAACAAAATTGTGCATCATTATCATATTCAAAGGATTTTCTTTCTTTTCAAAAGTGAGAGATTTTTCTTTGAAATTTTCTGGCATTTGTAATGCTTTTTGGGTTGCTTCACAAAACAACATAAACCAATTGATTTTGTTGGGTTTGCCAATGGTTTCATCAAGGGGGAGATTGTAGAATCAAATGTGTTTGATTATTATTTTATGTGATGAAACATTGGTGGTTTGCGACATTTTATGTGTGTATTATTGGTTTATTGAGATGGTATTTCATGTGATTGATTTTGTGAAGGAGTGTGCGGATTTGACCTGACGGTCAGACCGACCAGACACGGCCGGTCAGACCGCAGGTATGTGTCCGGTCAGACCGGCCAGCCCGCGGTCAGACCGGGAGGTTGCCTGTTCGCTTTCTGTTTCGGTTTATCTTTTCGGTTACGGATTGTTTCTTCGTGGATTTGACTTCTAGATGGTTTCTATGCGTATGGTTACGGTTGTTATACTAATATGAGTCAAGTTTGGACGAACTTGTGCTCGGTATATGGTTTCTTTATCGTATGTGTGCAGGTATTGCTTAAGGCCTAGGGATAGTGTTGCCGGTGGTGGATCGGAGTCGACTTGGGAGAAGTGGACGTCCAGGGATCAAGAGATCACGCGGGATACTAAAAGGCTAGAGGATAATGCACGTGGTAGATAGAGAATTCATATGGTATACGAGAGGAATCGTGTACGTATGGAAAGAGGAGTTGAATTTGGAAGGGAGTCCGAATTCGGGAAGATGGATGGAGATAAGGAAAGAGATGAGTTTGAAGCTTGCAAGAGAGGGTTTCTCACGTGGATGGGAGTCCTAATTCGTGAGAGATTCGTGGGCTTTGTACAGCCTATTTCATGTATAAATAGAGAGGGAGGGTGTGCCTCCTAGATATCGATTTTGTGTTTTCATAAGTTGAGAGAATAGCTAGGGTTTCGAGTAAGGTCGAGATTTTGATGAGGAGTGCTGTTGTTGCACTTTGTAAACACTTTTAGATGCAATAAAGTCGAGAGTTACAATCTATATCTTCGAGTTTGTCATCTACCGGTGTTTTTCTGGGTCCCGACGGTCTGACCGAAGGTGTTCGTGCGGTCTGACCGGCGAGAGTGCGGAGGCGGTCCAACCGACGGCAAGGCGGCGGTCTGATCGGCCAGGAGGGACGGTCTGACCGGCTACCACACGGCGGTCTGACCGGCAGGATTTCGACAGCAGAAGTTTAATCTTATTCTTAAGATTGATTTTGTTTTTTCTAGATTGGTTTCATTGGTTATTGAGGTAAGTTGTAATTTGATTTAAGTTTTAGTTTTTGATCTACCCTACCATTCACCCCCCCCCCCTCTGGTAGGTTGATTTACTCTGTTTCGATCCTACATAGTCAACTAGATTATTTGTGTGTGTAACAATTTTGGTTAACAGGATTGTTGGTGTATCCAACATTTTTATTTAATAGAATTATTGGCACACCTAATATTTTTGGATAGATTGTAGATCACTCCTTGCTGACAATGAATGATTGTTTCGGGCTAGCATGCCTCAACTCGGACAGAAGTCAAATTTGTAGTAACAAAATTCAAGTATGTTGCAACAAATTTCAAACGGATTTGAATAAATACAAATTTAGCCTTCCTTCTAAGACCACATTGTTCTAAAGTACCTCAACGATGGTCCAAGCATAGTTGACAGGTCTTCTCAAAATCATTGGTTCCAATAGAGCTGGGTCCATTTCAATGAAATACATGATAAGGGGATAACTATTCTGTAAGTCATCAACCTCAGGTGGTTTAGTACGAAATTTCCTGAAAGCTTGATAGAAGCATACTCAGTGAAGAGCGTTCACCGTTTGCAATTTTATGGATCAAAACGACTAATGAAAACTTCCCTATGTTGTGAAAAGCATAGGCAAAGCCGAAGCATCGTTTCTTCGGCTCGCTTGTACTACATCAAACAGCGCTAACTGCAGATACCTTGATCATACGACATTGGCCGTGTAACTGGATATGCTCCCTGTGTGTAGAGGCTTTCAAAGATACCGACCACCTTTTCTGGAATTGTGATTTCATAAGGAAGGTTTGGGATCTGATTTGCAACAGGAAACTTTTTAACCAAACCGGGACAAAAGCCTCTCGATTCAATCATGGTTAAATAAACTAGCAATGACACAACCATCAACAAAGATAAAGGAGATGATATGAGCCCTAATCACTTCATGGTGAAACATATGGCTAGAGAGCAACACAAGAGTTTTTGAGAACATTTCTTCAGATGAAACCATGGTAGCCAACCTAATTACTGAGGACATAGATCAACGTGTGTTAGCCTTTAAACCTCCTTAATGTATTCTTGCTTTTAGCCCTCTCATGTTGTTTCTGCTCTCTGATGTATTAACTCTAAAACCTTGTTTTTGTTTCGGCTCATTTACTCCTTAATATGTCCAACATAGCTCCTGCCGTCAGCTTTCCAAAATAAAAAAATGGATAGCAGGATTAATTGTCTGTATCTAACTTACCTCCCTTATTTGTTTCCTTTAACAGTCTATATTCCATGACTCAGTTTCATTAATTTTAGAATGGTTTGGTTTGGTGCCATATCAAATTTTGGTAGTGTGAAAGCTCTGGCATGACACTACCAAATTTTGGTAGGGTGAAATACAAAATATGTGTTTGGATTGGTACTCGAATTGTGTTATTGTGAGCTGCATAAGGATATTACTAACATCGGTATGATATGGTTTTGGTGAAGTATTCTTTTTCTTACCATTATATATAAAAAATGGTTTTTAACCAACTATTTTTTCGCGTTCCCCAAATTTTGTAAAATTGTCTCAATTTTAATTCTACTTGATGGACTCAATTTTAAGTTACTGCATATCATAAGATATTTAGTTCAGTTGATTCCAAAAAACTCGTAATTTTTCATTGGGCTTCCCACGTTTATGCATTATGAAGGAGGAACAAGTTCCGATGAGCCACTGCCGGAGAATGGCATGGAAACCTCACAAGCTTGTCTGAACTGCCTGATGCTACAACTGTAGTTCCACTCCCTGTCCCTGCAGCTTGACACACTGCCTCAACAAGGCGCCCGTACTATGCATGGCTTATTGAGAGTGATTTCGAGGATGATGAATTTGACAATGGAGTGTCAGTTATTGTGCAATCCAATCCTCCAGCTATTCTGAATCCTAAGATGGATAATGGATTATCATTTGTTTAGCAAGCCAGGCCTCAAAGTTGCTGTCAGATATGAAATGGAACTGAGTACTCACTGTGGAGGGATGCTCTCAAAGAGAAGGCAGCCGAGCATTTGGGATGTGCCTCCGTCGTATTAAGACGGTGTCCTTTTATTCGAAGCATAAAGATGGCAATGTTTGCTCAAAATCTCTGTCTTATCTATCCAGATTGCAAATTAACGACTTGGTTGCTTTGTTTAAAGGAGTTTTAGTGTTATTTGGTTGAAATAAGCTTTTAAGAGATGCGTGGATTGGGTATTTTATTTGCATGGATTGGTTATTTCGCTTAAATTTGTCATGCAGACAAAATTGTTTGGTCTCACCATCATTATCGTTGTTTTAAAGTTGGTAGCTCATGTTTCTATTCATGGGCATTATGGTTTTAACCCTAGATATTTGCCACTGCCGCCGCCACCACCTCCTTGGCCTCTTAATCTTGTTGCATCCCTCTACCACATTATTTGCCATGGTATCAGTGCCCTTTTCGTGTAACATCTCCATTCTCCCTTTGATAACTCAACTTGCAACTCAACACTACCTTATCTTGCCTGACCCTCTACATAGATGTAAAGCAAAGGTAAAAGCGGTTCATATACTTTCTGGAATTTTGTGCCACATCATTATGATCAGTGTTGCTGCCTCCACCGCCACCTGGCAGCCCATGCAATGTTCTCTTCCTTTTAAGGTGCTTGACTAAAATAGACCTGATCGTTATCATTGACATAAATCGTGCGACACATGTCTTGATCGGTATTAACGTCTTACTAATAATATATTAAGAAATAGTTGTTCGTGTGACCCTAGATAATTCTTAGTCCACCATTGTGTTCTCTCCAACCACTGCCATCACCGCTGTTGCCACCACCCTCATGTTCCACACCGTTCAACCTAAATCTCCAACATTATGGTCATCGCTGCCTTTTTGTCTAGCTTCTCCATTTCCATTTGTGTTTTTCCAACCACATCTTGCAATTTTTGCATCGGCTCGCCTTTCTGACCTTCTACATATATCTAAGGCGAGGGCGATCGCAATTCAATCACCATATCATTGTTGTCGCCACCGATGCCATTGCCGCTGCTGCTACATTGGAGAGATTTGGTCCATAGTTTTTTAATAAGTTGATAGCTATCCTTTCATGCTTTCGTTTCTTTGGAATGGCAGGGATGGGTTCCTGTGTCTTACCCTCCTCCTCAATTGTAAGAAAAGCAGAGTCTACACTAGAAAAGGCTGCTGAATTCCTGCAAATCTACAACGTCTGCCATCTTGCTTGGTTTTATTTTTGAAGATAACTAGTTTGCAAAGAACGAGCTGTGCGAAGGAGAAGGAAGCATAGATGGTACTGCCACCAGCTTGCCCTCCTAATCATGTTACATCCATCTCCCACGATATTTGCTTTGATATCAGCGTCCTTTTTGCCTAACTTCTCCATTCTCCCTTCGATAACCAAACTTGCCACTCAGCACCACCTCATCTCATCTCATCCTCTACATAGATGTAAGGCACATGTAAAAGCGATTCATACACTTTTTTGATTTTTTGTCATATCATCGCCATCATTGTTGCCACCTTCGCTGCCCAACGTATGTCATTTCTATTCCTTTTCAGGTACTTGCTTTAAATATAACCCATCATTATCGTTGTTTTAAATCGTGCGGCATATGTTTTGACAGGCGTTAAGGTCTTACTTATAATATAACTATAAATAGTTGTTTGGCAATGCTAGATCATTCTTCATACGCCATCGCATCCTCTCCTGCCGTCGTCATCATTATCAACCCTAGATAATAAATAAATCTATTATTTATACTATCAATTAATATAAAGAACAAGCCCTCGTGTTCACTACAAAACTCTAGAAATAACCATGCAGAGAAAAAGGCAAGGATTTACACTGTTCAATTATGGCGATTTCAGATTATTGGTCTCTTTAGCTAACAGAAGCTAAGAGTTATACAAAATTCAATTCTAGTTTTAAATCTTCAATATACAAAATACAATTGTACCTATAGAAATATAAGCTAAGAGATATATATGATATCCAATTTCAGTTTTATAACTCATTGTATGTAAATTACAATGGTATCATTGAAACCAGAAATTTAGGTGTCATATATCAAATCAATTCAAGTTTAGAAGGTTTAGCTCTTTAAACAAATTTATGTGGGAATTCCGCTAGCCGGTATTAACTCGATCACAACCTAAAAATGGAGAAATTAATTTTTATTATATATGAAGTTTAAAGACACATTGACTACAAGCTACGCATTGTGTAAGTTTGGTGTCCGGTAAATAGGAAAAATATCATCATGAGTCGACCACAATTTTACATCGATAATACTACGAAGCAAAATCAACCGACCGCATGCATGTGAACAATGGAGGAAAAGATATGATGAGCTATGTCTTTTTTTATGCTACAGATTGATGACCTTTAAAAATATTTCTAACTATATCTAGCTTAATAACCAAGGGGAACGTGTCCCCTATTTGGTTTAAACGAGCTCACGATACTTAACTATTTGCTAGTTATATAGAAGTTATATAGACAAGAGGGGGTGGCGATTGGTGGGTCCACTTTCCTTAGTCATGCGCTGGTCCAAAGACCAACCCAAAATGGATCCTAATGGGTCCTCCGTCTTCACCCTAGTCATTTTGTTCCTTTGGTAGGATATTTTTGTAGTAGCAAGATCAAATGTTATGCAACACGATTGATAGCAGTAAGTTGCAAGCCAATGATTGCTTGATCATGTATTGACAATCTTGTTTTAGCAAGACAACGCATGAATTGCAAATAACTTTCTTGGCTGAACCAGAATGTGTGACCTTCCACACAGATATCTGCATCGATCAATACAGAGGACCATTGAAAATGTGGGACAAGGAGCTGACAAACAATTGCCATACATCAAACTTATTGTCCTTCTGCATATAACTAAGGCGAGGGTGACCACAATTGATATACATCCCCTGTTTTCACCATATAATTATTGTCTCCATCGGCATTGTTGCCGCCGCTGCCACATCGGAGAGATTTGGTCAATTGTTATTTTAACAATTGACTAGCTATCACTACTACAGAAACAACTATAGGTGCTGGTTGGGAAACCCTCGTGGGTGCCAGATTTCCCAACTGGCACCCAGTAGGTGGCACCTTTGAGGTGGTCTAAATCCAAAAAAAAAAGGCGGCTCGATGCATCAGCTCGATTCGAGCTGATGCATCAAGCTGCTCCCCTTCACCCCGACTAGATCAAAGAACAACAAGAACACGATGCTGGCACTTTTATGGACTACTGCTCGTCGACGATACACAAGGGGTCGGCGTCCTACTCCACCCTTGCCGTCGTCGCCGGATGGAGAGGAGGAGAGGAGGGGCGAGCCTCCTTCTCTCCTCCCACTGCAGCCATCGCCACCTCCCCCCCTCCGGATCTGGCAGATGGGAGGGCACGGGTGCCGCCGCTGCCGTCGCCGATGGCCATCGTCTCTGACAGGACACCCCGGGTTAAATATTATGTAATTATCTGAGATGATAGAGAGAATTATTTAGTTGGATGGGGTCTAGTAATAATCAAGGAAAACGGTAACCATCCAACCTGATCACTGTTCTATCAAGTCAAATAATATACATAATATAAAACTTGAAGCGTCGAGTTAAGAGCATAGGGGATATTGCTAGGACTTTAGCATGCCAGTCAACTTCAGCCTGAGACATGCCCGTCAAACCATACGAAGATGGCGACCAGATGTGCTACACATCTCAGGAGACTTGGCAAAATTCGCTAAAGCTCTACGACATCCCAAATGCTCAATACCCATACCGGTGTAGAACTAGATCCCAAGATAAGCTCTAGATCCACACTTTCATCTAAGCGATGAAAATCAGAATAATAGGGAGTAAACACAAATAATCTTTATTCTACATCTTTAATTAAATACTTAGGCCAATCGGCCAGATAATTACTGATCCGCGGAAGCTTGGCTACCCGAAACCACAAGCAGCCGACTAGGAGATAACTCTTTTAGATCCAGTCCTAGAAGAAGCAACGATCTCCCGAATCACTTAAATTAGACTAAGCATACAACCTGCAAAATGGATATTCCAGTATAACAAGAGTCAGTACATTAAACGAGTTAATGTACCGGCAAACATAAGACAATCCTAATAAACTACATGCATGGCATATAATCAAGGAAATGCTATATGTGTATCTCATTTTCAGCATAAAGTCAGTTTTGGTTCACAATTCTTTTTAAATGAGTTGATGATTCAATTAACAAATCATTAACAAAGATATATCATAATCATACTCTTGTTGCCCATACCGGCAACAAGTCACAATCTCATCATAATAATATACTTGATTGTCCACCCGGCATCAAGTTTCACCTTCATCATCAACATAACATAATTATCATAACTTAACCCAAGTTACCATTTCCAAATCCATAGTTCATAAACATCATTTGAAAACATAAACCAAAGTCTATACTCATGACACTTCACCAAGTCGCTCATGACCGTGAGCACGGCTAATCGATTAGTTTTAGACAACTCTGCAGAGTTTGTACAGCTTTACCCACATGATATGAACACTCTAGTTTGTTTCGTATTTGCAAAGCACTACCACATTCTTCATGGTGAATGTGGTCTAGAGGTCATAACGTAGCCTTTACATTACTTAACGCCTAACCTTGCATCAGCGACGGCAAGTGCGAATCCATCCTAGGCATGACCCAGAACCGTTAGGTGGCGGGGCCACGCCTTAAACCTAACGCCGTGGCGGCGAACACATGCGTTCCCCCACGAGGCACTGTACCATTGAATTGGACAGACTTAGACGCCTAAACTACCCCCATTAATCAGCGGGGTAAATAGGTAGTTCCTATGAATCATCGCTCAGACTAATTCATTCTACTTCGGCCTACCAAAATACAAGGTTAGACTTTAAGTAACTTAATTAGCTAAGGCCACCCCATAAATAACACATATGGATGTATGGTATACTTAAGTTGGTGACACGAAGTTCAGTCCTTAATCAACTCAGGCGAACACTTCTCCTATCGGTGTACAACTACCACCATATGCACACCACTTGTCGCCCAAGTCCAAAATCATTTTACTCATATTTTAGTTCACAAATAATTAACATTTTCATTTTCAGTTCATAAATACTCAAATAGTCAAAATCCCCATTTATACATCGATAAGAGTGAGTATTTTGCTTAACTCTAAGCATGGCTAAGCAAAAGGCATACATAAAAGCATATATATACACTCCAATGAGCATTTATAAAATACTCAAATTCATCCTATGGTTACAAATAGAAGGGTAACAACATATCAAGGTAGATTATGTAGCAATAAGGATATAGCTACCATTTACCAAGTTTCAAATATCATTTTTACGCAATTACATATGCAGTTTTGCAAACAACACTTTTCATCTCCCAAATCATGGGTTTCAATGTGATCAAAGGAGAGGGGAGAAATAACTTTCCTTGATCTTGAACAATGTGAATACCACCTAAGTCACTCCTTCACCGTTGATGCAATTTATCTATACAAATGGTACGATATGCAAATAAATACCAAATTATGCAAAAAAAATACAAAATGCTCTAAAATGCATGATTTGTGCACAATGGATAGGTTCTGACCTATGATGAATTTAGGTAAAAGAATTCCTATTTTATCTCTTTTCATTTGTGAGTTATGGATTTTCCAAGTTTGCATTGATATATATAGTGTTATTTACTTATGTATTGTTGTGAAACATTTTTAATATATAATTGTGATCAAATTAATCTTACTGGGATAAAGAGGATGGTTTTCTAAGATTAATACAATTGGTTTCATAATTTTTAGAGCTAGTATGAATTTCTTATAATTTTTAGAAATTAGATTGTACATGTGGTGGTTATTTTACTATACAAATTATTAGTGATGTTTCCTGTACAGAAAGTGTTCAATTTTTATATCACTAAGTTAAATTTCATACTTTGCTGATTCTACAGAAATTTAGTTCACTCCATTTAGAGTATCAATGAATTTTCTACAAATTTTACAAGTTTTATGTTAATTATTTCTTATTTGCAATCTTAGAAATAAATATCATACTGTAAGCATAGGATTTTATTCTACAACATTAAAGTTCACAATTTTATGAACCTACTGAAATTGGTTTCACCTCAAAATGAGTTATACTTAATTTTATATGGATTTTACAAGTTTGACATAATTTCAATTGAAAGGATAAAGGTTTAATTATTTCCTTTTATATTTTCGAGTTATAATTACCTAAGGTGCACAGGTCAGGCCCTGACCAATATGCAAAAAGGCCCTTAGGGTTCACAGAAATTAACCCGCAGTATTAGGCACATGTTGAATAACATTTCCATTAAGAGTCCCTAGCTTTTCGATGTTATTAAATATAGGTCCGGCCCTACATGTAAGTGACTAGCAGTTTTACATATTAAACCCTAGCATTCATCAAATTCACCAATGAAGTCCCCTTTCTTCTCCAATCGATCTATGCAGCAGAGCAGCTATGGGCGGCACTTCTGCTCGCCGGTGCTGGCGACAAACGGCGACCCTGTTGGGGATGCGGCCCAAAGATAAAATGAAGAGCATGCTCTCGCGATTTCATTCCTCTACTTTTCTCGGTTAGTGGACATCGGAGTAGCGCCGGCGGCGAGTCCGAGCGGCGGCTGTGCATGGGCTGCTACTGCATGTTGCTTTGGGGCTTTGATTTCGCTAGATGCGTTCATGCATGTGTGTCCTAAGGGGTCCAGGAGGCTCACTCGATATCCCGCGTGGCTCAACGAAGGATGGATGACGGCAGCGATGTGAGGAACGCTCTGGCGGTGGCCAAAAACAGCAGGACCACGGCGATAACTTCCCTTCGGTCTTCGGCCTGCCAGGAAGAGGTGTGGCAAGGTTCACTGATGCCCCAAGGCTACTACTAGGGCGAGGAATTGCGACGAAACTTACCCAAGTACGAGCAATTGACGACGATGGCCGGCTGCCGGACTTGAGGAAGATGAAGTTGATCTCCAAGGTTATGGTGTCTTGGCTCGATTACTCCGGTCAGCAGGCTCCTGGGGTTGAGACGAAGACAATGGCGCAACGGTTCGGCTTGAGGTAGTCTCGTCCGTCCTGCACGACGGCGATGTCAAGACAGCGGCGCTTCGGAGCTTTCGTGGGCACGGCAGCGTTTCGATGAGACCACTGCATGAAACGGCGCGGGGTTAGAGGGATGGACTCAGCATGTTGTGTAGGTAGTAGAACGCAGGAAGAGAGAAGACGACCGTGTCTCGATGGCGGTGGCGAAGGTCGTCGTTCCCACGGCCGGCGATAGAGATGAGAGCAACGGAGGCCAAGGAGAGCTCTCTCTCTCTCGGCTAGCTCGGTTCTGGAAGGGAGTAGATGGAAAGGCGACATGTTCGGGTGATGATATGGGTGAGCTCGGCGGCGGACACGTCTCGGCCACGCGTCGAGCACGCCGGCGTTGGTCTTCTTCGTCCTTTCTGTCTCTCTCTTGTTCTGTTGGGCGGTGGAGCAGTTTGAACCGAGTGGGAGCTAGCCATTGAGACCGACAGGTGGGTCCAGGCCGATGTAAACAAAGCTAGAGTGAGAGAGATGGGTAGAAAATCTGGTGGTCTCAGTGTTAGAGTAGTTTTAGGGTTTTTCTCTATTTCTTTCTTTCCCTCTTATTTGTAATTCCATAATTCAATTTGTGTACATGATAAATTAATGTGGATTTTTCTGGAGGTAGAAAAAAATACCTAGATTCCATTTTCTTTGGTTTCACACAAAAATTCCCAATATTTTATTCTCAGGAAAATAAATAAATTTAGTCTAGCCGAAATTAGTTTGTATTTTTAGGAGGTCAAAACCTATTAAATAAATTCTAAAACAATTATATTAATTCATGATAAATAGATTAGTATTTGAATAAATTATATCCTCTATACATTTTCATGTGATAAAATGCACATACGAGATGTGTATCCGTTTTGCCGATTAGGGTTTGGAAATAATATACAGTTTGACTGTTTTGACTTAATTAGTTGAGGTATCAAATGTACATATTAAATTATACCAAAATTTCAGTGAGTTATATGTATTGAATAGTATCTACATGATTTTCCCCATGATTTTTTATTGCACAAATTATTTTTAGGTAGTCAGCGAGTTCACCTACCTTTAGATGTTCCTCTTATAAATATATGTATTTAAGTGATTGAAAAATTATATTCTTAATTTGTAATTAACCACAGATGATGTGTTTAGACTTTACTTTCTATTCACCATGCTTAACTCACAAAATACTTGAGCATGTGTGCACTTAAGGTAATGACTAGTGTAGTGTTTTTACTATGTATATAAGAATTAACATGTATGCGTACTTATGTTCATGAGGCCTAGTATGTAATGCATCCAAGATTCTGTGTTAATGAAAAGGATTCAAATTACACACCACATCCTGTGTTAATGAAAATGTGAAAATATTTTACATGTCGAATTATTTTGAAAAGGAAGAAGTTCTAAGTCATTTATAACTTTGCATATAATCACTAGTTAGTTTAACCTTACCTAGGTTTTAAATTTAAAAATTTTTGGTCATCAACTTGAAAACACATTTTTATTATTTAAGTGAAATTAAAATTCAAAATTTAAATTTTTGGTATGTTACAGTCTCCCCTCCCACCGGATCTAGCGGAGGGGAGGGCGCTGCCCCTACCGCCATCGGAGGCTACCGTTGCCCCTGCCGCCGCATGCCCTCCCGCCGGATCTGATGGCGGGGAGGGTGCGCGCGCCACCGCTGCCATCACCGAAAGCTTCTGCCTCCATCCCGTCCGATCTAGCGGAGGGGAGGGTGCGTCAGCCGCCGTTGCCGTCTCCACCGAGCCACCGCGAGAGCGAGATAGAAAGAGAGAGATGCGAGAGAGAGAGGTGTGGGAGTGAAAGAGAGACCGAGGCAGACGTGTGGAGGAGAGGATAAGGCCTGGTGTGGGCGAGTGGATAAGGCCGGGCTCTCGGCTCGCCGGTTCGGCTCGGTTTGGTATAGGTGGCGGTTTTTTAGTAAACCGACACCCAAAATATATTATAGGAGTCGGTTTTTAATTAACCGATACATATAATATATTAAAGGTTCCGTTTTTTAAAAAAAACTAGTGTAGGTGCTGGTTTCTCTCTAGAACTAGCACCTATAGTTGCTTAAAGGTGTCGGTTTATATGTTTTCAGCCGGCGGAGGTAGGAAATACACTATAGGTGCCGATCTCTATGTGCCTTTCTGTAGTAGTGAATATGTTCATGCTTTTGGGTATTTGGGATGACAGAGATGGCGTACATGTGCCATGCCCTCCTCAATTGTAAGAAAAGCAGAGTCTGTACTAAACAAGTACTGAACACCTGCAAACCTACAACGCATGTCATCTTGCTCGCTTTAATTTATGAAGGCAAGTTTGCAAAGAGAGAGCTGTCTAAAGCAGAAGGAAGCAGAGATGGTGCTGCCACCACCTCCATCGCCACCACATTGTCCTCCTAACTTCATTTTTCATGCGTCCTTTTTGCCTAACTTCTCCACTCTGCCTTCAATAACCAAACATGCCATTTAGCACCACCTCATCTTGCCTTATCCTCTACGTAGATGTAAGGCGCAGGTAAAAGTGGTTCATACACTTTCTCAATTTTTGCGTTATATTATCGCCGTTATTGTTGCGGCCTCAGCTACCCAGCCCATGTGATGTGCTATTCCTTTTAAGGTACTTGACTAAAATATACCCCATCATTCTCATTGATTTAAATCGTGTGGTACATGTTTTAACGGGCGTTAAGGTCTTACTAGTAATATAATAATAAATAGTTGTTCAGTAACCCTAGATAATTCTTCATCCACTATCGTCTTCTCTCCCACTGCCGCCACTATCGCCGTTGCCACCACCTTCGCGTTCCCCATCATCCACTAGAACGGGATCGGTTATCTCTAACGGGTTTCAAGCGTCATCTCTAACGGGTAGGACCCCCATCACTAGGCAAAGGTCAGTGATGTGAGAAAATATCTCAATCGGGCACCAGGCCGTCACGGATGGACGTTATCTCAATTGGGCCTAACACTCCAGTCCGTCACAGATAAGATTGACCGAGCAATACAAGTCAAACCAGGTTAGGTAGGAGCCGGTCACGGATGACTAATCTCAATCGGGCAAACTACTAAGCCCGTCACCGATGACTACCCATCTCTAACGGCCTTTCATAAGAGCCCGTCACCGATAGGTTTGACCCCTCCTGTTGAGTCAAAATAGTGATGTTTCGGATGACTTATCTCTATCGGGCTCAAATTAGGAGCCCGTCAGGGATGTTCTATACCCCTATCGGGCTTTGTTTGGAGCCCGTCACAGATGATTATCTCTTTCGGGCATTATTAAAATGCCCGTCAGGGATGACTAAGTCAGCAAAAAAAATAAAATTTTTTTTTGCTAGCCTCAGGCCTTTGCTAGCCATGCCCGCTACAAAAAATGACAGTCCCAGCAACCATATTCCCAGCAACCCCATTCCCAGCATTCCCACATTCAGTTCATATTCCAGCATTCCATCAGATATTCATAGCCAATTCACAAAATCCAGATATTCACAGCCAATTCACAAAATCAAACATATATACATTCACATCCACAGACCCATTCACATATATATGTCATTCACATCCTTTTTTGCTATCCAAACCGCCGACTTGCATCAAAACCTGTAAAACTGAGTTATAAATTGGAACAAGTTTATATGTAATAAAAAATGCAAATATATAAAAAAATCGCGCAGAACAGTATTACAAAGAATATTTACATAAAGCAAATGTTTGTCGCAAGCATTGCAAATGTTCAACCATTCAGAGAGGAGCTAGCTAGGACTTGACTCTAAACATTCCTTTGGGTGACAAGAGATCATCTAGTATGAATTGCGCAATCTCCTCTCTAATGATGTCGAAGTTGTTTTCCGGAATCGTTGAAAGTTTTTCCTGCATATGAGGCACCAAGTTAGTTTACATACTTGGAAAGTTAGTATGAATCGTGCTATCTCCTATCTAATGTATATAAACAATAGAAGCACACACCTCAAGGTCGAGCAATGTCACCTTTTCTGCGAGGCTCCTCATGTTATGGCAGACGTGGAACCCACACTGGTCGCCAACTTGTTGATGTATTGGGAAGTCTTTTTTGTGACCGAGTGTGGGATTCCCTTCCTTATGCCTCCCGCCTTTTGCCACGTATTGGTCCCAAGCATCGTTCAAGGCAGCTTCGATCGCCGACCAATCGTATATTTCTTTTTTGATATTGGAGTTCAGGTAGTATACCAAACTCCACTTCGGCACTATGACCAGGAGAATCCAATGACGACTGCGACATTAATAAATTGCAAATTAAATACTAAAGCTATACGCGTCACACATTTGATTCTAAGTAGGGTACACGCTTACTGTTCAGAGTAGGCACACATAATGAAGTCCTTGTTTTGACAGGACCATAAGTAGTCCTTGATATATTCTACCATGCTAGCTCGATCGTAGTTCATAGTTGTCTCGTTGACGACAGTTGGATGTAAGGCAACATGGGGTGCATTACGATGGACATGCTTCCAAGTTAAACTAGAATGCAAGACAAGAATCCGGGTAAGCGTAACACAAGGATAGTTATTACCATATCTCGTATGTAAGAATACTTACAAGGAGTAGCACTTAAGAAGGTTGGTGTCGATCGCTCGCACCCTGTAGAGGTCCCATAGATCTTTAAAGTCTACGGCGATGAAGGCTTCAGGGCCGAGGAACGGCTGTCTATCGTGGTAGCCCGTCATGGAGGTTTCTCTATGCTTCCTCCTTGCATTGGACCTCTCCATGTAGTACCCATGCAGCTCCATGCATACAGGGCCCATCTTCGATAAGGCGTCGTCTCCGACCAATGGCATGCCTAATGTGAATTCGGCCGGAGACTTATGAGGAGCTGATGGCGCCTTGCCAAGATCTAGCTTCTTCGGAGCCAAAAGCAGCCGTTCCATATTTCCTCTTCCTTTCCCCCTTCCAACAGCTCTTTTGTGTGTTCCAAGCTTGGGTGGAGAAGATGTCACCCTCGTTCTTTTTTTGGAGACTGGGGGAAGGTGTGCTCTGCTGCTGACCTCCGTACCGTCATCCCCAAAATCTGTATCATACTGCAATTGGACTTCTTGATCTGGAGCTTGAATAGCAGGAGGGGCAGATACAAGAGTTGGAGGGGGATGCGGCGGCGGCGGACGAACACTCGGTGCTGGCCTAGGAGTTATGTTGATCTCAATGTTCTGCTTGGGCCATTGGATAAAGGTCCCACGTGCAGCTCCAAGGGTCAGAACCTCGTCATTTGGTGGGTGCGGGAGAGTGAAGCCAACCCAATCGGGTTTCACCATGTCCACTTGAACTTTGGCATGGCCGGCTAGCAGCTGCGCCCCATGCACTTTGTTCTTCGGCATGGGCTTGAACGCAAGACCTTCTGCGGTAGGAATTGCAAATGCATGTGTCACCCTAACGACTAGGGTGCACGATGTGGGTCCCTGCAATAGATTCATACGTGTCCTTATAATATGTTATAATGTACTGTGGTGCTAAGAGAAAATATAGGTTTTTTGTTGGTTTTACCGTTATGTGGTCCACCGCAGTGGGGGCTGGTGGTTCTTGTGTCGCCACCTCAGTTGATGCGCAGCTGCTACGCCTCTGCGTGGGGCTCGTTTCTACTATGGGGGGGGCAGCAGACTCGCTTTCCCTCAGGCGTGCCTCCACCCGAGCCTCCACTTGTAACAACTTCTCATCGAACTCTTCTCGGAGCTCGTTTCGAATCTCCTCCCGAAGTTGTTCCATAAGACATGCATCTTTCTGCGCCTTTGAAAGCTTGTGCTTCCTGTACTGCCACGTGTATTGGGGAAACCCATGCTTCCATGGAACATTGGAGCCAATGCCCCTTGTCCGTCCAAGGTGTTCTTCGTTTCCCAACGCTTTCGTGAGGATGTCATCCTCGCGTCTTTGTGAGCAGACCTCTTGAGAGGCCTGTCTCTCAGCAGTCAGGTCGACCTGCGGTACAGTTAGGACGAATTAAATCAAGAGTACGATACAACCTAACGAACCATACTCTACGTGTGGTACTTACGATTTTCTGGTACACCGCTTGATCTTCAGGATTTGGGAACGTAAGTGTTCCATCACTACTCTTCTTCACCCTCGCCCTTGCTCAGTTCCTTGCTCGGGTGATTGGGATATCACCAAGAACTAGCGGCGTGTTAGATTCTGCAGCAGCTTCGTCCTCCTTGACCCATTCCTGCAGCTTGCCGGCGTAGCCTCCGGTGCCAAGCCGGTGCGGGTGAAGGTTTTTTGCCTGCAACTCTCTATAGGCCTCGCTTTTTGCCCGAGACTCAGGGGTTGATTTTGCGGCATGGAACTCTTCCCACACGACCCGGGTGATGAACGGGTACTTCCCGAATGGTTCTGGCTGGGCGGGGTTGAGGACGTAGTCGGTGATCAGCGTGGTCTTGAAATTTTTCCACAAGTTGCCCATCTTGCGGATAGCCTGCTGCTTGAGTCTTGCCTCGGCCTCTGGGGGGTATTTGAAGCTTTCCTTGAACTGCTTCCAGGCCTCATCTTTTTCTGCCTGTGGGTCCAGATCGATGTGGTCCTTCAAAATGGTGAAGTTCCGCCTCCCTAGGACTCCGCATATCGTAGAGAACTTTTTGACAGCTTTCGTAGGAGCTGTCGGGAATCCCAGATCGTCCACCTCTGTTATGGTGTATACTTCCTTAGGAATTTTATTCTGGGTCCTAGGAGTCCGGCTCGATGTTCTCCCACTAGTAGTCGCTGACATGGGTTCGCCTTGCTGTGACATTTTCTATATAACTGTTTGACGGAGTGTGAAACTCCTCACCGGGTGACTGTGTAGGCCCCCTTTGCCGGTTCGGTCGGGGATGCAAGGTAAAATTCTTTGCTCCTGATTTGTGGGATCTTAGCAAGGAAACACGGGGACACAGGTGATTTAGACAGGTTCGGGCCGCTGAGAAGCGTAATACCCTACTCCTGTGTTCTGGTAGATCTGAGAGTATGGGGGGAATCCGGAGAGAGCCGAATCGATCTCCTCTCTCTATTAGGCCTGGGTCTCCTTTTATATGGCAAGGGGCTACCACATGGGCCACGAGCTGCCTAAGAAAGAAAATATTCTTTTACATTTAGAGCTATCCTATTGTCGGAAGCAGCCTCTGACAGACGTCGCAGCACGCCTTCGCCCAGTCAGCCGGATCATCCGGGGGACGCCCGTGTCAGTCTTCATTAAATGGCGGCGACTTCCGCGTCCCGCTCGCACTGGGAACAGGAAGACATCTGACCGGAGCTGGCGCACCAACTCAGGCTGAGAGACCAGAGACAGAAGGCTCTCATCATTCTGATGGGACGGGGCGAGGCGTGCCGCAGGCCGCCTGGCGCGCGTGCGACGCACAGGCGTCCTGTTACCACCTAACCCGCGATCTGACCGGTCCGTGACCAGTCACTCACCGTGACCGGTCACGGACTGGATATGCACGCGCCACGCCATATTAAATGCGGCGTGGTGCGCTCGTCTGAACCGCTATAAATGCGGTTAGGTGAGTGCGCTCACCTAACCTGCGCACGTGGCACCAAAGCCACAGGGGGTCGGGGCGCCCCAGGCCTCGGGGGAGGTCCGGGAGCAGCCCGACCCCAAGGGGAAACCGGGAGGGCAGCCGCCACGTCACCCTCGGGCCCGACCCCTTCGGGGGAATGCGCCACGTGGATCCCTATGGCCGCCCTTCCCTTTGGTCTCGATACCCCCGGGCCCGTATCACCGACATTGTTGTATGGCAAGAAAGTTAAAAAAAGGTGTACTACACATGTATATCATCCCTAAGTAAAGTTCTTTGCAAATTAAACCCTAAATTCTACACGAAAGATGAAACATATCGTAGTACTATATGAACTTTTTTTGTTTATGACATGAGAATCCAAACGTATAGGTGTAATTATTTCCGGACGTCTTTAGGAAAATTTTATAAAATAAGTTTCAAAAAGTTCTAAAATGTAAAAAATCTAGATCCATGTCACATGTGCCGCTGTGTTTGCTGTTAAAGGAGTTAGTGCTTAGGTCAAGCACAACGAAGCCCTCTAGAGATATGTATTTTGGAGGTTGGACGCCAAGCCAAAGTAATTAGCATCAATTTCCCCAACTCCTACGCCCAAGCACTATACAACAGCTCGCCTTAAATCATTTTACAAAATAAAGATTGATTAAGTCACTGCGTGTCATGTTTTAAAGTTATAAAATAAATAGAAATTCAAAGAAAAAAAAAACATCTAACTATCGATTTTCACTCATTCAACAACTAGATCTTCCTTCAACAAATCTTAAGCTGCCATACGCCATGTCTTAAAGATTACAAAATTAATTAAAATGTGAGGAAAAAAACATTGGTTTTTGCTTTGATCATTTAGAAAGATTAAAAAAAACAAAGTCCCCTCCACCTCCACACCCCATCAAATGAGCACAATACTGCTCACCCTCTTCCATCTCTTGGTTGAACTGTACTCTATTCATTCTACGCTATTCATTTCTCTCCACCCTCTCTCTCCCTATTTTCAGATATCAAACTAAAGGAGAAACATCCAATAATTATAGATATTGAAAAGACCATAATTTGAAACTACACTTATGATTTCTAATCCAACTATTGATCTATTTATAATTAAACCAACAATTTAAGATCTACATGCCTATATTTTTCTATATAATAAGAAACGGAATACTATAAAAAAAATGTCAACATATATTTCGTCATTATACATCTATCAAAAAAATGCATAGCTATATTAAAGCAATTATATCCAAAAAAAAATTGTAAATTCATGTTTCCATCAATGTTTTTATCAATGGACAACACCCCTATTGTTTTACAAGCTATCCGACTTGCCATTAAAAACTATGAAATAATTTTACAACACTCGTTGCACCATCATATATTATTTTACAAACATGCATAACAAAATTAGACATTCAGAATAAATGGATTCGATCCATGGTCTATGAATTTGATATCTTCCAAATGGAATTTATTTTCATAATCATTCAGAATACTTGCAGCCCTAATGAGGAAGAGGACGGGATGCTCACCGGGATGCTCGCGGTGGCGGCGGCGTCCAGGAGGCGGCGGCGGCGGCGGCGTCCAGGAGGCGGTCGTGAGGGAGAGTGAGAGTGAGAGTGAGAGTGAGAGGGATGAGGCGTGAGGGTGGAGGCGGCGGTAGATCTGGATCTGGACTCGGTCCATGCTTATCTCAATCAGGCAGAACTACTACGCCCGATACGGATAATACACATCCGTGACGGGCACATTTAATATGCTCGATACCGATGACGCACATCGGTGACGAGCACAACTAATAAGCCCGATACGGATGACACACATCCATGACAGGCACAACAAACACGCCCGATACGGATGACACACATCCGTGACAGGCACAACAAATACGCCCGATACGGCTGACACACATCCGTGATAGGCACAACAAATACGCCTAATACAGATGACATACATCCGTGACGAGCGTTATTTCTATGCCCGATAGAGATAAGCTCATCCCACTATAGAATTAAAATATTCCTTATTAATTGTATTTAATAATGAATATTTAAGTTATAAAATCATTTATAATTAACTTATATCTGATTTAAAATTGATATTACATTTCATTTATGACATATAATTAACAAATCACCTTTTTAAATAGTGTAAAATTGCTTTTAAATCATAAAAATCGTATGTAATTAAATTATGCCTTGTTAAAATACTATAAAATTATTATTAAATTATAATAATCACATGTAATTAACAAATGCCCTATTAAACATGGTTGAAGTGTAAATGCTTTTAATTAACATGCCCTATTAAACGTGGAATGGCTTGAAACAAAATACTTCATTACTTATAACAATTTGCAAAGTACAAAGACTTCATTTAGAAGGATATGTCTTCCGAATGGTCTGAACGAGCGTATGCTACATCGTCTTCGGGATCATCTTCAAGGGCGATCTGAGGTGTCAAATGAAGATTCTGGTTGTATTTTTCTTCATCGATGATGTTATGAACCCCAACAATTCTTCTCTTGCCATCCCTAACGACGTGCAGCTTCTTGTTTGCGGGGTCTTTTGTGTAGAAAATCTGCTCGACCTGCTTCGCTAGGACGAATGGTTTGTCGGCGTATCCAACCTTGGCCAGGTCCACTAAGGTGAATCCTTCGTTGTCCACTTTGACACCAGTGCGAATATTAACCCAACTGCAACGAAACAAAGGGACTTTGAAGTTCATGTAGTTCAGCTCCCAGATCTGCTCTATGCAACCATAGTACGTGTTCGATCCAGCTTGATCTTGATATGCATCTATACGGACTCCACTGTTTTGAACTGTGCTTTTCTCATCTTGTGTGATGGTGTAAAATGTGTACCCATTAATATCGTACCCTTGCCATCTGTCAACATCCCAACATGGGCTCCTTGCCAACCTGCGAAATGTCTCACTTGGGCCATTGGTCGACACAGTGATACGATTCTTAAACCATCCGTTGAAGCGAGTACTGTGTTCTCTGTTGATCCAGATATCTGATCGACCCATGTTCTCCTGTCGGACCTTCACTAAATGCTCCTCAAAGTATGGGGTTACTTCGGCCGTATGTTGCAGCACAGCGAAATGAGCCTGCGCATCGAAAGTTTGGTCGGGAACAATTCTTTTTCTGCCTGTTGTGCCAACACCTGCCAACCTTCCTTCATGGCGAGACGCAGGTACTCCGATAGGATCAGTCTCGGCCATGTAATCGACGCAGAACTCAAGAACCTCCTCCGTCGTGTACCCTTCAATGATGCTTCCCTCCGGTTTTGCTCTATTTCGAACATACGACTTAAGAACTCTCATGTATCTCTCGAACGGGTACATCTCCCTAAGAAAAGCTAGGCCACATATTTTTGTTTGCTTCACTAGATGAACAGGGAGATGAACCATGATATCGAAGAAAGACAGTGGAAAATACATCTCCAAGTGACACAGGGTATTGACAATATCGGCCTGCAACCCATCTAGATCTTCGGGATCTATAATCTTCTGACCGATTGCATTGAAGAAGGCACAGAGCCATTGGATCGTGTGACGCACTTTGGGTGGTAGAATGCCTTTGATAGCAACTGGCAAGATCTGTGTGATTAGCACGTGACAATCGTGAGACTTTATTCCAACCAGTTTTAGCTCCTCCAATTTAACGTACTTACTGATCCTCGCTGAATAGCCCGAAAGAACTTTAATATGTGCCAGGCATGATAGCATTGCGATCTTGTCATCCTTCGACAATGTGTGGCAAGCCGGCGGGAGGTACACTCTTCCTGTCACTTCATCCCTAACAGGCTGAAGTTCACTGCGAATGTTCATCTCCTATTGATCTAGGCGCGCATTCAACCCGTCCCTTGTCTTCCCAGGCATATTCGGCAGTAGCCCGATCAAACTATCGCACACATTCTTCTCTACGTGCATTAGATCAATGCAATGACGGACCTCGATATCTTTCCAGTAAGGTAGCCGCCAAAATATGGATTTTTTCTTCCACATACCCTTATCATTTGCCTTGCTACGTTTTCTTTTCTTTCTAAACTTATTAGTAATGTCCTTCACCATGTCGTGCACCTGATCTCCAGACAAATCCTTGGGAGCAGACCCAAGTTCTCTCTTACCGTTGAAAATTTTTTTCTTTCTTCTAAAGGCGTGGCGTAGTGGGAGCCATCTCCTATGACCCATGTAAACCATCTTTCTTGACTTCTTCAGCCACCTGCTGCGTGTATGTTCCATATAGTCAGAGCAAGCCTTCTTTCCTTTCACAGTTTGTCCAGAAAGATTACCGAGTGCGGGATAATCATTAATGGTGCAGAACAATAGGACTCGTAGGTTGAAGTTCTCTTGACCATAGGCATCCCAAGTTTCCACATCTTCTTTCCACAGAATCTCAAGATCATCGATAACAGGCTCCAAGAACACATTGATATCATTGCCGGGTTGTTTTGGACCTTGGATTAACAAGCACAACATAATATATTTTCTTCTGAAGCATAACCACGGTGGGACGTTATAGTTCGCAATAAGAACTGGCCAAGTGCTGTGAGAACTGCTCATGTCTCCGAAAGGATTCATAGCATCCGTACACAAACATATCCTCATGTTTCTGGGGTCGGCAGCAAAGTGTTTGAGCTTTCGATCGATATTCCTCCATTGAATCGAATCCGCAGGGTGTCTTAGCAAACCGTCGTTCCTTCTCTCTGTGGCATGCCAACGTACTAACTTTGCTTCCTTGGGGTTGGCAAATATTCTCTTGAAACGATCAATGATAGGTAGATACCACACAACCTTCGCCGGACCACCCCGCTTTGACTTCTTTCCCTCCCCTGCACTTTTCTTTCGCTTGTATCGAGAAGCATTGCAGACAGGACAAGCATCTAAGTTCACATATTGCTTGTGGTACAATATGCAGTCGTTAGGACAAGCGTGAATTCTACGGACCTCTAACCCCAGGGGACACAGAACCTGCTTTGCTTCATATGTCATCTCGGGCAATGCGTTCTCTTCAGGAAGCATGGTCTTCAATTTTCCCAAAAGATCTGTGAAACTCTTGTCTGTCCATCCGCTACTTGCCTTTAGCTTCATTAGGTCCAAGGTAGCTGATAATTTGGTGTGTTTTGGCTTGCATCCGGCATATAGAAGTATCTCTGAGTCACTGACCAACCTGCTAAACTTCATGGAATCTCTCTCATTGTAAGTTGGATCCTCAACATCACGTAACATGTCTTGTAGCAGATCAGGATCCACATCAATCATTTCACCGCCCAATGGAGATGGTATAAACATGTCATGCTCATCTTCATCTCCTTCTTCCTGATTGTTTGCGCCACTTCTGTCTGCAACTGCACCACTTTCCGATTCTTGCTCTCCATGCTTCACCCAACATGTGTAGCCCTTCATGAATCCTCGTTGTATCAAGTGAGAGTGTACGTCCACTCTGCTTTCAAACATATTCTCATTCTTGCAATCTCTACATGGACAACACATGTATTTGCTGTTTCTTCTTTTCCTATCGTCCTCCGCAGCGTTCATAAAACTTAATACGCCATCTCTATACTCCTTGCAATGACATTTCAAAGTAGTCGCATACATCCAATTTCGATCCATCGCTGCAAAAATGAACAAAATATTAGTTAACTCCTCATGAGATAAGCACTACTAAATTAATAAGTACTACTTACTTTAAGATTTTCCTGTTTTTCTTTGGAAAAAATACAAAAATTCGCCCCCTTCAACCTCCCACCAAAATGGACAACAGTGGGATAACTTCAGACAACAGTCGGGTGGAGTATTTATAGTGTGTGAAATATATCTCAATCGGGCCAAATAAACGACATCTCTAACGGGCGCACACTTATCTTTTACGGGCGTAAAAGAAAGCCCGTCATCGATATTTATCATCGGTGACGGGCGTTTAAACGAATCTCAATCGGGCCTTATTTGGAGCCCGTCACCGATGACATTCATCCGTGACGGGCTTTATAGTTGGGCCCGATTGAGATAGTGGAGGTAATCTCAATCGGGCCTAACTGTGTGCCCGTCACAGATGAGTGTCATCGGTGACGGGCTATAGATCTATGCACCTCGAACGAGTACATCTACAACAGTGTTACTTTCGGCCCGATTGAGATGACTTCGTTCTGACGGCCCACGAAGTCCAGGCATGTGAGGGCCCTTCACATATGAGAGGATCTATACTAGTGATCCGACCTCCATCTCCCACATTATTAGCTTTGTCATCGCCGCCTTTTTTGTCTAGCTTCTCCATTTCCGTTTGAGATTTTTCAAACACATCTTGTCATTGTTTCATTGGCTCGCCTTACTGTCCTTCCACTTACATCTAAAGCAAGGGTGATCTCATTTCATATACTTAGTTTTTCACCATATCATTGTTGTCGCTACCATCACCGTTGCCGCTGTCGTCATATTGGAGAGATTCGGTAAATAGTTTTTTAACAAGTAAGTTGCTAGACATCATTTCATGGTATTGGTATTTCGGATGGCAGAGATGGTGTGCCTGTCGCTTGCCCTCCTCCGCTGTAATAAAAGCAGAGTTTGCCCTCCTCCACTTGCAAATCCACAACGCATGTTATCTTGCTCGTTTTATTGTTGAAGGAAACAAGTTTGCAAATAGAGAGATGTGCGAAGGAGAAGGAATCAGGGATGGTGCAGCCAGGGAGAGGGCAGCGGCGGATCAATGCTGTTGTAAGCCAGAGAGATGGCTCCTACTGCGTTGTAGTCGGGAATTAACCTTCTCGAAGAATAGGTGCAGCACTAGGAGAAGCTGAAGTGTTTTTTTCCTGTGGTATTCTCTTTCCATTTTGTCTCTGTTTTCCCTTTTTTACCACAAGGCTCATTACCATCAATGCCAAGTGCACTTCCTCTAGAAATTCTGTTCAAATTCTCATGGTATTGTGTTTGCCTCATGGTGTACATCTAACACTTTCAGTTAACAGGTTTACTTGGTACACTTTCGAGTGCACTTTCAGGATTCTTGGATCACCAGGCTGTCACTAGGTATCCATTACCCATAACCAAACCAGCATCTTTATCAATTAGTCGGCTCGGATATGCACATTATTTGGGTAGGGTATGAATAAAGAAGAATTACTGCTTTGAGTTTAGGCTATCGGGAGGATGATACCCAATTTACGTATTTTATCCGTATCCATTTGATATGAGTAAAATTTGGGTTTCTAAAATCTATAAACTTGCATTCACATTATGAAAAGTTATCAAAATTTGTTGAAATTTTTTAGATGATTTATTGTATAAGTTAAAGAGCTACTTTGTCCAGCTCATAGGTTATTTAGGGGCCACATATCTGTTCTCTTCCTAATTGGTTACCCATACACAATATGTTTTGGTATGACTAATCTAATTTTAAAATAGGCATACCTTACCCAGTATCAGGCTTAATTAGTGTATTTAACATTTTTTAATGGGATTATTTGTGCATCTAACATTTTTACATATCGACAATTGGTGCATATCATCTTTTACGACCTCCATCTATCCTATAGTTCAACAAATGGTTTTACTCATCACTCATTCTTTCATTCCTCATGGAACAATCCAGATTATATCACTGAGATCTCACGTCCAGAATAGCTCCCACGTATGTCGTCTCCTTCTCTCACCCCTGTGCCCCCGAAATCCCACCCATTCTCCTTCCAGGTCGACTCGGACGTCGCACTTTCCTTCCAGATCATGAAATCCATCTCCTCTGCCAGTTTTCTCGCCCTCTGCCCTATCGCCCATCATGCCAACACACCTCGCGGCCCACGTCGCCCACACCTCACCCTTCGCCTCCCCGCCGACACCGTCCTCCGTGTTGCCATTTTCCGTGCCTCCATGGCTCGCCGCCCGCACCTCGCCCTTCACCATCGCCATCGCGCTGCGCCCCCGACACCTCTCCCCCACTCACTCCACCCGTGGTCCCTCACTCTCCCACGTTCCATCTCTCTCCCAAAACCCTAATCCCCTCCCCTCATCTGACCCTCTCCGCCACCAACCCCTGTTGCGCAGATCATCATCGTGCAGTGCCAATCCACACCGGTGGTCGTTGCTCAAGTCATGCCTACCCCGTCACCTGGGGCCTCATCGATCGATGACACAAAGCAGCCAAGTCCTACCCAGAGACCAGACGCCAACCCGACCCTGCATCAATGCCTCAACAATCATCGACCCTGACGACCTGACCCTCTAGTGCTCGCGCGCCGCCGATCTCCGGTTGGACAGCATCATCAACTGCCATCTCCTCATTTCACGGTATAACCCAACATTTTTTTCATCCTTATTTATTTTCCTCCTCTCTTCTGATCTTGTGAGATTTTTTCTTCATCTCCATTGTTGGTATGTCTCTGCATTATTCTTTGAGTACAACAAGATTCAGGATTTTAAAGTAATTGGTTGTTCACATAGCCTTACATTCAGGATCCTGTGACATGTCCAATTATATATTTTGGGTACCATGTAGATCAATTATTAATTCTACGGGGCAGAAAATTACTAAGCTTCACATTGAAAGGCTATAAGTATTCTACTTCTTCCCTCTCATCAGGATTGTGTATGACAGATGCTTTGTGTCATGACTGGTCCTTAGCTGGATATAATTAATGCATGGAATGCTTGATTGGTTCATGAACTGGACTTCAATTGCAGTCAAGATCCATCCATGTGTTACAAGCACATGTTTCCTGAATACTTTTGCTATGCTCTGTACTGTTCTAAGCTCAATGACTTTTGCTAGGCTCTGAATAGTTTCACTGTATGCATATACACTATTGCTAGTAGAGGATCATCTGTATCTATTGTTTGCGGAAGAGATATGGCATAGAGTGTAGATTTTGATGCTATCACATTTCGTCTTCTGTTTGATTAATGAACCATTTCCCTGTGACCATTGCTGATTGTCCTATAAATAAATTTACTAACATATATCTGGCGATCCTCCGTTATCAGCTCAGTGCGAACAGCTGCTTCCCATCCGCATAACCTCTTTCGCTGCATTGAAGCTACGACCAATTTCTTCGCTTAATTTCCTTTAATGTGGGATGTCAAGTTTTTAGTGTTTTCTTCACCTCGACAAGCTGAGGCTTTTTTTTCAGTCCTTTTTCTTTCTCTCTGTTTCCTTGAATGTGTGGTGTCAAATATTCATGCCTGGGAGGTGCTCAATTACATGCCGCATAAATAATCTTCCATTCGGTTCATCAAACAATTTTGTCCTCAGTATGTGATTTTGTACTCTATCTGTGCACAACCCTAGGTAGTAATATAAACAATTTTGTCCTCAGTATGTGATTGTAGTTGCATGATCAGATATATTGTCAGTTTAAATTAGATTGTGAGGGGCATTGATGTTTTCTGTGCATGAATGAACTCAAAAGGCTACCATAAGAAATTCTGGGTCCTTCATATTATCAAAATAGTATTATACACCATGTAAGAAATTTATAGAATTTATACTTTCCACAGGATGGAGAATTTTAAAAAATAGAAACAACCTCCATAATAATTCCAGTTTTACTTATGCTTTTGATACAAACTTACAATGGCCATTTATGCCGCCTGAGAGCTGATGATGCTTCTGAATGGAATCAACGCTGGGTAATTTTGCTAGTCCATTGGGTCTCCGCCGGGCCCTGAAGATGACGTTGTTGCCGCTCCTCACGGCTCGCCCTCTTGCTCCACTCCGCACCGGCAACCTCGGCGGGCAACCTCTGCACCGCCACCTCCCCCGTCGTCTGGTCTCCACCGACGGTAAGAAACTGCAGAACCCCACGTTTGATTGCATTGAAGATCATTTTCGTTCAGAGCTGAAAATTAGGTGTTTAATTTTTTCATGGCACCCTTCTTGCAGAAGGAATTGCTCAAATTAGGTATGTCTCGATTCCCATTCTTGTACTCCTGTTCATATCTTCTGACTGAATTCAAAATATATTATCAGATTGATTACTTCAGGAAATTTTATGTTACAGAACCGATTGAATGAAGTTTGTATCCATATGGTGGAACCTGGGTTGTTCCAAGATAAACAACTGGGTTACTCGCTCAGAAAATTATCAACTGAAATTGTCACCACACCACCATACTTAACATGGAGAAGCAAAATATTTTAATGCTGGCTGAATTAACATGCTTCACATTAATCTCTCCTGATCATTGTGTTGTTGCAACCTATGCTGATAAATAATGCCCCTGCCCACCTTGATTCCTTTACTATATTTGGTTATTATTGCAAGGTTTACATCTTAAGGGGTCCAATCTGCATTGTGTCTTGTACATGTCATAAATTAGTAGGTTACAGTGTGGAGATTATGGGTACCATATACCCACACGGCTAGTTTATCCGACTGATTATATGGGATAGGTTATGAGCTGTGATTATGTAATTGGCTTGTGTAATAAGTATTACGTTACCTTGTGTAATAAGGAACGGCTTATAGTCCTGAGTCGGGAATATTGAGGAGTCCTATATAGTATATTGTTAGGTCTCCGACTTGTGAGCCTACCCATTAAACCTATATAAGGAGGGTAGGACGTTCCTTGAGGAGCATTGAAACAATAGCAATTAGCTAGGTTTTCTTCATATTCGTCCTGATCAAGAGATCAATAAACCACTCGGCGGAACTAAACCACCGAAACAGGAGTAGGGTATTACTTCTTTATAGAAGGCCTGAACCTGTCTAAATCTCTTTGTCTACTAACCCATCGTGTTGGGCGCTTGACTGCTACCCCCAGTTTCTTATTGCCGAAATTAGGTTTCGACAGTTGGCGCGCCAGGTAGGGGCAGCGTCAAGTTTTCTTCTTCATCTCGCCGACTAGCGCGATGGGATCTTCATCAGGCATCAACGACTTCGCCTTCCCTCCTGGGCAGGCGTTCCGCTTCGGCAGCCTCGACTTCATGACCGAAAATCTTGGCAAAATTTCTCTCCTCGACTCGGATGCGAACCAGTCGGGAGAGGGAAACCACTCGGCGCCGTTCAGGTTACCAAACGACGCTGACATCTACTCCAATCATCTTATCTTCCAAGTTGGAGTCAATCTACCCGGGAGAATCTTCTTCTTCATCATCATGCAGTGGTTCGAGTTGCAGGGAGATCGCCGTCATCATTCAACCACTCGGATCGTGCTCATCTACAGAGATCGCCGACTACCTCAGCTCTTTCGACTTCGAGGACCTCTACGACATCTCCACGGAGGAGCTCAACGACTCCGACTTCGACAACAACTACGTCCCTAGTTCTTCAACATCCTCATGGCCGAAGTAGAAGAGACCGACTCAGCCGTGGCCCGCAGGGTGGCAGAAGAGGAACGAGCCAAGTTCGAAGAGGAGCGCAAGCGTAGAGAAGAAGAACGCAAGCGTATAGAGGACGAAAACAAGCGCAAGGAGGAGGAGCTCAAGCGAAAAGAGGACGCCGACAAGAGAAAATGAGATCTGAGGGCCGCCGGGCATTCCGCTCGCGAGGCCATACTCCAGACCCGAGTCGACAACACCAACATCTTCCTCACGCCTCAACAAAACGCCGTTGCCGCTCTCACCCTCATCGACACGGTCATCGACGTAGCGCCTCCTGACGTAACACCAATTCTAGACAAAGTCAAGACTATCGTCGCGGCCACGGCTACCGGCGCTCCCGCTGGCTCTGCCCGGAGAGCTACCGAGTCCATCGCCGAGACACCCGAGGGCAGCCGTCTACCACCGATGCGATCCAAAGACTACCGGAGACCTGAGCTCAGCAAGACACCCGCAGAGTCCAAAGCCCCTCGTCATTACGCAATGTGGAAGCATCTGGATCAATTGGCTGACTCTCATGAGAGAGGTCACGGCCAGCCACCTGTCCATGATTGGATCCGTTATGGAAATAACTCCAACTACCAGAGCGGTTCTCGAAGACCCACGCCGAGTGACTTGAGGGAGGTGCTTGACCGGCGTCATCGCGAGCGCAACAAAGCCCACCATGAAGACTGTCGAAACCTAATTTCGGCAATAAGAAATTGGGGGTAGCAATCAAGTGTCTAATACAATGGGTTAGTAGACAAGAAGATTTAGACAGGTTCAGGCCTTCCCTAAAGAAGTAATACCCTACTCCTATTTCGGTGGTTTAGTTCCACCGAGTGGTTTATTGATCTCTTGATCGGGATGTATGAAGAAAAACCTAGCCTATTGCTATATCTCAATCTATCCCTCATGGGACGTCCTACCCTCCTTATATAGGTTTAGAGGGTAGGCTCACAAGTCGGAGACCTAACAGCATACTATATTAGACTCCATAGTATTCCCAACTCAGGACTATAGGCCGTTCCTTATTACACAAGGTAATGTAATACTTAAGTCCTAAGCCGAGTATATAATCACAACACATAACCTATCCCCTATAGTCAGTCGGATAAGCTAGCCGTGTAGGTATATGGTACCCATAATCTCTACAGTAGCCCCTAAGACCTTCACAGTCGACAAGATAACATAGCCTCAAACAAAATAACACATAGCCGAATACTTCCATAGCCGAGTGCCTCCATTGTCGAGTGCTTCCATCATCTCTGCCCAGGTCTCCCGAGTGCTTAATCACCCAATAACAAGGCTGTGAAGGGCTGAAAAATGCTTCAAAAAATAATCAAAAATATAGACTTGGGTGCATCGACTAGATGCACCTAATTAGGTGTAGCCCCCGACTATGTGTTTAGTTAGACAAACTAAATATATAATCAAGAATTATAATAATCATACTCATCCGAGTGAAATAAATAAATGCTTTAGCCAAAGCCAAAATAATCATAAAAAGTCATATAACACATAACCCTATAATCAAGGCATAGTGTATAATGACCCCGAGTAATGGCAAGCTCATGCTATCAGTCATGCTGCCCGAGTCTTCTCAAAGCAGTCAACTCTACCATCCTCAATGATAGATTATAAAAAATCCGAGTCAATTAGACTTATGACAATACGACCAAGAAATAATCAGCCTAAGCCATTATTCTGGTCTTAATCAAAAAATTCACCAAAGTGATAAAATAGCATTGACATAATATAAAGTCAATTACCTTTTATAAACCAAACAGCTTTAGCAACTTATAAAAAAGTTACTAAAATAGCCATAAAAAACTTTACTGTTTGTCACCTTCTAAATTGCATCACATCAACTCCTAAAAAGTTATATGACTGCTATATGGAAGGATTTTAATGGTATTGGACAAATTACGCGCGCATATTGCCAAGGCAAATTTGCTTAAGTCCCTAAAAGACACGTGCAAAACCTCACCAATGTCACGGGCTGTAAGCTTCTCATGGGCCTCGGCCCAAAAAGAGAAAACCTACCGATACCCTAAAACCAGTGAAGCGCCGTCGTCTTCCCCGCCGCTTCATCTTCCAAAATTTCCCCTCTCGCGCTCCTGTTCACCAACGCTTCCGAAGAAACCTAGAGCACAAGTTCATCCAAATCCATCCATCCAAAATCTCCGGATTCCACCAAAATCCACCGCGTGCATCCTGCTCTCATCATCTCCTCCAAAAAATCTCCACTCCCATCACCAAATCCACCTCCTCGCAACCTTCATCCATGGCGGAAGAGAGAGAAATCCCCTTCGACCAATGGGCAACCTCTGACGTTAAGGAATCAACTCTCAAGGAAATGGTGAAGGACGGAGTTCTCCCGGCTAAGGAAATCATCGGCTGGCGCCCGGCATGTGGGGAAGAGTTCCCAACTCCAAACACCGGTGAGATTGTTGTTTTCATTCATTTCTTTTACTGCGGATTTGGTCTTCCCACTTCCGATTTCTTCCATGGTATCTTGGACTACTACGATCTCCAAGTCTATCATTTGAATCCAAACTCCATTCTACACATTGCCATCTTTATTCATGTCTGTGAAGCCTTCCTCGGGATTTATCCTCATTTCAACTTGTTTCGCCGAATGTTTTCATTGAAAGCCCACCCAAACAAGGACAACCCTTGCGTTGTCGGTGGTGCTGGATTTCAACTCCATGGAACTCTCCATAGAGATTACTTTCCTCTCCCTCTGAAATCCTCCAACAAAGGCTAGCATGCGAATTGGTTCTATATTTCAAACCCAGCCCCCAGCCTACCCAACTTCATCGGCCTTCCACCGATTCAGCGGGCAAACTGGAACACTTTGCCCGAGGGCCAAGACTGGCTTGAAGCAAATAACCTTCTAGCCAAAATTCTCGAGATGAAGAATAAGGGTCTTCAAGGGGAGCAAATCACTCGGCACTTCATCAAATCCCGACTGGCGCCTATCAAAGAAAGATCCAAGCCAGCTTTCGAGTATGAAGGTCAGAGTGACCCCAATCGGGAAGACAAAGCTTCCTTGGATTTCCAAGTCTTGTGCGCCCGGATGTACAAGATCTTCTCATCCGGAATTACCATAGAATACAGCCACAAACTACCGGTTCCCCCTTTCAGCCTCCTTCGGCCACCTCCTGCGGTAAGCTAACTTTCCGATTCAATCCATCTTTGAATTCACCCATACTCTTTGTCATTTCTTAAAGAATATCGTTTGCAGGCAAATGCTTTGATTGTCTCTCGGCCGTTCAAAGTGTATCATGAAGACGCACCAGCTCAGCCAATGGTCAAAAAACCGACTGGGGGCCCAAAGATCAAACCCCAGGTGAAAAGTAAAAGAGCTGCAGTTGCCATCGAAGAACCTAGCAAACGTGCTAGCAAGCAGAGAAAATTAGTTGTAGATGACTCGGATGACGACGTTGACGAGGTCAAGACACCTGCAGCAAATATTAGTTATCCCAGGCCATCTACAAGATCTGCTCCGAAAATCAGGAAGTCCAACAGGTATTCTCCAAACAACTAAATCCATCTAATTGTTGAAAATCTCCTTGATTTAATCATGTTCATCTTCTTCTGCAGAAAACCTCAAGATATAGATCCCACCGAGCGGGCAGAAAAAACTGAAGAACAAGAATCCCAGAACCCTCTCCCGGGTGGAGATATTCCCGCGCAGGAGCCCCCGACTGCCAATCAGGACATCCCGACTGGAGACCAGCCAGACTCGGCTAATCAAGCAGCGGCCTAGGAACCCCTGACTGAAAACCAGCCGGAGAAAGAAGATCAATCCCTGGCCAACCAAGAGACTTCAGTCGAAGAACTAGCTCCAAGGATTGAAGAAACCAACAAGGATTAGTTTCCTGGAGATACTACTGCTGAAAGAAATCAGCCTACGGCAACATCAGGTAAACTTCAATGTCTTGCCAAATTATTCTCTCAAGTATACTTTCTATCTTCTGTTTTCATTCACTGTCCTTAGATCCAACAGCCGAAGAGGAAGTCACCCGACCGAAATCCACAGAGGACTCAGTGCCTCCAATCAAGATCGAGTGGCAAGATGCCGAGGGCAAGAAACAAGGCATCGTGCTAAATAAGCAAAAAGAACTTGAAGAACGAGATGCACTTGTTGCCAACCTCAAGGAAACTACTCGGCTGATGAACGTATGAGCAAGCTCATTTACACTTTGATTGTATGAATTCTTGTGCTCAACTAACTCAATCTTCATGATGCAGAGAACATATCGCCAATCCCTGGCCAAATCAGAAACCTTGGAGAAGTTGGTACCTCATATCAACTCCTTGGAGAACATCCAACAAAATCTCAAGAAAACCAAAGAAGAAGCCGCAGCCAGGGAAGTTGTTCTTCAGGCGGAAATCATCAAGCTTCAAGACACGAACCAGGAACTCCGCAATTCAATCGGGAGTAAGTAAAAACCCAACTCATCTATCTTTGTTTTATCCATTCGGCTCTAATAGCTCCATGTCTTTTTTGTTGTAGCAAGTGTATCTGAGATCGAGTCCCAGAGGGCTCAGCTGAAGAAAGCCGAAACTGACAACGCCAAGCTCGAATCCGACAAAAACAAGGCTCTTGAAGAAATTCAAGGTAACTCCCGAAACTTACTCTCCTCGATCTTAGCTGATCCTGGCGTCTCGTATAATCTGAGTTATATCAATACCTGTAGCTAATAAGATTAAATCCCATGCTCAATTTGAAGTCTTCGCCGAGAGAGTCCGAAGAGCTGAAAAGGTCAGAGACGACATCGCCAATGCTGCTGCGCCAATACTGTTGGCCATCTATGAAAGTGGTGTTGGAACAAGCGCCATGGATGCAGTCGAAGTCTTCGACAAGCTCAGGATGGCTCCAAAGAAATATATGGATAATATCACCGATGCTGCTGTTATGAGTGCAAGCCAGACTTTAGCAATGACCAAGTCCCAGTATCCCCGAGTGGATATAAACTCTATTGCTGATGGTTTTGCAGACGGCACTTCGGATGAACAAGCCTTGGAGTTGATCAACGAATCACAAGAGTCGGCGAAGAGGATTGGGGCCGATGTAGCCGAAAGTTTCCAAACGTAGTTTTGTCGATGTTGACTTGTCTTGTAAATACTCTTGTAACTTGACTTGTACATACTCAATCTATTTATGTTTTGTGTCCTAACCTGAGTCTTCGCATTTAACTTCTTAAAAACTTCGCCCGACTGTCGTCAAGCCTAAACTCGACGAAGTCGTTAAAAATTTTCAGTCCTTATCTGCTTAACTCAAACCAGAACACTTAAACAATGATAAATTAAATATGAACAAGTTATTCTTGATAGAAACACCATACTTTATTGATATAGATGTGTAGCCCCCGACTGACAACTCAAGAAGGCAACTTACTTGAAGTCGGCAGTTGAGAAGAACATGATACAATAAGCTTATGTGTAATATCGACGAAGGTGTTCAATGTTCCACGAATTCTCCACCATAGTTCCATCTTCACGCTTCAAACGATACGCTCCTGGCCGAGTGACTTCGGCAATTATATAGGGTCCTTCCCATAATGGAGATAACTTATGTCGATCCTTCGTCGTCTGAATCTTCCGTAGAACCATATCACCAACGATAAAAGCTCGTGACCGAACATTACGATTATGATAACGTCGAAGTCCTTGAAGGTACCGAGCCGACTGAATCAACGCCGCCTCGCAAGCTTCTTCCAGTCGGGTCAAATCATCAACTCGGTCTTGATCATAACGCTCGTCGTTGAAACTGCGAACTCGTAGGGACTCAAACTCCATCTCACTCAGCAACATGGCTTCGGCTCCATAGACTAAATAAAAAGGAGATTGGCCAGTAGCCCGACTGGGTGTAGTCCGTAATGACCATAGTACCGAAGGTAACTCTTGAACCCATTTTCCAGCATAGGGGCTTAGCCTATCAAACACTCGGGCCTTGATGCCTTGGAGTACCATGCTGTTGGCGCGTTCGACTTGTCCATTGCTTCTAGGGTGTGCCACCGACACATAGCAAATCTTGATTCCGAAATCTTCGCAGAACTCTTTGAAAACGCCTCCGGTGAACTGAGTCCCATTGTCAGTTATAATCCTGTTGGGGACAGCAAACTGATGCATAATGTTTAAGATGAAGTCTCGTGCTTTGTCGGCTGTTATTATAGCAACTGGTTTAGCCTCAATCCACTTGGAAAACTTGTCAATTGCGACGAATAAATGTGTAAATCCTCCTGGAGCCTTTTTGAAAGGACCAACCATATCCAAGCCCCATACCGCGAACGGCCATGACAACGGGATTGTTTGTAACTCTTGGGCCGGGACATGAATTTGACGAGCGAAGAACTGACAACCTTCACACGTGCAAACCACCTTGTCTGCGTCGGAAACTGCCGTGAGCCAAAAAAAACCTTGCCTATAAGCCTTCCCGACTAGAGTGCGTGCTGCAACATGACTGCCGCAGATTCCCGAGTGAATATCCTGCAACAGTTGTCGTCCCTCCTCTGGCGTCAGACACCTTAGTAGAACTCCAGACGGGCTTCTCTTGTATAATTCTGAATCAACCATGACATAGCTTTGACTACGACGTCGAATTCGTTCAGCTTCATCTCGATCTTCGGGTAATTCCTGCCGAGTCAGAAAATTGATAAACGGTGTTCTCCAGTCGGCGTCGAACGTAGCGACCTGATCTGTAGCTTCTTCATTAGCGGTTGGCTTCTTAACAGTCAGCTCGTAAAGGTGCTCAACAAAAACATCAGTCGGAGCTGCTTCCCGCCTGGAACCGAAGTTAGCCAACTCATCGGCAGCTTCGTTGTTATGCCTCAGAACATGAGATAAATCCAAACCGTCAAACTTGTCTTTCAGCTTACACACTTCTTGACGATAGGCTGTCATATTGTCGTCTAGGCAAGACCAATCCTTCATTACTTGATTTACCACCAATTGGGAGTCTCCTCGTACAATCATCCGACGTATGCCGAGAGAGATAGCGAGTCATAGTCCATGAAGCAAAGCTTTGTATTCAGCCACATTATGTGAAGCAGAAAAATGTATATGAAGAACATACCGTAGCCTCTTCCCATTCGGGGAAATCAAGACAACTCCTGCTCCTAAACCAGTGACTCGTTTGGACCCATCAAAATGCATGGTCCAGTATTGCAGCTCCTCCCTGGGTACATCTTCTTGACGCTCGGTCCACTTGGCCACAAAGTCAGCCAAGATTTGAAATTTTATAGATGTTCTGGCTTTAAAAGTAATATCCAGTGGCATCAACTCCAAGGCCCACTTTGCGATGCGCCCAGTAACCTCCCGAATATGGATGACATCGCCGAGTGGAAAAGACATGACCATGGTAACCGAGTGACTTTGAAAATAATGGCTAATTTCCTAATGGTAATTAAGACTCCATACAGTAATTTTTGTACCTGGGGGTAACGTGTCTTGGATCCGGCCGGTACCTCGCTAACGAAGTAAATCGGCCTCTGGACTTTTTGAGCTCGTCCTACCTCCTCATGTTCAACAACCAAAACCATGCTGACCACCTGAAAAGTTGCGGAAACGTAGAGTAGCAAGGGTTCTTGAGGGTAAGGTGATGCTAACACGGGTGGTGTTGTAAGGAAGTCCTTGAAGTCTTCAAAACCTTTCTGGGCCTCCGGAGTCCATTGAAACCCGTCCGTCTTCTTGAGCAACTTGAAGAAGGGCATGCCTCGTTCTCCAAGCTTGAAAACAAAACGGCTTAGCGCTGCCATGCAACCAGTGAGGTTCTGGACGTCCTTTTGAGTACTCGGGGGCTTCATGTTCCGGATAGCATTGATTTTTTCTGGATTGGCTTCGATGCCCCGGTGAGATACCATAAAGCCGAGTAGCTTGCCTGACGGCACGCCGAAAGTACACTTCTCCGGGTTCAACTTCATCCTGAAGGCTCGAATATTTGCGAAGGTTTCCTCCAAGTCGGCGATAAGGTCCTGTTTCTACTTGGTCTTGATAACAACGTCGTCGACATAAGCTTCCACGTTCCTCCCGAGTTGGGTCTGAAGGCATCTTTGAATCATGCGCTGATAAGTGGCTCCCGCGTTCTTGAGGCCAAAAGGCATTGTAATGTAACAATAAGCTCCGAACGGGGTAATGAATGATGTCTTCAGGCAGTCAAACTCCTTCAGGCTGATTTGGTGGTATCCCAAATAACTATCCAAGAAGCTCAGAAGCTCGCAGCTGGCTGTTGAGTCGACGACTTGATCAATACGGGGCAGACCGAAAGGATCCTTGGGGCAAGACTTGTTGAGGTCGGTGTAGTCTACACACATGCGCCACTGCCCTGTCTTCTTACGAACCAGGACCGGATTGGCTAACTAGTCGGGGTGGTAGACTTCTTTGATGAATCCAGCTGCCAAGAGCTTGGCAAGTTCCTCTTTGATAGCATCCCTTTGATCTTGGGCAAAACGGCGGAGTCGTTGTTTGATAGGTTTCGCATCCTCTTTAACATTTAATGAGTGCTCAATCACCTCTCTAGAAATACCAGGCATATCAGATGGTTTCCAAGCAAATATATCTTTATTAGATTGAAGAAAGGTGATGAGCGCGCTTTTTTATTTGGGATCTAACTCAGCGCCTATTATAGCGGTTTTTGAAGGATCAGAGGAATCAAGGGGAATCGTTTTTGTCTTGGCGTCGCCTTCTCCCGACTTGGTTATCTTCTTTGCTAGGATCTCGGCCTCTTCTGATGTTAACGCAGCCAGTCGGACTTTGCGTTGGCCAAGCAATCTCTCACGAGTTTGGGCCATGTCGCAGCTTTCTTTGTCGCAGGTGAAGGCTTGCTTGACATCGCTGCGCAAGAAGATAACTCCATTGGGACCGGGTATCTTCATCATGAGGTAGGTATAGTGCGGAACCGCCAAAAACTTGGCAAGCGCAGGCCTTCCAATGGTCGCGTGATAAGCTGCCTCAAAATCAGCAACTTCAAAACTGATGTTCTCTGTCCGAAAGTTGTCCCGAGTGCCGAAGGTAACCGGAAGGGTAATTTGCCCGAGTGGCGTAGATGATAACCCTGGGATGACTCCATGAAAGGGCGCTGAACTCGGCTTCAATTATGATCTCGGAATTTGCATCTCGTCCAAAGTCTTGGCGAAAAGGATGTTGAGGGCGCTGCCTCCGTCGATGAGTACACGCTTGAACTTGACGTTGCGAACCACCGGGTCTAGTACCAAGGGATACCGCCCCGGGTGAACCATTCGGTCAGGGTGATCCGAGCGGTTGAACGTGATAGCCACCTCCGACCATCGCAAGTAACGTGGGACTTCGGGCTGTACCGTGTTGATTTCCCTATCAGTCAGCTTCTGCTTCCTCTTCGACTCGTAAGCTAGCGGTCCTCCATAAATGTGGTTTAACTCGGTCCTGTGATCTTGAAAAGGCTTTGAGCCACCAGCTTGGTCTTCTTTGTTCGTCCCCGAGGTGTCGACGCTGTCTGCTGACTTCTGGCGAAGGTGAGTCGCATATTGTTCGGCGAACTATTTGTATATGAAGCAGTCTTTAGCCGCTTATGATTAGGTTGATGTGTGCATTGGGTGTTCATGATCCTGTCGTAGGCGGTGACTCGGGGACGTTGTTGCTGGTAGTTGGATGCCGCGGCGACCAGATCCTCGGGCTTACGCTTACGATCTTTCTGGCCATTGTTGCCGTTGTCCTTCTTGGGGCGCCAATTACTCCAGGATTGCTTGTCATGCCTCTCCTGCCGAGAAGCTTTGACTGCATCATCTGATTTAGCATAAGAGTTAGCTGTCTCGAACATCTGCTTGACCGTCTTTGGAGGCTTACGCCCGAATTTGCCGATCAGCAACTCGTTGCGGACTCCCTTTTGGAGCGCGGCTATGATGACGTCGTCAGTGATATCGGGAATCTTGTTTCGCTTTTCCGAGAAGCGCCGGATGTAGTTCTTCAATGACTCGTCGGGCTTCTGGATAATGTTGTAGAGATCGAAGTGGGTTCCGGGCCTCTCAAAGGTGCCCTGGAAGAGGCGATGAAGTGGTCCCGAAGATTGCTCCATGAATCAATCGAACCTCTTGGTAAGCTTGTGAGCCAGTTCCTGGCTAAGTCGGCGAGAGCGATGGGCAGGTAGTTTGCCATAGCCTTGCGGTCTCCTCCTGCAGCGCGGATGGCGAGGGTGTAAACGGTTAACCATGACTCTGGGTCAGTTTTGCTGTCATACTTTTCGATCCCTGTGGGCTTAAATCCACTCGGCCAATCCACTCGACGCAGGTTCCGAGTAAACGCGGGTACTCCATCATTGTAATTGTCGGGTGAACTGCTCCGGTCTTCATTGTAGCCTTTGTTGCGCTGGCGATGATGTCGGTCAAGTACTTCCCTCAAGTCGCTCGACGCGGGTCTTCGTGAACCGCTCGGGTAGTTGGAATTACTTCCATAACGGATCCGATCATGGACTGGTGGCCAGCCGTGAACTCTCTCGTGAGAGTCGGCCGATTGGTCTTGACGTCTCCAAGTTGCATGATGACGAGGGGCGTTGGACCTGACGGGTGTCTTGCTGAGCTCGGGCCTCTGATAATCTTTAGATCGCATCGGGGGTAGCCGGCTGCCCTCGGGTGTCTCGGCAATGGACTCGGTTATTCTTCGGGCAGAGCCTGTGGGAACACCAGTGGCCGCTGCCGCGACGATGGTCTTGACTTTATCCAGAATTTGGGTTACGTCGGCGGGTGCTCGATCGATGACCGTGTCGATAAGGGTGAGAGCAGCAACTGCGTTTTGCTGAGGCGTGAGGAAGATGTTGGTGTTGTCAACTCGGGTCTGAAGTATGGCCTCGCGAGTTGAGTGCCCAGCGGCCTTCAGATATCGTCTCCTCTTGTCAGCGTCTTCTTTTCGCTTGAGCTCCTCCTCCTTGCACTTGTTCTCGTCCTTCACGCGCTTGTGTTCTTCGTCTCTACGTTTGCGCTCCTCTTCATACTTGGCTCGTTCCTCTTCTGCCACCCTGCAGGCCACGGCTGAGTCGGTCTCTTCTACCTCGGCCATGAGGATGTTGAAGAATTGTGGGACGTAGTCGTTGTCGAAGTCGGAGTCGTTGAGCTCCTCTGTGGAGATGTCGTAGAGGTCGTCGAAGTCGGAGTCGTTCAGCTCCTCCGTGGAGATGTCATGGAGGTCGTCGAAGTCGGAGGAGCTGAGGTAATCGGCGATCTCAGTGGATGAACACGATCCGAGTGGTTGAAGGATGATGGCAATCTCCCTGCTACTCGAACCACTACAAGATGATGGTGAAGAATTTCCCGTGCAGATTGATTTCAACATAGAAGATAAGAGAGTAGAATAGATCTCGGCGTCGTTTGGTAACCCGAACGGCGCCGAGTGGTTTCCTTCCCCCGACTGGTTCGCATCCGAGTCGAGGAGAGAAATCTTGTCGTAATTGTCGGTGATGAAGTCGAGGCTGCTGAAGCGAAACGCCTGCCCGGGAGGGAAGGCGAAGTCGTCGACGCCTGTTGAAGATCCCATCGCACTAGTCGGCGAGATGAAGAAGAAAACTTGAGGCTTGCCCCTACCTGGCGCGCCAACTGTCGAAACCTAATTTCGGCAATAAGAAACTAGGGGTAGCAATCAAGTGCCTAATACGATGGGTTAGTAGACAAGAAGATTTAGACAGGTTTAGGCCTTCCCTAAAGAAGTAATACCCTACTCCTGTTTCGGTGGTTTAGTTCCACCGAGTGGTTTATTGATCTCTTGATCGGGATGTATGAAGAAAAACCTAGCCTATTGCTATATCTCAATCTATCCCTCATGGGACGTCCTACCCTCCTTATATAGGTTTAGAGTGTAGGCTCACAAGTCGGAGACCTAACAACATACTATATTAGACTCCATAGTATTCCCGACTCAGGACTATAAGCCGTTCCTTATTACACAAGGTAACGTAATACTTAAGTTCTAAGACGAGTACATAATCACAACACATAACCTATCCCCTATAGTCAGTCGGATAAGCTAACCGTGTAGATATATGGTACCCATAATCTCCACAAAGACCGAAGGAGTTCACCCGACAACTACGACAATGGAGTACCCGCATTCACTCGGAACCTGCGTCGAGTGGATTGGCCGAGTGGATTCAAGCCCACAGGGATTGATTAGTATGACAACAAAACTGACCCCGAGTCATGGTTAACCGTCTACACCCTCGCCATCCGCGCAGCAGGAGGAGATAGCAAGGACATGGCAAACTACTTACTCGTCGCTCTCGCCAACTCAGCCAAGAACTGGCTCACAAGCTTACCAAGAGGTTCGATTGATTCATGGAGTGAGCTTCGGGACCACTTCATCGCCAATTTCCAGGGCACTTTTGAAAGGCCCAGGACCCACTTCGATCTCTACAACGTGATCTAGAAGCCCGACGAGTCATTGAAGGACTACATCCGGCGTTTCTCGGAGAAGCGGAACAAGATTCCCGACATCACCGACGATGTCATCATAGCCGCGTTCCGGAAGGGTGTCCGCAACGAGTTGCTGATCGACAAATTCGGGCGTAAGCCTCCAAAGACAGTCAAAAAGATGTTCGAGACAGCTAACTCCTATGCCAAATCAGATGACGCAGTCAAGGCCTCATGGCAGGAGAGGCACGACAAGCAATCCGGAAGTAATTGGCACCCCAAGAAGGACAACGGCAACGACAGTGGCAACGGCAACAATGGCCAAAAAGATTGCAAGCGTAAGCCCGAGGATCTGGTCGCCGCAGCGTCTAACTACCAGCAACAACGTCCCCGAGTCACCGCCTATGACAGGATCATGAACGCCAAATGCACTCACCACCCTAATCACAAGCACGCGGCCAAAGATTGTTTCATCTACAAGTAGTTCGACGAACAATATGCAACTCAACTTCACCAGAAGCCAACAGATGGAGCCGGCACCTCTGGAACCAAGAAGGACGACCCAGCCGGTGGCTCAGAACCCTTCCAAGATCACAGGACCGAGTTAAACCACATTTATGGAGGGCCGCTAGCGTACGAGTCAAAGAGGAAGCAGAAGCTAACCGACAGGGAAATCAACGCAATACAGCCTGAAGTCCTACGTTACTTGCGATGGTCGGAGGTGGCTATCACGTTCAACCGCTCAGATCACCCTGACCGAGTGGTTCACCCGAGGCGGTATCCCCTGGTACTAGACCCGGTGGTTCGCAATGTCAAGCTCAAGCGTGTACTCATCGATAGAGGCAGCGCCCTCAACATCCTCTTCGCCAAGACTTTGGACGAGATGCAAATCCCGAGATCATAATTGAATCCGAGTTCAGCCCCTTTTCACGGAGTCATCCTAGGGCTGTCATCCATGCCACTTGGGCAAATCACCCTTCCGGTCACCTTCGGCACTCGGGAAAACTTCCGGACAGAGAACATCAGCTTTGAAGTTGCCGACTTCGAGGCAGCTTATCACGCGATCATTGGAAGACCTACGCTTGCCAAGTTTATGGCGGTCCCGCACTAGACCTACCTCATGATGTAGATTCCCGGTCACAATGGAGTCATCTCCTTGCGCAGCGACGTCAAGCAAGCCTTCACCTGCGACAAGGAAAGCTGCGACATGGCCCAAACCCGTGAGAGATTGCTTGGCCAACAGGAGGTCCGACTGGCTGCGTCAACATCAGGTGAAGGCAAAATCCCAGCAAAGAAGATAGCCAAGTCGGGAGAAGGCGACGCTAGGACCAAGAAGATTCCCCTTGATCCCTCTGATCCCTCCAAAACTGCTGTAATAGGTGCCGAGTTAGATCCCAAATAGGAAAGCGCGCTCATCACCTTTCTTCAAAATAATAAAGATATATTTGCTTGGAAACCGTCAGATATGCCTGGTATTCCTAGAGAGGTGATTGAGCACTCATTAAATGTTAAAGAAGATGCGAGACCTATAAAACAACGACTCCACCGTTTTGCCCAAGATCGAAGGGATGCTATCAAGGAGGAACTCGCCAAGCTCTTGGCGGCTGGATTCATCAAAGAAGTCTACCATCCCGACTGGTTAGCCAACCCGGTCCTGGTTCGTAAGAAGACAGGGCAATGGCGCATGTGTGTAGACTACACCGACCTCGACAAGTCTTGCCCCAAGGATCCTTTTGGTTTGCCTCGTATTGATCAAGTCATCGACTCAACAGCCGGCTGCGAGCTTCTGAGCTTCTTGGATTGTTACTCGGGATATCATCAAATCAGCTTGAAGGAGTCCGACTGCCTAAAGATATCATTCATTACCCCATTCGGAGCTTATTGTTATATCACAATACCTTTTGGCCTCAAGAACGCCGATGCTACTTATCAGCGCATGATTCAGAGATGCCTTCAGACCCAACTCGGGAGGAACGTGGAAGCTTACGTCGACGATGTTGTCATCAAGACCAAGCAGAAACAGGATTTGATCGCCAACTTAGAGGAAACCTTCGCAAATATTCGAGCCTTCAGGATGAAGTTGAACCCGGAGAAATGTACTTTCGGCATGCCATCAAGCAAGTTACTTGGCTTTATGGTATCTCACCGAGGTATTGAAGCTAATCCAGAAAAAATCAATGCTATCCGGAACATGAAGCCCCCGACTACACAGAAGGACGTCTAGAAGCTTACTGGTTGCATGGCAGCGTTAAGCCGCTTTGTTTCTAGACTCGGAGAACGAGGCATGCCCTTTTTCAAGTTGCTCAAGAAGACGGACGGATTTCAATGGACTCCGGAGGCCCAGAAAGCTTTTGAAGACTTCAAGGACTTCCTCACAACGCCACTCGTGTTGGAGTCACCTTACCCTCAAGAACCCTTGTTGCTCTATGTCTCCGCAACCTTTCAGGTGGTCAGCACGGTTTTGGTCATCGAACGCGAGGAGGAAGGACGATCTCAAAAAGTTCAGAGGCCGATATACTTCGTTAGCGAGGTGCTGGCCAGATCCAAGACACGTTACCCCGAGGTACAAAAATTGCTATATGGAGTCTTAATTACCGTCAGGAAATTAGCCCATTATTTTCAAAGTCACTCGGTTACCGTGGTCACGTCTTTTCCACTCAGCGATATCATCCATAATCGGGAGGTTACTGGGCGCATCGCGAAGTGGGCCTTGGAGTTGATGCCACTGGATATTACCTTCAAAGCAGAACGTCTATAAAGTCTCAAATCTTGGCTGACTTTGTGGCCGAGTGGACCGAGCGTCAAGAAGATGTACCTAGGGAGGAGCTGCAATACTGGACCATGCGTTTCGATGGGTCTACACGAGTCACTGGTTTAGGAGCAGGAGTTGTCTTGATTTCCCCGACTGGGGAGAGGCTACGGTTTGTTCTTCATATACATTTTTCTAGTTCACATAATGTGGCTGAATACGAAGCTTTACTTCATGGACTACGACTCGCTGTCTCTCTCGGCATACGCCGGATGATTGTACGAGGAGATTCCCAGTTGGTGGTAAATCAAGTAATGAAGGATTGGTCTTGCCTAAATGACAATATGGCGGCCTATCGTCAAGAGGTGCGCAAGCTAGAAGACAAGTTTGATGGTTTGGAGTTATCTCATGTTTTGAGGCATAACAACGAGGTGGCAGATCAATTGGCTCAGTTCGGTTCCAGGCAAGAAGCAGCCCCGAGTGACGTATTTGTTGAGCACCTCTATGAGCCAACCGTTACCAAGAAGTCAGTTGCTAATGAAGAAGTCACGGATCAGGTCGCTACGCTTGCTACCGACTGGAGAACGCCGTTCATCAATTTTCTAACTCGGCAAGAGTTGCCCGAAGATCGAGATGAAGCAGAACGAGTCCAACGTCGTAGTCAAAGTTATGTCATGGTTGATTTGGAATTGTACAAGAGAAGCCCGTTTGGAGTTCTACTAAGGTGTGTTACGCCTGAGAAGGGACGACAACTGTTGCAGGATATTCACTCGGGAATCTACGGCAGTCATGCCGCAACACGTACTCTAGTCGTCAAGGCTTACAGGCAAGGTTTTTTCTGGCTCACGGCAGTTTCCGACGCAGACAAGGTGATCCGCACGTGTGAAGGTTGTTAGTTTTTCGCTCAGCAAATTCATGTCCCGGCCCAAGAGTTACAAACAATCCCGTTGTCATGGCCGTTTGCGGTATGGGGCCTGGACATGGTTGGTCCTTTCAAAAAGCTCCAGGAGGATTTACACATTTGTTCGTCGGAATTGACAAGTTCTCCAAGTGGATTGAGGCTAAGCCGGTTGCTACAATAACCGCGGACAAAGCACGAGACTTTATCTTAAATATTATGCACCGGTTTGGTGTTCCTAAGAAGATCATAACTGACAACGGGACGCAGTTCACTGGAGGTGTTTTCAAAGAATTCTGCGAAGATTTCGGAATCAAGATTTGCTATGCGTCGGTGGCACATCCTAAGAGCAACGGACAAGTCGAACGCGCCAATGGCATGGTTCTTCAAGGTATCAAGACCCGAGTGTTTGATAGGCTAAGCCCCTATGTCGGGCTACTGGCCAATCTCCTTTCTTCTTAGTTTATGGGGCTGAAGCCATGCTGCCGAGTGAGCTGGAGTTCGAATCCCTTCGAGTTCGCGGTTTCAATGATGAGCGTTATGATCAAGACCGAGTTGATGATTTGACCCGACTGGAAGAAGCTCGCGAAGCTGCATTGGTTCAGTCGGCACGTTATCTTCAAGGACTTCGACGTTAACACAATCGTAATGTTCGGTTACGAGCTTTCATCGTTGGTGATATGGTTCTTCAAAAAATTCAGACGACAAAGGATAGACATAAGTTATCTCCATTATGGGAAGGACCCTATATAATTGCCGAAGTCACTCGGCTAGGAGCGTATCGTTTGAAGCGTGAGGACGAAACTATGGTGGAGAATTTGTGGAACATTGAACACCTTCGTCGATATTATACATAAATCTATTGTATGATGTTCTTCTCGACTGTCGACTTCAAATAAGTTGCCTTCTTGAGTTGTCAGTCGGGGGCTATATATAATTATATCAATAAAGTATGGTGTTTTTATCAAGAATAACTTGTTCATATTTATCATTGTTTAGTGTTCTGGTTTGAGTTAAGCAGATAAGGACTGAAAATTTTTAACGACTTAGTCGAGTTTAGGCTTGATGACAGTCGGGCGAAATTTTTAAGAAATTAAATGCGAAGACTCGAATTAGGGCATAAAACATAAATAGATTGAGTATTTACAAGTCAGGTTACAAGAGTTATCTACATCAACAAAATCATGCCTGAAAGTTTTCGGCTACATCGGCAGCAATCTTTTTGGCCGACTCTTGTGCTTCATTGATTAGCTCCAAGGCTTGTTCATCCGAAGTGCCATCTGCAAAGCCATTTCCGATAGAGTTTATGTCGACTCGAGGATAAAGTGACTTTGTCATCGCCAGGGCTTGGCTTGCACTCATGACGGCAGCATCAGTAATATTCTCCATATACTTTTTTGGAGCAGTCCTGAGCTTATCGAACACTTCTACAGCATCAATAGTGCTTGTTCCAAGGCCGTTTTCGTAGATTGCTGACAATATTGGAGTAGCGGCATTGGCAATATCGTCCCTGACTCTTTCGGCTCTTCGGACTTTCTCGGCAAAGACTCGAATTTTATTAGCTACAAGTTCGATATAACTCAGATTATAACCAAGATCAACTGAATCGAGGAGTATAAGTTTTAGGGGTTACCTTCAATTTCTTCCAGAGCTTTGTTTTTGTCAGACTCTAGCTTGGCATTATCAGTCTCTGCCTCGTTCAATTGAGCCTTGAGGGAGTTGATCTCAGATACATTTGGCGCAACATGAAGACTTGGAATTATTAGAGCTGAGTGGATTGAACAAGAATAGATGAGTCGATTTTTATTACCTCCGATTGAACCGCGAAGCTCTAGGTTCATGTCTCGAAGCTTTTTGATTTCTTCTCGAAGAATGACTTCCCTGGCTGCAGCTTCTTCCTTGGCTTCCTTGAGATCCTGCTAGATGTTTTCCAGGGAGTTGACATGAGGCACCAGTTTCTCTAAGGTTTCTGACTTGGCCAGGGAACGGCGATATATTCTCTGCATCATGAAGATTGAGTCAGTCAATTGTAAGAGATCATGCAGATAAGACATGGGAAATTCTGTTCATACATTCATTAGCCGAGTGGCTTCGTTGAGGTTGGCAACGAGCAAATCTCGCTCCTCAATCTCTTTTTGCTTATTCAATATGATGCCTTGTTTTTTACCCTCGACGTCTCGCCACTCGATCTTGATTGGAGGCACTGAGTCCTCTGTGGATTTTAGTCGAGTGACTTCTTCTTCGCCTGTTTGATTTAAGGATAACGAATAAAGACAGAGGACGGATAATATATTTGAGATAAAAGTTTGATGAGGATATTAAAGGTTACCTGGTGTTGCTGTAGGTTGATCTCTTTCAGCGGCAGCATCCCCAGAAGATTAATCTTGGCTGGCTTGTTCGATTCTTGGAGTTGGATCCTCAACTAGAGTTTCTTGATTGGTTGGGACTTGTTTTTCTCTTTCCGGCTGGTTTTCAGTCGGGAATTCCTGGGCAGCTGCTTGATTAGCCGAGTCCGGCTGGTTTCCAGTCGAGACATCTTGACTGACAGTCGGGGGCTCTTCTCTGGGGATAGTTTCATCTGGGAGAGGGTTCTGAGACCCTTGTTCTGCAGTTTTTTCTGTTTGCCCGATAGGATCTATATCTTGAGGTTTTCTGCAGAAGAAGATGAAAATGATCAAATCAAGAAGGTTTTCGGTAATCAAATGGATTCAGTTGTTTGGAGAATACCTATTGGATTTCCTAATCTTCAGAGCAGATCTTGTAGATGGTCTGGGAGAACTTATGTTGGCCTTAGGAGTTTGGACCTCCTCAACATCGTCGTCCGAGTCATCTACAACCAGCTTCCTCTGCTTACTAGCGCGCTTGCTAGGTTTTTCGACGGCAGCGGCAGCCCTTTTGCTCTTAACCTGGGGTTTGATCTTTCGGCCCCCAGTTGGTTTTCTAACAGTTGGCTGGGTTGGTGTGTCTTCATGATATACTTTGTAGGGCCGAGAAATGATTAGAGCATTTGCCTGCAAATAGTATTTTTTGAGAAATAATAAAGAGCATGGATAAACTGAAAGATGGATTAAATTGGGAAGTTTATTTACCGGAGGAGGCGGCCGAAGGAGGCTATAAGGGGAAACCGGTAGCTTGTTGCTGTAGTCTATGGCAATTCCGGAGGAAAAGACCTTATACATTCGGGCACACAAGACTTGGAAGTCCAGGGATGCTTTGTTTTCCCGATTGGGGTCACTCTGACCTTCATATTCAAAATGCTGGTTTGGATCTTTCTTTAATAGGCGGCAGTGGGGATTTGATGAAGTGTCGAGTGATTTGTTCCCCTTGAAGACCCTTATTCTTCATTTCAAGAATTTTAGCCAGAAGATTGTTCACTTCTATCCAATCTTGGTTTTCTAGCAGAGCATTCCAGTTGGCTCGTTGGACTGGTGGAAGACCGATGAAGTCGGGCAAGCTGGGGGCTAGGTTTGAGATGTAAAACCTGTTTGCGTGCCAGCCCTTATTGGATGATTTCAGAGGGAGAGAAAAGTAATCTCTGCGGAGAGTTCCGCGGAGTTGAAATCCGGCGCCACCAACAACGCAAGGGTTGTCCCTGGTTGGGTGGGCCTTGAGAGAGAACATGCGGCAAAAGAGATTGAAATGGGGATGAATCCCCAGGAAGGCTTCGCATACATTGATAAAGATAGCAATGTGCAGTATGGAGTTTGGGTTCAAATGATAAATTTGGTGATCGTAGTAATCCAGGATACCACGGAAGAATTCGGAGGTGGGAAGACCAAATCCGCAATAGAAGAAATGGGTGAAAACTACGATCTCACCAGTGTTTGGAGTTGGGAATTCTTCCCCATACGCCGGGTGCCAGCCGATGATCTCCTTGGCCGGGAGGACTCCGTCCTTCACCATTTCCTTCAGAGTGGATTCCTTCACATCCGAGGTTGCCCACTGGTCGAAGGGAATTTCTCTTTCTTCCGCCATGGATGAGGTTTGTGAGGAAGCAGATTTGGTGTTGGGAGTGGGGATTCTTGGAGGAGATGATAGGAGCGGGATGCGCGTGGTGGATTTTGGTGAAACTTGGAGTTTCTGGATGGATGGATTTGGATGAACTCGCGTTCTAGGTTTCTTCGGAAGCGTTAATGAACAAGAGCGCAAAAAGGAAAATTTTTGGAAGATGAAGCGGCGGGGAAGACGACGGTGCTTCAGAATTTTTAGGGTATCGGTAGGTTTTCTCGTTTTTGGGCCGAGGCCCATGAGGAACTTACAGCCCGAGATTTTGGTGTGGCTCTGCACGTGTCTTTTAGGGACTTAAGCAAATTTGTCTTGGCAATATGCACGTGTTTGTTGTCCAATACCTTTAAAATCCTTTCATACAGCAGCTATACAACTTTTTAGGAGTTGGTACGGTGCAATTTGGAAGGTGATAAACAGTAAAGTTTTTTATGGCTATTTTAGTGACTTTTTTATAAGTTGCTAAAGCTGTTTGGTTTATGAAAGGTAATTGACTTTATATTATGTCAATGCTATTTTGTCACTTTGGTGAACTCTTTTGATTAAGACCAATATCATGGCTTAGGCTAATTGTTTCTTGGTTGTATTGTCATGAGTTTTTATTGACTCAGATTTTTTATAATTTATTTCTCAGGATGGTAGAGTTGTATGCTTTGAGAGGACTCGGGAAGAATAACTCAGATAGCATGAGCTTGCCAGTACTCGGGGTCATTATACACTATGCCTTGATTATGTGGTTATGTGTTTTATGATTTTTTAAGATTGCGTTTGGCTTTGGCTAAGCTAAGAATTTATTTATTTCATTCAGGTGAATATGATTATTATAGTTCTTGACTATATGCTTAGTTTGTTTAACTAAACACATAGTCAGGGCTACATCTAATTAGGTGCATCTAGTCGATGCACCTAGGTATATGTTTATGGATTATTTTTGAAAACTTTTCAGCCCTTCACAGCCTTGTTGTTGGATGATAAAGCACCCGGGAGACTTAGGTAGAGATGATGGAGGCACTCGGCGATGGGGGTACTCGGCCATGAAAGCACTCGGCTATGAGTTATTTTGGTTTGAGGCTACGTTATCTCGTCGATTGTGAAGGTCTCAGGGGCTACTGTGGAGATTGTGGGTACCATATACCCACACGGCTAGCTTATCCAACTGATTATAGGGGATAGGTTATGAGCTGTGATTATGTAATCGGCTTAGGACTTAAGTATTACATTACCTTGTGTAATAAGGAACGGTTTATAGTCCTAAGTCGGGAATATTGAGGAGTCCTATATAGTATATTGTTAGGTCTCCGACTTGTGAGCCTACCCTCTAAACCTATATAAGGAGGGTAGGACGTTCCTTGAGGAGCATTGAAACAATAGCAATTAGCTAGGTTTTCTTCATATTCGTCCTGATCAAGAGACCAATAAACCACTCGGCGGAACTAAACCACCGAAACAGGAGTAGGGTATTACTTCTTTATAGAAGGCCTGAACCTGTCTAAATCTCTTTGCCTACTAACCCATCGTGTTAGGCGCTTGACTGCTACCTCTAGTTTCTTATTGCCAAAATTAGGTTTCGACATACAGCTTGCTGCCAATAGTCGTTTCCAATGGATGTTCCTGATAAACGCACCTAGTGATTCCCCTAAATCATTGAATGTGAGAGGTGTTTAATTTGTTTAAGTTGAAAGTAGATTTATTTCCCATGTGAACTATTGGCTGTGACTGTTTCAGTGTTGAGGCAAATTGCTGATTTTCTCTAAACAGCTATGCGATCAGTAAGCTAACACATGCATGCAGTATCACTTAGCTATCATGAAGTATAAAACTGAAAGCTAGAATTCTATCTTTTTCGTACTGGAAAACTGTAGACAAAGCAATGTGGCTTTTACATGATGCCAGAATCCTCTGTCTCATGAGTCTTGGTAATTTTCTTTGAATTACTATTGCATTATACACAAATTTAGTTATTCAAGAAGTAAAGAAAATTACAAATTAACTAATTACAACTTCGATGGCATGCTAAGTATTGACAACCCATTAGTAGATTTAAAAGTTTGATTACAACTTCGATTGCATCACTAGAACGGGATCGGTTATCTCTAACGGGCTTGAAGCGTCATCTCTAACGGGTATGACCCCCGTCACTGAGCAAAGGTCAGTGATGTGAGAAAATATCTCAATCGGGCACCAGGCCGTCACGGATGGACGTTATCTCAATCGGACCAAACACTCCAGCCCGTCACAGATAAGATTAACTGAGCAATACAAGTCAAACCAGGCTAGGTAGGAGCCCGTCACGGATGACTAATCTCAATCGGGCAAACTACTAAGCTCATCAGCGATGACTACCCATCTCTAACGGGCCTTCCATCAGAGCCCGTCACTGATAGGTTTAACTCCTCCTGTTGAGTCAAAATAGTCCTGTTTCGGAATACTTATCTCTATCGGGCTCAAATAAGGAGCCCGTCAGGGATGTTCAATACCCCTATCGGGCTCTTTTTGGAGCCCGTCACGGATGATTATCTCTTTCGGGCATTATTAAAATGCCCGTCAGGGATGAGTAAATCAGCAAAAAAAATAAAATTTGTTTTTTGGCTAGCATCAGGCCTTTGCTAGCCATGCCCGCTGCAAAAAATGACAGAAGCATATATGCATAGTCCCATTCCCCAGCAATCTCAATTCTCAGAATCTCCACACATATTTGCACATTTTCAGTCAAATATTCATTCCAACCACAGAACCATTCACAGCACAGCCAATTCACAAAATCAAACATATATACATTCACATCCATAGACCCATTCACATATATATGTCATTCACATCTTTTTTCTATCCAAACCGCCGACTTGCATCAAAACCTATAAAACTGAGTTATATTTAATTAGAAACCTATAAACCTGTAAAACCTGTAAATATATACAAATATATGCAAATATATACAAAAAATCGCGCAAAACTGTATTACAAAGAATATTTACATAAAGCAAATGTTTGTCGCAAGCATTGCAAATGTTCAACCATTCAGAGAGGAGCTAGCTAGGACTTGACTCTAAACATTCCTTTGGGTGACAAGAGATCATCTAGTATGAATTGCGCTATCTCCTTTCTAATGATGTCAAAGTTGTTTTCCGGAATCATTGAAAGTTTTTCCTGTATGTGAAGCGCCAAGTTAGTCTACATACTTGGAAGGTTATTATGAATCATGCTATCTCCTATCTAATGTATATAAACAATTGAAGCACACACCTCAAGGTCGAGCAATGTCACCTTGTCTGCGAGGCTCCTCATGTTATGGCAAACGTGGAACCCACACTAGTCGCCAACTTGTTGACGTATTGGGAAGTATTTTTTGTGACCGAGTGTGGGATGCCCATCCTTATGCCTCCCGCCTTTTGCCACGTATTGGTCCCAGGCGTCGTTCAAGGCAGCTTCGATCGCCGACCAATCGTATATTTCTTTTTTGATATTTGAGTTTAGGTAGTATACCAAACTCCACTTCGGCACTAGGACCAGGAGAATCCAATGACGACTGCGACATTAATAAATTGCAAGTTAAATACTATAGCTATACGCGTCGCATATTTGATTCTAAGTAGGGTACACGCTTACTGTTTAGAGTAGGCACACAGAACGAAGTCCTTGTCTTGACGGGACCATAAGCAGTCGTTGATATATTCAACCATGCTGCCTCGATCGTAGTTCATAGTTGTCTCGTTGACGACAGTTGAATCGAGTAAGGCAACATGGGGTGCATTACGATGGACATGCTTCCAAGTTAACCTAGAATGCAAGACAATTATCCGGGTAAGCGTAACACAAGGATAGCTATTACCATATCTCGTACGCAAGAATACTTACAAGGAGTAGCACTTAAGAAGGTTGGTGTCCACCGCTCGCACCCTGTAGAGATCCATAGATCTTTAAAGTCTACACATATGAAGGCTTCAGGGCCGAGGAACGGCTGTCTATCGTGGTAGCCCGTCATGTCATCTGCGAAGTTGGGAAGATGACTGGACATATAGATTGGTTAATTGCACAATTTATCCATATTATTTTGCCTACTAGGACAAAATATGTATCAAACAGCAGCAAAAAAAAATACCTACACTGTCATAACAAAAATCAACATGTATAATCTGCGTGCAATCAGATCGCAACATTGCAAGCAAGGGATTTACACGGCAACACGAAGAGAGAAAAATTAAGATTGGGAAAATTATAGATTTTTATCTATAATTTTTTAATTATAGATAAAAATCTAGCATCTACATTCACATGAGTACATGCTCTCCTAGTCTCATAATTGACATAAATAACAAACAAGCGAGAAAAGGAAAAACTTGAAGGCTGAGATTCAAGCTTTTCTTGCTTGCTTCAAACTAAAGATAAAAACTGAGCTAGCCCTCCTCTTGCAGCCATCACATAAGCTCATCCGTTCTGCTACAAGGGGAAGGGAGGGACAGAACCAATCGGCCCAGCCGCCATCGCCAAGCTCTAATTCGCCAAATGCACAACAAAATTATTTTTATCTTGAGCTTGTCATAATCATGGACATTTCACAACACTAAAATATATTTATGGAGCCACAAATCTTTAGATCTACACAAGTCCACTAACACACAATACATTTGTATTTACCAGCAATACAATCTTGTCACATGCACACAAATCCACAACACAAAATCCATTATATATCCGAAAAGGAATGGAAAGAGGGAAATTATTGGAACAAAGGAAAAGGGATTAGCACCTTTGCTGTTCCTGCCTAGGGAGCTCGAAGAGATGGGGGAGGAGGCGGCGGCGGCGTCCAGGCAACGGCGACGTCCAGGAGGAGGAGGCGGCGGCGTCCAGGAGTCGGTTGCTTCCAGGAGGAGGAGGAGGCGGCGGCGGCGGCGTCCAGAAGGAGGGGGCGGCCTCCAGGAGGCGGCGACGGCGAGAAGGCGGCAGCGATGAGGAGGCGGTGACAGAGAGTGAGAGTGAGAGTGAGAGGGAGGAGGCGTGAGGGAGGAGGCGGCGGTACGGTAGATCTGGATCTGGACTAGGGTAACCCTGGTCCATGGTTATCTCAATCGGGCAGAACTAGCGTGCCCGATACGGATAACACACATCGGTGACGGGCACACTTAATATGCCCGATACCGATGACACACATCAGTGACGGGCACATTAAATGTGCCCGATACCGATGACACACATCGGTGACGGGCCCAACTAAGACGCCCGATACAGATGACACACATCCGTTACGGGCGGTATTAGTACGCCTGATAGAGATAACCTCATCTCTGACGGGCATTAGTTATATGCCCGAAAGAGATAAGCTCATCCCACTGTAGAATTAAAATATTCCTTATTAATTGTATTTAATAATGATATTTAAGTTATAAAATCATTTATAATTATCTTATACCCGATTTAAAATTGATATTACTTTTCATTTATGACATATAATTAACAAATCACCCTTTAAAATAGTGTAAAATTGCTTTTAAATCTTAAAAATGGTATGTAATTGAAATATGCCTTGTTAATTGTATCTAATAATGATATTTAAGTTATAATATCATTTATAATTAACAAATCACCTTTTAAAATAGTTATTAAATTATGCCTTCATAAAATTCTATTTAATTGTTATTAAATTATAATAATCATGTGTAATTAACAAATGCCCTATTAAACATGGTTTAAGTGACTGGAATGGCTTGAAACAAAATACTTCATTACTTATAACAATTTGCGAATTACAAAGACTGCATTTACAAGGATATGCCTTCCGAATGGTCTGAACGAGTGTATGCCACATCGTCTTCGGGATAACTTCAAGGGCGATCTGAGGTGTCACATGAAGATTCTGGTTGTGTTCTTCTTCATCAACGACGTTATCAACCCCAACAATTCTTCGCTTGCCATCCCTAACGACGTGCAGCTTCTTGTTTGCGGGGTCTTTTATGTAGAAAATCTGCTCGACCTGCTTCGCTAGGACGAATGGTTCGTCGACGTATCCAACCTTGGCCAGGTCCACTAAGGTGAATCCTTCCTTGTCTACTTTGACACCAGTGCGAATATTCACCCAACTGCAACGAAACAAAGGGACTTTGAAGTTCATGTAGTTCAGCTCCCAGATCTGCTCTATGCGACCATAGTACGTGTTCGATCCAGCTTGATCCTGATATGCATCTATACGGACTCCACTGTTTTGAACTGTGCTTTTCTCATCTTGTGTGACGGTGTAAAATGTGTACCCATTGATATCGTACCCTTGCCATGTGTCAACATCCCAACATGGGCCCCTTGCCAACCTGCGAACTGTCTCAGTTGGGCCATTGGTCGACACAGCGATTCGATTCTTGAACCATTCGTTGAAGCGAGTACTGTGTTCTCTGTTGATCCAGATATCTAATCGACCCATGTTCTCCTATCGGACCTTCGCTAAATGCTCCTCAAAGTATGGGGCAACTTCGGCCATATGTTGCAGCACAGCGAAATGAGCCTGCGTATAGGAAGTTTGGTCGAGAACAATTCTTTTTCTGCCTGTTGTGCCAACACCTGCCAACCTTCCTTCGTGGTGAGACGCAGGTACTCCGATAGGATCAGTCTCGGCCATGTAATCGACGCAGAACTCAAGAACCTTCTCCGTCGTGTACCCTTCAATGATGCTTCCCTCCGGTTTTGCTCTGTTTCGAACATACGACTTAAGAACTCCCATGTATCTCTCGAACGGGCACATCTCCCTTAGAAAAGTCGGGCCACATATTTTTGTTTGCTTCACTAGATGAACAGGGAGATGAACCATGATATCGAAGAAAGACAGTGGAAAATACATCTCCAAGTGACACAGGGTATTGACAATATCGGCCTGCAACCCATCTAGATCTTCGGGATCTATAATCTTCTGACCGATTGCATTGACGAAGGCACAGAGCCGTTGGATCATGTGACGGACTTTGGGTGGTAGAATGCCTCTTATAGCAACTGGCAAGATCTGTGTGATTAGCACGTGACAATCGTGAGACTTCATTCCAACCAGTTTTAGCTCCTCCAATTCAACGTACTTACTGATCCTCGCTAAATAGCCCGAAGGAACTTTAATATGTGCCAGGCATGATAGTATTGCGATCTTCTCATCCTTCGACAATGTGTGGCAAGCCGGCGGGAGGTACACTCTTCCTGTCGCTTCATCCCTAACAGGCTGAAGTTCACTACGAATGTTCATCTCCTGTAGATCTAGGCATGCATTCAACCCGTCCCTTGTCTTCTCAGGCATATTCAGCAGTAGCCCGATCAAACTATCGCACACATTCTTCTCTACGTGCATTAGATCAATGCAATGACAGACCTCGATATCTTTCCAGTAAGGTAGCCACCAAAATATGGATTTTATCTTCCACATACCCTTATCATTTGTCTTGCTACGTTTTCTTTTCTTTCCAAACTCATTAGTAATGTCCTTCACCATGTCGTGCACCTGATCTCCAGACAAATCCTTGGGAGCAGACCCAAGTTCTCTCTTACCGTTGAAAATTTTCTTCTTTCTTCTAAAGGCGTGGCGTAGTGGGAGCCATCTCCTATCACCCATGTAAACCATCTTTCTTGACTTCTTCAACCACCTGCTGCGTGTATGTTCCATACAGTCAGAGCAAGCCTTCTATCCTTTCACGGTTTGTCCAGAAAGATTACCAAGTGCGGGATAATCATTAATGGTGCAGAACAATAGGACTCATAGGTTGAAGTTCTCCTGACCATGTGCATCCCAAGTTTTCACACCTTCTTTCCAGAGAATCTCAAGATCATCGATAACAGGCTCCAAGAACAGATCGATATCATTGCCGGGTTGTTTTGGACCTTGAATTAACAAGCACAACATAATATATTTCCTTCTGAAGCACAACCATGGTGGGAGGTTATAGTTCGCAATATGAACTGGCCAAGTGCTGTGAGAACTGCTCATGTCTCCGAAAGGATTCATGCCATCCGTACACAAACATATCCTCATGTTTCTGGGGTCGGCAGCAAAGTCTTTGTGCTTTCGATCGATATTCCTCCATTGAATCGAATCCGCAGGGTGTCTTAGCAAACCGTCGTTCTTTCTCTCCGTGGCATGCCAACGTACTAACTTTGCTTCCTTGGGGTTGGCAAATATTCTCTTGAAACGATCAATGATAGGTAAATACCACACAACCTTCGCCGGATCACCCCGTTTTGACTTCTTTCCCTCCCCTGCACTTTTCTTTCGCTTGTATCGAGAAGTCTTGCAGACAGGACAAGCATCTAAGTCCGCATACCGCTTGTGGTACAATATGCAGTCGTTCGGACAAGCGTGAATTCTACGGACCTCTAACCCTAGGGGACACAGAATCTGCTTTGCTTCATATGTCGTCTCGGGCAATGTGTTCTCTTCAGGAAGCATGGCCTTCAATATTCCCAAAAGATCTGTGAAACTCTTGTCTGTCCATCCGCTACTTGCCTTCAGCTTTATTAGGTCCAAGGTAGCTGATAATTTGGTGTGTTTTGGCTTGCATCCGGCGTATAGAGGTGTCTCCGAGTCACTGACCAACCTGCTTAACTTCATGGAATCTCTCTCGTTGTAAGTTGGATCCTCAACGTCACGTAACATGTCTTGTAGCAGATCAGGATCCACATCAACCATTTCACCGCCCAATGGAGATGGTATAAACATGTCATGCTCATCTTCATCTCCTTCTTCCTGATTGTTTGCGCCATCTCTGTCTGCAACTGCACCGCTTCCCGATTCTTGCTCTCCATGCTTCACCCAACATGTGTAGCCCTTCATGAATCCCTGTTGTATCAAGTGAGAGTGTACGTGCACTCTGCTTTCAAACATATTCTCATTCTTGCAATCTCTACATGGACAACACATGTATTTGTTGTTTCTTCTTTTCCTATCCTCGTCCGCAGTGTTCATAAAACTTAATACGCCATCTCTATACTCCTTGCAATGACGTTTCAAAGTAGTCGCATACATCCAACTTCGATCCATCGCTGCAAAAATGAACAAAATATTAGTTAACTTCTCGTGAGATAAGTACTACTAAATTAATAAGTACTACTTACTTTAAGATTTTCCTTTTTTTTTTGAAAAAAATACAAAAATTCGCCCCCTTCAACCTCCCACCAAAATGGACAACAGTGGGATAACTTCAGACAACAGTCGGGTGGAGAATTTATAGTGTGCGAAATATATCTCAATCGGGCCAATTAAACGACATCTCTAACGGGCGCTCACTTATCTCTTACGGGCGTAAAAAAAAGCCCGTCATCAATATTTATCATCGGTGACGGGCGTTTAAACTAATCTCAATCGGGCCTTACTAGGAGCCCGTCATAGACTCATCCGTGACGGGCTTTATAGTTGGGCCCGATTAAGATAGTGCAGGTAATCTCAATCGGGCAGAACTACCGTGCCCGTCACAGATGAGTGACATCGGTGACGGGCTATAGTTCTACGCACCTCGAACGAGTACATCTACAACGGTGTTGCTTTCGGCCCGATTGAGATGACTTCGTTCTGACGGCCCACGAAGTCCAGGCATGTGTGGGCCCGTCACAGATGAGAGGATCTGTACTAGTGCATACTAAGTATTGACAACCCATTAGTATCTCCGAATACTATGATGCCACATCAAGTTATTATTTTAAACTATATATTTTTTTAATTTGAATTGACAAATGTCACCTGTAGCGTTAGTACGGGCATATATATAATTGTGTGGATGTGCTAGTGCTGAATTAAAATAGAATATGAGTTTAGTATTTATACCCTGAATTGCAAACTTAAGTTTATTATTTATATCCCTGGATTGCAAACTTAAGTTTTATATTTTTATGCTCTTGCTTTATATTCAGCCATCACATTTTATTAATAACTGTTTTATATCCTGACTCGTACTGTTGGCTTAGATACAAGTGAAGCTATTTGAGGGAACTCTAGCTATACAATTTTTTTCCAATTACATTGGTGAACAAAATTGATATAGGTACTGCAACCAGATCAGTTGCACAGAACTTTCTCCAAATTGTTTTGGCCTCATTCCTGATGACTATGCGTTATGTGTTTGATCCTATGAAGTATGTGATGTGGATTTAGCTTTTACATGGCATGATTAACAGTACGTAAATAAAATCATTTAGTGCTCTGTAAGAATTTATGTTGCTTGTTGATCTCCAAATGGGCATGGATAACATTGTCATCTTACATAAATAATATGATTTTTTGCCCTTAGGCTCTGGACAAATTTATATTCAGGAGCACAACATGTGCACTTAAGTTCCACTTAAGCCTATAGTTCTCTTTAATCCGTCTGACACATCAATCTCATGGTATTGCATACCATTTACCAACCATCCTCTACCAATACATGCAACGAAAGAATAGCCAAACAGAACTACCGATAGGACGTGGAGAAACATCCTTGTTTCGATTAATTTCTATCAATTTAGACTAGAATGTTGTCATCTCTTATTTGAATTTTGTGAGCAGTAATGTGCAGAATAGAACAAATCATAGACTACTTTACATATCCTCCTTGGATTTTTTTTCTAGACAACTAATGTGATGTTGGCGTGCTAAGGTTCACGTTTTTTACCGCTTGCTGCTCTACAATTTTTTATTGAATGTTTTTGTATCTAATAAAAATATCAATAGTATTTTACTGTGTGGTATAGGTTTTACAGTAGATTATGGTGTTTTTGGATCATAAGGGACATGGTTCATACCGTGTAAATAATTTTAGTCCCGAGCACTATTGCTGACTAAATGGAGAATTTGGATCATATTATCACATGATGTATGTGTGTTTTTCTTCTAGATATCGGTTTTATAGTATGGTCATGCGCACGTACTATAAACTCGGTAATAACATAAAATATATATTAGGTACTCATGGACGCAAATCGCCATGTCAGGGGAATGCACGAAGCCCTCGGAGATATCACGAATCACCATAAAAGAGTATTATAATGGATAGTGGGTTGTATATAAGACATGTCTTGTCCTTTTCTGTCTGACTTTTATTATTAAAAAAACGTAGGTCATGTGCATCAAAATGGGCTATCCAATGAGTCTCAATGTAAGAATGAAGAGAGAAACTTTAAACAACGCAACTATCGTGTAAATATGGAGGCTAAGAATAATAGTAGTACCATTCCTATGCAAACAATGCTTGTTTCAGAGTTTGAAGATTGTGATAATGGTGAGGTCAAGGTTGTAGTGATTACCACCTCAGCAAAGAGGGAAAAGACAGAAGATACATACAAATATCTACGTGAATGGCGTGCAAGAAAGAAGGCCAAATCAAGTGGTGTTAACAGTATTGTATCTTCTGGCACGCCAATGCAAGCAACAATTGTGACCCCTTCAGAACACAATGAAGATTGTGATGTCTGACAATCTTCAATGTGTGACAAAGATAAAAAAAGATTAGAGAGGAATAGATACCAATGTGAGTACCGCGCAATGAAGAAAACAAAAAAAGTCGATGTTAATGAAGGGAGTGCTACACCAGCCACCTTGAGCTGGGTAAATATTTTATTTGTTATTAGCAACGTTCTTTTCTTTGTCACCATCTAACATCTTCATAATCTAGATTCTTGCTCCACCATGGATCAGTCCACGCAATATGAAACAGGATATTCTATTGTTGACCAAACACCTATAGTAACAACCAATGAGAATGAAATTTGAGATAATTTCGAGCCGTCATCGACCTGCGATGTTGAGAAAGAGAAAAAAAAGATTGGAGAGGAACAGGTACCAACATGAGGACCGCATAAAGAAAAAAGTGGAGAAAGTCAATGTTAACACAGGGAGTGTTGTACCAACCATCCCTAACATTGGTAACTTATTTAGTGTTATGGGAAACATTCTTTTTCTTAATGAAACTGTATAACTCTTGCTCATACTCTAGGTACTTGTTCCGTCATGGATCAGTTCATGCAATACTGTTCACACCATATGGATAAGGAGAATGTCGACCGAGATGATACAATGGATTGGCTTCATAGAAATGATAAATACCAACAGAAGAGTAAAATGATTAAATCAGTTAGAGTTGGACAAACCCAACAGTCCCCATTCCTAGGTGAAAACAATTGGATGCGATGTATATTCAGCTTTGTTTTGTTATGTGGTATACAATATTGTTTCAGAATAATGTGTGATGTCATTAACTGCCTTTTTAACCCTATTGCTCAGATGAAATTACGCATGATTCATTTGTACAGGAGGCAACTGTCGGTCAAGACATACCTGATACTGATTACATAGAATTTGATAATGCATTGTTTGAACCTCAGTTACTAGATTTTAACGCTGAAGGTGATTTTTTTAGAAACAATTTTACTATACACAATATTAACCCAACAACTATACGATCTTATGTGTAATCCATCTTCCATCTGGTAATGTCGAACTGATGCAGACATGTGATGTCGTGGATATTGATGATCAGGTTTTGCAAAAGAAAGGTAACATAAAGCATGATACTTTTTACCTCACAAGATAAGTAGGTATATATGTTCATATTTTCATTCTAGACTTCTTTTTCCTCTGTCAGACGATGGTTATGAGTCATATCGCGTGGATGTCAAGGGGGTTAATGTTGTTGATACTGAAGATCCACATGATTATATTTCCCAGAAGCTGCCAAAGAAACATCATGTGTTAAAGAAAGTGGCTGACATCAAGTACTGTGAGGCGATTAGGTTTCAGCACGAGCCCCCTAAATTCTGTTGCAGGCAAGGGATAACAGTAGCCACGCCATTGGTCTCCCCTAAGTTGGTACGACTGTTTACGAGCCAGGTTAATAATGATGTGAAGTACTTTAGAAAACATATCCGGTACTTGAACTCACATTTCTCATTTACAAGTCTTGGAGTGACCCTTGACCGCAGCGTGAGCATTGTTGTAGACACCGATGTATATACATTTCGAGTGCATGGTGCATTGTACCATCGTCTAAATAATTTGGTGCCAGGTTCTCAGGGGCCACGTCATATGCAGTTGTACTTCTACAATATAGAAGAAGACACTTCACTGGCCCACAAAGCGAAGAAGTCCCCTGATCTTGATATCAACCTTGTGCGGATTATCGTAAGAATCTTGGTGGATAGGCCATATGTTGAGACTTTTAATAGAATCGATAGCATGCCAAATCTAGATGATTATAAGATTGAGCTCAACATGAATGTCACCTTTGACCAGTGAAGATATAATGCTCCTACAACATCTAAAGTTGCTGCTATCTGGCTAGAAGGGGATGACCAATGAGAACTTTTGATAGGAATGTGATGCTGCGTGCCAAAGGAGAGAAACCTAGCTATATCAAAACATACCATGGTTGCTATGACCTGTTGGCGTATCCTTTATTTAACTCCAAAGGCGAAACCGGATGGGATCTCAAAATGTCGTACGAAGCATCCAAAAAGAATCCTGATGGTATGGACATTGATGCACCAAGTATTGCACCAACGGTTGGTAATGTGCACTTCAGGGAAGAAAACAGTTCTAATAAGCCTCCGGGTACGTACACACTTGGCTTGTATGATACCTTATCAATACCTATATACTCTTAGGCCATCGGAATTAAGTTGATTTCTCGGTTTTGCTGTAGAGCATGACGATGTTGGTGATACTTCATACGATGAAGACGCTAATGATGTGGAGAATAGGTCATGCAAGTAAGAAAAAAGAAAGATTTGTCATGTCAAGAGAGTACTATTGCTTTAGGCTGCAGGTTAGGAGGGGACTTTTGAACATCATTTTATTTGGAGGTCATCTCTTTCAGCAATGGGCCATTAACATGTACATTAATATTGAGTCTGTGCAGCTGGACTGGTATTCTAACCCTGAGAACCGAAAGAAGATATGAGGTAAGCTATACCAGGTGAATGGAATAAAACACATGTTCTCTTCGATTAAAACATGTTGTCGTTGCTAATTTTGTAGAGTGTCATCGACGTGATCAATTCTGGAGAGACAAGGATTTCAGAGGTCGGTATGAGGATTGTGCTACCTCGGTCTTTTCCTGGTGGCGATCGCGACATGCAGCGGTGGTTTCTTAATGCAATGGCTCTTGTCCAACGTTTTGGGAGACCGGAGTACTCCATCACGATGACCTGCAATCCAAACTAGGAGGAGATAACAGAAAATCTCTTTCCTAGCCAATAGCTAGAAGATCGACCAGATCTTGTTCCAAGGGTATTTAGGGCCAAGCTGCGAGATATGTTAGACTTGTTCACCAACAAAAAGTATTTTGGAGAGGTTCAGGCATATGCTCATGTTAGCGAGTTTCAAAAGCGGGGCCTCCCACAAGAACATATCCTATTAATCATGAAGCAAGTTAACAAACCTAGACGGTTATGATAAAGTTATATGTGCAGATATACTAGATAAGGCAAAATACCCTATGCTGCACCGTTTGGTCATAAAGCATATGCTACACGGGGCATGTGGTGAGCTAAACAAAAAGTGTGCCTGCATGGTGGATGGAGAGTGTTGCTTCAACTTTCCTCGATAGTTCTATCAAGCAACACAACAAGGAAAGGAATCGTATCCTTTATACAAGAGGACAGATGATGGGTGGCGTGTAAAAATTTGAGGTGCGGTGTTGGACAATAGGTGGGTGGTCCCATACAATCCTGGCCTGCTCATGATGTATAATTGCCACAACAATGTTGAAGTTTGCACAAGCATCAAATCTGTGAAGTACCTATATAAATATGTATATAAAGGCCATGACTATACATCGTTCTCAGTCAACCGATCTGGAGAAATCAACGAGATATGTCAGTATAGAGATGCCAGATATGTTTCACCACCAGGGGCTATATATGGGATTCTTGGTTTTTCACTATTTGGCACTATTGCAGCTACAGCTTCATTTGCCTAACATGCTATATATTACCTATGATGAGTCTGGTAATCTTGAGGATGTTGTCAACAAACCATCTAACAAAAACACAAAACTTACTGAGTTTTCTGAAATGAATCGCAAAGATCCGGAGGCAAGGAAGTTACTGTACAAGGAGTTTCCGAAACACTATAGATGGGTTGCAGGGGAAAATGTATGGCAAAAGAGGAAAACCAAGACATGCCAGGTTAGACGGATTGTGTATGCACACTCCGCGGAGGGAGAAAGATACTATCTTAGAGTACTTCTAAACCATGTGAGAGGTTCAACCTCGTATGATAATCTAAGAACAGTATTTGGAATCACTTACTTTGTAGAGGCATGCGAGAAGAGTCAGCTTGTTGAGACAAATTGGTCACATTATGACTGCTTGAGGGAAGCTGCAACTTTCAAAATGTCATATGCACTTCGTTGCTTGTTTGTGACTATACTTGTCTTTTGCGAGGTTACCGATATCTGTGCTCCGTGGGACAAACATAAAGACTCAATGTCTGAAGATTATGCCCAGGATAACCCTAACCCGACTTCAATAGAGTAGATGGTGTTTAGAGACATATGGGATATACTTCATTCTATGGGAAAGAATATCACAGACTTTGGAGTTCTTGAGTTCAATGATACACGTAATTTTTTATAATAGTGTGTTCTATAATTGTTGAACTTATTTGTCTTATTTTTTATCATCAATAATTTCTTGCATGTTCTGCTTTCATCAACTAGATGATTTTTCCAACGATATAGTGATAGAAGTCAGAGAGGAACAGTCTGTGCTAATAGACCCAAAGCATATAGATATATACAAATCTCTTAACGATGGGCAACGTGCAGGGTTTGATGACATCGTACATCATGTGATTAAGAAGAAGAGTCAGGTATTTTTCGTCGATGGTCCAGGTGGCACTGGAAAGACATTCCTTTATAAGACACTTCTTCCTAGGGTGCAATCCGATGGGTTAATAGCCATTGCATCCGCGACTTTTGGTATCGCAGCATCGATATTGCCGAGAGGACACACCACCATACACTCGAGGTTTAAAATTCCAATCAAGCTTGCTCACAACAGCATGTGTAACTGCACAGAGCAGAGTGGCACCACAGAGCTACTTCGCAGGTCATCCTTGATTATTTGGGATGAAGCTGCAATGACAAAGCGTCAGGCAGTTGAGACTCTTGATAGATCCCTTCAAGATATTATGGACTGTTTGTTGCCATTTGGATGAGAGGTCATTGTATTTGGTTGTAATTTCAGACAAGTTCTTCCCATGGTGTCACGTGGGACAAGGCCACAGATAACTGATGCTACCTTGCAGCGATCTTATTTATGGAAAAATATAAGGAAGATATGCATTTCACGTAACATGAGGGCTCAATCTGGCCCGTGGTTTTCAGATTATCTACTTAGGATTGGATACGGGACAGAAAACACGATCAAAGATGATATCGTTCGTCTGCCTGATGAAATTGTCATTAGTTATGTAGACATTGAAGATTCAGTGAACACACTGATTGAATATGTGTTCCCCTCGCTTGATGATGAGAGAAATATGACCTCCGTGGAATATATGAGCACATGGGCCATATATTGTCTCAACAACAAATAATTTCGTGGATAAGCTAAACACGAAGATGATTGTCAGGTTTCCTGGCAAGGAAAAGATTTACCACAGCTTTGATTCTGTTGATGATGATCCCCACAATAGCTAACCATTGGACTTTCTAAACACGATCACTCCAAACAGCCTCTCTCCACATCAGCTAAAAGTTAAGGTCAACCGCCCTGTTATTCTCCTCCGCAACCTTGATCCTAACAATGGACTATGCAACGGAACAATACTAATGATCAGGGCATTCCAAGACAATGCAATGGATGCTGAAATCGTTGGTGGACATCATGTGCGCAAACGGGTGTTCATACCAAGGATCCCTCTATCTCCTTCAGATGATATTTCCCTTCCTTTCAAGTTCAAGAGAAAGCAATTTTCAATACGTCTAAGCTTCGCAATGATAACTAATAAATCATAGGGACAAACCATCGAAAATGTCGGTAGCTATCTTCGAGAGCCCGTATTCTCGCATGGGCCGCTTTATGTTGGATTATCAAGAGAGGTGTCAAGGAAAACGACAAGGATTTTGGCAAAGCCTAAAAAAGAATTGGACTGCACAGGAAGGAGCACAAGGAATATCGTGTATAAAGACGTTCTTGATTGGTGAACAACGACAGGTAATAACACATGTTTTTAGTTTTTGTTGTAAAAGATCATTTCAATATTCATGGTTTAGAAAAAGAAATTACAAATTCAAATCCCGCTGACAACTGTCATTTGATTTTGTACAACACGTCAGAAGAAACATGTGTGGTACCGCGTGATTGTCACTGGCAGAACTCTTTATGTAATTTTTTTCTTGAACCTTAAAAGAATCCGTTCTATGCGGAAATGTAATGCCTTTAAAATAACAAATGTCACTGTAGCGTTATATCTATTTCAGTTTAAGTTATCAAATGTCACCCCGTAGCGTTAGCACGGGTATTTTACTAGTTTTTAATAGTTGGTGTTAACAATCTATATTTCACCATCAGTTTTGGAAACTTAGGATTGGTTTGCTTTAATCCAAGAATCATACCAGTGTTTAATAGGACAGAGTTTTATATTTTTTAGTATTTAATATTTTTTAAATAATATAGAAATAAAATAATCTTTTACAAATTTAAAAAATGTGAAAGTACACCTCAGAACTGACACAAAATCATCCATATGCCTCAATTTTACTCAATTCCTTGTGCCCATGAGATTTCGCTTTGCTCCCTTCCATGCACATACCATTAGCTTTCCTTCAGTTGGCTCGTTAGGTTGTGTTGAAATGACCATTATTCCCTTGTGAATAGAACAGTACCCAAAATTGAAGTGCATAGTAGTTGGCAGAGAGCTCGATAAAGATTGAAATATTCATGAGTGCATCATATATGTGTTTTATGAGACTAAATAATTACTTCATAGAAATTTTTAAAAATTCCAACAAAAACTAAATATAATTAATTAGCTAGCTGAACATACATCTTAGTACTAAAACAATGGATCTGGAGAAAGATTGATAAGAAAAATACCAAAATGACAAGACCAAATTACCATTTTCTATACACAACAATGCAATTGACAGAGTAAACTAACAACGCATGCCTTGTAGTGGGACCTCCTGTCAGACTAAATGGGACAGATGCGCACCCCAAAAACTAATTTACTTTCTCTCCTGTCAGGCTATGTGGGACCTCGCAAACACAATAAGTAAAAGGAACAAGATTTGGGACATTGCAAGGGAGCGTTACAAAGGATGGCGCTCAAATTTTCGTGCTACATTCCAAGCATATAGTACGGATGGTCTGCGATTTAAAAACAAACCTAAAGAACTAAACATTCTGGAATGGTAATACCTGATACACTATTTACATGGTATAACTTTGCATTTACAGAGAGATAAGGAAACAGGGGAAGAGCTAAGTATACTTGACATATAGCGAGCTACTCATATGAGGATGGTGAATGGTCGAACACTGCATCAAAGGATGTCTATGTAAGAAATATTATCTTATGAATTATTTTATTGTTCGCTATTGTAGTGCATTGGAGTAACATATGCATTCTTTTCCCCTCAGGAAAATGCACACAATGAAATCAGTGAGAGAGAAGCAGATACTAGAAATGCAGTAATGAATGAAGAGCAAAACATTGTTTTCCAGGCAAGCTATAGGGACTCTATAGGTTGTAAAAATCTCAAGCTCATGGACAAGGTTACATGGCTAAACCCCTAACTAGTACTGCGATGTTTCATGCTAAATTGGATGAACAAGCTCGTGTAGCTTCTGAAACCCAGCAACAGAATGATAAGCTATCTTCTGAGGTTGAAGAGTTGAAAGCAAAACTTGGAGCTCGAGAAGAAGAAAGTGATAAGGCACTTCAAGCAGAGCGCAATGAAAGGCTTCAATTTGAACAAGAAGAACGGAATGCAAGGCTTAAAATGCAAGAAGAAGAGCATAAGCAAAGGGAAATGTTAAGGGAGGATATTCTCAAAATGCCAAATTGTTTACATTCACCAATATTTGAAATCTTATACATCTCAAATGTAGAATCATATATTTTTTTTTGTTTTTCTGGTGTGAAGTCTGATCTGGCAATACAATGTCCAAGTAAGAATATAGAACCACATGGCACAACAAAGAAAGATTGAAGCATTTAGAACAACGCAGTTGCGAAAGTCCTTTTTAACATTGCTAATTTTCAAGGAACAACAAGTACTACCCGGCAAAATATTTCTTCACAACATTTTAGGAATGTTGCTAGAAATTTTGTACGGTCCTGGACTTATCAGGTAATTATAAATCTTGAGCAAGCTTCTATGTTTATATGATCTTTAGCAATCTTTTCTTTTTACAACATGTGTTCCTACTCATGGTCTGTTTGTAAAAAAATAATTTCTTATTGTATATGATGAATTCCTGTAACAGATGAGACGAGAAAATGGAAGAATGAATGAAAGAAATATATATATCAGCTCGGGGTTTGGTCTAACCATCCAAGTAATGATCTGGTACTTTTGCTACTTAACTGCTAGGATTGTATTAGTGGTGGTGGGAGTTATTGGTTAGTTCTTTAAAGGATGGTCGAATTTCAAAGTTAGTATCGGCCACACATACAATTTTGTACTGTTTAGATAAAAAAAATTATAGGTATTCTGGGGCTTGGTGAAAACGAAGTTTTCGCATTAAGATGATTTGAACATAAAATCAATAAGCAATAAATATTAGTTCTAGCAAGTAGGATAAAATGAACAGGACTACTTGTAAACTAGGCACACCATTTGACAAGTCCCCTTTACTGACAAGAATAGTAGCCCGTTTAACTTTTATTAGTATCTGGGGCATCTAAGCTCTGCAACATAGGACTTTTTTCTGTTTATCTGATCCAACTAAGATAAGCATGCAAGCCATATAAATGGTGAGCAACACAGTACTATAGACACCACATATATAACAAAGCATATATTTCAGTGGGTCTCACAAGTCAGTAAATAATAGGGCCATGGTTTAAAAAATGTCAGATATAGTGAGCACAAATGACATTTATTTATGTTTCCATCAATCTAAATAACAGACATGTCCATACAGTGGAATGATAGTTATGACATATGACTTGTAATTCAATTTAATCATGTTAGATGATAGAATTAGTTGCACTGCAGACTCTGGCAATGTCCTTATTTGAAGAAATTCTGAAGTTTTGGTAACTACACATGTTAGCAGAAAACTACATAAAATAGCTCCACGCTTTTACATGGTGACTTTCTTTTCTTTAAATATGACTTGTAACTACATATGTCCATACATTTGTACATGAGAGGGAGACAATCAACCCTGTTACTGTTGAATGGATGGAGCAAACAAAGACAAAATCAAACAAGTGATGGCTCGAATAGCTAGTTTTGACAATAATGTTACAAACTCGTTAGTTTCAAAACTTTTAGTTTTATCAGACAACTCGTATTTCAGCATTTGGAAATTTAGCATACACATATATTCATCACTATGGATGTCTGAACTACATTGTATCTTATTCGCTGTAATATCAGACATCAAAATTCTTGTGCTCATGAATTCTTGTGCTCACTATGGATATCTTATTCGCTGTAATATCAGCAATTAATTGCAAGGGTTTTGCCAATTAACATATGTTTCTACTCTTGTTGCAATAAATCCAAATAATCCATCCAATTACTGATGCAACGCAATTTCTCTTCTATAAAAGCTGCTAGAAATTCATTTCATTGTAATAATAATTATTGCCATGAAAATATTTTGGTGACAATAATCCATATGAAATATTACCATGAAAATGTTTTGGTGGCAATAACCCATACGAAATATTGCCACGATTAATGCTATGTGGCAATAACACTTATTTGATATTGCAATGGAACTATTTTTGTGGCAAGCAAAATTAATGCCACACATGGAGCGGTGGCAATAATTATTTGTTGCGACAATGTTAAGTGCTGCAATGTGATTATTTTGTAGCATTATCAAAGTTTGTTGTCACTAGATAAAAATCGTTGCAATAACCTAATGCTACTATTTTTATTGCCACGGTTAGCAATGGTTTTAAAATGGTGGCAATATGTACCTATTGCTACGATTTTAGCATTGTCGCCTCAATTTTTTTGGTGGCAACAAATCATTTTCCTAGTAGTAAATCACCATGTATATACATCATGAGCATCGTTGCCATAACATTTTACACCGCCACAATAGAACAAAGTAGCAAATACTTCAGTACGTCGAGGATCTCACAACAGCAAAATATAACATTACCTAACCACTTTACCCATGGCCATATCCATGGCAGTGAGCGAGCAGCACTTACAGAGAAATGGGATGCTACCCAAGTGTATGCAGTTACCCACAGCAACTGAGCTTATAAACAACTACCACTTGAATGAGATCTCTACTTCGATAGTAGCTCGGGGCATGGGACTGGGGGCTGCAGAGAGCTTTGGCAACGAGGGATGCCAAAGCCAGGAATGGGAGAGCTAACAGGAGCTGCTACTGCCACCAGCAACGGGATCTTTGGGATCGATCGATAGGAGCGCGACCGCCACTGGCAACGCGAGAGAGCGCACCGACCTGGAAGCATAGGGTCGATGGCGGTGACAGGAGTGCGACGACCAACGTCAATGGGAGCTCAGGCCCTGGCGATGACAGGGCAGGGCCTGGGAGCAACGGTGAAGCATAGGCAGGGCTTAAAATTTTGAACTGAAATTTTCAATATTTTGGGTCTATCCAACCTCCCGATACGAAATTATTTTGGCCAAAATTTTTGAATTTTTTCAATATTTTGTGAATTTGGACAGATTTGTTCAAAAGATCAAATTATTTTGGACTGAAATTTTAGAAATTTCGGTCATCTCGGTGCCCCCAATAGAAATAGGCAAATCAAAATTTGATACCCTGTGAGCTGGTCGACAGCGGTGCCACGCGAGGAGAGGATTGGGATTTGCCTGTGGTGATTAGAGGTGGTGAGTGGTGACTGCTTACCTCAGGGTTTTCGTGGGTATTTTGGCCTTTCTGGAAAATACTCACTAGCTAACATATGGATGCACTAACAGATTTGAGGAAAACCTAACGATAGGGGTATAAAAGGGATCCAAGTGTAATTTTGAGTGCAGAAAAGAGAGGACTAAATTTGACCAGTATAGAGGGAATTGGGTCAATTTTGAGCTCTATACCAGAAATTTTCTCTTAAAAATATACTCCTCCAGAAATAGGCATGGTAGATTTTGGAGGTGAATTTTTTTATATAGGCTCTTCCTGCACACCTGGAGGACATGAGAAAGATTCGCGGCTCACCAGAAAATTGCATAGACGACTCCTGCTCTCTCGGTAGGCGGGATATCAAACCCCAACCAGGAAGGGTCAACATGTAAAATTCCACCACTGCGATCTTCTATGTCTGCACAACATCATTAGAGACACCATCTAGGACGGCGCTATATAAAAATCCCTCCAAATGGGATGGGAGGAGTATTATTTTATGAAGTCTTTTATAAATTTGTAAAAAGATAATTTGTTTCTGTGATTTATGAAATTAATAAATATAAATTAAAAATTTTGAGGGGTCGGTCCACCGAGCCAGAGCTGTAGTGACAAAGCCAATATGAGGGGTGGACAGTTAGTCCGGCGAGGATTCAAATGCTACCAGCAGCCACTACCAGTGATCACAGCACCTCCTGTTCTTCTACTAGGCTCTGCTGTCGCCTGTGCATTTGTGAACCAAACGAACCGTTCCTTCCTTTGTTTCTATTGAACGCTCTCAATCTGTACTCTCAAGATCAATTGATCTACTGATCACCTTAATGAATGGGGTTATACAAAGGAAGAGAAAAGAAACTGGAAAAAAGGTAAATTGGGCATGCTAGGCAACCTAGATCTGGATTATATACTAAGAAGAGCAATATGCCTTATGCATGGTGGCTGCCAATAATAATAACAACAACAAAAATGATGATGATCGTTGCTTGACAGTTGTGCCTTGCTCATGGATTGCGAGTTTGAGACAGGTATTGGCCCTCCACCAGTAGCTTGTATGAGCCCAAGCCCATGCCATTGCTTGCCGAAGACTAGAACACCGGCGCCCAAAATAGCTGAGTTGACAAGTACTAGGTAGGCCACCATGCTAGAGATTCATAGCCTGACGTTCTGACCTCGGCTTGAGATGGCTTGGGCCACCAGCGGACTCCCATGCTTGTCGTGTAGGCTCTAGACCAAGAGCGAGTACAATAAGTGTCATAAGCGGCTCTAAAAATTGCCACATCAGATCTGTTCTTCGGTGGAAGAAAAAGAAGAGTAGAAAAACAGGCTATATATTTGTAGATAGTTGTACAATGGACTTCAAAATGCTATATTTGTATCAGAGGTAGGTGAGCTATTAATGATGTAGTATATACTTATGGGACTATCAAGATATCTTTCGACATAAAATGGTGTAAAAAAAATCATATCTGTAAGAAATTTTCAAAATTAAAATCCGGAAACTAAATTTTGGAACCATAAAAAACTTTTCAATGTTGGGTCTTCCATGGCTTTACTTTGATTTGTTGTATTGCTAAATTCAAACTAATTCAATTTACGAACTCTTTTCGTTTACAAAATCCTCAACAGGAATTCATACAAAAAGGATAAACCTAAGATAAGTCTCGATATCCTCCCCGGACTCAATCCCTCCATCCCCTTCATTCCCTTCCGGTCCAGCCCGCCTCAGCTGGCCACCTTTCCTCCCTCAGCCTAGCTGCTTCTCTCCCTCTCCCCCTTTCTTCCCCTTTGTACCAGCCAACCTAGGACACCCTCAGGCTGCATCCTCCTGGGTCGCCTCACGTCCACACCCCTCCTAGGCCGCTGGGGCCAAGCCACGCCCCACGAGCCAACAGAGCACGCCAGCCTATGTGGCCCTGCTCGCTCGTCTCACTCCTCAAGACAGTCGTGCGCTCGGCGAACTGAGCAGTGCTCCGCCTCCCTTCTCATCACCGGAGCACGGCAGCCGCCCACGCCATCACCTGGACGTCGCATCGCCCCACCGGCCCTACCTACGCTGATGCACCATGTCTAGGTTGCCCACGCCATTGACGCTGATCGATACGGCCCTGCCACCCATGCCCCATTGCCTCCCCCAAATCCACGCACACCGACCATCATTGCAAGGGAAGCACGTGCCTTGCCACCCACGTCATGTCGCGCCCTAAAGCACCCTAAAATTTTCCTACCTTTTTAAATGGTTCATGAGAAATTATAAAAGTCGAATTAGCCTCAACAGTTAAAAAACATCAAGATTCAACGCGAATGTGTGTGTGGGAATTTTTGTTGAATTCCTCATGCCACCAAATATTTAACCAATTTTTATTTGAATTTTCAGAGCAATACATATAATTTTAATACCACAATAACCTTTCTCAGACTTTTGGGCCTTTTGGCCCACTCGTTCCCTCCTCTCTCCCCTCCCCGACCTGGTCCAGCTGCCCTCCCCCTTTCCCTCACTTCCCTCGCGGGCCGCCCCTTCCGGCCCACCTCACGCGCCTGCCCTGGCTCGGCCCAAGTAGAAACGGTGCCTCCTGCCTGCCGCCACCGACAATTGGTGGTGGGGCCCACCTATCGGGGCCTTCTCCCACCTCTGGCCACCCCTCTCCCTCTCTTCTCCTTGCGGCCGGCCGCCTCTCGCCGCCCGATTCGCCTTCCCGCCGCTTCACCTCCCCAATAGAGTGGGGGGAATTGCTCCCCACCTCTTCCTCTTCCTTTCCCCCTTGATTGCTCCTAGAAAATCGCGGCCGATGGGGAGTAATTGGACGCCGATGAACCGGCGCCATTAATGGCCGCCGGCCAAGCTCCTCCTCGGCCGTTCCCCTCCCCCGCGACCTATAAAAGGAGGCCCTTAGTCTTCTCTCCCTCGTTTCGTCGCCGGACGCCTCAATCCGCCCCTCCACCGCCGTCGCCTCCTTCGGCTGCCGCTAGGCATCGGCCGGAACCGCCCTGAGCACCAGCAAGGTCGCCACCGGGATCGTCGCCTCCGTCCGTACCCCGTCCGCGCCTCCGCCTCCCTCGGTGAGCACAGGAGCCCTGCCACCACCTTCATCCCGAACCGATTCCTCTCTCCTTCCCCTCCACCGCTCGCCGCCGACGCCTTGTGCTCTCGCTCCCGCGCCGCCGCGCTGTGGTCGACGGTGGGTGCCGCCCGGCCGCCTGCCGTGTGCCCGGCCGCTTGCTGGCGAGCTTCTGCCTCCTCGGCCCCGTGAGTCGCCCGTGCGCCCGGCTCACGGTGGACCGAGGGAATGACCGTGGGGCCCCCATTGTGCACCCGGTCCACCACTCCCTTCTCTCCCCTGTTAAAAAGAAATAACAATTATAAATTGATAAGGAATAAATTTAAAAATTCAAAAATTGCCACTTGAACAACATACAAACTTCAAATGGCCATACCTTGACCGTTTGGACTCAGGAATCAACCCGTTCAAATTTCTAATTTTTCCTTAAACAGTGTAGAACCCATTTTTATGCTTTGTTACTGCTTTTTATATGGTGTTATTTATAGTTTGGACCCCTTTTTGATTGCGCTGTCGTGTAGACACCATCGTTCCGGATGAGCCGCTCTTCCTCAAGGTTGCAGTTGAGGACGTGGGTAGCGAGCAAGGCAAGCCATGTCTATCTTGATCATATTGTCATCCCAGTTTGTAAAATTATTTTCGCTTTAAATTATTACATTTCATTTTATTTAATTCCCACGATAATCACTGTTTAATTTGGCCATACCTTTACATTCCTTTGTTATGGCTTAATTACTTGTATTGTTATTATACCCTTGTTAACCCTAAGCAAAACAAAACTAGTGAGGACTCCACTGCTTGGTGCTCACTAGAAAAACTAATATGCTTAGCCCCGCTTAAATTAGAAACTTTAGAGTTTTCAAACACTAGACCTTGGTATGAAATACTGAAACTCTGGAAGTACTAGCTTAGCGGCTAATTAGCCGTGGAGGATAGTTTCCCAGTTTCCCCTTCAGAATACCTTAAACACTATTTTCGGTTGGGTTGAGGTGCATGGGTTCGCTTGTCGCACCTCAGCCGTCATAAGGACCAGTCTTCGGGGCACGATTGCAAAGCATTTTCCATCCGACCACCTGTCTAATGGGTAATGCTTAACATATCTGCTAGTGCGGTCATTAACAAGGAAGACACGGATAGGGATGGATGAAGCCCTCGGTGGCGTCGATGTCTCTGGCAGTGCGTCAGGGGGCATAGACTGTCCACCTGTCCCAGGGTCTACTGGCCGTGGAAATCTATGTAGGTCTTCCTTGTTTAGGGCAGTAGTAGATGGTAAGTTATGTCACGGCTTCCGCCTGTATGCCATGGTGGCATGTGGCATGTGGTGACACGTGAGGAAAACGTGTCTGGTGGGTAAAGTGGTACACCTCTGGCCAGAGTAAAATCTATTCGAATAGTTGCGCCCTCGGTTATGGGCAAGCGGAGCAATGACCCAAAGTTAGAGGTTTCTCTCTGTTAGGCTAGAGCTATTGGTTGCAACTTGTGGGCTTGGGTTAAGGCAAGATCACGTGGGTACGTGGCTTGATAATAAATTGACTAGAGTTAGGCCGTGATTCATCAAAACACCTTCAAAATTTATAAAAGGAATTAAAATGCTGATTTTGTGCAAATAAGCCCTTATATATGAATCCCTTTGTACTCCATTACATTACTTGCATTTCTCGGCATGGTTTGCTTAGTACGTTGGTTGTATTCAGCCTTGCTCTTTTCCCCCTCCAGCAGAAGAGTACTTCGAAGATGGTGGCTTCGACTTCTAGCTTGTGCCTGACGTCAAGTCCCTGTGGTTGCCAGCGCGTTGGCCGTCTTCGTTTTATCGTTTGTCTTTACTGTGTTGGGCCTTTGGTCACCCGTGTCATAAAAGTACTTTATTTACGCTTCCGCTTGTAAACTCCGTTAATTATCAACTTGGTTATGTGTACCTTGCCTCCTGGGACAAGTAATAATGCACTCACAAACGGAATATAGTGTCCTATTTTTCGGGCGTGACACGTCAGCACCCTGCCTGTCCGATCACCACGCCATTTGCCAGCTCCACACCCTTTGGATTGCCGGGTCGAATGGCACCGCGGAATAGAAAAAACTGTCTGTGTACATGGGCTGCACGACAGACTGCTAGGGGGTAAACTTCCTACCCTACCATGCACGGCCGTCCATGCTGCAAGCCACCACCAATCCTCCCCTTGAAGCCCATATCGCCTAGCTTGCCACTGTCCTCGCGCACGTGCTGCATGCCTATCCATGCCCTCCTCGCTGCCCTCACTCACTAGGGGCCATCGTCCGCCCGCGCCTACAAAAAGGGGCGGGACATCATTGCTGCCCTCACATACACCTCACCCAGCACGACCAAGCCCTTCTCCCCTCCCCATCCTTCCACCGCTCCCCGTCCTTCAGTTCGGTTGTGGGAGCGCTGCTAGCTCTTGTATCCGGGCCTCTGTGGCAACCGTCATAGAAGACGACGCTGCCGCCACTAGACAAACCGCATATCCTGGACAGCGAGGTGGAGAAGTGCTTCCCGCACAGGACGAACCGTGCATCGGAGCTTCGTCGATGCGAACCCCTACGTCCATCGTTCCGCGCCTTCGCCACTCAGTTGCACTGCTTCCCGGGCGCCATACGGTGAGCACCATCTGCCACCCCTCCCCTCTCCCTCCACGGCCGCCACCTCTCCAGAACCAATAGCGCAGCCGCGCCGGTCCACCCCAGCCCTCGCGCGCGCCGCTGTATCACTCGTCGAGTCGGGAGGTCCAGCGATCCCTCCCGAGCCACTACCGGTCTCCCGTACCGCTACTTCGCAGGCGCCAATGCTTAGCTTCACCGAGACAAGCAACGCGAGGAGGAGGAAGGAGAATGGGATAAAATCTCCCCCGCGCCCCTTCTCTAGCTAAATAAAAAATGTTACTTAACCCTAATGAAAGTAATTAAGTAAATAACCACCTTAACCTATTAGTATGACATGTGGGTCCCAATCATTAAGAAAAACTAGATAAAATATGATTTACAATGTGTCACTTACATGTGGACCACACCGGCTTAAAACTATAAATTAAAACCGCAGAAAATGCAATGTAAATTGGAAAATAATATGCTCATCAATCTGAATACGGTGGCCTAGGCATGTTAAATCTGGAAAACTTCGCAAGAGCACTCTGTGTCCGATGGCTGTGGCAGGAACGGAAATCCCTAGAAAAGATCTAGGTTGGACTGGAAACCCCGTGCAATGAAGCTGACAAACTACTCTTCCCAGCAGCGACAATGATAACAATTGGGGATGGAGCATCAACGCACTTCTGGGACTTGGGCTTGTTGCATGGCCGCTAGCCAAAAGACGTGATGCCACAAATGTATGTCCAAAACAAAAAAATAGAACCTTGAAAGAAGCCATCGTAGGCAACACCTGGTCACAAGACCTAAACCTCTCGATCTTTGGAACAATGACAATTGATCTCCTTCACCAGCTGGTGACCCTGTGGACGGCAGTGCAAAACATACAACTCACCCCAGATGTACCAGATGCCATCACTTGGAATCTCACAAGTTGTGGAGAGTACACAACAGGCTCTGCATACAAATCGCAGTTTCCCTGGTCTGTCAACCAAACTATGACACAATCATCTAGAAGCCATGGGGACCATACAAGTGCAAGATCTTTGCCTAGCTGGCCATCCAAAACAGAGTCTGGACGGCAAATAGGCTAGCAACTCAAGGATGGCCAAAACACACGTACTGCCCGTTGTGCAGACATACTCGGGAGACGGTATTCCACCTCCTCGTGGACTGTAGATAAACGAGAGGAATCTGGGACACTTAAGCAAACTCGATGTCACAAGAGCAAAGCCGAGTAGCTGGGACCAGGCTACTATACTTCAAAGCTGGTGGATGGAGTTGGCAACCCATCCTGGGACCCCTCGGAAAGGAGTCCGCCCTCTACTGCTCCTTGTCACTTGGGAGATATAGAAGGAGAGGAACCTCACTAATTAAAAACTTTGGAGACATGTGAGATTGTCCACTAAACTGTATCTTTTTGAAAGTATAAAATTGGATCACTTGGGGAAATAATGAGGTCTGAATTGTCATCTTTCTTGGGACCAAGCTTTCACTTTAATTTAGTGGAGTGTGCAGGATGAAGAAAGGTGCCAAGCATCTCCTCGGCGCAATGAAGCGAGAAACAGGCTCGAGCTCACGTCACCAATCCTCCAGCTCGGGTGTGTGCCCGTCCTACGAGTACACGCCGAGTGAGCCGAACCTTTGTCCCGATACCGTGCTTGACTTGCAAGGTGATCGGGAGATACAAGCCTACAACCACCTCTAGGATCATGTCTTCGCTCATACGCGAGCGTACGACCCGACTCTACTCTCCAAAACAGGACAATTGGAAGTATGGCATAGAATGTTGCAGAAGAGCAGCCACAACAGCAGCCGCAGTACCCGTTCATGCAGTAGGCAGATTGGGGCCAACCTAGGTATGCATCCGGTTGGGACCAACCTTTGCCTGTTCAGGAAAAAGGTACCTCAACATGGCCAAGTGCGAGCAGTAGTCGTTGGGATCATCCCATGACTGCCCATTTGGCCAATATCTCCAGCGGCGACCACTCCTCCAGCTCCAGTGAGCTACCCCCGCAGTCCAGTGCACGCCACTCATTCTCGTCCCGAAGTGTTAGTGACTTCGGGCGAGGATTTGCATGCATCACTTGACAGTTGGGAGAGCTTGATCTCTGCACCAGTGAAATGCAAGACATGCTACATTAGCATGTCCAAGAGATCCACTCGTGGCAGCAACATACTGATGACCAGCTGGCGGAAATCAATGCTGCCATGTAGCAAAATCAAGCTCATCTAATGGCCTACTTCAGATCGCGAGGATTTGACCCTCATCAAGAACCATGAGCAAGAAGCTAGCTTGGGGAGTCCCTCCCCCACCTAGGTAACTTGTATCTTTACTTTTCTGCATTGCATGATAAAACACAAAAATGATAAAAATTTGCATAAATCTAAAAATACCAAAAAGACTTTTTTTCTTATGCGGTAAGAATGCCTTAGTTTTCCTGTTGAAATGATGAATAGTTGCTCTGTTTTATTTTACAGCTTAATCTTCACCTTAGTTTTTGTGTTTGTTGGTTTAGAATCTTGCCTTGAACTTGAAACTTGTGCATTGCATATGCATAATCTATGTCTAGGTTGTTGATATGAACAGGTGAAATATAGTTTCTATGATCTTTCTGTAAGTGAAACTGAATTTTTGGAGAATTTTGTTTTTAAAAAGAATAAAATTTATAAGTTCCTCAGTGATGATGAATTCCCAATAGAGCCATATGATGATCATATTGAAAACCTTATACTCATGTGCTGCTTGTTATTACATTGAGCTTTATCAAATTATTATGACCCTAATGAGATTTTTTTCATGCTTTCTTGATCAAGATATCCATTCACGTGCACTCATTATATATGCTTGATCTCTACACTGGAGATTAGTAAAAACATGCCATTCACCCACCATAGTTGTTTTACCTCTACACTGGGGGTTAGCAATAATTCTACTCACCAAATAAATGCTCCACCATGTTATCAAAATGTCTCTCATAGTAGATTTCAATAAGAGGTGGCTAAAAAAAGGGGGAGAAAAGAAGGAAGGTAGAAAATATTCTCAATCATCATGAAAAGAAAAAAATGAGAAAAAGGAGAAAAGGAGTGCTCATGAAAGTTCTTGGGCAATTACAAAAATAGTTAGGGAAAAATATAGCCACATCTCAAAATTAGGAATAAACGAGAGCTAATGACAAAGGAGTACCACATACAACTTCCACCATATAGCCACACACTTTGCACATCTTGATTAAGGTTTTATGATTTGATTTCTCCATGGATACTCTTTTTGATTTTCCAATATATGTGATGCAAGTATTGCTCTATCTTTTATCCCTACCCTGAGCTCCACACATAAACCTTTAGAGGTAGGATGATAAAAGAGGCAACACAATGCCTGGATGAGAAAATTTATACACATTGAGTGATCCAGTGTATCATTTGAGGAAATTGGCTTTCATTTAAGAAAATTCTTTAAAAACTTCTGGAATGAAAGTTGAGCAAAGAGTTGGTGATTGTTGCTCTATGATCCACTCAATTCTTCACCACCCATGGCAAGGAGAAGCTATAAGCCCCATGAGGAAAAAGGTAATAATGGTAAAGTACTGTTGGCAACTTATTCAATTTCTAGGTAGAAAAATATATTGTAGACATAGTACTATTGTGAAATAAAACATGAGTAGCAACATATGATCAACAACCTAAGTTCTATCTTTACTTGGGACAAGCAAAGGTTTAGCTTAGGGGTGTTGTTGACGGTCGTTAAGTACCAATTTCGACTGCCAACTTGTATCATAATTAAGGGAAAAATTAGCAATTCTTACACATATCCTAATAATGAATAATGTAGTTGTACTAGACTTGGAGAACTAATGTAGATGCAGAGATTTAACACCAAAGTAAGAAGAAATAACGGCGGCATGCAAAGAAACATACCTCCGGCGAATTACGTGCGAGCACGAGGATTGATGAGCCCACAAGTCAGTGCAAACCGACTTAAAGTGAGGCCAAACCACCGAGAACCGACCAAGGGGTCCACCTGTCATCCTCCCATTCAAAGACGGTGGCCATGTTTTGGCCGAACCCAATTGACGCCCCCGGCATCCCCCTTGCACGTGATGACTCCTCATTCATTCCTAATGGCGGTTATGCACGTGGTGACTACCGTCATTTGGAGGCTATATAAGGAGGAGCTCACTTCCCTAGCAAAACACATCTCAAGGAGCTATTCTCTCTTCCTCATATTGTAGTCTCTATAGTTTAGTAGAAATAAAGCATAGGAGCTTTGGTCCTATAGTCTTCTCGGAATTTCGGGTATGTTTTCAATACTTCATTTTTGTAAGACTATAGTAGGATTAATAGAATTACTTTCTTTATTTAATTATGCTTATAATATATGTATTTCTTTATTGAATATGTATTCTATAAGTAGTATATATTTTGTATATCTGCTTCATCCTAGGCTAGTCAATCTATGCAACGGTAACGGTCCAATGACCTTTATAGGTTGCTCTAGCTCTAACTTGTTTATCCGTAGGGTGAGAGTCCTGGGGGAGTTAGTGACATTGTCTACTAGCATAAAAGTGGAGTTTAGGCTAGATAAATATCGTTGGATACTGGTATGGCCCACGGAAAGTGAGGTAGGCGGCAGGTGGTGACAGCCCTGTCCGTCCTTTGTATTTGTCCACATTCAGGTATGACGTAAGAGCGCGTAAATGCCATAACCACGCTGGCAGACCAGTAGGGAGTGGTCTCTCGGTAGTACCTGGGTGCCTGGAACTAAGTTCTATGTTGTAAACATCTATATATTAAGTGTATACTAGACATAGTTAAAAAAGAAATACATTTGTACCTTAGTTTCTTCATGCTGGTTTCTACTAACATTTATTATTATGAGGTGAATCTACTTGTGTGTCCACTACTTTATGTTTATCATATTAACCCCTGTATAGACTATGGTGGAATAATTATAGATTGATTAAAGATAACAAAACAATTATCTATGTGCCGCTGGCATTCCTGTGGAAAAAAATACGATACCCGTGGGAATACTTATGGTTGAAATGCTACAGCGGTATCCGTGCACTTGCGGATTTATGTGTGAACGTAAGAAAAATCAACACTTAAACATACTACAATTGAAATTTTCTTGTGTAATTAAGTTTTTTTGCAAGAAATAAAGACATGCTTAATGTCCTAGTTTGATAAAGTAGTTACATAAGAAAATTAATGGCATCATTTTTGGGTTCAATAATTATAAGACGTTGTCAAAATTATGGCCTTATTATTCAGCCACATTTCTAGGAGAGAATAGACGTCACACTAAGTAGAGACATTTTACCCTTAGAAATTTTTGACATCGATCATTACTTAGATGATAATTTTCTAAGTAAAATTAAATTAAACTTATGTGATTCAAGTTCATTGAAAATAATATATTATGTTTCCATTACATAAATAATAAAATCAGTGGGAGCTCATCAAGGGCTCCAACAACAAGGAGTGCATACTGCTGGTAGAAACTAAAGAAAATTTTGTCATCGAATTTTTGGTCTAAAGTAGTACTAGGCTTATATTAGTAGTCATATATCGACATAAATTAGAAAGATAATTATTTATGAATCGGCTGATAAAATTTTGATATTAGTTCAAATATGGATGCATATAGATTTATCATATATTGTTTACTGGGAATCTTGGCAGTATTTAATTAAATCCAGACTAGAACTCTGGTATTAAGAATGCTTTGTATTATATGCAAGGCAATTTTAAGTAACATGCTCATATTTCTAAAGTCTAATGGTCTCTAAAGTTTAGGGTCATTTAGAAACTTATTTTGTGAGATGTGTGGATATTCATAACGATCATTACGTTAATTCAGATTAAGTTATGTCCACACATAGGGAGCAATAACCATGCAAAAGCTCCAAAATAATCTCTTACTGTATAGTCAACGATGCCGTTAGATTTTTGAAACATGTTATGGTCTTAAAGATGTAGGTTTTGGGTTGTTTTCGTGTAATCTCTAGATTGCTTCATGTTTATAACTTCCAGATGGTTTCTATTTATATGTGATACTATAGCGTGCTGATATGAGTGAAGTTGGTACGAACTTGTATATGAATATGGAGTTTGTTTGTTGTTCATGTGTAGGTGTTGCTTGAGACTATGGGAGTATCACCGATGATGGATCAGGACTAGGCTTTAGAGAAGTTAAGGTCCAAATGGTTAAGGAGATCAGACGGGATGCTCAGGCTAGAGAACAATACACGTGGAGATGAAAGTTCCTATATGACATACACGTGATATTGTGTGCGTACGGAAAGAGTAGTCAAATTTTGATTGGCGTCCATGTTTAGAGAGATTGAAGTTCGGAGTTGTATGGGGATGTTGTTTTCCTAGTTTGGTAGGTTTTCGGTCAGACCAGCAGCGACGAGCAGGAATAGACAGGGAGGCGGCAGTCATACCAGTCAGATCGGTGTGTACACGGCGGTCAGACCGGATCTCCATCGACTACGAGGGTAACTTTTAATTCTGCTAAAGTTTTTGGTTTTTGGTATTCACACCATTTATCCTTTTTAGTAGGCTTGTTACTTGTGTTCGATCTTATATTTTTCCTATCAACAGAGCTCTTATACTTTTTTATGTTTGCTGATTTTTCAGTTATTGCCGATATAGTTAGGGAGAGACAAAATTTCACCGTTTTTCCCCTTACAAGAAAAGAAACAAATAAGAGATAATAGATAAGTTTTATCCGGATTGCCCCCGAGCCCTTACATTAAGGAGAGGTGACGACTAATTCCTACGCCAAAATTCCGAAGCCCTAATAGAGCCCAATTAATCTATCGCACTGGAAGGGGTTCGTAGTGCTATTCTGTGCAGGAGATTTGTCAAGAAGATCAAGAAGCAGTATGACTAAAGGAAAGGAAGAGAAACAGGAAGACAGTGAGATCAACAAGTGGCTTCAATGGTTTTAATTCATCCGGTCAGTAAACACCTTAATTCTGCATTTATATCAAGGTGATCATGTGTTAAGCTAAGCAATTTAGATTGTCCTGAGTAAATTAATTCCAACATTTTATACTAATTTAAGGTGATTATTTAGAGCAGCACCATACATCAAAATAACCTAGAGACCCAACGCCATGATCGGAGTGTTATAAACCAGATTATTTACGGATGACCCAGAGACTCAGCGCCTTGATCACCTTGATGTACTCGTCCGATAACACTTCACCTTGATCTTGAGGGCAGATGACCTATCTGCGACCTTACTTGATCTCCATGAAGTTCACTATTTCATCAACCGGTCCATCAGTCCACTGGCAAGGAGTGTTGCACCCTCCAGGATCAGCCTGATACCGCGCATTCCCAGAAAAAAACAAAAAATCATCGGCCGCAACCAATAAAAATCCCTGCTTCATTGATTTCAATATACTAGGTACTACAAATTTTCACATATCAAAGAACGTTGTAGTTATGTTAGGATTTGCAAAAAGTGTCGGAAGAAATGGGAGCATAAATTAAGTGGATCACGTTGTATATGGAGTGGATGGTCCGATGAACATGGTTTGCTGGATGATGGTCTTTTATAGAGGATGTTTTCGGTACAATTTACTGGCAGTATATACGGTCAGTATAAACAAACTACTGATTGATTAGTTTTCCTATAAACTTAAATAACTTTGTGGTATAAAATCGAATAGGGTAAATTTGTCTTTCCATGTTACTGCATGAGGGGCAATTGCGTAAAGGGCAATTGCGTAAAGGCATATACAAAGATAGATTCTAATACGAGCTTTTTCTATTAATTTATATCAATAGAGACTATCCTCCTAGAGACGATAATAACTTTTAATCATTAATGCATTAAATATTTTTTTTATTATCCTTCTTTTGTTTTCTCCATCCTCACGCAGCAAACTTTTCGTTAATAAATGTTAAGAGTCAACTCTAAGACGTTATCATGTGCAGCAACGATGTTTATAGTTTTTTCTCTCTCTTTCATCCATGTCATCAAATTTATTTTCATGACAACGAAAAAAACCCGTTATTAGGTACCATTGTACATGCCCTAAAAACCCAATTTTCATTCTCGTCGAATGAAAGATAATCGTTACCTGTCTGTTGATACCCGGAGAAAAACCGGGAAAGTAGCACGTATATATACCGATTTCCTCTCCCTGTTGTTTCGCGGTTGCAATCTTGTGCATTTATCACGTATGTACCTATGCCGAATATGTCGATGAGGAACGAGATTAATTATGTGTAGCTAGATTAACATGTGTTCAATTAGAGAAGATGATCACCAATAATTTTTTGATTACTAGTATTTATTAATGTATCAGACTCCAATTATTCTTTGGTTGCGATCCAACACGAAGGAACAACTAGGCATGAGCAGCAGCGCGGCCATGGCTGCAGGCACCGGGCAGGGTGCTGGGGCGCCGGGCCGGGTACGCGGGAGATGCCGAGCAGGGAGGAATAGCGCTCCCGCCACGCGTACCTTCTCTATTCGCTCTCAAACTCACGCACGAACAGTTTAGGTTACCATTTCCTTAGATTAAATTAAAGCACAAAATTGCTAAAATGCCCTTTTTAATTTTATGGCAAATTTCTAACGTGTCCTTTTTTGTACTACCAATATATATACTGCCAGCAAAAAGTTCTCCTTTTATAAGGTCCCTGCTGAGAAACGGAGGGGGTACAAATTTTTTCTTAATTACCAATGAACAATTGATATCTAGGGTACTAGCTTACATCAAATACTATGCCAGGTCAGCGCATCTGTCACAACCTATTTGTGACGGACCAAAATGTCTTGTCACGGATGACATCATCTTTTACGAGTTCAACTAAAACACGTTGTAGTTCAGACTCAAGGGGATGGCTAGTCACAGGTTAGAACTCATCTGTGACAGGCTTATACGAGAACCCGACACATGACATCGCTAACGGGCCCACATATAGACCCGTCACAGATGACCTTCTACCTATTACGTGTCTTATGTTTGCTCCCCATCAAAGATGATAGATACCTCACCTCAAACATGTTAAATTATTATACTCATCATTGTTGACTAAAAAAACACCCACACCCCCCACCCCCCCTTCCNCGCCAAACACATGCGCTCCTTCTCCTCCCCTCCACTCTCTCTTCTTTCTTCGTCCTCTCACCAGCTCTCTCTCCCTCACATTGGCTTCCGACCGTCGGTTGCCATATCTGGCCTCCGGGACACGGATTTGGCCACCGGCCGCCAATGCCTTCCCTGTCTCCCGACCACCGGTCGCCGGATCTGGCCTCTGGGACGCGGATCTGGTCGTCGACGTTGTTGTCGCCACCGCCTCATGACCGCCGACCGCAGCGGCTTCTCCCCCGACTGTCGGCCGTCTCCTCCTCCGTGACCCGACCGTCGGCGGCCAGATCCAGCCTCCACGAGGTCAAGGGACGCAGATCCAGCGTCCGCAGCCTCTCCCCTGGCCGCCGACGTCCGCCATCGTCTCCTTCACCAACGAGCACCACCGCCATTTCCTCCTCTCCTTCTCATCCCCAAGCCATTCAGAGTGCGGATCCAGCCTCTCTGACTCTTGTAGGTTGTGTTTGATTTCGTATCTTTCAAATGTTCATTTGCGGTTGATTTCGTATCTTGCAAATGTTCATTGTCAAATTTTAGATTGTGGCATATTCTCAGTTGTTTGTGTCGATGTGTAGTTTGTTAAGATGGTGATCATTACTTGAGTGATACATATTCTTAGATGTATCCCGCATCTTTTGCTTCATGTGTAGTTGTTTCTTAGATGCTATCAGATCTGCCAAAAAAATACAAAGTTGTTGTATTGTGCATTTTGAGATGTATTTGATTTTTTGCTTCATCTTGTGAGCTTGGGGCTGAGGCATTTGATTATTTTGGGTGATTTTTCTATTGACCAAAAATCCGTGCTTGGCCGATGGTGCCAGATCTGTGTTGGCCTGAACTAAGTCGACCAACACACGAAGGCTTGGAAGATCTACTTAGCTCCAGTGTAGGTCCTAAAATTGATGAGATGCGGGCGTGCCAATCAGTTTGATCCTGCAACCGACAAGACATATAAACAGCAGATCAAAGAGCCGATCAGCTGACAAGCCGATGAAGTAATTCCAGTCAATGCCGATACAAGCTGATGTCGATAGTGTTTTGAACAGGCTATATATCCAATGTAAATTCTGACACTTGATGTCAATAAGGGTAAAAAGACAATCGACTGATGATAATGCAATAAAACAATAATATAATCCATTAGAAACCAATTGGCTAATAGTGATATAATAGAATAAGCGCTGATCCGAAGGTTAAAGCATACATCGGCTGAAGGTCCGATGTCATTAAATCCAAACGATTAGATGATCAAAGAAACCTTTGTTGTCATCGGCTAAATCCAACTAGTATGTAATCCTTGTGAGCCGATGCAATGTCCAGATAACTCATCGGCTGAAACCCCGATGAAACTCTTATTGGCAATCAAAAAGCAGCCTAGAGATTATGGTTCTACGCATGACTTGGGCTGATGCAGCGCAAAGTACGAAAAGAAACATAATATCTAGACAATCAAACCTTTGATTGATTTATGGGATGGTAGATAACTTAGCTAATCTAGATCGCCAAAACAATTTAGCAATACCAACGAAACCCTAGAAAATATCTGATCGATACAAGTAAATTGAATAATCGACTCAAATTAACTAAGATATATGATAAATAGGTAGGAAAATATATTAACCAAACCAAAGCGATCCAAAAGGTCGAAACGATACAGCCTTGAACAACACCAATATAGTTGATACAACTGCCAGGGCCAGCGGAACGTAGGACTTACCCCTTCGCCGGAGACCGAAAGCTGATGCAGCCTCGTGTCAGGTGCCAAGTTCCACCAGTTGATAAATAAAAACCTCGGGAAAGAGGGTGGCGATGCGCTGAGAGTAGTTGTATTGATCGAGAGATAGCTTACAAAGACCCCAGGTGTACATATTTATCCCTATGGGTAGATACTAGTCCTTATTGGACAAGTCACAAACTTTTCTAAAGATAAAGTAAAAGATACAAGTCCTATCCAGACTCTAAACAATCTTTCCTAAAAGTAAAAAGAAACTAACTGACTCTGCCTAATTAATAGATAACTTGCCATGCTTCATCCGCGTCGAACTCAGTCTCTTCTGGATAAACCTCTTTTAATTGATTAATTTCCTTAACTGAATCCATCAAGAATCCAACTGCTGGAGACCGATAAGTCTCATCGGCCGATTTCAGGACTCTAAAGCCGATACTGACTCTAGGCCGATGATGACTTCAGGACTTTCCAAATTTTAGCGTTAACACATGCCCTCCATTTTTGGAGTGTGAGAACTCATGCTTCAAAATTATCTTATTTTTGGTCTTGATAACTCTAAAATTAATCCCCTTTACTTCTTGCCATTGGCTTTCATGAGCCGATACTGTCTGCATTAGATGAGCCAGATTGTCAAACTCATGGCAAAAGAATTTGTCTTTGATAGGTACTGACAATCCTTTGAATGCAAGATCTGCTAGTTGCTCATCACTTAGGCTCAAACTATAGCATCGGCTGCAGACATTACGAAATCTTTGAATATATTCCATAGCCGATTCTCCCTCTTGCTGCTTAACCGATATTAAATCTGAAAGCTTCATCTCATCGATTCTAGCAAAGAAATACTCATGGCATTGCTTCTCAAGATCGGCCTATCCTCTAATAGAATTTGGTGGTAATAATGAAAACCATGTGAAAGCCGATCGAATCAAAAACAATGGAAAAAATCTAACTTTCAGAGCTTCTTCAGCCGATGCCTCCCCGCATTGCGCTAAGAATCGGATGATATGTTCCATTGTAGATATATCATCTTGCCTCGAAAATTTGGAGAAATCTGGAACCTTGTATCAGTGCGGCAATGGAACCTTATCAAACCATTCAGGATATGGCTGCCGATACAAGTGGATCTGCTCCTTAGGTCTATGTCCAAACTGATCCTCTACTAATTTTGCAATTCTATCGACCCAACCATTGTTATATTGATACTCTTCACCATGCCTATATTGATGAAGTTTCTGTAGGTGATATTGATATGACTCATTATGCCGATGCTGATGAGCTTGCCCCCCAAGCCAATATTGTTGTTGTTCTTCAATCCTCCCTCGAGCTGAATTCTTTGAGCAATTAGTTCATCAAATGATTTCTTGATCAAATCTTGTATTCATCAAAACTCCAGATTGATCGGACAAGGCACGATGAACTGCTTCATCGCCGGTATCCTGAAGTGTCTCAACCATTGGCTTGAGGAATTGAGTTTTCTGAATTGGTATTTGTTGCGTCATGACGAAAGCTTGAAGACAATGCTTTTGAAAGTCAGCTACGGATTACTCCATCTGTCGCCTCTGCTCTTCTGTCAAATCCTCCATTGTGATCAAGATCTGGGCATCGACTTCGTCCTGTGACATGTTGGTATAAAACTCATGTCCCACCAGGCGTGCCAAAAGCGTGTTGACAAAAAATCCACGCTTGGCCGATGCTGCTAGATCTGTGTTGGCACGAACTATGTCGACGAACAGACGAAGGCCTGAGAGATCTGCTTAGCTCTAGTGCAGGTCCTAAAATTGATAAGATACGGGCGTGCCAGTCCGTTTGTGTTAACACCAAAATTTAGTAAGCCCCGGAGTCATCATCGGCTTAGGAATCGTATCAGCTTCAGAGTCCTGGGATGAGCCGATTGATATATTAAGTTGCCAATAGTTAGATTCTTGATGGATTCGGTTAAGGAAATAAATCAATTAAAGAAAGCTTATACAGAAGAGACCGAGTTCGAGGAGGATGCAGCATGGCAAGGAGTCAGTTAGTTTCTTTTTACTTTTAATAAAGATTGTTTAGAGTCCGAATTGGACTTGTATTTTTTACTTCATTTTTAGGAAAGTTTGTGTCTTGTCCAATAAAGACTAGTATCTACTCATGGGTATAAATATATATACTCGGGGTCTATGTAATTTATCTCTCAATCAATACAACTACTCTCGGCGCATCGCCACCCTCTTTCCCGAGGTTTTTACTTATAGACCGGTGGAACATGACACCTGATGCGGAGCTGCATCAGCTTTCGATCTCCGACGAAGGGGTAAGTCCTATGTTTTGTCGGCCCTACCTATTTATCATATATCTTAGTTAATCTAAATCGATTATTCAATTTAGCTGTATCGGCTGAGCTTGCTTTGGAGTACTTGCCGGTATCGGCTAAAATGTTTTGTCGATCTAGATTAGCTAAGATATTCACCACCCTGAAAATCAGTCGAAGACTTGGTTGTCTAGATATTATGTTTCTTTTCATACTTTGCGCTGTATCAGCCCTAGTCATGCTTAGAACCATAATCTCTAGGCTGCATTTTGATTGCCAATAAGGGTTTCATCGGGGTTTCAGCCAACGAGTTATCTGGACGTTGCATCGGCTCACAAGGTTTACATACAAGTTGGATTTAGCCGATGACAGTAAATGTTTCATTGATTATCTAATTGTTTGGATTTAATGACATCGGACCTTCAGCCGACATATGCTTTAACCTTCGGATCAGCGCTTATTTTATCATATCATTATTAGCCGATTGGTTTCTATTGGATTATATTTGTGGGCACCCGAAAGTTATACCGTCTAGTACAATTTGTGATCACCACATAATTTTAGATGAATGAGATCCATACACACATAAATAGCCACTCATACCTCAATGTGCCCATGATCACAAACTGACACCATTCGATATAAAATCCACAATGCCGAATAATGAGCAAAGGAGATATTGTTCGGACTCAGCATGGTAGTCAACTTCAGCCTGAGACATGCCTGTCAAACCACACGAAGGCGGCGACCAAATGTGTTACACATCTTAGGAGACTAAACTCAAATTGCTAAAGCTCTACAACATCTCAATTGCTCAAAATTCATACTCATGCTCAACTAGTCCCTAGGAAAAGCGACTAGCCTCACACTTTCATTGCAAGCAATTGATAAACATCACGAATGCACAGGTATGGATAGAAGGACAGCAAGATACATATTTCATAACGGGGTTCGCAAGCCCTTCATACATCACAAAATATAGCAGTGGAAGTCTCACAACATAATTAAAACAAAAGGCAATACCCATGGTTAGCCAAAAACCACAAGGCAACCAACCGGCAAGAGTGAAGCTGCAACTACTCACTACCCCCGCCACCCTCGGTGGGATAGTAGTAGGACACATCAATGACACTGGCATCCTCACCTAAAAATAACAACATGAGTATGAATGGTACTCCGCAAGACTTACACAATATAATAGTACCAAGGAGTATGCAAGCTTGTATATCAAACGAATGGCTAAAGGGTTTAGATTTTGCACAAAAGTGAGTTTTATTTAGAAAGTAATAAGTTGAAACTATAAGCATTTGCAAACGACACGATCTGCAATTTCTGGATGGCAAGCATATAAATCTAAAATTTGATCAACAAGGTAAGCACAACCAGTACACTCATCAAGTCACATGGGCCACAGTTGCCCGATCATTCAACCCTCATATAGCCAACATAATATCAATGACTGAACCAGCCATAAAACCCAAATTCGATGCTAATATGAGTGAGAAACACATCAAGCGTCATCCATAACCGTGGACATGGCTATCGAATAGTTTTACTCTGATCAGAGGTGTACAGCTTTACCCACACAAAATGAACAAGGATCAGATGTTTCATACGCACACAGGTATGACCTACATGTGATTCAGGCTCATAACATGCCGCTTCGCAAGCTCGGCCCGAACCACCTAAACCATGCCTAGGCCCCCGACAACTTAGCCACGTGCATATGTGTGTGTGACTAAGGCGGCATCACCATCGTGGGAGATACCCCCTGCCAACCTAGGCACGTATGAGTACCTCTAAGGGAAACGCCCCACACGAATGACCAACGGGCGTAGGTGGCCACAGCCTCACTCGGTACTACGACAAGCCGGTCCCCAATAAGGCATGTGGAAGTACGTATGGTACTTGAATAGATGTCAACATGTTCAGTCCTTGGCGACCTAGACAGGGCTACTTGCATCGGGGAAAAACCACCATCCCTTCATTCCCCTATCACCCGTCCAAGCCAAGCATATTCTCTGATTTAATTTAGTGTCATGATTTCAAATTTTAATGCCCATTAGAACGAGTAGGACTAAAAATTCAACCAACGGCTTCATCCATTGATTTTTAACAGCACTAGACCTAAGCATGGCTAAGCATCCGAATAAAAGTAAACGATCCCAATCATTTCCATACGGAGGTAACAAGGACAAATGGTAAGAATATTACAAGGAAGGATATGCAGCAAATAGGATATAAGTAATTCAAACAAACACCAATATTTTGAAGTAAACCGACACATGCATACATATAGTATTTTGTAATCAAAACATTTTAGTGAAAACATAGGTTCGATATGCATAGATGCTTGCCTTGTTGCTGCGGATAATCACGGATAATCACACTCAGGTTCTTGCTCCACGTACTCCGGAATGTCCGAATCTATCGATAAGAAGCAATTATGCAATAAGAATCAAATAAACATGCAAAATGCAAAATGCACTACAACAAAAAAAAAGGTTACAGACAATGGACATGACAATATAATAAGAAAAGTAGGGGAAAGAATCACCCCAAATGCTGCAACGGTTTTTGGAGATATAAAATAAATAATAAGCTACAAATGTTGAATTAACTTCTTTGAAAATATTGAAAACAGACCATAAACAAAACAATGAAGCTGACATTTTCTAGCAGGGTTTTGACGAGTACAATCAAGAATCACCCCAAATGTTGCAACGGTTTTTGGAGATATAAAATAAATAATGAGCTACAAATGTCGAATTAACTTCTCTGAAAATATTGAAAACAGACCATAAACAAAACAATGAAGCTGACATTTTCTAGCAGGGTTTTGACGAGTGCAATCACTTTTACAAGGAAGAGCTTAATTTTCTTGTTATAACAAAATCCGATTCCCCCATTTTGGACTTAGGATGAAACAATTATGGATTTTGAGACAACGGTACCAAGAAAAGAGGAACTGCTGCTAGCTGTTTATTTTTTTTGAATAAAACAATTTGATGTCTTACACTTTGTGGCAAAACTCAGAATTAAAATCATAAGGTTGGAGGTAAAAAAATACTTAAATCACCAGTTTTGTGAAAACAAAAGAAAATTACAAACATAGATTATTTCTTTCTAAATTAATTTATTTTCTGCTTTGCTAAACATTTTCTTCGGAAAGCAACACAAACTGATATACCTAAAGTTATGCTACTGTTGGTTGGGGATGGTGTGGCGCAGACATAGGGCAAAATAATGCAGGTCATTTGTGTGGTGATAAAAATTGACATGGTGCTGAAACACTCACCCAAGTTCAAGAAGTAGGCTAAAACAGATTTCCCTAGCAACAAACAGTCTCGACATCAACCGCTCAAAATACTCGGGCAGCTCAGCATGTTTGATGGAGTGCTGTAAAACACCCTTCATGAGCACATATATAACTAGCATGTGGAGATCAGGTTGCTATGCATGGATCAGAAACTCACCGGAGAGAGGGAGACACCGAACTAATGCAGTAGGGAAGAAGATGAACTCAATACTCTAACGAACTGTATGCAGGAAAAACGTACAATAAGGACTTGATCCTACTGTTAAGAAGCCACTTTTTAGCTTGAGGTGAAGAGCTGAAACCTCACCAAAACAGGGAAGCAAAGAAGACACCGAGCTGTTGTCAGTAAAGGAGAGAAAAAAAAACTTGCAGCCTACTCCTAGCCTTGAAATCTTGAACCGGTGACCTGTGGAGGTGGCTAGGAATGCTCAGCATGTTGGGGAACCTAAGAGAGAAGCTATGGATGGGAAAGAAAGCTCACCAAGTGGAGGAAACAAAGTCTTACTGCCACTGCACCAAGCAGCAAGCTCCTTCTCTTTTCTTCTCGATCTCCCTCACGAATCTATGCATGTGCAAGCTATTTGGATGGATGGAAAGCTTAGAATCATGGGGATCTAGTGATGTGACATCCAGGGCTTGATTCTTGCATTTTCATGAAGATTTAGTGAGGGGGAAATGAGGAGGGAGCTCAGCTCATGGAAGAACATAAAACAACAAATAGGGAAAAAGAAATGGGAGGGAGGTGAAGGGGTTTTCCTTGCTGTTTAAGCATAAGAGGTAGGGGAAGGACGACCATGAGTTGGTTTGAGGCTTGTCACTGAAAAGTGGGGCTAAGGCGAGCTAGGGCCTAGTGGCATTAGAGGGATGGGTAGAAAACGGAGTAGAACACCGAAATTAGGATTTTCATATTATTTTCCCTCTCTTTCTTTGCAAAAAAGCTTGATCTAGCTACAAGAGTGCAAAAAAAGTGTGTTCTGGTGTGGAGACAACCTGAGTTACCTAGTTTCCATTTTTCAACGTTTCACTCAGAAATTCAAAATATTTTAATTCTGGCAAAAAGGTGAAAATGGGTATGCTGAGAGCTAAATTGAATTTTAAGGAGGTCAAAACTAAGTGTAAACATTCTAGAAAAAAACTAACCCAAGATAAATACTCTAGTAATTGAATAAATTATGAAAGCTATACCCTTATGTTCAACTTAATGCACAAGTAGAGGCTGTTTTGATTTGCCGATTAGGGTTTTAATTTGCTCCAAAATTTAATTGAATGCAGAAGCTAATGCAAATAAATAAATATGCAACCTATTAAACAGAATAAGTAATCCTAAATACCTTGTAATAACAATAGGGCTGTGACAATATTATTGTTTTATTGCGTTATCATCAGTTGATTGTCTATATATCGTTATTTACATAAAGTGTCAGAATCTACAACCGATTGCTGAAAACCCTATAACATCGGCTAGTATCGGCATCATCTGGAATTACTCCATCGGCTTATCAGCCGATCGGCTTTTTGATCTACTGTTTATATATCTTATCAGTTGCAGGATCAAACTGATTGGCGCGCCCGCATCTCATCAACTTTAGGACCTGCACTGGAGCAAATAGATCTCCTAGGCCTTCGTGTGCCACACGCAGGATCTATATCAACACATCTTCTGGCACGCTCGACAGGATAGATTTTGCGTCAACAGTTTGATCCTGCAACTGACAACACATATAAACAGCAGATCAAAGAGCCGATCGACTAACAAGCCGATGGAGTAATTTCAGCCAATGCCAATACTAGCCGATGTTGATAGGGTGTTGAACAATCGGCTATATATCCAATATAGATTCGGACACTTGATGTAAATAACGATATAAAGACAATCGACTGATGATAATGCATTAAAACAGTAATATAATCCAATAGAAACTAATCGGCTAATAGTGATATCATAGAATAAGCGTTGATTCGAAAGTTAAAGCATACATCGGCTGGAGGTCCGATGTCATTAAATCCAAACGATTAGATGATCAATGAAATGTTTGTTGTCATCGGCTAAATCCAACTTGTATGTAATCCTTGTGAGCCGATGCAACATCCAGATAACTCATCGGCTGAAACCCCAATGAAACCCTTATTAGCAATCAGAAAGCAATCTAAAGATTATTGTTCTATGCATGACTAGGGCTGACGCAGCGCAAAGTATAAAAAGAAACATAATATCAAGACAATCAAACCTTCAGCTGATTTTCAGGGTGGTAGATACCATAGCTAATCTAGATCGACAAAACAATTTAGCCGATACCGATAAAACCCTAGAAAAGATCTGACGGTTACAAGTAAATTGAATAATCGACTTAGATTAAGTAAGATATATGATAAATAGGTAGGCAAATATATCAACCGAACAAGAGCGATCCAAGAGGTCGAAGCGATGCAGCCTTGAACAACACCAATGTAGCCGATACAATTGCTAGGGCTGGCGGAACGTAGGACTTACCCCTTCGCCGAAGATCGAAAGCCGATGCAGCCCCGCATCAGGTGCCAAGTTCCGCCGGTTGATAAATAAAATCCTTAAGAAAGAGGGTGACGATGCACCGAGAGTAGTTGTATTGATATAGAGATAGATTACAAAGACCCCGGTGTACATATTTATACCCATGGGTAGATACTAGTCAAGACACAAATAAAATAAAAGATACAAGTCCTATTTGGACACAAAACAATCTTTCCTAAAAGTAAAACGAAACTACCTGACTCTGCCTAATTAATAGATAACTTGCCATGCTGCATCCGCCTCGAACTCGGTCTCTTCTGGATAAGCCTCCTTTAAATGATTAATTTACTTAACCGAATCCATCAAAAATCCAACAGCTCGCGACTGATAATTCCCATCGGCCGATTCCAGGACTCTGAAGCCGATACTGATTCCAGGCCGGTGATGACTTCAGGGCTTACCAAATTTTGGCGCTAACATTTTCACACATGTGACGGGTGAGAATTGAAACCTGTGGAGATTATGGGTACCATATACCCACACGACTGGTTTATCCGACTAAATATAGGGGATAGATTATATATATGGAATATGTAACAGACCATGACTTGGGTATTACATTTCCTTGTGTATTAACGAACGACCCAAAGTCCTGGTTCGATAATATTGTGTAATAGATTAGGAAACTTATATCGTATCTAGCTAGGTTTTCCTTTTTTTCACCCTGCCCCTGACCTATATAAGATGGGCAGGGAGCCCTCTACAGGCATAGCCACAGAGATAACCATAACTCGATCGTCAGATCAATATATACCCGACAGATATAATCCCTAAACAGGAGTAGGGTATTACCTCTCATCGAGAAGGTATGAACCTATCTAAATCCTTGTCTTCCGTATCCATCCACTTTTAGGTGTTGTGTGCTATCCCCTTTATTATTGCCGAATTCTAGTTTCGACAGTTGGCGCACCAGGTAGGGGTGGCACCGAGTTTACCGTCGACGAGTGCGATGGATCTAATCTCTGGCGTCGCCGGATTCATTTTTGCCCCAAGTCTCTATCTTGGATTCAGTCTAGCCAAGGATATCAATCTTGGCGAGTTCGATGATTTAATCTCTGATATAACCGAGTTTTTTCCATCCAACTTATCACTGTTTATTAGATTGATTTCTAATCTCAAATTAATCTCTTAATGTTTTTTTGTTGCTTTTCTCATATAATTACGCAATACAACTGAGATGATTGATGCCGGTCATGGACTCTTGGCATCGCTATGTGGTTAATCGACCATGAGCCTACTCCACCGCCACTATTGCTGATGGCGACATCATTTACATGCCGCCGTCGGTTTTTTGCACCTCCATGGTTGATGGATCCCGTCGTCCTTGCTGATGGCGTCATCATCTTCACCGTCGGTTGCCTTCATCGCCGCCGACTGGTTTCTTCGCCTCCACGCTCCTTCCATCGTCGTCGATTGGTGTTCTCGCTTCCATGGCCACACGTCTTCACCATGTTGTTGGGCAACTTCACCTCCCACCGTCGGTCGCCTCAGCTGCTTTCACGGTTAGTGTCTTCGTCGTCATTGAAGACAACCTTGTCCCTACATCAGCTGCCTCTGTCGTCACCGATGAAAATACCAACAAGCTAAGTGATCATTAATCTTCTTTTTTATATGATATTTTTCTTTTTCTCTGCCTCACTACATCAACTGGTTCTTCGTTGAGTAGTGAGTCAGTGGCTATAGATAATATATCATATTTCTGCCAAAACTTTTATAATGTTTATCCTGATTGCTTGCGAATAAATCTAAGTAAAAAAAGTACCAAGTAGTGAAGCTCTATTGTCTGATGCTTCCCGTTTTGTATGTTGACGAATGGTTGCCATGAGCCGATTCCTAGTACTTGGGGGCTTGTCAGGTAGACTGTATAACACAAGGTGCTAAGTATTAATTGGAGAAAATCAAAAGCATAAGGATAAAATAATTTATTTTCTGCTCTTAACAATTGTAAAAGTATCTGAGTAGCACAAATTCTGATCCGTGAAACTTTGTTCCACGAAAGATGAACTCTGTTACTCATATGCATGTCTGGGAAGTGCCATGAGCCGACTCTTGGTTCTTGGGGGTTATGACTAGTCGGGCAAAGTGTTTAAATGTAAGGAGTCAACTACTAAGAAAAATTAAAACTGACAAGACGAGAAATACATATTTATAAATATTGCAAAATGCTTAAATTTTTCTCAAGTACTACATTTACATCACATACTACTCATCCTTCATGTTTATACTGCAGGATCCAAATCCAGATACACATAGTATGAATTCATGGCCATAACCTTATCTCTTACACTCTAGGAATGGATCAGTCAGTATAACACCATCGGCTTGTCTTCGCCGCCGCCGATTGGTGTCCTCACCTTCACGGCTGACCTATTATGCCGCTGCTGATGGGTGTCTTCGTCCTCACCAACGGCTTGCCTCCGTCATCGTCGACTGGTGTCCTCACCTTCATGGTTGGCCTATTATGCCGTCGCTGATGGGCGTCTTTGCCTTCACCGCCGGTTTGCTTTCATCGCCGCCGACTGGTGTCCTTGCCTTCATGGCTGGCCTATTATGCCGCCGTCGATGGGCATCTTCGTCTTCACCTCCGGGTTGCCTTCGTCATCGTCGTCTGATATCTTTGCCTTCATGGCTGGCCTATTGTGCCGCAGTTGATGGGCGTCTTCGTCTTCACTGCTGGCTTGCCTCCATCGTTGCTGACTAGTGTTCTTGTCTTCATGCCTAGCCTACTATGCCCTCGTTGATGAGCATCTTCATCTTCACCGATAGAGGACCGCCTTCGTTGTTGCCGAAAGGTGTTCTTGCCTTCACGGTTGGCCTATTATGCCGCTACTGAAACGTCATCGTCTTCACCGCCAGTCGCCTCGTCCCTCGTCTGTTCTTGCCGACTGGCCTCCTCGCTTCCACGGCTACGCGTCTCCGCCATTGTTATTTGGCAACTTCGTCTTCATAGCAAGTCGCCTCTTCTGTCGTTGACTGGTGTCCAAGTCTCCAGATCTATGCAACTCTGCTACCATTTTTGGGCGACTTCATTTTCATTGTCTTCTTCACCGGCAACCTATGCTGCCTCTACTTCGACAGCTTTATTACTTCACCAACCTCGATATCTTTGAGAACCTCGACATCTCGTCATGCGTCACTAGATATGATACCGCGCTGATCAACTACAACAAGTGGTGCTCCAGTCCTTAAGATTTCTATTCGGACATCCTCAATGCGTATCTTCACTCAAGCGATGGCTACTTGACGACAATAAGCTATAGTTCTTGACTCTATGTTTACTTGTTTCTCAACTAAGCATAGAGTCAAGGGCTACATAAACACAAGACTAAATTTCAACTAGCTTTATGTCAAGATGAAGCATTCAATTAACCAGTCAATGAGTGAACATTGGGATTTAGTGCAGGTGTTCTAGCTCAACAACTCCCTCTTTTCAACAACAATTTTGGTAAGCTCTTCTTCTTAGATCCGAGTTTGAATCAGTTGGAGGAATCAACAATCAACTAGATCACATTCAAGCTTCTGGATGCTGCCACAGTCTACTCCAAGTTTCTCAGATATCAAGTTCCAAATCTAAATTGCGGATCTAGAGAGGTTGGAGTCATCAACCAATCATTTCAGTCCAACTACTTGGACAACAGCTACTCTCCTATATATGAAACAACATCAACGACTATGACATCAAGTTCTACTGTCATCGTCATAAATCAAGAGACGTTGCATTAATTTTTGCCATGCGCATACTAACATCAAGACAACTACTTAAGCTTGAACATCTCTTTAACAGTTTATAATCATTGACATTGGCACCTTCGTCGTCAGTATTACCTTCATCTTTGGCCAACTACTATCAATCAGGTTCTTCACTTCAAGAGTCTAGATTTTGTCAACGCCAAAATCTGACTGGATCATCAACATCGTCATCTTCATCGACATCCTGACATGCGTCTTTGGCCTCGCCTCTATACCGGCCTTGACATCATCGCCACCAACTGGTTACCTTGCTGTTGTTGTTGGGCGACATCATCTTCACCATCGGTCACCTCCGTCGTTGACGACTGGATTCTTCGCTGCTCTGGCTGGTGGATTCCACCGCTGTTGATGGGTGACATCATTTTCACTGTTGGCTGCCTTCGTTCTTGTCGGTTGGTTTCTCCACCGTCACTTATGGGCATCTACACCTTCTACCCGCTCATTCCAGATATGTACAATAGGAATTCACGGCCATGAGCTTATTTCCTTCGTTCAAGGTCTGGATGGATCAGTCATTATTCCCCACAAGAGTCACAAGCTGAGTTCTTGTGCCACTCGGGATTTAATTATCATATTTACTTTGATATACCCCACGAGGGATAACCACTCAGATCAAAAGCCATTCACATGAGATGCACTCGGTCTACATCACCGGGGAGATTTGTCACTCGGGAGCATATTAATAGGCGTGCCATACACGTTATATTTTAAGGGTATCGTGGGCATATTTTGTGCTTAATCCCAATATGTCTGCAGCCCATATTTTCAGGTGTGGCCTGTCACATGCCTTTAGGGACTTAGGCTGATTATATATTTTGGTCATTTTCAGGCAGCTGGTAAATCTATTTATGAGTGTTATTTCACTCGGAGTTTACACCACATATGCCATATATTTTCAGGTGGGGTGAAGCCATGTCTTATAGGGACTAAAGCATATTCGTCTTTGCGATTTGCGCACGGTGTGAACCCAATACCATAGAAGATCCTTTACTAGCTACATAAAGTCTTTTTATTAAAGGCACTTGCCATGTAATCTTTAAAGATGATCAATAGCATGCTTTCATGGCTTTATAAACTGGTTTTTTATTGATAAGAGTCTGGAGCTATTTGGTATTATTTCCAAAGACGCGCTTGGTCTAGTGCTACGCACATTCTATACACGGTTGGCCTACCATTACGTGTTTTTTATTAACTTGCAGTTGGCCTTGAGCTACGTGCATTATATATCTTAAAACAGTCGGTATATCACTCGGATCATGTTATTCGAAGGTTCACATCGTATGCGCTGTATATTAATATTAAGACACTCGGTTGACTATAATTATTAGAAACCACTCGGTTGGTTATATTATTTATTCCTTAACTATATGCTTAGTTTGTTCAACTAACCACATAGTCGGGGGCTACAACTAATTAGGTGCATCTAGTCGATGCACCTGAGTATATATTTTTGGTTATTTTTTGAAATTTTTTTAGCCCTTCACAACCTTTTGATTTGGTAAAAGCACTCGGGTGACTATGGCGAAGATGATTGAAGCACTCGGCTTTAGATTAATTTGGTTCGAGAGAAGATTATCTTTTTGATAGTAAAGGTCTCGGGGGCTATTGTGAAGATTATGGGTACCATATACCTAAACGGCTGATTTATTCGACTGAATATAAGGGATTGATTATACATACGGAATATGTAACGGAACATGACTTGGATATTACATTTCCTTGTGTATTAACGAACGACCCAAAGTCCTAGTTCGGTAATATTGTGTAATAGACTAGGAAACTGATGTCGTATCTGACTAGCTTTTTTTTTATAACCCTGCCCCCAACCTTTATAAGGTGGGCAAAGAGCCCTCTAGGAGCATAGCCATAAAGATAACCACAACTCGATCGTCAAATCAATATATACCCGGCGGATACAATCCCCAAACAGGAGTACGGTATTACCTCTCATCGAGAGGGCCTGAACCTGTCTACATCCTTGTCTTTCGCATCCATCCACTTTTAGGTCTCGTGCGTTGCCCTTTTATTATTGCCGAATTCTAGTTTTGACAAAAGCAGTCAGAGGTGTATGTCACCTTTAACGGGTTAGAAAGAGCCACCCGTCATAGGCGTGAGTCAGCTGTGACGGGTTATTTCTATGTGGCCCGTCAGAGATGAGGTGCAATCATCACTAATCACTTATCTCTGACAAGGACCAAACCGGTCAGAGGTGACGATATAGGCTTGTAAGTGGTGATCGGATCTAGTGTAGTGAAAATAACACTGGGATTACGGGAAAATATCATAGTGTTGGTCATATTACAGAAAAGCTGAGCTAGTTGATCGAAAACACCCATGTTGCCCCCAAAAAAAAAAAAGGTAAAACACCCCATGTTCAGAAGTTCTAACCAAAAACTGACAAGATTTTGGAATTATCGGAAACGAAAAATCTATATATCTATCAATCTATGCCTCCACAAATTGAGCATTTCATAAGAGCCTCGCACTAATCAGAAAGATCGTATAATTTTGTTAGAAAGATTTGGTCATTGATAAGCTGGATCATTTAATCACCACCTTACAATTTTAGTTAAACATTGTGTCCTTTCTTTAAAACCCCATCAAATCTTCGCGTTAAAAATCGTGGGCCTTCCTTTAAATTAGTCCTATTTAATCTACGTTTTAAAAACTCAGTGGTTTCTCCCACCGTACGCGACTCATCCCCTCGCCATTCAATCCGATTGTAAACAGCGCCAGAATGCTAGTACACGAGCGTAGATGGAGAATGACGCCAGAATGCGACTAGAAGAGGGGACTACATCGCATGCGACTGGCCCAGTACAGAGTACAGATAACCGTCATCCCAACTAACGATGATGGGTCACATCCAGTCTGCACTTGATTATTGATAATCTATTTCCTACTTCAACTAATTAAAGGTAATTTTACTTAACTAACTAGTTTCCCTGTAAACTTAATACCATCAAAAAATTAGTTGAATTTATCTTAAAAATAACTCTAAAAAATTAAACAATGTACACTAGTAAAAAACGATTTTTGCAGACGGACAAAACAAGTTTTCGCATATGGCTAGACGGCCCACATGCACCTAGGTTCTTGCAAAAATCAACATTTTTTTCATGTGGGCAGCCCAACTGCATGCGAAAACAAGTCGCCTAAGCCGACCACATGCGAAAATAATTTCGACGAAAAAAATAAAAATTCCAAAAAACAAATTTGCCCAAAACCTTAGATACCCGATTCTCCTGAAACCCTATCTCCTCATCCCTATCTCCTCATCGTCGTCGTCAAAACTGCCATGGCCGCTCGTATTCCCTGCCTGAGACAGCCACCGCGCCGTGGCCGCTCTCTCCTGCTGCCACCGATCCCAAGGGTGGGGGTGTCAGATCCACGGCGAGGCTACCGGATCTGCTCGCTGGCTACTTTTCCGAGGGCGGGGGCCGCCGGATCTGCTCGTCGGCAAAGGTTCCGACGGCGGGGGCACCGGATCAGCTCACCGCCGACACTTCCGAGGGCGAGGGCACCAGATCCATGCGTCAGCATCACTCCCGAGGGCGGGGGCGGTGGATCCGCCTCGAGGTTGCCGGATCCGCGCACCGGCACCGGGTGCCCCCGAGGCCACCGTCAACGCTAGGAAGTGGAGGACGCGTGCTGTCGCCGCCTGCTCTGAGGCCACCGTTGAGGCCGCTGTCGACGATGGGAAGTTGAGGAGGAGAGGAAAGTGGAGGACTCCATCTCTGTGCGCTGACCCCTCCATCCCCCAAGGCCATCGTCGAGACCCCGTCTCTGTTGGGGAGTGGAGGAGGAGGAGGGAAAAGTGAGAGGAAGAGGAGAAGGAAAAATGAGAGGAGGAAGGGAGAGTGAGAGGAACAAGATACAGAAAAGTGAGAGGAAGAGGGGAAAGTTAGAAAAAGTGAAGAAGGAAAAAGGAGATGGAGTGGCCAGACGTTGAGAAATAAAAATCGTAGGATGAGGAGAGAATGTTTGCATGGAAAAATTGATCTTCACATGCGGATTTTTTAAGAAGCCATATGCAAAAATGTGGATCGATTTCTGCTGGCGCGACCAGTTACGGTCCGACTGTAATCTATAGGGACCCTCGTACAGAAAAATCGTTTCTATAGTAGTGATATTTAGCTGCATATGGGCATGATTGGAATACCAATTTTATTTTCTACGAGTGTTTATAGCACAAGAAAAACAATAATCTGTATAGTGCATGAGGTTGACAACTTTTGTATTAGGATACATGAATGATCAAAACTCCAATTTAATTTTGAAGAGACATTCATATATATACTATATTGTCATAATTGTAGATCATACTGAGAAATAAATTAAATAAATCATGACCTTTTTTTACTTTAATTCATATTTTGGAATCCTTTTCGTTTGCCATTCGCCACGTGACCTCCTATTCATTAGCTTGCGTACTTAGCTCCAACATTATCCTTAGGAATGTTCAAGAGCAGAGCCTGATATAGGCTTTTAGTCCACTTAGAGTTTATCCTCCAATAACAGTTGAGACGACAAAAAAACTTTAACAATTAATGTACCGAAAAAATATTTTATTATCTCTCTCGTTTTCTCCATCCTCGTGCTGCAAAGTTTCTTTTCGTAAATGCTAAAAATTGATGTTAGCCATTGTCATGCATAACAACAATTATTCTCCTTTCCATATCAGCAAACTTGTTTTGTTACTAACTCTAAGAGAATGCTATTAACTACCATTGTACATGTCCTTCTATCATCCACTACTGGAGGACTGATCTTTTCATCGTGGTATCCAAAATCATAAATATCTAAAAGTCCAAGTCCCTAGAAACATTTTTAGTCCCGGTACTAAAGATACATTTTTAGTACCAGTTGGTGTTATCATCCGGTACTAAAGATGCATTTTTAGTACTAGTTGGTATTACCAACCGGTAGTAAAGATGCCTTCAGGATTAGTTCAAAAAGTAAACATTTCTATCCAAGTTAGATGTGTGTAGTAGGTGGGATGGTAACACGCATGAGGGCTGAGGTGAGATATCTTGAGATCAAATCCCATATCCCATATGTTTTTGACTTGTTATGCATTTTTAGTATCGATTGAATCATCTTTAGTACCGGTTATTTCAACCGGTACTAAAGATCGAGATCTAGTCTCAATTTGCTTATCACAGTGGCTATAACCGGTACTAAAGGGGTTTCTAACCGGTGTTAAAAATCGTTTCTTCACTAGAGATATCTCTCATACACAAGCTGATCTTACCATACAGTAGAATGTCCTTAGATGTACATGATTAAGGCCATTAACCACCACATGCTGGTTTTGTAATTAATTAGCCCTATGTATATAGTGAGGCAACATCAATATAATTCTCATAAGATGTGCTGCTTCACTAGAAAATAACTATATATTTTGGACCTTGCTTGAGTGATGACATAATTTTGATTGTGGCTAATGTCAAGTGATGTTCATCTTTTCAAATAAACAAAGAAAAAATGTCCCAGGTTAGTCCGTTAGCTTTACATTAATTCCTACTGATTCTTAATCTTCTGTGTTACGTCCTTCTGGACCTTCAGGACTATGCTGGGCAACCAATTATTCAAGCCCTCCATACATCCATGAACATGGTGTGCTGTGTGCAGCATATGTTTAACGATAGAACACTTCAGCCTGATCGATGCTACTCATTCCCAAGAAAACACCGGACGGAGTAATAAAAATCACTGCTCCGTTGGGATGATCCAAAACTGATATATACTTTCTATATTTGGCGAGGAGAATCAATTAAGAGGAGCTAGCTCATTGTCGATTTGTGCTCCACACGCATGTATATGGAGTGAATGGTCATATGGAGGATAAATATCTTTTATAGGGTTTTTTAGGTACTGAGAGGTACCAAAAGGTTATATACAAACCAACATCATGATCGAGCGGTACCAAAAGGTTGTATACAAATGCATCGATGGTATATGAGATGAAAACAGGACAGTTTGCATAGGCTTGTTGCGCGTCTTGATTATAACCAATACCTGGTGGTCTGACCGACTATTCAGTCAGTTTCTCGATGCCCCTCATTCTTGTGACTCATGCATAGACAGAAACGCGCAGCCATTAAGAACGTGCAAGAAACATCAATGTCCTGCTCATCCGTCTCGTGGATAGCGCATAGCTCCATGGGCGAAATATGATCGAGTTGGAGTTTAAAGTAGATAGAAAAAGGGCAGTTCGACGCAATTATTATGTGGATTTGCATCACCATAAGTGCAGTTGTGAGCAGCAATCATGCGAAGCATATCTGCAAACAATCTTTTATTAGGCTTTACTTAATCAATATTATCATCTCTTCACATTTGTCATACAATTGTGTAGTAAGACACAGCCTCCAAGTTCTAGGGAAAAAACAAGCATAGAGTTCTAAAAAAAAGTAAAAGCTGAATAAATGTAGAGATGTCCAAAAATCTTAAAGTATGCAGTAAAAATGTTCGTAATCAACACATTGTGTGTGGGTGTTTCTGAATTCACACACCAAGGCTTTGAATTAATGTATGATAGTGCGATTAAGGTCCAAACATAATGTGTCTGCGAACTCGATCTCTTCCATGGTGTAAGATAAGAGTTTCAGACATTCGGTTCAGCAGTTCTATTGTCATTTACTACTCTTGGAATTTCAGAGCCTACATGCTGCTACTGTTGGAATCACAATCGACAGGTAACGGCATCATACAATGAACGTTGGGACCGCATTCTTGTGCACTGGCCGTGGAGAATAATAGCGAAGACAGTGCTGCCATTTACAGTTAAAAATTCTGACCCGACAACGAAGGCGTGATCATGAGAGATGTGGCAAAAGCAAAAAAACGAGAAAGGCGAAGGGAAACGAGCTAAGAGCCGAGCCGAACGAGGCTCCACGATCATACTCGTGCTGCGCCTGGAGGCCAAACGGCACGCACTGTCCGATAGTTAGCATGTCCACGCGGCAGTCATCTGGTTAGCATGTCCACGCGGCAGTCATCTGGGACGGGTTGCACAGGATGCAGTTTGCATCTAGTCTCCACCGAATTTTTTTCTGTTGGTATATCAGGTGGAACGATAAAAACACTACGAATCTTTCAAGTAGGTAAAAATAAAGATGAGGACTTTGTCTAGACAGCTTCCAGCCGATTTTATTCCTAATAATATATTCAGCACATGTCCTACCACTTTACGTTACAAAAACGAAAACAAAAAAAACAACCCTCAGTGTCTTGGACTTAAAATGAACGTACATGGCAACCACAGTAATTGTTCAAGTTGGGCTGAATAACCTTGTATGGATGGGTCATTTCTAGGATTACAATCCCCAGCTGATCCCAACCTACCCAAAAAAGAAATATCTCCTGATGCCACAAAGAAAAGACTGGAGTCGTCAAGGGCGACTCCGCTCTCCTTGTATCGTGAATTCCTGGCTTCATGGAGGCCATCGCCGGCATGGAAGTATCAAGAAATCGTCTTGTTACAACCTTCACGATCATCTCCTTACAACCATCAGTCCATGGCAAGGTTCTGAATTGCTGATGCCACTCGTTCCAAAGCCGGGGCTGTTTGCGTTGTCCCATTGGGATGTTTATCAACACTGAAATTACCAAAAATCATGTCCCAAGACTTTTGTGTGCTCTAACCCCTAAGTCTCTTTTGCAGCTGAGGGTATGTTGTATCCAAATTGAAGGGAACTGAAAAATGATTGGGAGGGGTTCATATATATAGCTGAGACAGTGAGACCAGCGGCGAACAACACATTACAAGGATGAGAGAGTAATGACCCACCCTGTACCAATGCACGATCGATGAAGTGATGAATGGAGCTAATATGTCAACATACTTTTCACTGAAAAATAATTATGGGTCTTGATCCCACTAGGCACTAGCTATATATAGCTAGGTACTAATTAACATGGTGTTTGCTTTGGGTCATATAATGCTGTAATCAGATCGCATGAAAATGTAACTTTTAGCAACTAGTTTGTTAGATTGCTTAGTTATCAGAACCCATTATCTGGACTCACCACTTCTGTCATCAGGTGAAAATGCCGATTGTACATGCATCCCTGCCTTAGCTTCCCTGTTTTCTGGAGTAATTGCAATCAGTGGACGTTATGATCCTGAACCTGGAATTTCATAGCAACAAATCTTGGGGTTCATCAGTGCCATCCTCTGGCTTTTCCTTACCTGATTTCAATTTGTAGACTATTTTGCTTCCTTGATTCCTTTTATTTTAATTTCACTGAACATCTTGTATTTTTGTAACCAAAATATCAAACTAACCATTTATTTGTGTCATATTGTAATGGAAATGTACGATCGAAAAGCAAGAACTAAGCCAACCAGAGAGGGGTGAATGGTTGTAGTACTCAAAAACCAAAACTTATAGCGGAATTAAAAGTTACCCTCAAATCGATGTAGATCGGTCTGCCTTTTTCACTGTCACCGGTCTGACCGCCGTGTCCCCACAAGTCTGACCGTTGTGAAGCCGCCGGTCTGACCGCCGTGAAGCCGCCGGTCTGACCGCCATGAAGCCTCCGGTCTGACCGCCGATGTCTCGTCGGTTAGACCGTGGAACCTGGGCAAACACAAATTGAAGATCTATTAAAATAGATGACTACTATATTACTTCTCTCTGTGTTTACAAAGTACAACAACAGCACTACTCATGAAAATCTCGACTAAACTTGAAACCCTAACCAAACTCACAACTCAATGCTCTCAAAAGCAATACCGAGAGGCCACACCCTCCCTCTCTATTTATACATGAGGTAGGCAGCCTAAAGCCACGAACCAAACTCATACAAGAAGCTCTAATCCACCTAGGAAACCTTCACCTACAAGAAACCAACTTTACATATTCCAATTGTACCAATTTTGGACTCCTTCCAAATTCAACTCCGCATCCCATACGCACACAATATCTCCATCGTATGCCATATGGAATCTTCACCAACCACGTGCATTGATCTTTAGCCTAAGTATCCCGCATGATATCTGACCGTCCGGACATCACCTTATCACAAGTTGACTCCCGATCCATCACCGGCAATACTCTCCCGAGACGTAAAGATTACCTACACATGAATCAACCAAAGAAACCATATCCAAGCACAAGCTATCTCCAACTTGACTCATTGTTAGCACACAACAGTATTACATACGCATAGTATCCATCTAGAAGCCATAAACATGAATTAACCACGGATATCCAATGAAACAACCCGAAACCGAAACCGACACAAAGTCGGCCGGTCAGACCGCGGGCTGGCCGGTCTGACCGCACACATACCGCCGGTCTGACCGGCCACACCTGCCCGGTCTGACCGGACCCAACAAAACAGCAATCCCTGTTCACCGTCTGAAAATTCAATCATCTCACAAGCCACTTCACCAATAATCTCAGATGCCAATTGTTCATCACAACAAAAGAATCAAACACTTTGATTTTACAATCTCCCCCTTGACGAACACATTGGCAAATCCATCAAAAATGTTTGTTTTGGTGTTTGGAAAAAGAAAAAGAAAAATAGTAAAAATTTCTCCTCCTGTTGAAAAGAAAGAAAAAACCACGAAAAACGCTTGCATTGTTTGTATCTCTTCTTGCATTGTTTGTATCTCTTCTTCCTCTTTTGACAATGATTTCATCAAGCATAGGAATTATGTTCAGTTAATATTCAAGACCTTAATAACATACATATAGTAATTCATGTCATGTATTGCAACAAAGAGAAGATAAATCCATCAATTAAATAGCAAGCATATACTAGAGTATAATCATAAACCAAAGATTTTACAATTAAGTTCAATAATGCAATCAAAATTCATGAATTCAAAAGATTTATAATGCAACATCTTTACATACACATAGGTTGAAAAATAAATCCACACATATAGACCTATTGCAATCATTACTCTTTCCCAAATTAGTTTTAGCACAAAACAACCAAGAGATTTTTTCATATTTATTTGAGCCTATTTTTGCTCATATTTCTCAATTATTCTGGGTACGTCCTTGTCGTCAAGACTGTTTCCAAGGATTCGGCACCCATTATTTTTGCTCATATCGAATACGTCCTTGTCGTCAAGACTGTTTTCAAGGATTCAGTATTCATTTTTTTCTCATAAATATTTTTTATTCTCTTGCACAATGAGCAATTTTAAAGCTATTTGACGAATAACAATTCAACAAAGCATATATATAAGCATTTACAATCCAACCTATGCATTAGTATCAATATTGCATATTTCATTAATTCAAATATAGAATTTAAGTGTCATGCATCATCTCCCTTAAAAGCAATATCTAAACCTTATGAAAATACTAAAAATCATACGAGCTATAAAATAGACAAATAAACTTTTAAAGTATTGCTAGCATGAACAAAGAAAAACACTATATGCATAATACAAAGCTCTCTTTCAATTTGTTTCTTGTCATTTGTTGCTTGATAAAACCAAGAGCACAAAACCTCCCCCTCAAACCATGCCAAAAGGATGAATGATTCCCAACTCTCCACGAAGAAAAGTAAAACGAGATGAATCCAATGGTTTAGTGAAAATATCCGCAAGTTGCAACTTTGTATCCAAAAATTTCAATTCAACATCTCTCTTCTCAACATGATTCCTCAAAAAGTGAAAGCGAATATCAATGTGCTTTGTGCATGAGTGTTGTAAAAGATTCTTAGCAATGTTAATAGCACTTGTATTGTCACAAAATAGAGGAACCTTTTCAAAAACAAGACCATAATCTTTCAATGTTGAAATAAGCCAAAGAATCTGAGAACAACAGCTAGCAGCAGCAACATATTCTGATTCAGCAGTTGATTGGGCTACACTAGATTGTTTCCTAGAAGACCATGCAATCAATGATGTACCAAGAAAATGACATGTTCCACTAGTACTTTTCCTATCAATTCTACAACCCGCAAAATCAGCATCAGAATATCCACTTAAACATATAGAAGATGAAGTAGAATACAAATTTCCAAACTCAAGTGTATGATTCAAATACCTCATTATTCGCTTGACCGCTTGACGATGTGAAACACGAGGAGAAGGTTGAAAACGTGCACACAAACACACAGCAAATTGTCTGTCTGGCCTAGAAGCAGTTAGATACAACAAAGATCCAATCATACTTCTATTCTCCTTTTGATCCACAGCTTCACCATCTTCATCAGGATCCAACACAGCAGTAGAACCAATTGGTGTAGAAATTGGCTTGCTATTCTCCATCTTGAAACGTCTTAAAAGATCCTTGGTATACTTCGTTTGATGTACAAACGTACCTTCAGGTGTTTGCTTAATTTGCAATTCCAAAAAGTACGATAACTCACCCATCATGCTCATCTCAAATTCCCTGCGCATAGTCTCAGCAAACTCCACAACCAAAGCATGAGTAGAACAACCAAAGATGATATCATCCACATAAATCTGAACAAAAAGTTGATTATCACCATGCTTAAGAACAAAAGGCATTTTGTCAATCTTTCCCATTTGAAAACCTTTCGCAAGCAAAAAGTTTTTAAGTCTATCATTCCATGCTCTAGGTGCTTGTTTCAAACCATACAAAGCTTTTGACAATTTAAAAACATAGTTGGGAAAATCAGAATTTTTAAAACCCGGTGGTTGTTTAACATAAACTTTCTCCTGTATATAGCCATTTAGAAAAACACTTTTAACATCCATTTGATACAATTTAAAACCTTTTGAAGCAGCAAAAGCTAACAAAAGTCTAATTGCCTCAAACCTAGCAACAGGAGCAAAAGTTTCATCAAAATCCAAGCCCTCCACCTGAGTAAAACCTTGAGCAACATGTCTAGCTTTATTTCGCACAATTAAACCATCCTCATTTTGTTTATTTTTGAAAACCCACTTTGGTTTCAATAATATTATGTCCAGAAGGTGGTTCAACTAAAGTCCAAAATTTGTTTCTCTCAAAATTTTCAAGTTCTTCATGCATAGCGTTAATCCACGACTCATCAGTTAGCGCATGAGTGACATCTTTGGGCTCAAAAGAAGCAACAAATGCAGAATTTGCACAAATATCATGAGTTGTTACCTTAGACCTTGTAGTCCGCTCACCTATATTACCAATATTTTGTTCTGGCGGATGTCGTCGTTGAATGTGCAAAGGAGCAGCGACTTCTAAAGTTGTTTCACGTTCTATACCCTCACTGGTTGAAGTTGTAGCCTCTGGAGGACCATCCCGATCAGCATCAATAGAACCAGAAGCCGATGACCCTGGCCGGTCTGACCGCGTCTCCTGCGCCGGTCTGATCGGAGGTGTGCCGGCAGTCTGACCGGTCTGGTGCCCGGTCTGACCGGCCGAGCCGACTTCATCGTCGTCGTCGTCGCTCTCGTCTTCAAAAATATGACCATCCTCCCCTTGAACCTGTGACAATGTACCTGCAATTTCTCGTCTAGTTCCTGGACTAGCCTCATCAAAAGTGACTTCACAAGTCTCAACAATTTTGTTAGTCTCCAAAACAAGTACACGATAGCCACGAGAATGAGCGGGGTAACCAAGAAACATTCCATCAGTAGAACATGCCTCAAACTTATCCAAATTTCTAGATTTCAAGACAAAGCACTTGCAACCAAAAACACACAAATGTGAAACTTTGGGTTGATGTCCAAAACGAAGCTCGTAAGAAGTTTTTCCAAGTTTTGATCTCAAGAAAACACGATTGGAAATATAACAAGCAGTATTAACAGCTTCAGCCCAAAATTTTCTAGGAATATAATACTCATCAAGCATTGTTCTAGCCATCTCAACCAAAGAACGATTTTTCCTTTCAACAATACCATTTTGTAGCGGAACACGAGGAGAAGAAAATTGATGTTCAAGACCTTTTTCATTGCAAAATTGTTCAAAAGAAGCATTCTTAAATTCACCACCATTATCACTTCTAATTCGCTTCAAAGAATAAGGAAGTTCACAATTCAATCTAAGATACAAATTCCGAAAGTGTCCAAAAGCCTTATCCTTACTTGTCATGAAGAAAACCCAAGAATATCGAGAAAAATCGTCAACAACAACCAACACATACCACTTTCCTCCAACAGATTGCACTCTAGCTGGACCAATAGTGTCCATGTGTAAAAGCTGTCCCGGTGCATCCGTCATCACAGAAAAAATAGGAGCATGTGAAGAAGCAACTATCTTAGCATGACGACATGGTGTACAAACAAAATCAAGATCTTTCTAAAGTTTAGGCAAACCACGAACAAGATCCAAACCACTTAATCTAGTGAAATGATCAAAACCAACATGTCCAAGTCTACGATGCCAAAACATCAAATCTTTGTTGAATTTAGCAACCAAACATGTTACAATAGGTGAAACAGGATTTTCAAAATTAGCTTTAAACACTCTTCCAAAGCGAGAAATATTCAACACAGAGACACCACAAGAATCAAATACTTTACTTCCAGTTTTCTTAAAGTGAACCTCAAAATTCTCATCAACAATTTGTGAAACCGAAAGCAAATTGTATTTTAAATCCTCAACCAAAGCTACTTCTTTCAATTCAAACTTATTATTTACCTTGACAGATCCGGTAGCAAGAACGGTACTCGTAGAAGCATCACCAAAGATAATCGATTCCATCTTGGATGCCATCTTGAGGAAAGAGAACCAATTTTTATCACCAGTCATATGCCGCGAACAACCAGAATCCACAATCCACACGTTCACCTTCCTCGCCACCAAAGCCTACACACAAGAAGATATCGAAGCCTCAGTACTGGGGTTAGATAAAAGAAATTTAGGAATCCAGTACTGAGACACACGACCAGTAGATCCAATAGGCATATATCCACGAGCAAAAATAGTTTGAGAATTTTCAGAAAAATTTCTTCGAGGCCGATCTGACCGAAGTACAGTAGCCGGTCTAACCGGGGGCTGGTCTGACCGCTTCTGTATCTTCGGTCTAACCGGAGCTCGGTCTGACCGACGCTCAGTACCTGGTCGGACTGGTCGCCGGTCTGACCGTGCAACCCACTACGGTCTGACCGGTTTCCTCGAGGAAAAACCAGATTTTCGCCACTTAGATTTAGCAAAAGCAATCTCTCTTTCTTTTTTCTGTTTACGTGCTAATCTGAAACAAAAACCAACAAGATGACCATCTTTACCACAAAAAGAACAAGTATACTTTTTCCTAGCAGTTAATAGTTTTGAAATATTAGTTTTAGTTTCTTTTAGTGTAGCAGAAAGAGAGGACATAATTCCAGTAGATTTAAAAACTGTTTCCACAACATTAGGTTTTGTCAAAATTTCACCATGTTCAGTCACTTTCAAAACATTGGGTTGATTTTTGGTGAAATAATCATGAACATCAAAACCTACACCCCTATTGTAGCTAGTCACTTTAGATTGATCCAAAATCATGTTAAGCTGTTTCTTACCATCAGAAAATTTTTCCAAAGAACTTTTCAAATAAGAAACCTCTTTTTTCAAATTTGCACAATTTTCACAATCTACCATGACACCTTTGTTTTTACGACATTTTGGACAAGAAAGCATTTCATCAGATTTTACAATATCTTCCATATACTCAACACGACGTAAAGAATCATTCAATCTCATCTTGTTTAGTGTACATGTTGAGTAATTGAAAATATTGTGTTGTTTTAACCTTTTAGCACAAATCATGTTAAACATCAAACTAGCATAAAAAGCAACTTGATATTTTTTCAACAATTTTTTAATTAAAAACAATTCATCCAAAGTGCGTGTGTACATAGCAAATCCAAGAGCAAAAGAAGATTTTAATTTCAAATCATGAACAACATTAATTTCTCTAATTTTTGAAATTTCATTCATTAAAATCTCATAATTTTTGCAATCATCATCATCAGGAATAAGAGATTTCAATCTAGCAATTTCAGCATTTAGAGATTCAATCATGAACTCTTGTTTTTTATACATCTTCTCACACTTCTTATTTTTTGCACTTAAAACAAGAATAGCTTCCTCTAGAGAACTCACCTCATTGTCCTCATACTCTGAATCCGATTCACCACAAGCCATGAAGCAAACACCGGAGATGTTCTTTTCCTTCTCCTTGTCTTCATCACTATCAAAATCTATGTCTCTTAATGGCTCAAAAGCAGCATAGACTTGACTCAACACCTTCCTGACCACCTCCTTGGATTTCTTACCCTTGAACGTGCTGTTCGACTTGGGCTTGTCGTCCTTGGTTTTCTCTCCACCGTTGTCTTCCTTCTTACCTCTCCCAAGCTTAGGACAGTGTGAACGAATGTGACCAAGTGCACCACATTCAAAGCAACGAGTTTGACCTCCTCTTTTCCTGTACCTGACATTGTTCATAGCTCGAGAAATCTTGTTAGCAGCCAAAGCCAAGTCCTCCTCCTCAAACTGTTCGAGTTGCTCATCGGACATGACATTAATCAAATCAAGAGCGGTAGAATTTGACGAAGAAGCACCAACATCCAAAGAAGTCGAGGGAGAAACCAAAGCACTAGACTTAGAATCTACCTTGCGAGAAAGAATATTCATCTCATGAGTTTTGAGTTTTGTGTAAAGTGAATCCAACGTCAAAGTAGACATATCAATAGTCTCTTGAATAGATGTAACCTTCATCTCCGAAATAGACATATCAAGACCATTCAAAAAGTGGCGAGAAACCTCAGATTGTATGTAATTTGTGTCATAAGCAGAATCAACAGAGCTAAGATCACTCAAAATCTTATTAAATCTACCAAGATAATCATCCAAAGCTTCTCCAGGTTTCATCTCAAATTTTATGTATTTCTTTTTGAAAACATCTCGACGAAATTCTTTAATGTTAGTAATTCCTTGATGAAAGTTTCTCAAGGCATTCCAAATCTCATGGGCGGTTTAAAGATGTGACACACGATCAAAATCCGAACGAGAAATTTCACTCAACAAAATATTATGAGCTTTGCAATTGTTATTAAACTTAGTTTTCAAAGTTTCAGTAGAAATTTGATCAGGAATCACATAAGGAAGAGCAACCTTTTGCCAAACATCATAATCATGAGCCATAATATAGGATTGCATCTTGTCACACCAATAAGCAAAATCCGAACCATCGAAAATATGTGGCTTAGTTGAAAACTTGTTCGCCATGGCTTAAAACTCTAGATCGGTAAAAATCCAAAGAAGAAAAACGAGGCTCTGATACCACTTGTAGGATCGAAAAGCAAGAACTAAGCCAACCAAAGGAGGGTGAATGGTTGTAGTACTCAAAAACCAAAACTTATAGCGGAATTAAAAGTTACCCTCAAATCGATGTAGATCGGTCTGCCCTTTTCACTGTCACCGGTCTGACCGCCGTGTCCCCGCCAGTCTGATCGTTGTGAAGCCGCTGGTCTGACCGTCGTGAAGCCTCCGGTCTGACCGCCGATGTCTCGTCGGTTAGACCGCGGAATCCGAGCAAACACAAATTGAAGATCTATTAAAATAGATGACTACTATATTACTTCTCTCTGTGTTTACAAAGTGCAACAACGGTACTCCTCCTGAAAATCTCGACTAAACTCGAAACCCTAACCAAACTCACACCTCAATGCTCTCAAAAGCAATACCGAGAGGCCACACCCTCCCTCTCTATTTATACATGAGGTAGGCAGCCTAAAGCCACGAACCAAACTTATACAAGAAGTCCTAATCCACCTAGGAAACCTTTCCGTACAAGAAACCAACTTTACATATTCCAATTGTACCAATTTTAGACTCCTTCCAAATTCAACTCCGCATCCCATACGCACACAATATCTCCATCGTATGCCATATGGAATCTTCACCAACCACGTGCATTGATCTTTAGCCTAAGTATCCCGCGTGATATCTGACCGTCCGAACATCAACTTATCGCAAGTTGACTCCCGATCCATCACCGGCAATACTCTCCCGAGACGTAAAGATTACCTACACATGAATCAACCAAAGAAACCATATCCGAGCACAAACTATCTCCAACTTGACTCATTGTTAGCACACAACAATATTACATACGCATAGTATCCATCTAGAAACCATAAACACGAATTAACCACGGATATCCAATGAAACAACCCGAAACCGAAACCGACACAGATTCGGCCGGTCAGACCGCGGGCTGGCTGGTCTGACCGCACACATACCGCCGGTCTGACCAGCCACACCTGCCCGGTCTGACCGGACCCAACAAAACAGCAATCCCTGTTCACCGTCTGAAAATTCAATCATCTCACAAGCCACTTCACCAATAATCTCAGATATCAATTGTTCATCACAACAAAAGAATCAAACACTTTGATTTTACAGGAAAAATAGAGAAATTTTGAGCATATATACTGTCAGTTGAAGTGAATTTATTTAAATTGAACTTTGCATTGGATGAAGCTCACCATGTTTCACGTTGTATGAGGTTTAGCATATAATTTCACTTTAAACTAAGTGCATTGAAGTAAGTTTCACTTTAACACCAATATAAATCATCAAACATGTGGAAATTTCTCGTAAAATGTGAATGAAACTTCATGAAACAAGTCTAAATTCAGAAAGTTCCAGAAGATTCACTCTTGATTAATAAAATTTCCCTTCAATTAGATGTTGAACCTCTAGTACAAAGTTATAATTATTTCAAGATACCCTAACGTAGAGTGAAAGTATATCCTGATCCTGTGCAAAGTAAACCAAGATACTCTACCTTGTGCAAAGTGCAATTTACTCAAAACATTTTGATCTGCAGTTTAATAAATGAAGAGAGATCCCAGTCCAATTTGTGCTAGAATATCACATTGATGGAACATTATCTTGCCGAGTGCCAATGGTGACAGTGAAGACGACATGTTTTAATTTTGTGTGGAACATAGATTTTCTTGCCAGAGCTTATCTACGATGCTCTCTACTAGTAGTATTATACTACCAGTAAAACCGATATAAGCCATCTGTTTGTAAAGAAATATTAGTAATTATGTGCTTAGGGATAATTTTGGTATTTGTGTTTTCCTTTTGTTTTAGTCTCGTACTCCTCCAACGGTCTCGCCGCATCCTTCTGCCGTTCGTTTCTGCGCCACCTGATTCCGGCGCCCCACCTCAATCGGCCAGCCTTCATCCTTCCGCCACCGTTTGACTACCTCGATCATACTGCCATCCCCCGCCCCTGGTTTTCCTGCCGTCGCTGATCCCTGCCTAGCCACCACGGCCGTGCCAACTGCCTCCTTGCTGGCGACCGCGCGCATCCGCGTCGACCTCCACCCTATCGACCACGGCCACGCCGATTTCTTCAGCCCTGACGACCATGCGTCCACATCCGCGTCGACCTCCTCCTCCTATTGAACAGCTGGTATTTATTTTCGATTATCATGGTACTTGCGTGTTTGCTCCAAATCGAATTTTATTTCTTCGTTGTTGATAAGAAGAAGAACCTTCTAGTGCTAATAGATTGCATGTATAGCATTGTATCCAAGTTCCAATTCAATTTATTGGATGTGAATTTGATATACGGATGGATGCTGAATTTGAATTCAGGCCGGATGCAATATATTAAATCTGTATATGCAATGTGCTAGCTATTATACTATTCTTTGAATAAAATACAGTTCTAATTGAATCTCAGAACTTCAGAGTATATATAAAAAACTACCATTTTTTTGACAAATTGGTCCTTGGAGAAAACTTATTTTGAAATGAGTCCCTGTCAAAAACTTCAACCAAAAATAGGCTGCGGGTTCAACGCCAGTAGGCGGCCGAGCCAATCCCCGTCACCTACGTGGTAGGTACTCAGCGCCAACCGCCTTGGCGCTGACCTATTTAACCTCAGCGCCAATGCAATCGGCACTGAGGTTGGCTACTTAGGCCATCGCGAGGCCGTGCCGACCCAGCCTCTCTTTTCTTTTTTCCTCTCCTAGGTTTCGTGCAACCGGCGGGTTCTCTCTCCTCCCCTCCACAAATCTCCTCAAATCCACACCAAATCGAAGGGGATTCCATGGGGATTGAGTTGGGGATTGATTTGGAAGGTAAACTCCTCTGAAAACCCTAATTTCCCCAACATTTTATTATGTATTTTTGGTTCTTTTGGTTGTAACCGTGATTTGAAGAATGTGGCTTGGGATGTATTGTTGGTTGGGAAATGTGGGTGGGGATTGTTATTTTGGATTTGTGGTGATGGCTAGGGTTAGAGGTTTGGTGATGGCTAGGGTTAGAGGAGTGGTTATAGGTAGGGTTAGAGGTGTGGTGATGGCTAGGGTTAGAGGTGTGGATGGGTTTAATGGTAATTTATATTTGGTTCATTGTTAGTTTATTTTGAAACATTTGAACGTTATTAGGCTTGTTAGTTTTTAGATTGGCGTGGCTTTTATCGTTATGTTGAAATACTTTCTCTTTATTTATCGGCTACATATTGTAGATGGATAGATTGGTACAGCTTCATTTTGCTGATTGTGAGGTAGATGAGAGTACCGATGAAAGCCAATTTGAGCGGATGACTGTTAGGCAGCTAGTGTTTCTATCCAAACCCATATTTGAGGAGTTAATTTCTCGCACGAAGGATGAATTGGGTTGAAGTGATGAGTCGGTTGGTATGCAAGGAAGATACGATATGGACGCCGGTCTCATATTGCATAAGTTTATGTTAGACTTGGGTGGAGAGGTGGAATGACAAATATATGTAAATATAGTATTGGGGTCACAATTCAAAGCGCTTGAGGTGTTTGCTTGGAAGAAAGAGCATAGGGAATCAAAGAAAGAATGTTTAGACCTCAATGAAAGTCCGTGCAAAGATTCCCCCTATATTGTCATGAACCAAACAACGATGTGTTTGTGATGGATCAGAAGGAAGAATTAATTGAGGAAGATGAGGAGGTACGGGAGGAGGTACCAGTTGAGGAGGATGTGGAGGTAGGGAAGGAAGCACCAGTTGAGCAGGATGTGAAGAATGAGATGGCAGGTGAACCTGATGATAGGCAGATGGTTTCGTTCAATAGAGAATTGCTTAGAAGTAAAATTTACACCCACCAGGAATGTGAGGAGGCTATGGTATTTAATGGATTCGACATGGATTTGTTGGATGAGGATTCAGAGGATGAAGTGGATGAGTATGCTTCTAACTCCGATGATGATCGTTCAGTGGGCAAGACGATGGTGGAAGAGAGGAATGTGTTTGAGAAAATCGTTGGTCGAAATTCGAAAATAACTCAATTCAAGGATCTTAGTAATGCTGGGCTAGCAATTGCCGACGGGGATCCACAATACGATGGAGCCATCAATGCAATAGGGGAGGAACCAAGGAAGGGGTTGGAATTTCAATCTATGGAAGACTTAAAAATATCGCTATAGAGCTACTCTATCAGGGTGCATCGCCCATTCCATGTGTAGGAGTCCAATGCATCTGTTAAGTACACTATGGCTTGCCTTGATCCTTACTACAAATGGCAAATTCGTGTAAGAAAAAGTGTAGCGGATAGGTGGAGGATAACTAGTGTAGGCAAAGACCACACATGCTCTAGTGCGGAAGCATCTAGCAAACACTTGTAGCTAACTTTGAGGTTTATTGGTAACTGGTTACAGGCATTTGTCTGAGCTGAACCAACCTTGTCTCCTGCAGCTATTCTCGAGGCAATTGAGGAAATATGGCACTATCGTCCTATGTACGAGAAAGCTTGGCGAGCTAAGAAGGTTGCTATGAAGGTCATTTGGGTAGATTGGGACGAGGCATACATTCGCTTACCTACACTCCTGAATGCCATGAAAGCAAAGAACCCGAGCATGTATTTTCGTGTTGAGGCTCACCCCGAGAAGTCAAGAATGGTGGAAGGAGTCCCTAGGCGTGTATTTGGCCGTGCAGCATGGATATTCGGGTAGTTAATTAGTGAAGGCATTCAAGCACTTGGGGCGGATGTTAGCAACTAATGGGACCTTCTTGACTGGTAAATTCCAGGGTGCATTGCTCACAGCAATAGGGATTGATGCAGTGTTGCACCTTGTTCCCTTGGTGTTTGCTTTGGTAGAGAGGAAGAATACATTGAATTGGGAGTGGTTCATCAACATGGTGAGACAACGTCTGATCGGCCCTAATAGAGAAGTGTGTATAATATCTGATAGGCACCTGGGCATATTGAACTCTATCAGAAATGACATACCAGGGTACCAACCGATTCACCATAGATGGTGCATGAGGCGATTCACCATAGATGGTGCATGAGGCACTTCTACGCTAACTTCTACACCGCTGGAGCTACACAGGATCATGTGAAAGACCTCGAGTGCATTTGTCAAATAAACGAGAAAGTTGTGTTCCTAAGTGAGGTGAAGCACCTCATGAACTTGGTTGGGGATAGACCAAAGAAATGGCTAGAGGACCAAATGTCACTTAAGGTTAAATGGGCAAGATCATTTGATACCGATGGACGTCGGTACAGATTCATGACTAGCAACATGGCCGAGAGTTTCAACAATGTCTTGAGGGGCATTCGTAAACTCCCCGTGACAGCTATTGTGGCGTACACATCTCGCAATGCGATGCTTGGTTCGTCGTAGACATAAAGAGGCTATGTAGAAATCCAAAAAAGACACAAGTGGCCAAAAAAATGATGCGAGCATGGTGCTGGCCACGGCCCCTGGATCACAAGAAGAGAACGGTGTTCTTCGCAATGCACTACAGGTATATTTCCAAAAATCGCCTGCACTACACTGTCTAGAACTAACGCTTATCTCCTTCTCTTGGTCGTAGACTCTACGCCAGCGATGTAGGAAGCTGGCGGCACGGTTAGGATGTAGCACCGACGATGCCGTTGAACCAGCTCAACAGGTTGAGGAGGAGGGGAAGAGGAAGGACATGCTGAAGAGGGAGAGAAGGAACAAGAGGAAGGAGAGGAGGAGGAGGAAGAAGAGGGAGAGGATGAGGAAGAGGAGGAGCAAGTGGAGCTCGGTCCCTCCCAGTTGGAGGACACAGCACAATTGCCATAGGGGGAGCTATCTTGACCACAGCGTAAGAGAGCTCCTACTACGGACTGGAGGTACACTCCCGATCAGACGACTCGTGCTCCTAGGGGTAGGAAGAGGTAAGTGGTGTTTAGGTCATTTGTTTCTGTATGACTGGAGACTTTGTACCGTGGATGTGTTTATGCTTGTGTATGATATTTGGATGGATGGATGGATGGATGTGTATGATATTTGGATGAATGGATGTCTATGAAATTTGGATAGATGTGTATGCGTATTACAATTGTATGGTTGTATGGGTTGTGAATGCTTTTCAATGCTGGACTAGGTGGGGGAGGGATGTTGGGTGGGGCAATAGCTCTCTGCCCGGGGCGAAACCTTAGCGCCAAGGAAAATGGCGTCGAGGCTTAAGACCTCCGTGCCAAAGCACGTGGCGCTGAGGTCTGGGACTTACCCGCACGCTTGAGGCCGGCCCAACATCGCTCCTGTGTTGGCCATCAGCCTGGCGCTGAGCCAACAATCCTCAGCGCCAGGAGTAATGGCGTTGAGATGTCAGCGCCAAGGCAACGCCCAACACAGGAGCTATGTTGGGCGGGTCGGCCTCATGCGGCTAAGTCCCAAATCTCAGCGCCAATGTACCTAGCGCTGAGATCTTATATCTTAGTGCTAGAATAAATGGCGCTGAGTTTTACTGGCTCAGGGCGTCCTTGCCACCCAACACAAGAGCGATGTTCGGCGGCTCAGCCGCGAGCGTCTAAGTCCTAAATCTTTGCACCAAATATGCTGGCGTTGAGCTTTGTGGTTCAGCGCCAGTCTCCTTAGCGCTGACATACTGCCACGTAGGCGCGGGGATCGGCTCGGCCTCCATGTTGGCACGGGTGTCAACGCCAACATGCCTGGCGCTGAATCGTTAATTCTCAACGCCAAGGAGGTTGGTGCTAAGCCCGTGGCCTATTTTTGGTTGAAGTTTTTGGCAGGGACTAGTTTCGAAATAAATTTTCTTCAAGGACCAATTTGTCAAAAAGGAAAAACCTATTTTGACTGCTAATTTCTGTTATGGTATATTTTTAAAAATCTAAAAGTATTGTTTGAAAATAAAATAGTCATAATTTTAGGATTGTTGACACAGTTTGCTGAGTTTTTATTTGGAGGATTTTTACCATCCTTAATACCTCTTGTGGAGGATTTTTACCATCCTTGATACCTCTTGTTACCTGCCAGTACCTGTAATCTAGGCCACCCGTTTTATTCCATCCAACATCTAAGGAAGGCTAGTACCTGCCGGTACTACCCACATGTTGAATGCTCGTGGAGAAGGTACTAATAATGAAAGGGTAGCCATGTAATTTCTCGTTCAGTTATCTTCTCCGTCGAGGGTCGGCGTCCTGCCCTCTGTCTCGAAGTTCCTGGCAGCAGCTCATCGGTGGCAAGTGATGGCTCTCGGCTGTGGTGGACAAGTGGCCAGACAGAGTGCGAGCGAAGGGAACCAGCGTGACTTGGTCTCGTTCTAAGTCCTTCGGTGAGCTCACCTGAGCAGCAGAACCAGCGTGACTTGGTCTCGTTCTAAGTCCTTCGGTGAGCTCACCCGAGCAGTAGAATGTAATAGCACGTGCTCTAGAACCGCACTGCTCAACCCATCAGACAGACGAGCCCACTTACACATACCACCCCATTTACATTTTCATTCTCGTTTTGTGTAAAAGGGTTAACCCGAGAGTGATATGATCGGAGGATAAGCCCTTATAAGTTGGTCTCACTCTTGTTAAACTAGCAAGATAGTATTAAACATGCACACACAGCTCTCATGGGTCACAGAAGTCAAATCCTAAATAGACCATGATGTCCCACAAAATCAAATCGGCACATATCTGATTTGCTTTTTTTTTTGCCGTCCCGATTTGATCTTCAAGCAATGGCTTCTATTTTCTGTTCTACCTTGCAATAAAGCAATTCTATTATTTGCAGTTCGCTTCCTTTGCCGCTTGATTGCTCAAGATCATCTCGCATAAATCGTGAGTTTTAGCTAGACTCTCCGGCTTCACAGGTGAGCGGCAGTCGGGAAGTAGAGTCGCCCCGACATGCTCCTTGTGCAAATCCTAATGATAAACATTGCTGCTACCTCACGGCCGGCGCTCACTGGAGGTGAATACGGGAAGGAAGATGCAGCGACCTATGCTGGACGGAAGGTGAAAAGTGAATGCCTATTCTATCCCTTAAGTGGTGCCTCAAAGGTATCGGTATTTTCAAGGATGATAAAAAAATCTCAATATTAGTTTTGAATTAGAAACTCAGTTCCTAATCGAGTTGTTTTTTTGGGAGCAGTTCCTTAGTTACTAACCCATATTAATTACTCCCTCCGTTTCATATTATAAGTTGTTTGATTTTTTTGTCAAAGTTCTTTAGATTTGATCAAATTTATAGAAAAAATAGCAACATTTACAACACCAAATTAGTTTAATTAAATTTAACATTGAATACATTTTTGATAATATGTTTGTTTTGTATTGAAAATGTTAGTATATTTTTTTACAAATTTAGTCAAGCTTAAAAAGATTTGACTAAGAGAAAAATCAAACGACTTATAATATAAAATGGATGGAGTAATTTGTCTATGCATGTCCACAAGCAGGCTCATAAACCATCATGATATATATTCTTTAACTGCTATAATATTTTCATTATGAGATGAGATTTTAAAGCAGCCGTGATTGCCAGATTCACTTTGTATCACAGAATTTTTCACTTTCCTGAACATGTTTGCAACTTACGAAGAAATCCTCAAGCTGGAGCTATGAGAGGGAGTGTGTGTAAGAAGCATCGACACAATTGAAGTTTGGGGATGGACCATTGAAGTTTCTTCAGCTTTCTTTTTTGTTGTATCAGAGATGAACTTTGTTCAGATGATTATAGTGGTAATATACTTCTTGAGTGATATGCATGTAAATGTGGAGGTCAGGGGTGTTAGACAAAAAATAAAGCTCTATCCTGTAGCCATGTTTCAGGATATATTAACCGTGGTGATTGCAGATCAATTTCTATTAGGTAAAGATAAAAAAAGATAGTTGCAGTTTTGTCAGATGATTCAAAAAAATTGGCGTGGTACTGGGGATCGACCCCTCGCGACAGGAATGAAATTAAAGCATCTTGCAGGAACCATCGCGGCAACTCCGAGTGCAAATATATAGCGTCGTGTCTATTAATTTGTCTTAGGACATGAACACCGTCCAGCAAAGAATGCCACGTGTGGGATATATAACAAGAGCTTATTATTGCTTCTGTGATAGACATTAAATTATAAAGAAATCACGACAAATTTTACATGCATTCACAATGTATATTAATTTCAAGTCAGACATTGGTCATTGTCCTTTTATCAAAAATCAGCCCCATACCATGCTACTAGACCATACTTGCAGAACATGGTACAAATGCAAGAAGCATGACTTTCGCCGGTAATTATCCAACATGCAATCTCTGACAAGAAAATGAAAGGCAAACTCACCATTGGAGCTTCACTGCATGGCTGAAAAAGTGAAAAGAAAATAATACACATCGGAAAGCCTCTCCAAAATAAAATGAGTATATGCAGAGCCTTACAAAATTATGGACCTTAACTTTTTCCATGTTCTGTAACCACTATAAACTAGTATCTTCTGAAATTTGACCTATGTGCTGTAGCACAGAGAGTGAAACTATTTCTGCAAGCAACGAATCAAATAAATCTGTGTGTAATTTACAAGGTATAGAGAACTCCAGAATTAGTACCAGAATTTTACTGAAGCAAAATCAAAACCATTTAAACCCCTATCGACTGCTCATCAACTAAAATAAAATGAAACACAGCCGAAGAGATGGAATGAACCATCAACGGCAACATCAAGATGAGGGCGACGCTGCACCATCAGCCTTTCGTCCGCCGGACTGCCATACAAGCTGACATCGTGGATCCACCGCGCCGCAGCCTCCACAGGTCGCCTCCCCGAGACCCCGACTATGACCCGCAGATAGCTCCCGCCTCCCATGATCCACCGGGCGAGACGACCCTAACCCGCACCCCGATCCACGGAGGAGGCGCGAGGTGGGAGTCGGCAGGTGTCGACGCTCTCAGATCAGCCGCCGGCGACGGCGACGGCGACGGCGACCGCGCTAGCTGCCTCCGCTACTTCTGCAATTGCGCCGCCACGCCATATGCTCGGCCCAGCGCGGTCCAACAATCCAAGGGTTTTTAACTGACATGTAAAATTACAATTTTACCTCTCAGCAATCCATTTTTATTGACGATTATATCCTTTCATGTTTCTATTACCATAAATTAATCTGATCCATTGAATAAAAAATAATCAATGGCTTAGATTAATTTATACTATAAGTAAAAAGCATTGAAGTGAAGCTTTTCTTGCAAACCGCAGTCGTCGCCACCCCCGGGGGGGGGGGGGGGGGGGGGGGGGGGGGGGGGGGGGGGGGGGGGGGGGGGGGGGNGTGTGGGCAGAAGCAGACAGCGACGGAGATCTGCTTTTTCAGGAGGATAACCCTTGAAACTAGTAGTACTACTACATTGGTACCCTCTTATGGTTGCTACTACTGCAAAGCCACATCATGTATGTTTGTACTTTACTAGAAAATGCAGGGATGAGGAGGACGCTGCCGCACGCTGATATATACAAACGGCACGATGGCATGACAATAAGGTTCCGGAAAGATTCAAAAGCAAAGTTTTTAAACTCAGAACCATGTCCTGCACTTTCGACACTTGCTAATTTTTCGTCAGAAATGAATCAAAACCAACCTTGGTTTCATAAATCCCTGATTGAGCCTAAACCACCCAGAAATTAAAAGAAATATCTTCTCCTGATAACGCAAAGAAAGAACGAGCTAGGAGTCCTAATGAGTACGGAGGAAATGAGGCCATCGCCCGCACTAGCGACTCACGAAGTGCCCCACAGCTTATACTGGAAAGGACATTGTAGCCCATCGCCTACGCCGGCACGGGCTTCCTTTGTTCTCCCATTGTATTGCACAGGGCATTCAACATGGCAGGTTACACACTTGCAGTATCCTTTTGTAGGATTCACCAGGCAATGGTAAGATTCTGAATTGCTGATGCCACCCATTCCAAAGCAGGAACTGTTTCCTATGGGGATGTTCAGCAAGATTGCGAGTAAAGAAAAAATCATTGAAAGATTTTTGTCTGCTCTAACCCCTGTATTTGTTTTTTTTTTTGGCTGCCAAATTGAATGGAACTGAATGAATGGGAGGGTTTCATATATATAGATGAGACAGTGAGACAAGAGATGATCAACATGATAGGGATGAGAGTGTAATGACCCACCCACACCATTGCAGAATCGATGAAGTGATGAATGAAGCTAATATGTCAACAAACGATTCATGAAAACATAATTAAGACTATTGATCCCAATAAATAGCTAGGTACGTACTCCCTCCGGTTCCATAATTTAGCATAGTCAGAGGTTTTGTTGTGTCCTCTTTTCAAGGTTGTTTCAATGAAAACATTTCATTAACTATTTCTGCTTGAAGGAACTAATCCATTCTGTATGGATCATGTTCTAGGGTATCTGATGGAAAGAGGCCGCCCTTGTTTCCCTTTCAGTAATTGATCATAACTTATAAATAACACTACGACAAGTATATCCTCATGGACATGCCTACGATCATCCCTGTCCATCTTCAACAGATCTGAGTAACGCAAGTTGTGCTTTTTTGCTGCTGCATGAAGAGCTGCTTTTATGAGCATTTTGGCACTTCCCTGAACAGAACAGAACGAAGTTAGCAGCAGTAACATTTATGGCCATGGCAGCAAACGCAAGCCTTTTAGGTCATCAAGAACCAGAGTACCAAACACAAATATGTATTGTATGCCTTAGAACACAGGTAACTAAATGGAAAAAAAATCCATTATACACCTCTCAAGCCTGAATTGAGAAAAGTCAACTAACAGAAACATATTTTCATGCTAAACAGAAACATGTTTTCATCTGAATCCTGAATGAATGTGGAGGGTGGGCACTAAAATTATATTACAAGGCAAGCATACTACCAGCACTGTTTTCATGCTAAACAGAACTCTTTTTTTTTTTGCATGTAAAATAAATCTTGATCATATACTGCAGCAGGCTATGAATCTCAAGTACTTGAACATAAAAAGATGCTGTTCCTTCCATGTAATTAATAACATTTTAGTATTAGTATGGACCCACAGTACTTATTAACATCACTTGGACCTACATTTTAGTTGATGTATGGAACTACAGGAGCGCAATGAGTGATACAGCTGTAATTTGCATATAGCTAATACAGTCATACCACATGATCCAAATGAGGGAACATCAATTTTCTGTAACGCATACCACATGATCCAAATGAGGGACATAGGCATAGCAGAATCTCAAATATTGCTATATGCCTAAGCCTAAACCAAATTTTACTGTGCATAAACTTTTTTGTAATGCATAGGCCTAAACATTTTGTAAATTGACTGGTTAAAAGTCACTATCTTAGACAATATAAGAAAGCTAAACAATTTAAGTGAAGCACTATATAAACAAGATGAAGGTGAGAAATAGATAGTTGAAAGCTTACAGAAGCTTGATGGTTTTTAACAATCTCAACAGCTTCCTGATTGGACAGATATTCCCATAGAACAGCTGAGCCAAATATGACGAAGCGGTCACTTGGTCGAAGAACGCGTGAAACAATAGATGGATTGGCACTTAGTATTGGTTTGTTGAGTGGTTCCCTGCTATACTCTGGGTGTTTCAAGTATGCATCACCTATCGCTCTCAACACCTGCATCATGCATACAATGCATAAGTAGAACATGTAAGATTCAAATATTGTGACACAAATGAAATGGTAACATAAAGCTGACCTGTACGAGGCCCTTTGCTTTCCATACATCATTGGCAATGTGCTCACTAGAGAGTTGCTCAGCAACAATCTGCCCACTGCAACTGACCTTTCCAAGAACAGCCCGAGAGTTTCCAAGGTTGGCTATGAATAGTGTTTTTTGTTGCACAGCACCAACAAGGCAGCATGCCCCAACAGTTGCAATTTGTGGATTGGTTTTCCATTGGCGAGACACAAGCTCAATGAACCCTTCTTCAGTGGCCTTGAATGCTTTGCTGATAGCATCAGTTGTCACACGTTGTGAGCTGGACAAATTCTCTGCACACACAGATCAAACCAAATAACTCGTGTCACATCAATAATTCAACATAATATGTATTATAGTCAATGGTTGCAGTTGGGGATTCAGTCACCTTGGAGGTGGAGGAAGAGGTTGTCACGAGCAAATTGGGCAGCTTCGGAGCCGCCATGTCCATCGAAGATGCCAATGACAGTGCCGAAGGGTTGGGATGACTCAACATGGTATTGCTCCTTGAAGGAATTATTGGCTTGGATGACAGCGATGGAGAGGTTGCCAGCATAGCAGTTCACAAGGTTGTGGCCTTCAAAGGCAGCATTAGCGGTGGGCCATTTCCCACCACATGAAGGAAGAAGCCGTGGGATTTCATGAGCAATATGTCTTCGAGGAAATGCATGACTAGCCTCTGATGTCATATAAGTCCTAATTACAAACACCACTTAGCTGCATTAGAATAGGAATTACACGAGTAACTAGGTTCAAAAAGTGAAACCAAAGTAAAGAAGTGAAAAATTGAAACCTGTGATCATCCGCTTGTTTCTCCTCATCCTTCTGTCTGACCTCATCCTCAGTTCTGCTGCACTCAATTGGATTTTCTTCCAAGATAATATCATCTTTTGTCATCCGTCTAGTCATTTCACCATAGAAACCACAAATCAATTGAATGGTAATTGTAGGATTTCTTGGATCATTCCTAATACCAGTCATCAAAGCAGACCCTGCATCAACAGAACCTTCACTCTCCACTTTTGCATATATCTCCTTAAGCCTTGACAAGTGCTCAATGTTGATAAGGTTATTGCCATGCAGACCCACTCTTTGCAGACTGAGACCAACATTGAACCTTAGCTTCAGTTTTTCGAGATTAGGCATTGCATCTGCATCAACTTTGAGCCAAGGTACATTGCACTTGAGTTTAAAGTACTTCAAAGCTAAGAATCCTCCTTTACCAAAAATGATCCTTTCCTCAGGTGCTCTTTGGATATACAGGGAGAGAGAAGTGAGTGCAGGTAACACACTAAGAACATCAACATCATGTCCCAACATCTCACTAATCGCAATCTTCAAGATACTGAGATTGTTAAGTTCTTTGATCCACCTAGGTAGGCATGAAAATATGCACGAGCGCCATGAAAACTCAAACCTCATCAGAAGAACTGGAGGAGATGAGACACTGAAGTCATCAGAAGAAATCTCCATAATTGAAGAATCAGCATCATCCAATGAGCCAGTAACTACCAGTGTTAGAGACTTCATGTTTTTGAGTTTATTGAGAACAGACCCTAGAAGTTTCAGATTGGCAACCTGTCCATTAGAACATGTCATGTGAAGATTTTGAAGATTTACTATTTTGCCAAGATCCACAATACTTTCTGTTGAGCTCCTGCTGAGATCAAAATACCCTAAAGTCTGAAGAAACTTCATCGGCTCAGTGAAATGGGGCAAAGTAGTCTCACTTGGAAGAATCAACTGTTGCAATCGTGGCAAATCAAAAATATCTGATGGAACAGATCTCAATCTTGCTTCTATTTTTAACTTTGCCAAATATTGCAACTGCCGCATCTGCATCGGTAGCCTTATATTCAGATGGCATGCATCAATATACAGATACTTTAATCCAAGCAATTCAGCAATTTCTGAGAGGTCATATGTTACATCATCATCATCAACAGATAATCGAAGGATCAAAACTCGAAGAACTCTAAACTCAGCAATAGAAGGTGTACAGCGGAGAGGTCCAAAAAAGGCAAGCGTGCGAACTTGTGACCATCTCAACCCAATTGGTGTTGTCACATCCTTTGCATTGCCAAAATGAATTGACAACCGACGAATCTTATCAGCAATTCGCACATCTGTCTGATGATTATCAATTGCAATGCCAAAATTGTGCTGGATTGCCTTAGACCGAATAAAATCAATTATCATGTAATGAACCCTACAAGACAGCACTTCATTATCAAACCTGGTCTCTACAGGTTGCATTAGCCCCTGGCTGATGAGCTCATCAAAATAGATAAGTGCAACCCTCTCCTCATCATTTCCATCCACTGTACCAATAAAACCTTCTGCAACCCATTGACTCAACAGATCATCTTTCAAAATTATGTCATCTTCTTCATACATGCCAAGATAGAGCATGCAGGCTTTCAAAGGACGAGGAAGAATATCGTAAATAAGGTCCAAAACCCCTTCTAATTTAGAACTCAATGAATTCTTTACAACATTCCATTGCTCTATGCTTGGTGGTAGTCGTGTCAAAATACTAGCTACAATAGCAATCATCAGCAGTAAACCACTGCATAGATGTGCAATCTCATAAGAAATTTCCTTTAGATGTTCAACATTTTTTGACTCATGGACTCTGCTGAAGAATTCATTAGATTCAGCTCTATGAAATGGTTCCTTCTTAAAGATATACTTGCGGTCATCAGCACAGCATATCTGAGCTACATGATCAACTTCTGTAGTTATTAATATTCTACTGTAAGAACTCTTTGGCAAAGCCTGATTGATAGTGTTCCATACATATGGTGACCAAACACCATCAATTACAATAAAGTACCTGCCAAAAGCCATCAATTAGCTAATCCAAACTACTAAGTCACCAAAATTAAATAAGAAAACAGTACCATTTTGTTCAGTTAGTGGGTGTGATGTTAATGGTTTCTTTCTAAGAAAAGAATCTAAAAACAAGGTACTAAACAGAGGAAACCAATTACTAAAAATTGAAAATGAACAATTAAAGCTAATAAACCATATTATCAAAATGATAAACCAATTAAAAGAAAGAAACTCAAAATATATACCTTCTATCTTTCAGATATGACTTGATCTTAGAGGCTAGATTATCCACATCGACAGCACCAGGAGGCTCATGCTGCTGAACTTGTGAGAATAGACTAGCTAGGACCCTCTTCATGTCAGGTTTCCGGGATGATCTTAGGAAGGCACGGCACTCAAATTGAAATCCAAACTTCTGATAAAGTTCTTCAGCAAGGGTGGTCTTGCCAACACCACCAAGTCCAACAATGGCAATGACCTTACATTCTAGTTGCCCATCATTAGCTAGCAACCCAGCAAGCTTATCCATATCTTTGTCCATACCAAGGGAGCAGTGCTGGCTAGTCTCTTCACCTAACGGCATAGTTAGAGACATGGCTCCATTTGATTGCCACCCAGAGCGTCTCTCCAAGCTACCAAGATCATAACGCTTGTAAAGCAGAATCAATTCCTTCAACCAAGAACTAAAACCTGAGACCTCTTCAACAATTTCTCGCCTCCTTGACAGCTTCTTCTGGAGCTGAGAAGCCTTGAAGCGGGACAACTTCTCCTGGAGCTGAGAAGTCTTAAAAAGGGGCAATTTCTTTCGGAGTGGAGAAGCCTTAAACCGGGGAGCTTTTAGAATCTTGACATTAGTGGCAGCGTGGAAGAGCTCATCAGCAAAGTCGTCGATGTCGTAAAACAGCTCCCGCACCGCCTTCACCCAGTAGTTAGCCGTGAAGGCAGGGCCCTCCAGATCTGATGGTTCCATCAGGTAGTTTTCTATCAATCCTTGGAGGCCGTCTTTGAGCACGCCTAGCGTCTTCTTCTCTTCCTTGTGCAGCCCCAGTCCAGGCTCGGAGAGCAATCGGACGAGCTTCCCAGGAACAATATGAATGGCTCCCAGCGAGGCAGTGATGGGAGGATCCATCTCCCCACTCCTCTCCATCTTCCCAACACTAGAGAACACCAAGTAAACCCTGGGGATTGAATATGGATAGCAGGAAACCATGGGGATTGAATTATGGATAGCAGGAAATTAAACGAATAGCAAGAAATTGGTGAGAGGGTGAAGAACATACCGTGCAAATAGAATCAAAATCGATCGGGATTATCCCATAGCTCGATACTTGACCTTGGAGGACCTGTGCAAGGGCGGGCTAGGGTTAGATCAAGAAAAGAAGATGGTTTACCAGTGAGAGGTGGAGACGGGCACTCACCAAGACAAGGTTGCCTCGCCCCCGGCGGGAGGTCGCGAGGAAGCGCTTGTCGCCGGCGGCGGCGCTCGAGACGGAAGTACGGAACCCGACGCCGCGCCGCGTCCAGGACAAGGAGAAGGCGGCGCTCGAGTCGAGTCTCGAGTCCAGTCAACACGGAGACGGCTCCGGGAAGAAGAGTCGATGCCTTTTGGGCTGGGCCTCGACTACGTATCGGTCCTCGTCTCGACTCGTGAATCCACGATTCCGTCCTCGTGTCTTTTTTTTTTTTTGGATTTGCTACACAGCTGCCGCTGTTTCTTTTTTATTTGTCAGCCGGCTTTTTTAGCCGTCGGATTGTCTTCTGGATTCGTGCTCACATTATCGGGCCCGCCTAGACTATCGGGCTATATAGATGGCCATATGGCCCGAGGCCCGACGGCCCGGCCCAAGGCACGGCAATTTGGCCCGGTCCAAACACGGCACGGCCCGACTGGGGTCGTGCCCGTGTCGGCCCGGCCCGACAGCCAGGCCATGCCTAGGCTGCTCCCTCGGCCCGGCACGAAGTTCAGGGAAGCGAAACAGACTTATTTTCAACCATATGTAAGGCACGGCCTAAAGGGTAGGGAGCAAAAATAGACTTATTATATGGCACGGCCCAAAGAGTAGGAACATAAAATAGACTTATTTTTGCTATATATATGTCATAGGCCAAAGAGGAGGGAGGGATATAGACTTATTTCAAAGAAGGCACGATGGGCTGCCGTGCCTTCGGGCCGGCCCGGCACGGCCCGACCCTTATTAGGCCGTACCTGGGCCATAGGTGGAGTACGTGGGCCGGCACGGCTCGGCCCAGCGTGTTGGTCGGGCCGTGCCGAGTCGACAAATCTTGGCCCGGGCACGACCGGGCCTGGGCCGTACCGGGCCGGGCGGCCCGTTTGGCCATCTATATCGGGCTATAGACACAGCTTCTCCTGTTTTCATCAACACTCGCGCGGCGGGGAGAGAGAGAGCGTGCGCGCAATTTGGATCGGCAGCGGCGGCGACGACAAGGCGGCGCGGCTGGGATGCCCTCGTGTCTCCTCCGTCGGCAGAACCAGTATTCTCCTTCGGCCATCAGCGAGGCGGTCACTTGAAAGGCGAGCAGTGCGTGCCCCTTGGTGGTCAACAAGGTCGCCGAGGTCCGAGGTGTCTCCCATGGTGGTCGGACAGTTGAGGCACCCTCCCCGGTGGTCGTCGGGGCAGTCAAGTCAGGCACAACAAATCCTTGATCTATGAGCCCCATTTGATTTTGTTTGCAATTTTGTGGTATTAAGATGGATGGAAGGGATTTAGGTTTTTGGTAGTTTTCTCTGATCTTTGCAGGTAGAATGAAGATCTCGAGGCAGAGAGGGGAATGGTTACATGGTATTCTAGTTTGTGATAGGGAAGGGGTTATTGAACTGCTAATTACTAGCTCTTGTTCATCTGCATTTTGTTCAAACTGAAGGCATTTTTTCCCTCTGATTTGTTTCAATGGGGAACGGGGAACATGCAGCTTGCATATATTTTTACATGTTGCATGTTATAGAGTTTAGGGAGTATTTGATAGCTAGATCGATCTAAATTATTTTTGCATTTCTTTGATCTGTTCTAGGAAGAATGATACTTAGGATGTAGAAAGGTTGAGGGGTTGTGATCTAGCTTGTGATAGAGAAGGTGCTCTTTATCAGCTGATGACTTGTAAGTACCTTTTTCAGTTATTAATATGTGTGTCTTTTTAGCAAAAGCATGTCTTTAGGCAAAACTTATATATCTTCAGTTATTAATAAGTATTTATGTGTATGAAATTAATTTACAATACGAGGGGAGGCGCCTGATCCTGACATGTGTACAATCCTACGGTTACAAATCTTGCTGTAAAAAAAAAATCAGCCGGACGTCAAATAGACAGTCCCTTTTTTTCCCATTTTACAGCCCTACCGTGTCCAATTTTGTGTCCTCGTCGTTCTTCAAGTAGTCCGCCCTGCGGAGATCAGTTGCATATATACTTCGGCTCTGTTCTTTCCCTTAATATTCTTAACTCATCTCTCTCATTTTTCGTACGTACGCTTTTTAAACTGTTAAACGGTTTATTTTTTACAAAAAATTTATACAAAAGTTGTTTTAAAAAATCATATTAATCCATTTTTCAAACAAATTTAGCTAATACTTAATTAATCATACAATAATACATGCTTCGTTTTGCGTGCTGGAGAGGAGGGTTTTCCAATCCCTTCTCCCGAACACATCCAAACGTCTGCGGCGTGGCGACATCACCGAACATGATGGCCCCCTCCTGAGTCCGATAACACCAGACGCATCATTGGTGGCGCCGCATCAATCAGCTGCTTCTCAAAATCCGAAGTCCCTCCAAACATACCCTTAACCTTTGTTTTCTGGCTACCAAAACTGCAGCTTTTCCAGCACGCGAGATGTTACAAATAGAATTATTCAAGTGTTATTTCCCCTTTTGAGGATGGTAGGCTCAATAATATGGGTCAGAAATTTTTTTGTATATATCTCCTCACCGTTGGAGCAGAGGTACTTCAAGTACCATCATGTTTTTTATGACATAACACAGAAGACTTGGTGCACTATATTTTACCTTTTCTTTTGCAAGAGCAAGACTATATTTTACAATCTTCAATTCATTTATTAAAATGGTAATCTATATTTCAGCTCTTTAATTTTGGTTGACTACTATGTGATGATGTCTTAGAAAATAACATTTCAAAACCGTTTTGAAATATTGACCATTGATTATACGGAACCGAACAATTGGTCATGACAGTCGAATCATTTCTCTGTACCATACATGATGTTCAGATTTCTCTAACAAAAGTGAAGTAGAAAAAATAACTAAACATCGATGATGATTGGTTTAGGCTTTGTTCGGCTCAATGGGTTGGGAACTCATTCTCACCGCACGAAAAACGAGACGATTCATTAGCACATGATTTAATTAAGTATTTACTATTTTTTTTAAAAAATGGATTAATATGATTTTTTAAAGTAACTTTCGTATAAAAACATTTTGTAAAAAACACACCGTTTAACAGTTTGAAATACGTGTGTGCGGAACACGAGGAAAAAGAGTTGGAAAAACATGGAGCCAAACACAGCCTTAGTGGCCAAAGATCTTTTTTCACTATGTTTTACATTGAGAACTGTTCCCCCGGTGCCATAATTTACTGGACATTGATTTTGTTCTTACTCAAAAGGTTCCCATTGAAACGTACGAGTACATATGTACATTTTGTTAGTAAACGAAAAAAAATAGAAAACAAATGAACAAGATTGAAAACAATATGTCATGACAAAGTGTCCCACAATAAAAGCTCAAGATCAGAAGGGGCATATCATATTGTGAAATTTTGAGCGATGTAATCGAAGAATTATAAAATAAAATTTACATGTAATCTTCCATTAACCATATGTATGTCGGTGCATAGTACAACTACATCACCAAAAAACTAAAATATGCAACATTGTTTGTAGATACCAGCTGATCCCAAAACGGCCAATCGTAGAGTAATCCAACCTTCAAGTGCGACAATTAATTTGGAAGGACGGTCATACAAAATTCCAATTTATACTAAGTCAATATCTGCAACATATCATCAGGTGTGTCAATTGCAACTCACATAATACATGTTTTACAATATGTACTAAATTGGCCATTTAAAATATATATAGAAATCAAAGTTGATTGCTCCATGATTCAGAACTTATGATTTTCTGGCCAGTGCTACAATACCCTTGCACTGAGTTCTTGCCAGCTTATCATTAATTAGCATCAATTTGTCTTAGCCAGAAGATCCACCTTTTGAACTGACACAGAACATCAATCTGTTTTTAGTACATTTTGTTTATAATATAGTGAAGAGCTATGATTAAACTATGTAAATAGGCACTCGGCACTCGCAAACACCAGACTGTAAGTTTGTGACAATTATTTTTCCTGCTATCGCTGACAATTGCTACAAAGCTGAGGTACTGAACTGTAGTCAGCATTTGTTACCACCTTTTTTTCTGCAGTAAAACAAAGGTTGTTAAGATCATGACTACTAATTTCAACCAAGAGAAGAAAATATAGTATTGAGGGACTACTACCTTCGAAGCTATGGATGTTAAACAAAGTAGTCCATTTAGTTTATTGGCTTAACTCCTTTAGCTTGGAGCACTATTCAAATCAAAGAGGCGATAGATTTGTGGATATAATGCTCGCCAATAAAAATATCGCTCTACTCAAAAGGTTTGGGTGTGTCTAAGGAGGATTTCCTTTTGAAAATTATAGAGGTGAAAAGATATAAGCACATGAATAGACTCACAGTTGACTGGAGTATCCTACCCATCACAATTATCAATCAGCGACAATAAAAGGTGCACTGTTGAATTGGAAGCCATCGTCCGGGGTATAGTAATGTCAATCTGACAGAATAAAAGATGCACAATGAATTTCAAGTCATCATATTTGAATTGAATGACATCTCAGAAAATGTACAGATTAAGGATCTAAAACAATTATGAACACATCCACTGCATAGTAGTCTAGCAGAAAAGTAAGGTTTTCAAAACAATTATTTGAAAAATGCTTCCTGAATTGAGAGAGAGATTTCAGGAACAAAGCAAGGTAACAGGCAACAAACACTGGTTTTGATGTGATCTAAGTATGCTGCAAACAAGAAACAGATAACAAGTCCAGACTTTGCATTTGCCTATGGCACCTACAATAGCTAGCTTTAAGTTTTTTTCAACTGAATCATTTGGGTAAAAAGATTGTACAGTTAATATAGTTACCATTTCTTTATAAAGCCTTACTCTTATATAATTGGACATAATGAGAAAACTAAAATTAAGTGAAATCAGCTTTGCAATTTTGAGTACTTAACCAATAATGCATACCTGTAGACTATGTTCGTCAAGCATTTCATCGAGTATGACATACGCAAGCATATATAGTAGATGAGTGTCCAGTTAATTTACCTTCTTTTTCAAAGAGTTCTACGCAGCCAATTCTAATCATGATCAAGATCAAGCATGTTGCCTGTAAGATTGTAAATAAAATGAAAGCTGTTGAAGAATTCTGAAATCTGCAAGTATTGAAACAAAAGGAGAAGAAAGCCGTGTACCTTTGTTCTAATAGTAAACTGAGCTGCTCATAGAATCACTGGACCATATATATCAAAATGGCGCACTGTTGTGGACTAAAATGCAGATCTGCAAGGAAAAGAACCAAGTGTTAGATGTTGATACCAGAAATTAATATTGGGCTGTTTTGGTTTGATGCCAAAACTTGCCATGCCAAATAATTGGCACCTTAAATAGTACTTTGTAGATATTTGGAATTTTGGATTGATGCCAATATTTGCCAAAACCAATATGACTCCTATAATCCAACTCTACCAAAACATTGGTAGTGCCAAAACTTGCCCAAGATTTGATACTACAAATGGTTTGGTAGGGCACCAAACCAAATGAGCCCATTATTTCAACAGCAGAGAAGTGACCAAACTGGATGTGTCATCCAGCAGCAAGTGAAAGACTGCAGGGTGGCTGGATGGGCCTAGCACGCATCTGAATCAAGATTAAAGCCTAATCCAGAGAGAAGATAATGGGTAAGCAGAGAGGCATAGAACCATACCTATAGCCACCTACTGGAGCTCATCTTCCCATGGAAGGCAATGGCGGCACATTGCTGGAACACTTGCTCCACTCCGTACCCCAATCCTAACCACACAGACTCACAGCATAGTTCGCCCAAATTGATCGATACAGAGGGTAGAAGCAAGGATGCTGACGATGGAGAAGATCGAGTTGGCATACCAGAGCCAGCAGGTTGGCGGCGGCGTGCAAAGGGGTGGGTGGCGGCGATGGTTTGTCAAGGACCCCAGGATCGTGAGGGGGAAGATGAGCTGAGGCTGCCGGCCAGTGCGTGTGCGGCTTGAGGAATCAAGATATAATATCTGCAAGGCAACGAGGGATGTGGGTGATCCAACGATGGCTCTGGCTCTGGACGGAATAAGACAGTATATAGAACGTGGTTAATCTGCTATGGCAGTGCACATAATGAGCAAGGTTCGGCGAATCTTTTATGAGTTATGACAATGCTGTCAAATGATGAAAAGTTACAAACACCAACAATAATAGAGGGAAACCAAAAGGAAATATTGTAGATTGTCTCATTATACATTTCCGACATGAACAGATGGATTTGTACCTTGTCTTTGGATTTTTGAAGCTAAAGAACCATGAATTATCGTAGCATGCATATAATGATTTAAAAAGTTATTGCAACATCATCAGAGAACAGCAAAAGTATAATGGTTAAGGCAGCGCTCCAGGGCCCGGCCAGCATGGGCAGCTGCCCAGGCTCCCAATCCTGAGGCTGTGGACTTGCTAGCCGGTGTTGTTCGCTCAACCCAGGCAACGAGTGGCACCGGCCATCATGTGCATGTGCACTGCACAGAAACAAATACCAACACAGCCATTTAAACAGCCAAAACAGCTACTGTGCTAGGCTGCTAGTGCACAAAAACAACACCAACATAGCCTTTTACTTGGGCGCTACTCTGCTAGTTTCAAAACAGGCAGCACAAATTGGCAGACACAAACCTTTCAAAAAAAAGTTTGGCACGCACAAACAGAACAGGTTTTTGGACTCTTGATGCTGAATAGATTATTGTCAAAGCTCTCTCTATCTCTATCTCTCTCTCTTTTGCTTTGGTCTATCTTCTTATTTTTATTTTTGGATATTTCGTTGTACTAAAGCACGTTTTTACTTTGGTTTCTACCCATCATCAACCTAGCTTGTTTAGGTGGATAATCTTTGCGCAGGTTTGCGATCTACCATACCTTTTGCGCAAGAAAATTTATAGATCTGCCACTGAGTTAAGAGAAAGACTGAATAACCAAAGGTCTCTTTGTGCGATCTTTAGTACTCACGATCACTCTGCCTTATTGATTGTACCTTAATTTACAATTTTCGAAGAATTGGAGTTGGAAAATGCTCAAATATTTGCAACATTGGTTTTATTGCTTAGAATTACAGGAAGATATAATGTTGTTGGCATGTGTTATCTTCATAGGAAGTCTAAACAGCCAGTTGGTATTTTCCTTTCTTGGCCATCAAAATTGAAAACGCATTACTCACTAAAACTCGCAAGGTAGCATTCACAATTTCACATACAGAACTCAAAAGGACCTTTTCTTTTATCTATAACTTCTATAGTTCGGGTCTGTGTCCACAATCTACTCTAGATTTTCCTTAGGCCGTAAAGCCGTACTTGACTTGCATCTAATAAGTGTCGTTCTTTAGCTCCCAGATGCTACAAAACTACCTAATGGATGACAAAAAGCATAAGAGTAACACACTTAAATTTATTTGCTCATCATTCTGGGATTGAGGAAACATACCAGGCATTGCAAGTATGATGGAATCTGTATCTTGCGACGCTTCTAGAAGAGTTTTCCCTTCTTTTAATTGGTCCATCTTCTCTCCTTAGTTTCATAAAAAATAAGGTCCATTGCAATGCTGAACTTCCTTATCTGATTCAGAAACACGTCGCAGTTTCAAAACATTCAGAACTCAGCAAAGCCCACCATAGAAGGCACGGCGCACGGTAGACGAAAGAGCACGCAAGCAGGCAACGAAAAACACAAGCAGCTAATAAACCTAATAAGGCTGAGTTCGTTTCCTGATGTTAGCAACTCCACTTCATCGTTTTTCGCGCATACGTTTTTTAAACTGTTAAACGATGTGTTTTTTTTAAAAAAATAAAAATCATATTAATTCATTTTTCAAAAAAACTAATACTTAATTAATCATATGCTAATAAGTCTCTGTTATACGTGCACGAGGGATTAGTTCCCATCTGTCACTGCTGAACACAACCTAACTCAACGTCTCAACGAAAGTTGTTGCTTTGTTTTTGGATGGGCATGGTGTATGACTCGCTCTCGCTGTTGCCATGTACGGCTAGCCAGTGTTTGATGCACACAGTCGTAGGATATGTCCATGCCGTTCCCTTGTCCTTTTGTGACAGAATTTTTTTTGTTTAAGGGTGGATGGGTGGATGTTGTCCATGACTGTGGTTGTCTATCGTTTGTGGGCCTGTTAGCTAGCACTGGTCCACTCAATATGTATGTTATGGGTGCTTCGAAGACCACGCCTATAGTGGGAGCACTGTGGGTCCACTCCACTTACTGCAAGAGTACGCTATTGGCTGGATTACTCCTCGCCTCCTCGGTCATATCTCCTTCATCTCTGTATTGTGGGCCCGAACTGTGTTCTACCCGGTTAGTCCATTGGTGTTGGTGTAGGGATGGTAGATGTTATACGTTATCGATGTTTATTCGGTGCTACAGTTTAGTATGACACAACTGTTTGGCTGATTGGTGGGTCAGTCTATCATTGGACGCGTAGGTGGCTGTTGCTTATTGGTGGGTGTATATTTGTAGGGTATGAATTAATTTTGTTCCCTTACTCCACGGCACTAGAAAATTGTTGCTTGCTTTTCCTTTTTCCTTCCCTTTCGCTTTTCCAGTCTTGTCGGTTTCTTCGCATTTGCTGTTCTCAGTTTATTTCCTACCAAAGCTCTATCCATTTTGCCTCTACTTAATCATCCATCCATCATGGCAAGGTAAGAGTTGGTTCGATGTGCATTCTTTTCATTCCTGTTTGTATGCATCACCAAAAGGTTTGCTAAATTCCATCCAAAAAAACTGATCTTGGGAATCCTAAATGAAATTTAATGTGTGAAATTAGTTATTCCTTCAAGAGATTAGGTAAAATTAAATCCCTAAAACCAAAAAGCGGGTCTGATGTAAAACTACCAATAGAAATCAATTTATTTATTCTCCTGCGTGGCAACGATGTTGTTGACGTGTAGAGGTCCATGAGACGATGGGCAACCCAACACTCTCTGAACAGGAAAAGAACTGATACAATAGCAAAAGCAGTAGTAATCCTTCGATGTATGTCCAACGCATGGCAGGTTCCAAGCTAGCATAACCACACAAACAAGTCAACCCCTTCTCACCCAGCTAGACCCTCTCTTCTTCCTCTCACTCTTACCAGATAAACAGAGAAAGAAAAGGTCTTAGAACATAGAGGGACCAAGGAGGCAGGACCGCAGGAGGCCTGGTCACTCGAGGTGTCTAGCCTGGAGTGCTTGCCGTTGGGAGCGACGCGGTGAAGGGGACATGGTTTCTGACGTCGATTTGATGGTGACGACAGTATGCGGCAGGTCTAGACGAGTAGCGAGGAGGTTCCCCGGTCGACGGAGAGGTGGGGGTCGTCCCCTCGGCGGCGGAGTGAAGGCCTGCGAACAAAGGCAATAGCAGCCCAGGCGGCGGCGAAAATCAAGAGACGAAGCGGAGGAGGCTGGCGTGAGGTCAAGGAAAAAGACGGTGTCCAGATCGGCGCAAGCCCAGTGGACGTGGAAGAGAGGGCCGGCGCGATGAGGCCCCTTGCTAGCAGTGGAGACCTAGACGGAGGGCGGATGAGCCGACCAGATCGAGACAACGGCGCTGGTTGGAGATGGCTCGGCGCAGCCGCGCAAGCGGAGCTCGAAGAGGATGACTTTTCGCTCCTCGCATGGGAATAAGCTGAGAAGACGCTGGAGCGTGGGATTGGGAATGGGAGAGGAGCCCTTGCTCGGCCTCAAATGTTGAGAGCAAATATTATGGGGATAGGAACTCCAAAAGTTTAGCAGCCAAGTAGGAAGTCTATTGGAGCATTTTTTTTAAGTAAAATCCTCAAAAATCAAGATTCGTTGCTGCTCCTTCTTTTGATGGTGTTCAATCTTGATTGCTTGTTGATTGTTTTCATCTTTTTTGTTTTGTTACGGGAGAAGATCTGCATGGGTTGCATCAGAGCTTCAAAGGTTCCTAATTACTTTTAGTCAGATGTGCAAGAGCTGCTGGGAATATTTGGCAGGTAATTTCGGTTGATCCTTCTGTTTAATCTGTTATTTCTCCGAGGAGTTTTTCTTCTGTTACGCGTTAGATTTCAACTTGTTAGTGCGTAACCATGATGTTTGTACCATGCAGCTCTGGTTGTTTATTCGCTCAAGACATCGTTGGTTCTCTTTCCTTGCTGCGAAGCTTGCTGTTTTGGTTTATTTTTTACATTAGGAGTTGATATTGGTTTGGTTTCCCGTGCTTTTTTCCCTTCCTGTCAATTCGGTCGCCTTTGTGCTGAAGGTATTTTCTTCTTTATTGTTCTGCATTCCTATTTTTCTCTTGTAATTTAATTCTTTGCATGATATTATATGGTATATCTGTGCCCCTGTAAGTTTAGTTGTGTGCAACTGCAGTTCCTTCCTCACTTTGTCATTTTTTTTATACTAGCAAAAATGCCCGTGCGTTGCTACGGGTAACAAAAAAAACTCGTGTTATATAGTCGATAAATAGTTTATACATTCTAAACAAAATAGAAGTCCTTTAGCTATAAGCAGAGCCACACCCAATGATACATAACCATGTTAATTTTATAGTTTTTATGGGCTTTTTTTGCGTTGCTGTACAAATCGGATATTTTTTTATTCTTTTTAATTTTTTTACGGATGCCTTTTTTGTTTTTTTGGCTTTTTTCTTGGCCCGATTGAAAGAAGGACACAAACTGGACTTCGAAAAGGACATTTTTTCCTTGGCCCGATTGAAGGAAGGACGTAAACTGGACTTAGATGTTTCCGTCATCCGTATGTCAAAATAGAAGTCCTTTAGCTATGAGCAGAGCCACACCCAATGATACATAACCATGTTAATTTTATAGTTTTTATGGGCTTTTTTTGCATTGCCGTACAAATCAGATATTTTTTTATTCTTTTTAATTTTTTTACGAATGCCTTTTTTGTTTTTTGGCTTTTTTCTTGGCCCAATTGAAAGAAGGACGTAAACTGGACTTTGAAAAGGACATTTTTTCCTTGGCCCGATTGAAGGAAGGACGTAAACTAGACTTAGATGTTTCCGTCATCCGTATGAGGAGGAAATGTAGACTTCTGCTGCGACTTCTTTTCCTTGGCCCAATTAAATGAAGGATGTTAACTGGACTTCGGAACCGCGTCCTTTCTGAAGTCCAGTTTACGTCCTTCCTTTAATCGGGCCAAGGAAAAAGTCACAGCAGAAGTCTACTTTTCCTCCTCGTACGGACGACGGAAACATCTAAGTCCATTTTACGTCCTTTTTCTTCAATCGAGCCGAGGAAAAGAAGTCACAGAAAAAGTCTACTTTGCCTCCTTGAACGGACGACGGAAACATCTCTTTCTTTTTAAGTAGTATAGATATAGATAATTAGATGGTTCTGTATGCATATAGTGAAAGTGATTCCTTCTTCCCCCTGTAGGTTTGGGTATTAGTAGCAAAAAAGAGACGTTACAACTTACAATGGTCACATTTGTTATGATGGCCAATTTTGCTTTGTACTAGCTGTTACGTCGATGGGTGTGCATTGCTTTCTTCTCGACTTTATCTTGTGATGATAGTCTATCTCCTTCTTATATAGACATATTTCTTACCTTCTCCTCAATCTTTTGTCGTAGATATATGGTCAAAGCTTCTGTTTCCATGGTCATCTTTCTTTCTTTGTAGTTAGCCATAGATGTTTCTCATGTTTCCCTGCTGAATGTTGCTGCGCAACAGCTCATGCTTCCAACCCCTTCTTTTCTTTGGGAATTTGGTTATGATGATAGGTTGCTTGTAGCCATCGAGCTACTTGTTCCATCCATTGTTGTCCCAGTTGAGTTGCAACCAATATTTTTTTGGGTAGAGCGACCGATCTCATTGAAAGTGCGCACGAGCATGTAGCTACCAACTAAATGGTTTTGTAGTGCACGATATAATTTTTAGTCAATGGTAGTGCACAGAAAGTTAGGATGAGCTGCTATTCAAGCTGCCTTTAGGGTGTATTCGATGGTTTAAATCATGTCGGTCATACAGAGCATCACTTTCTAACGATATTGCTCGCACATGTTTCAGTATGGTTTAGTTATTTTATTACGGATAGTAAGCTTGGGTTCATATCGCCGTAGTTCTTTTGTTGTTCCTATGTGTGCGTACATTCTAAATTCATATAGGCATATCGCCGTAGTTCTTTTGTTGTTCCTATGTGTGCATACATTCTAAATTCATATAGGCCCTACTGCAAGACTGCAGCTATGCTTAACTTAATATCAGGAACATCTATAATGTAATATGGAACAACAAACCATGTGTTGTTTTATTTCTTGATTTAAGTTGGGACATGTATTTCTTGCCCTTAGTTCCTTCGATCTCCATGCACGAAATGTTTTCACAGATGAACAAGTAAAGTATCGATAGAGTGCGCAGAGTTCGTGCTAGCCGGCAAAGGCGAGCTACAAATATTCTTTCTCGACAATCTATGATGCATATAGAACATGCTATAATCATACCAAATCAAGCAAGTGAACAAAGTAACCGTAAGAGATCACGTTCACTCATGGATTTTACACCTGAATTCACTAATTAAATAGACAAAGGCGTTGCTTCCTGCATTTAAAAATACCTCCATCGTCTGCTGAAGGCCGTAGACATAGTACGCTATTTCAATTTTCTTAGATGTGGACCGTGTTATTCATGGTATCTAGGTTCATCATTTTCCCCTATATTTGTTTGCTGCAGCTATCAGCACTCAGAGAAACGGTAGTTCATCATGGGCAGATAAAGAATACATTCAATCACTAAAGGGTTTGCACACTGTACTAAATACAAACTATACTATTTTTGTTTCAAAAAAAGTTTCTGACATTCTTCAATACACATGTTACAGCATCGTACCCAGGTAGATCATACTATGGTCCTCCAACATATGAATGCCCATATTGTGGTGCCATGTTTTGGTACCAAGAAAGAGTCAAAAGCACTTCTGCTATTACGAAAAGAAAAATAGTTTACAATCTATGTTGCAAAGGTGGTCAAATACAACTACCTAAGTTACGTCCTCCTCCTGAACCACTTGTGACATTATTAAACTTTAATGGTGATGCACGATCAAAAAGATTTTTGAGACAAATACGATCATATAACTCAATGTTTGCTTTCACTTCAATGGGTGCTATTGTTGACAAATCGATTAATACTGGGAATGCACCTTATGTTTTCAAGATCAATGGAGTTGTGCACCACCGAATTGGTACTCTTGTGCCATCCCGTGATTCACCTCCAAAATTTGCTCAATTATATATCTATGATGCAAAAAATGAATTACAAAATAGGCTAAATATATTTGAAAATGATGGTGATAATGTAGACAAACCAGATCCTAAAATACTTGCTGCCTGTCATCGATGTTTAATGCTGAGAATGCCCTTGTCCAAAACTTTAGATATGCCAAAGAACATCTTTCTGAACATGGTGATCAGCAAATAACTCTTCGCATTTTAGGCTGCAACGCAAAAGACGATGTTCAGTATAACCTACCAACAAGTGGTGAAATAGCTGGAATAATAGTTGGTGAATTTTTTTGCAAAAGAATACAAATTTGATGTGCTTGTGTATGATAAAAACCATGGACTACACCAGATTTCTCCATTGCACCCATCTTATATGGCCTTGCAGTAACCTTTGTTATTTCCATATGGTGAACGCGGATTTCATCTAGGCATTAAATATAACAATTATGCTAGAGTTGGAAGAAAATATGTCACAATGCCAGAATATTATAGATACATGATGCACTATAGACTAAATGAACCAAATCCTTTGACATGTTATGGTCGATTAAGTGATCAAATTGACGTTGATATATTTTTTACAATTGAAGCTAATAGTCTATAGTTTTTCATTGACCATCAAAAAGAGTTACGTGGTGAGTCTGTAGATGGGATCGTAGATGCGATTGATAAAGGTGTCACCGATGGTGATTCAGCTGGAAAGCGTGTCATACTTCCTGTCAGTTTCCCTGGAGGGAGAAGGTATATGGTAATGAACTATCAAGATGCAATGGCAATATGCCGTGTTTATGGATCACTTGACCTCTTTGTGACATATACATGTAATTCAAAATGGCAAGAAATTGCTGAAGCGATTCGATTTGAACCTGGTCAACAACCATCTGATAGAGTCGATATCATTGTTTGTGTATTTAATATGAAGGTTAATGAATTCATAAATGATATTAGAGAGGATAAAACTTTTGGTAAAGTTCTTGCAGGTATTCTTATATCCTCTTGATCCATAGAATACATTGAATTAAAGATAGCACACTCATAGCATTCTCTCTTAAATCATTACAGTGCTCTACACTGTTGAGTTCCAGAAACGTGGGCTTCCACACATACATTGCTTGGTTTGGCTCGCAGCTCCCACTGCTGACGTGTCAGCATTATGGCTTCATTTGTGCTGAAATACCCGACTATGACACTGATCGACTAGGATATGAATTGGTTAGCGAGTTCATGATGCATGGTCCCTGTGGTGATGCAAACAAAAGTTGTCCTTGCATGAAAAATGATAAATGCTCAAAAACTACTCTAAAGATTTTCAAGATGAAACCATCATTGATGAAGCTGGTTTTACAATTTATAGACGAAGAAATGATGGACAATGTATTATAAAAGATGGAATTCCCTTGGATAATAGATCAGTTGTCCCCTACAACATGAAATTCCTTAGAACATATGAGGCACACATAAATGTTGTGTGGTGTAACAAATCAAATTTGATAAAATATTTATTTAAATATATCATGAAAGGTCAAGATCGAGCTAAAATCTACTTCGAAACAACAGCTAAGACAACAAATGCATCACCGAATCATGACCTTGCTCCACGTGATGAAATATTAGAATACATGGATGCAAGATTTCTTTCGATCTGTGAGGCACTTCATCGATTGTTTGAATTTGATATACACTATAGAGTACCCCCTGTTGAACGATTGGTTGTCACTTACCTGGGAAAAACTATGTTAGATATGAGAAAGGATCAGACTTACGAGCAGTACTTGAAAGTACTGCTGCGAAACGTTCAATGTTAACTGAATGGTTTGAAGCTAACAAAAAATATCCTAAAGCCCGTTCATTAACATACTATGAATTTCCGAAAGAGTGGTCATGAGAATCATCTAGAGTATGGCGCCAGCGAACACCTGTTGCAAAAATTGGTAGAATTTATTATGTGCATCCAACTGCTGGTGAACTTTACTACCTACGCATGTTGTTGATGATTGTTAAAGGCGCTCAAAGTTATGCTGATGTGCATACATTTAATAATATTGTTTATCCCACATATAGAGAAGCATGTGAGGCACGAGGGCTCCTTGAGGGGGACAATGAATGGTATCTACTTTTCGATGAAGCAACAGTGTCTGCATCTTCACAACAGCTTAGACAACTTTTTGTGACTATACTTCTTTATTGCTCTGTTAGTGATGTGCGATCATTGTTTGACAAGTATTGGTTATATATGACAGATGATATACACAACAAACTAAAAAAAGCATTGGATAACCCGAATTGTATCATTCCACCTGACCATTTGCTTAATCTTCTTCTCCACAAGCTTGCTAATGTGTTTGCGAATAGTGGTGGTAACATAAAGGATTTTAACCTACCACATCCATCATCTATTCCACATATTTCTGGTAATAATAGATTGATCGAAGAAGAACTTGTAGTTGATCCACTTATGTTAAGCATGCATGCAAATTCTTTGATACACCAATTGAACAATGATCAAAAAAACATTTTCAACATCATATCTTCTCGTGTTGCCGCGAATCAACCTAGTTTTTTCTTTGTGTGGCCATGGTGGAACTGGCAAAACATTCCTATGGAATGCTATTTTTGCAAAACTTAGATCACATAATAAAATTGTTCTTGCCGTCGCTTCATCAGGCGTAGCGTCTCTGCTACTACCTAGAGATAGAACAACTCATTCTCGATTTAAAATACCAATTGACATTGATGAAACTAGTATTTGCAATGTAAAATGAGGAACTATGCTTGCTGAACTTTTAATTGAGACTGCATTAATCATATGGGATGAAGCTCCAATGACACATAGGTGATGCTTTGAAGCACTAGACCGCACATTTCGTGATATACTTTCTAAGACATGCCCTCCAAATTCTATTATACCTTTTGGAGGAAAACCTATTCTCCTAGGTGGTGACTTCAGACAAATATTGCCAGTTGTTCCTAAAGGCTCCTGTCGTGCTATAATCAATGCATCGATCACAAACTTAGACTTATGAAAACATGTGACAATATTAACTATGAATATAAACATGAGATTACTTAATCCAATGCTACCTGAAAATCAAAAAAAGGACATGGATGATTTTAGCCAATGGCTTTTAGCTGTTGGTGATGGCACTTTACCTATGATAGCAAAGGAAGGTGAAAGCTATCATACATGGATCACAATTCTTGATGATTTACTTATTATAACTGATAGTGATAAAATAAATGCCATTGTCACCGAAGTATACCCTGATTTCCTTGCATCATACAAAAATCTTGAATACCTAGCTTAACGAGCAATTGTTTGTCCTAATAATACAACAGTTGATGAAATAAATGACTATATTATTGGTTTGCTTCCTGGAGATGCAAGAATATACTCAAGTTGTGATACAATATCAAAATGCTCTAAACAAATACCAGATTTTGACTTGCTATATCCACCTGAGTTTCTTAACTCAATAGATGCCACTAACTTCTCTACACATAGACTTATTCTTAAAGAAGCTATTGTGGTCATGCTACTTCGAAATTTGAATCAATTAATTGGACTCTGTAATGGAACAAGATTATTGGTTACAGGTTTGGGTGAAAGAATTCTTCAATGCATCATACTAACTGGATCAAACATTGGTGAAACTGTTTACATACCTCGGATAACACTGAGTACTACCAAAATGAAATGGCCTTTTACATTACAAAGAAGACAATTCCCTATTCGTGTTTGTTATTCAATGACTATCAATGAAAGCCAAGGTCAAACACTTCAGCGAGTAGGTGTATATCTCAGAAAACCTGTTTTCACACATGGATAGTTGTACGTTGCTATTTCAAGAGCAACAAGTCGATCAGGTTTAAAAATATTAATTGAGAATGATGATGGATCATGTGGCACACAAACAAGAAATATTGTTTACACCGAAGTGCTTAGTGCTACATTGCCAGCAGTGCTTTTCAACACACTGTTCCATACATCATGTTTAATTGTTCCCTTAAATTATCAATAATAATAGAAATACCTTTTTTACCCTCCAAAAGAAACAATTTTGTACATATGTTTTGGAATAAATATACCTCCTTCACATATACCATATACTATATACATAGTATTTCATTTGTCCGCTGCAGTTATATGTACTATTCTTCTTAGTAACATTTTTTTTGTACATAGCAGTATTGTTTTGTCGATACTAAAATTATTTTGTGCTTATTACAGATTCCATATGGCGCATGAACTCATTTCACAGCTATCGTTTGGAGATTCAAACAAAAGAATCCTTGCAAGGGTCTCCAGGCTATGGAACTTTTCTGATCTCAACGATGATACAAAAATTTTCCACACTGATCTTGTCTTACTCGATGAAATGGTAATAATTTACCTACCAAATCTTTTTTCTATATTTACCTTACTATACCAATAATTCTCTTAATAACATAATTTATATTTATAATCTGTAGGGGACTAGCATACATGCCCAGATTTATCCCCCTATAATTGAAAAGCTGAAACCTCTCCTTAAGGAAGAAAAGGTTTACTACATTGACTCATTCACAGTCAGGGCTGCAAACAGAACATACAAGCCAGTTACAAACAACCTAATGATCCTCTTCAGTAAATGGACAAAACTTGAAGAACACATTAATGTCACTCCTCATTTCCCTGGTATTACATTTTCATTGACACCATTCGAAGATGTTCCTTCCCTTGTTGAGAAGAATTCATTCTACGTTGGTAATAACATACTTTTATTGTATTACAATTATTGTTATATGCATCTTCTAGAATGCCATATCATTTTATTAAATCTGTATGCAATGCAAACATACATTATGGGTGTGATCACTGAAGTTGGTGCAATCACTACTATACGTCCTAAGTCTAGAAACGCTAACAGTTTAAAAAGAACATTACAAATCCGTGATGCAAGGTTAGTTCAGTACAACTAAATATTTACATTTTTATTATTTGCTTTATCTTTTTCGCTAACATTCACACAGACTATCCCACATATTCTTAACACTAAGTCATCTCTTCCAATTACAATTACACCGGCTATTTTATTCCCTCTAAATCCACAAAACTAGCGATTCGACGCTTCCTGCCACACTCTTGGGAGAAAGAGCAACCTCTTTTGATGCTTACAATATATACAATGCTGGTCAAACTCAAGCTCAAGTTGTTGTGTTTGTTGGAACACTTGTGAAGGATTACAGAGGATTAGGGACATTTCTTTCTTAACTTTCAACTACTATAGTATTGACTGCATGCAACAGTATCTAATAATTTCCTCCACATACATAGGCCTTACACAAACTGGAAGCTCACCATGCAAATGGTATATTAATCTAGATATTCCTGAAGTAACAGAATTAAAAGATAGGTAATTTAACTTACTTATAATTATTCCTACAATCTATGCGCACCACTGTATTTTTCAAGGTTTTTACAGTATCCATTAACCTAAGATACAATGCTTCTATGTAGCTTTAGCACAAACTTTCAGCCAATCAAGTGGGTTGATGAGCCTGCTACAGGATACAACAAGGATAGACCAGAAGAAAAGAGTATTGCAGAAATACTTAAGATCAACCCTCACAAACACAAGGTTGACACTATCTCTAAAATACATGTTCACTACATCTGTCCACTTTTTGATAATAATATTACCAATATGATATTTCCATTGTTCTCTTATGCAGGGAGCACGTTTTATAGGAAATGTGACTGTCAGAAGGATATGCAATGAACATTCTTGGTGGTACAATTCATGTCGAATATGCTACAAAACTTCAAAACCATATGGTTCTAGCTACAGATGCTCCAGCTGTTCTAACATTGGAATACCAGATCCAAGGTTCATAACAGAATTCACTCTGTCTTCTTACATCTTTAGCAATTATCATCTACACATTGCTATAGCTATATCCATTTTACATGTAGGTACAAAGTAGTATTGATTGCCGGCGATGATGATGCTAATGCTACATTTATCCTTTTTGGAAGGATCGCACAACGCCTGCTAGCTAGTAGAATCTCTCATCGAAGAAAATCCACCAAACAACGAATACATCCCAAGTGAAATCACATCACCTATTGGCAGCAACTTTTGTTTGGAATGTTAGCTTCACGTAGGATACTGTCATGAGAAGTTAGGAATGCCTCCAAGTTAATAGCATTATATCCTCTGGTGCTTCAAATCAGCCACTACTCCTTATGTCCCCAGATGCTTCAACCTTGACATCAGCTATTGTCTCAGCAAGCTCAAGCAGCTCTGTCCAAACAACACCAACACCAAGTGAAACAAGCAGTGAATCACAACAGGCCATTCAACCAAGACAAACCATCTCAACACCAACCAAGTTCGCTATCGCTCAGGGAACACAGGACACACCAACTAGCAAATCAAGTTCTTCAACACCTACCAAGAAAAACATTGTTGTCTCAGTGTGTCGTATGCAGTCTCGCAACACCAAACCTAAAACTGATGATAAGGTAACCACTTTACAGCTACCCTTAAACTTGTTGTCACTCCTACTGAATTACATCCACTCTCACTTGTTTCTTAATTTTGCAAGCCCAAAACTGACACAAAAGCTAAAGAAAACATCTCACATGATACATCTTCAACTGTTGTCCTGCTTGATACTACTGAAAATAAGGTACTACTACATCTCTTTCCTTTCAGCTCATTCATTAAGACTTAACCACAACTTCTTTTACAAGGCAAAGGGACTAGCAGAAACTGCCGAAGAAGCCAGACAAGTTACCCCATCATTGCCTACAAATACGCCAGCCAAAAAAAGGTGCTTAAATCACTCCTGGGTGCATTCCAATAATAAAGTTTTCTTCCATTGTAACTAACACATCTTTACAATAAACAGAGGAAGGCCTACAGCAACACCTCCGATTGCTAAGAAATTGTTCAAGGATAGTACCCAGCAAAAAGGCAATGACAGGTTACTCCTCAAACACAAACTCTCCTATCTACACATAACAAATTAGCAATTTAAAAGCATTTCCTAATCTCATAGTTCTTAATTCATCTGCACAGTGAATGAGTTATCGACATGCAATCCATCTCAAGACTTTTGCTTATATATATGTACAAAGCTATGTCCCAGCTAGAAGACAAAGGGCAGTTGTGAAATTACCCAGGACTAAAAACCAGATCTTTTGTTCATGGCTTTTTGTCATGATTATCATTGTATATAAGTGTTGCCGTATCTACCTTCCTTAGTACCGTGTGATCTAAGATGCTACTACATCTGCTACCAATGCTGTAGAACATAACATGCATATGCATGCAATCTAGCTGAATGACTTGCCTTTATGCTATCTAAGTAGTGCCAGTAAAATGGACCCTTTCTAGAACTAAAGTTCCAACATCTACTGCATTTTTAGCAACTGCTACAACTACTATAATTATAGTGCATATAACACTATAACAAAACTTACCTAAGTCGATTAGCTCCTTTTTGGTACGTACTTCAACTCACATTAGCTGCACACACCACTATGTAGTATTTGGCAACTTATGCTTTATCTACATGCATTACTCTGCCTCTATCTATGCAGTGATATATAGAACTTTGTAATTCATTCAGCTATTTCTCTATGTAAGTATTAGACAAACTATGCCATGCCTACTGTTACACTACTAAACTATCCATCTTCACACCCTTATTCACAAATGCTCACAATTCAATGCTTCAAACAAATTCATTCTTTTCACCACCTAAAACAGGGAAAAAAAATAACACACAACTAAATTCCCAAAAAAGAACGAACACATTCTGATCTAGAGAAGCTGGTGTAGTGCACTTGTGCGCGCTCTCGCTCTAGTATCAAGTATGCACTAACCAGGAAGAGTCTTAATGCAAGTTATACTATATGCATGGTCTAAAAGCAGTCTTACTCTAAACTAAAGTCCAAACATGTTGCTACAATCATAGATACCAGGAATTTAATTGTTGAGATATTTAAAGTGAAGTTATCTGGAAATACACAGTGTATTGGTACTTTCTTGTAACCCAAAAGATAAACTTTGGATAGAAGTCCATCTAGCACCATAAACTTTAAAACCGAATATCCAACCCCCTAAACTTTGCAATACCGTTCATATTACCCCCTATGATGGTTTTGGATGAAGGTTTTGCATATTTTGGAAGCTTAAACAAACAAATTTGTATAACTAATATAATATATTTGCATATCATCAGTTGAAAGTAATCAATTTATACTTATACACTGATACCATACTATTATTATGTTTGTACTTGTTTGTAAGTGAGAGCTAACAAGGGATAAAAAGAAAGATTTATGTGGAGATTATAATATATATGTCCAGTGTGTATGTCATATGATCAAACTCATCCAACGTATATATAAATTAGATAAAAACAACTTTGGTGGGCAAGGCTTACCGGCAAGGTTTTTTTGGCTAACGGTGGTTACCAATGTGGATAAGGTGGTTCGAACCTGTGAAGGTTGTCAATTTTTCGCTCGACAAAGTCATGTTCCAGCCCAAGAGTTGCAAATAATTCCGCTTTCATGGCCCTTTGCGGTTTGGGGTCTGGATATGGTTGGTCCTTTTAAAAAGGCTCCAGGAGGTTTTACACATCTGTTTGTTGCAATTGACAAGTTTTCTAAGTGGATTGAGGCTAGGCCGGTTGCTACAATTACTACGGATAAGGCGCAAGATTTTGTCTTAAACATTGTGCATCGGTTTGGTGTTCCAAATAGGATTATCACCGATAATGGAACTCAGTTCACTGGAGACGTTTTTAAAGAATTATTTGAAGATTTTGGAATCAAGATTTGTTATGCGTCAGTAGCACATCCTAGAAGCAATGGACAGGTTGAACGTGCTAATGGTATGGTTCTTTAGGGTATTAAGGCCCGAGTCTTTGATAGATTACGCCCCTATGCTGGTAGATGGGTTCAAGAGTTGCCTTCAGTTTTGTGGTCATTACGGACTACGCCTAGTCGGGCTACGGGTCAGTCGCCTTTCTTTTTTAGTTTATGGGGCTGAAGCCATGCTGCCGAGTGAAATGGAGTTCGAATCTCTTTGTGTTCACAATTTCAATGATGAGCGTTATGATCAAAACCGAGTTGATGACTTGACCCGACTGGAAGAGGCTCGTGAAGCTACACTTGTTTAGTCGGCAAGGTATCTCCAAGGACTTCGGCGTTATCATAATCGTAATGTTCGATCACGAGTGTTTATTGTTGGTGATATGGTTCTGAGAAAGATTCAGACGACGACGGATAAACATAAATTATCTCCATTATGGGAAGAACCTTTCATAATTGCTGAAGTCACTCGGCCAGGAGCGTATCGTCTAAAGCGTGAAGACGGGACAATTGTGGAGAATTCATGGAATATTGAACACCTTCGTTGATATTATACTTAACTTCAATTTTTTGTATTATGTTCTTCTCGACTGCCGACTTCAAGTAAGTTGCCTTCTTGAGTTGTCAGTCGGGGCTATGCGTATCAATAAAGCATGAAGTTTTTTATTAACAATAACTTGTTTATATTTGGTTTATTATTGTTTGCTATTCTGATTTGAGTTAAGTGAATAAGGACTGAAAATTTTTTGATGACTTAATCAAGTTTAGGCTTGGTGACAGTCGGACGAAAATTTTTAAGAAATTAAATGCGAAACTCAAATCAGGGCATAAACATAAATAAATTGAGTAGTTACAAGTTAGATTACAAGAGTTATTTACATTAAGCATCTATCCCTCGAAGTTTTCAACTACATCAGCAACAATCTTCTTGGCAGACTCCTGAGCTTCGTTTATTAGTTCTAAAGCTTGCTCATCAGAAGGACCGTCTGCGAAGCCATCTCCTATAGAATTTATATCTACTCGGGGATAGAGTGACTTTGTCATTGCCAAAGTTTGACTCGCACCCATGGTAGCAGCATCAGTAATATTTTCTAGATATTTCTTCGGAGCTGTCCTGAGTTTGTCAAAGATCTCAAGTGCATCTTCAGCACTTGTTCCTAGGCCGTTCTGATAGATTGCTGATAGGATTGGCGTTGTCGCGTTAACAATATCATCCCTGATTCTCTCGGCTCTCTGGACCTTTTCAGCAAAGACTTCAAATTGAGCACGTGATTTAACTTTATTGGCTGCAAGATTGATAATATTCAGATTATATTGATGACCAAGATGAGTTGAATCAAGGAGTATGAGTTCTATGGGTTTACCTTCAAGTTCTGCTATGGCTTTATGTTTATCTGATTCAAGCTTGGCATTATCGTTTTCTGCCTTCTTCAATTGAGCCTTGAGGGATTCAATCTCGGATAAGTTGGCTAGAACATGAAGACATAAAGTTAATAGAGTTGAATGGATTAATCAAGAGCGGATGAATTAATGTTTCTTACCTCCAATTGAACCGCGAAGTTCCAGGTTCATATCTCGAAGCTTGCTGATTTCTTCTTGCAAGACAGTTTCTCTAGCTATGGTTTCCTACTTGGCCTCTTTGAGCTCTTGTTGGATATTCTCTAGGGAATTGACATGAGGTACAAGCTTTTCTAAGGTGTCGGATTTAGCCTGAGAGCGACGATATATTTTCTGCATTGTAAAAAATAAGTCAGCCGATTATATGGGAATTAGCAATTGAGATATGATGAATTTCTTCGCACGTTCATTAGTCGGGTGGCTTCATTGAGGCTGGCAACAAGCAGTTCTCGTTCTTCAGCTTCTTTTTGCTTGTTTAGTATGATGCCTTGCTTTTTGCCTTCTGCATCGCGCCACTCGATCTTGGCTGGAGGTAATGAGTCTTCTGTAGATTTCAGCCGGATGATTTCTTCATCTTCTCCAGTTGTTTGTTCTAAAGATGATGTGAAAGATAGAATTCAGGAAGCTTGTTCAAGACAAAAATTTGATGATTGATTGGTTTACCTGTTGTCGCTCCGGGATGGTCTTCTTGAGTGGCAGCATCTCTAGTTGTTTGATCCTTGTTGATTTCTTTGGTAGCCGATGTTGGATCTTCAACTGGTGTTCCTTGGTTGACTGGGATTTGCTCTTCCTTGTCTGGTTGGTTTTCAGTCGGGGGTTCTTGAGTTGATGTTTGTTCAGTAGAATCCGACTGGTTTCCAATCGGGGGAGCTTAACTGGCAGTCGGGGGCTCTTGGCCAGGAGTAGTCTTGCTCGGGAGAGGGATTTGGGACCCTTGTTCTGCGGTCTCTTGGTTTTCTGGCACAGCAGTTGGGGTTGTTTTTTTTGTCTGGCCGGTGGGATCTATGTCTTGAGGTTTTCTGCAGAAGATGATACATGGTGATCAAAGTGGAATCAAATAAGTTCTCAGGAAAAAGACAACACCAGTCATGTGAAGGATACCTGTTGGATTTTCTGATCTTCGAAGCGGATCTGGTGGATGGCCTAGGTGAGCTGATATTGGCCTTGGCCGTTTGGACTTCTTTTGACTCTTCATCTGAGTCATCAATAACTAGCTTCCTCTGTCTGCTTGCGCGTTTGCTTGTTTCTTCAACAGTGGCTGCAGCTCTTTTGTTTTTCGTTTGGGGCTTGATCTTCGGGCTGCCTGTTGGCTTCTTGGCAGTCGGCTGGGCTGGTACATCGTCGTGATATACCTTATATGGTCGAGATACGATCAATGCATTTGCCTGCAAACAATATCCTTTCTTGAGAAACATTGATGAATATGGCGAAATGAAAGTCATTCAAGTTGCAGAGTGTACTTACCAGAGGAGGTGGTCGATGAATGTTGTAGGGAAGAACTAACAGTTTATTGCTGTAGTCTACTATAATCCCAGTGGAGAAGATTTTGTACATACGAGAGCACAAGACTTGGAAGTTTAAAGACTCTCGATCTTCCCGGTTAGGGTCACTTTGTCCTTCATATTCGAAGGCTGGCTTGGATCTTCCTTCGATGGGAGCCAATCGGCATTTGGTGAAGTGCCGAGTGATTTGTTCTTCTTGGAGACCCTTGTTCTTCATTTCAAGAATTTTTGCCAGAAGATTATTTGCTTCTATCCAGTCTTGGTTCTCGGGTAAGGCATTCCAGTTGGCCTGTTGGATTGGCAGAAGACCGATGAAGTTGGGCAGGCTGGGAGCTGGGTTGGAAATGTAAAACCAGTTCGCATGCCAGCCTTTGTTGGAAGATTTCAAAGGAAGAGGAAAGTAGTATTTGCGGAGAGTGCCGCGGAGTTGGAATCCTGCGCCGCCGACGACACAAGGGTTATCCTTGGTCGGATGGGTTTTGAGGAAGAACATACGGCGAAAGAGATTGAAGTGGGGATAGATTCCAAGAAAAGCTTCACAAACATGGATGAAGATGGCAATGTGAAGTACGAAGTTTGGGTTCTGATGAGAAATCTTGATACCGTAGTAATCAAAAATGCCGCGAAAGAATTCAGAAGTTGGCAGACCAAATCCACAGTAGAAAAAGTGGGTAAAGACCACTATCTCACCAGTGTTCGGAGTTGGGAATTCCTCGCCATATACCAGACGCCAACCTATGATCTCTTTGGCTGGAAGGACTCTATCCTTCACCATTTCCTTCAGAGTTGATTCCTTCACGTCAGAGGTTGCCCATTGGTCGAAGGGGATTTCTTTCTCTTCCGCCATGAGTAAGATTTGAGGAGGATTGAGTTTGGTGTTGGAAGCAAGGGTTTTTGGGGAGGATGTCAGGAGCAGGATGAGCGCAGTGGATTTTAATGGGATTTCGAAATGGCTAGATGAAAGGATTTGGTGGATTTCATGTTCTAGGTTTTTGCGGAGGTGCTTGTGAACAGGAGCGTGAAAGGGGAAATTTTTCAGAAGTTGAAGCGGCGGGGAAGACGACGGCGCTTCGGCGATTTTTTTTAGGGTATCGGTAGGTTTTCTTTTATTGGACCGAAGCCCGTGGGAAGCTTACAGCCCATGATTCAGGTGTGGCTTGTCACGTGTCTTTAGGAACTTAAGAAAATTTGCCTTGGCAATATGCACGTGTTCTACTGCCCGATACCTTTAAAATCCTTCCATACAGCGGTTATGCAACTTTTTTGGAGTTGGTGCGATGCAATTTGGAAGGTGACAAACAGTAAAGTTTTTTATAACTGTCTTGGCGACTTTTCTATAAGTCGTTGGAGCTGTTTGGTTCTTATCAAGCAATTGATTCTATATTATATCAATGCTATTTTTGCCACTTTGGTGTGCTTTTCTTGGATTAAGACCAATATTATGGCTTAGGCTAGTTATATTTTGGTCATATTATTCAGGCGGTTGGTAAATCTATTTATGAGTTTTTATTAACTCGGATTTTACACCACAAATGCCATATGTATTCCTGAGGATGATGAAGTTGTGTGTTTCGAGAGGACTCGGGCATGACAGCTTGGGCAGCATGAGCTGAAGATGATGTCCGTACTCGGGGTCGTTATGCATCGTGCTTTATTTATAAGGTTATGTGCTATATGATTTTTTATGACTGCTTTTGGCTTTGGCTAAGCATTTATTTATATAACATCACTCGGATGAGTGTGATTATTATAGTCCTTGACTATATGCTTAGTTTGTTCAACTAAACACATAGTCGGGGGCTACACCTAATTAGGTGCATCTAGTCGATGCACCTAGGTATATTTTTTATGACTTTTTAGCCCTTCACAGCCTTCTTATTGGATTGGTTAAAGCATTTGGGAGACTTGGGCAGAGATGATGAAAGCGCTCGGCAATGGAGGCACTCGGCTATGGAAGAACTCGGCTATGATTGGTTCGAGGTAGAGTTATCTCGTCGACTGTGAAGGTCTCAGGGGCTACTGTGGAGATTATGGGTACCATATACCCACACGGCTAGCTTATTCGACTGACTATAGGGGATAGGTTATGAGTCATAATCATATAATAGGTTTAGGACTTAAGTATTACGTTACCTTGTGTATTAAGGAACGGCTTATAGTCCTAAGTTGGGAATATTATGGAGTCCTATGTTGTATTTGGTTAGGTTTCCGACTTATTGAGCCTGTCATCTAAGCCTATATAAGGAGGGCAAGGCGTCCCTTGAGGGGCATAGAGGCAATAGCAATTAGCTAGGTTTTTCTTCATACACAACTCGATCGTGAGATCAATACATAGCTCGGCAGATTCAATCCCTAAAACAGGAGTAGGGTGTTACTTCTTTATAGAAGGTCTGAACCTGTCTAAATCCTTTTGTCTACTAACCCATCGTGTTTGGCACTTGTGTGCTACCCCCTGTTTCTTATTGCCGAAATCAGGTTTTGACAAGAATAATTCTATGAAGAGTGATACCAAATCTGATACAAAACTCACCAGATTTTCTGTTAAGTACTTTTTTGATATGCTTGATTCATTGTCTGAACATCATAGGACAGTCATTTCAAATTCTTGCTTCAGAACGAGGTTGCTTTTTGGAAAATGCTCTATCTCTTATAATTTTGCATCATGGATAGCACACCAAGTTGACGTTAGCTCTTCTGATATTATTGTCCAAGAAAATGTTATTTCACTGTGCAAAGAGTCAATTCATATTGTTTTAGGTCTACTAGTTGGAGGTTGGCAAACAAAAAATTCTTGACTGTTTTGGCATTTCTTCTTTGCCTTTTGTCAAGTTTTTGGGAGACAAGTTTATTAAAAAGTAACCCATGTCTAATGAGCAAATCCTAATGTCATTCATGATAGTATGTTTGAATTGTTTTTTATGCCCCAATTCATCCCTGCAACCAAGTACAAAGTATCTTAGTGCTTTTGAAGATATAAGTTGTGTTGAAAATTTGAATTGGAGCAAACTTGTTTTTGACTGGTTGATGAAGCATATAAGCAAACTTGAGAAGTCAAAAAGTTTTGGTGGTTGCCTATTCTACCTTGTGGTTAGTATTATTCCATTATTTTTTTAATTAACTGTTATTGCAAATATTTCTAGCAACTTACTTATCATTTCAATTAATAGAATAGGTCAATTATTTGGATTTTCTGAATTCTGGTATACGTAAAGTATTGCAAGATATTCCAAGAATAGAAGTATGGAAAGGAACCATGATCAAAACATTTTCCAAGTTTGATCGAATAAGTAAAGGAGTCTATGGCAAAAGACTAGTCAAGGATTAATCTGATTGATGTTAAAAAATGGTAATTTTTTATTTTTTTCTTTGTTCATTACTTTGTAAAATTATGATAATTTCAAATATTCACTATTCATCTCTCTTATTTTGTAGATTAAAATTTGTAATGACAAAGAGAATGTCTGTTAAGCCAACAAACAATAATTTTTTGGAAATGCTTGATACTACAATTGGAGTTACCTTACCTCAAGATCTGAAAAATGATATAAATGAGTTGTTGCTTAAACATTTTCGTAATGATATAAATGAGTTGTTGCTTAAACATTTTGGTCCTGATAAAAAATCTGTTGATGAAAGAGCGAAGAACCTCATCATTGATGTTTTCTTGCTTCTATCTAATGTTAGGAAGAACCCTGTTGATGAAGATTCCAAGTCAAGTGTTTCAAAAAAATACTGGTTAGTAATAAAATTCTAATTTGTCTTTTAGTATTATATTTAAAAATTTAAAATTCTGAAAATTTGTTTATCTGTTTTATCTATTTTTAATATTTATGTAGATGTTGATCATAATGAAGATGGCAAGAATCATTTAAATGATGAGAATATTCTTAATGATTATAATGTGTATCCATCTCCCAAGGTAATCCTACTGTTTAATTCTGTTTTTCTTACTTCACAATTTTTTTAAGTTTTATTTCTTATGTTATTGATATTTTTAGGTAAATAATCAGTGTCCTGATGATATGTCTAATGCAAATGCAAATGAGCAGTCCCCTATGATTTTCATTGATAATAATCCAACAAAATTATTGTCTTCTGAAAAGGTTTAGTTTAAATTTTCAGTCAATATTTGCTTCACAAATTTCATAATAATTCATTACTCTAAATATATGTTTGCAATATGTAGGATCTAAGATATGATATTGAGGGAATAATGAAAAAACTTTGTAAGCAATGTACTATTTTGATTATTTCAATCTTCTATTTATTAATTTTTTTGTGTTCTTTTTTTTTACATGTTTCTTAAATTCTAATTTTGTTAAATACTTTTACAGGTCATTCATAATCAACTCCTACATGTAACTAAAAAAACAATGAAAGTACTCCTTTTGAAGGTAACCATTTATAATTTCAAATTGTAATTCATATACCCTTCTAAATGACAATTAATAGTATTAATATCTAACTGAATTAGGCATAAATCCAGTTTGTCCAAAGAAAGCAAAGTCTAAATTTGTTGGATTCAATTATAGAAAAGCAATAATCTGGGATGATGAGCAACCTAAGTTTAAAATCTATGATTCAGATGATGATTTTCCTATGGAACAAGAAGATTTGAAAAATGAAGTAATACCAAATAAAAATGTAAATTCAAACATCATTGTTCCTAATTCTTATTCTCCAGCTTGTCCTACTGAAATAAATAAAAACAAGGTTAGTTTTCTTGTTTGTTGCATTAACTACTGTAAATTTTGTTATCTGTCTTTTTTTGTTGTATTTATGATAAACTCATGCATGTTTATTTCATATTGTGATTTGATTTGCTATACATAAACCAAGCAGTCCGAATCGAGAAATTATTATATTTGCCCTCTTAGTTAGTTTGTCATGCCTTTAATTCCCTAGAGAGTATTTTCTTGTTTGTTGAGTATTTTTTTCTTTATATTTTAGTTGATGAACATGTATTTATGAGTTCTGAATTTTTTCAGTGTACTTATTGTTCAAGTTTTTGTGCGGTAAATACATGAATTGATTTCATATGATTTGGACTTGGGAGTACTCTCGGCTCATTCAAACAACATAGCACTATTAACTAGTTTTTATGATTTGTTTCTACATGTATTTTTTTTTCATATGTACCAAGTTTTGTAATTCATTTTTTCCTCATTTCATTGTTGATTGTTCAATTTTTGTGGAGGCAGCTTTTATATTTTGTGTGAATGCAACTGATCTGGAAGTGTGGAGGCAATTTTAACTTTCATTCTGTATGCATGGTTCAATATTTTGTATGTTTAGTTTTACATAAATCATGGGGTTGACTGAAAAGTTGAATGGAATTTGTTACGTCATCTCCTTCTTTTCACTTTTAAAAAAGTTTAATTAGATTGGTTGCATTATTTTAATTTTATCATACTGTAAGACAATGACCCCTCCAGATTGGTATAACAATGACATATCCAGATTTCAATCACAATTTATTAGTTTTAAATTTTAGCTGTGGAATTTCTACATATTGACTAAAAAACCTGACTTTTGAATATCTTTAGTTTTAACTAATCTTATTTATTATGTTAATACAAATCATTCCTAGGAACTTGTCACAAACTTTACATCATATTTCAGATAGCCAAATGGACATTTCAGATAATGAGGTAAATATTTCAATTGTACATAAATTTCAATAATTCAATAAATTTTACTCTTCAATTTACTGTTTTCAACTTGCCAGGATAAGTTAGTAATGATCACTTTGAAGGATTCAGAGAACAATCTCAATTCTTGACACAACACAATGATAAGAAAATTTTGCCAGTTAAGCAACAAGACAATACTACATTCCGAAAGAAAAATGTATGCTTTTAAATTTTATTCATGTATGTGTTGGATAGTTTGAGATGAACCAACATGGATGCAACATGGATGAAATGTTTTACTGATATATGGATCAATTATGTGATATGTGCTATTCTGTTTTATGGTGTTAAAAATTTTATTCCTCTGCATAATAATTTATGTTTACTTATGTATTTTTAGATTGTTGTTCAATCGGCTATATTCTTCCATATTATTTTTATTGTGTTGTCTGAGTTGTACATAATTTTACTTGTTTTTATTTTTCACTGCAATTAATTTTATATTTTTGTTTCCAAATGTTGTTGTATGAAAACTTCGTTGATGAAGTGTTATTACACGAAAAGCGGTACATCAATTTATAAAATTTAGATACTTTCATGTTTGAAGCTGATTATTTTCACTAAATCAATGTTGAAATTTTGCTTTTCCTGACATGACATAAAATTAATAGCAATGCATATAGCAATTATAACTCAATTTTCAAATGTTTGTCTTACATAAGCCAAAGCATTTTATTGATTCTTCAATCCCACTATATAATTCCAACCAAATCCAAACCACTAATTTTTTTGGTACTTCTATTTTTCAACATCAAGCTAATATTGTTTGCTTTTTCTTTGCTGTGAAAACTTTGTTCTACCGTGATGCTAAGATCAAGGCAATAATTGCCACATTAATGTTGGTCTACACAAACTCTTTTTCCCCTCTGAGTTATAACTCTTTTTTTTGTCAATTTCTGATTCCTGTGTCAGTTATAATTCAATATTTTTTTTCTGATTGACAAATATTTTTTTCTACTTCAAGATTGACAAATAATTGTGTTGATCTAACTTCGCAGACTAATGTGTTGTACAATAAGATCAATACATTTGTAGTGAATCCTCATAAGAAGTTGAAGTTGTCGACTGAGAGTCCCGCGAGGATTCTTTTATGTAATATCGATAAAAATGTTGGAAACTGCAGTATTAGTCAAATGCCACAACATGATCTTAGGAGAATACTACAGCCTGCGAGGTACTCTAGAGATCCATACAGCTCGAAAAGACCTTCATTTATAGTAACTCAATATGAAAGACAAGTATATAATGTTGTTTGCAAAATCAGCAAAAGTAAACTTCATGAGTAAGAATTTCAAATTGTAACAAATTATTGATTCTATTATTCAATTTTCAATTTTGTTCCTAAACTGCTTATATTTATTTTGAACAGTCAGAAAGTTGTTGTCGATATTGATGGTCTGCACTGCAAATTTTACACTTTTGGAGATTCTTGTGACCTGGTGGAGAGTTATCTAATTTTGTCACTTCAGTATTTTGTCGGTATATGTTTCAATTGTGTCATCCTTCAAAATCAAGAAAACACTACTTTTCATCAATTGGGGGTAAGTCCAAGATTACTCCCTTCTTTACATTTCATTGAATTATTAAATTAACTATTGTTATTGTTATATTTATGTTAGAATGATCTCTTGAAAGACTGTTCTATGACTAATTTTAAAGTTGTCAAGAAGTGTTTTGATGGTGCATCACTAGCTAGACCTGTTCATACATGTGATTTGGTTAATTTTGTTTATATGTATTGTTATTAATATTTCAATAATTTAAATTTGAGATTTCAACTTTTTTTACATGTTTGGATGCTACTATTTGAATAATTTAACTTTCAGCTTTTTTCCCCAATCATCAAGAATCATCACTGGTTTGTATTTGCTATTGATTTGAAGGCTAAAAGATTTGTTTTTCTTGATTCCTTGTATAATGAATACAATTTTTATCATGAAGAATTTAGACCAAAACATGGTGATACATCTCTGGCTTGAATCGTCTCTGAGGTTGTTTATATGGCCGATATCCTAGTTTGATAGGGAGCCGATGTTCTATGATAGATTGGCTAAGTCCTGGTATTTCATGATATTCCCAGGCAAAACAGTCCTTATATTCCTTTAACAACTCAATTAATTCCTTTTTGAACGTATTAGACAACTGAGCACTTATAAATATCGGCCTTGGCCTATCACCATCTTCAATTTCTACTTCTTCTAATTCATCGGCCGACATAAATCTTTGCCACAATTTACCTTCTAAATCATCTATAGTATCTTTTACATAAGTATTGGGGCTATCTTCTATGTCTTCATAGCAAAAGTTGGGGTTCTCCATCATCGATTGGTTGTATATTACAATCGGACACTTTTAAATAATCATCTTCCCACACTTTTCCTGATAAACAATTGTGGAGAATATAGGTATCAGGTACCCACACGGCCTCCATATTCGACTAGAGATAAGATGTGGGTCGGATCCATATATTATGTAATAGAGTAGGACTCGGTCATAATATTGCCTTGTGTTATATGGCATGGCCTAGAGTCCCGATTAAATACTACCATGTAATAGATTAGGAAGCAGATGTTGTATATGGCTAAGTTTTCCTTCTTGTAACCCTGCCCCCCAACCTATATAAGGTGGGCAGGGAGCCCTCTAGGGGAGGATCACAGGATGATCATAGAGATATTCACAACTCGATCGTCAGATCAATATACACCCGACGGATATAATCCTCAAACAGGAGTAGAGTATTACCTCTCATTGAGAGGGCCTGAACCTGTCTAAATCTTTGTCTTCCGCATCCATCTACTTTTAGGTCTCGTGCGCTACCCCCTTTTATTATTGCCGAATTCTAGTTCGACAGTTGGCGTGCCAGATAGGGATTGCGCCGAGTTTTTCGTCGACAAGTGCGATGGAACCAATCTTTGACGACGCCGAATTCGCCAAGCTCGTTCTTTCCGTCTCGGATTCAATCCAGCCAGGGAGATCAATCTCGACGAGTTCGACGATTTAACCTCCGACATCACTAGGTTTTTTCCCTTTCAACTTATCGTTGTTTATTAGATTGATCTCTAAATATCATATTAATCTCTTGGTATTTTTTGTTGTTCGCATGTAATGCCGTGACACTACTGTTGCTGACTTGTACCTTCGTCTTCATGGTTAGCCTGCATCACCGCCGACTGGTGTCCTCGCCTTCACAGCTACCCCATTAGGCCGCCATTGATGGGCGTCTTCGTCTTCATCGTCGGTCGCCTCCATCGTCGCCGACTGGTTTCTTCACCTCCATGGTTGGTGGACTCCACCGCTGTTGCTGATGGCAACATTGTCTTCACCGTCGGTCACCTCCATCGTCCCCAACTGGTTTGTTCGCCTCCACGGTTGGTAGACTTCGCCGCCGTTGTCGATGGTGACATCGTTTTCACCGTCGGTCACCTCCATCGTTGCCGACTGATTTTTTCGCCTCCACAGATGGTGTATTCCGCCGCCGTTGTTGATGGCGACATCGTCTTCACCGTCGGTCACCTCCATCGTCGTCGACTAGTTTTTTGTCTCTACGGTTGGTGTACTCCGCCGCCATTGCTGATAGCGACATCATCTTCAAACATCGGCTGCCTCCAACAAGCTAAGTCATCATTAATTTTTTTCTTTATATGATATTTTTCTTTTCCTCTGCCTCACTACATCAACCGGCTCCCCGTTGAGTTGTGAGTCGGGGGCTATAGATGTTATATCATATTTTGGCAATAATTTTCATAATATTTATCTTAATTGCTTGCGAAATAATCCAAGTATAAAAGTGTCGATTGAGTTGTACAGCTCTATTTCCCGATGCTTTCTGTTTGGTTTGTTGATGGATGGTTGCCTTTGAGCCGATTCCTAGCACCCAGGGGCTTGTTGGGTAGAGTGTATAATGCAAGGTGCTAAGTATTACTTGGATAAAATCAAAAGCATAAAGATAAAAATATTTTTGTTTTCTACTCTTAACAATTGCAAAAGTACCCGAGTATTAAATTCTGATCCGTGAAGCTTTGTTCCATGAATGACGAACTTATGTCAATGACTAGTCGGGCAGAGTGTTTAAACGTAAGGAGTCATCTAGTTAGAGAAATCAAAATCGACAAGAAGAGAAATACATACTTATAAATATTTTTAAATGCTTGAATTTTTCTCAAGTACTATATTTACATCAGATACTACTCATCCTACATGTTTATACTGCAGGATTGATCAATTATACATCATCGGCTTGCCTCCGTCGCTGTCGACTGGTGTCCTTGTCTTCACGGTTGGCCTACTATGCCATCGATTGGTGGACGTCATCGTCTTCACTGCCAGCTTGTCTTCATCGTCATCGACCGGTGTCTTCATCTTCACGGTTGGCCTATTATGCCGCTGTTGATGGACGTCATCGTCTTCACCACTGGCTTGCCTTTGTCATCCCCGAGTGGTGTCTCCGCCTTCATGATTGGCCTATTATGTTGTCATTGATGGATGTCTTTGTCTTCACTGACCGACCGCCTTCATCGCCGTCGACTGGTGTCACCGCCTTCACGGCTGACCTATTATGCTGCCATTGATGGACGTCATCGTTTTCACCGCTGGCTTGCCTTTGTCATCCCCGAGTGGTGTCTCCGCCTTCACGGCTGGACTACTATGCCGCCAATTGATGGGCATCTTCGTCTTCACCGCCGGCTTGTCTTCATCGCCGCCAACTAGTGTCTCCGCCTTCACGGCTGGTCTTTTATGCCGCCGTTGATGGGCGTCTTCATCTTCACCGATCAGCTGCCTTCTTCACCGCCGACTGGTGTCCCCGCCTTCACGGCTGGTCTACTATGCCGCCGATTGATAGACACCTTCGTCTTCACCATCGGCTTGCCTTCGCCACCGTCGACTGGTGTCTCCGCCTTCACGGCTGGCCTACTATGCCGCCGATTGATGGGCGTCTTCATCTTCATCGTCGGCTTGCCTTTGCCATCGCCGACTGGTGTCTATTCCTTCACGGCTGGCCTATTATGCCATCGCTAGTGGGCGTCTTTGTCTTCACTACCGGCTTGCCTTGGCCACCGTCGACTGGTATCTTCGCTTTCATGGTTGGCCTGTTATGCCGCCACGGATGGACGTCATCATCTTCACAACCAGTCGCCTTTACTACCGTCGACTGGTATCCACACCTCCAGCTTCGCTACTTTATCAACCTCGACGTCTCTGAGAACTTCAACGTCTTCGAGAACTTTGACACGTCATCATGCGCCACCAAGTACGTCATTGCGCTAATCTACTACATCAAGTGGTGCTCCAATCCTCAAAATTTCTACTCGGACATCCTCAACGCATAACTTCATTCAAGCGATGGTTACTCGACAACAAGAAGCTACAGTTCTTCACTCTATGTTTACTTGTTTCTCAACTAAGCATAGAGTCGGGGGCTGCACAAACACAAGACTCTAAATTTCGACAAACATTATGACAAGTTGAAACAGTCAATTAACCAGTCAGCAAGTTCTACGAAATCAACTTCAGAATGATCAGCTTCGTCTTCACTCCAGAGCAGGCTTTCTACTTCAGCAACTCGAACATTTTCACCAATAACTTTGGATCTCAGTTGATGCTACAGTTTACTCCAAGTTTCTCAACTATCAAGTTCAAGATTTACTTTATATGTCATGGTCAAGTTTGGAGTTCAACTCGGATATTACTTCAAGCCTCCCAAGTTCAGCCTAGGAAGTTTGGAGTCATCACCCAATCAACTCAGATTCGACGAGTTGATCAACAATATCAACATCTACTTTTCTCCACGTGAAGCATCATCAACGACTATGACACCAAGTTCTATTGTCATCGTCAAGAGACGTTGCATCAATCTTCGCCATACACACACTAATATCAAGACAACTACTTAAGCTTGGACATTTTCGTTTCGGTTTCTTTGACACTACAATCTAACTGGATCACTAACATCGCCATCTTCATCAACATCTTGCGATGCCTCTTCGGCCTAATCTATTCTGTCATCGTTCATGGAAACTTCGTTACTACTGGTCGTATATGTCTTCACAGCCGGCTGCCTCTGGTGCCGCCAATAGTTATCACTACCGGTTGTGTCTGTCACAATTGATGGACTATTACGCCGCAGCTGATTAGCATCTTCGTCTTCATCGTCCGGCTATTTCCATTGTTGCCGACTAGTGGTCTTGCCATCATTGCTGGCCTACGTTGTTGCTACTGATCTGCATCTTCATCTTCAACACTGACTTGTCTTGGTCGCCGTCGACTGGTATTCTCTCTTTCAAGGTTGGCCTATTGCGTCACCATTGATGGGCGTCATCGTCTTTACTGCCAGCCACCTCGTCTGTTGTTGCCGACTGATCTTCTTGATTTCTCGGTCACCGTTGTTAAGAAACTTCGTCTTCATAGCTGACCATCTCTACTGTCGTCAGTCGTCATTACTGCTGGTCATGTTTGCCGTTGCCGATTGTTTTCTTCGTCTCCATGGTTGGTGGATTTCGCCATCGCCGTTGATAGGCAACTACGTCTCCACCATCGACATCTTCGTCACCTCTGATGGGCAATTTCATCTCCACATTGGTGATCTCGCTTCCATGCCGACTGCATCAGTTGCCACCAATGGATAACCTCGATTGTGACAAAAGGACAAGTAACATACTCAGGGGCTTACTAGTTCTAGCACGCGGATCATACCTTCAATCTAGACTTGTTCTGGATATATGCAACATGAATTCATGGTTGTGAGCTTATCTCCTACGCTCAAGGTCTGGACCAATCATTATTCCCACAAGGGTCACAAGTTGAGTTCTTGCGCCAGTCGGGATTCAATTATTAAATCTACTTTGGTACACCACATAAGGGATAACTACTTGGAACAAAAGCTTTGGTCAGATGAGATGCGCTTGGTCTACATCACCCGGGAGATTTGTCACTTGGGAGCATATTATAGGCGTGCCATGCACATCATCTTTTAAGGGTATCGGTAAGCATTTTTCGTTTGGGCCGAGGCCCACGGGATGCTTACAGCCCATATCTTAGGTGTGGCTTGTCACGTGTCTCTAAGGACTTAAGCAAATTTGCCTTGGCAATATGCACGTGCTCTATTGCCCAATGCCTTCAAAATCCTTTCATATAGCAATTACACAACTTTTTAGGAGTTGGTACGATGCAATTTGGAAGGTGACAAATAGTAAAGTTTTTATAACTGTCCTGGTAACTTTTCTATAGGTTGCAGGAGCTGTTTGGTTTTTTACAAAGCAATTGATTTTATATTATATCAATGCTATTTTCCCACCTTGGTGTGCTTTTCTGATTAAGACCAATATTATGGCTTAGGCTAATTATATTTCGGTTGTATTCTTTAGGTGGTTGGTAAATCTATTTATGGGTTTTATTAACTCGGATTTTATACCACAAATGCCATATATTTCTGAAGATGGTGAAGTTGTGTGTATCGAGGGGACTCGAACATGACTGTTTTGATAGTATGTGCACAATGTGATGCCAGTACTCGAGGTCATTATACACCGTGCCGTATTAATGAGGTTATGTGCTATATGATTTTTTCAGGATGCTTTTGGCTTTGGCTAAGCATTTATTTATATAAAACCACTCGGATTAGTGAGATGATTACAATTCTTGACTATATGCTTAGTTTGTTCAACTAAACACATAGTCAGGGGCTACACCTAATTAGGTGCATCTAGTCGATGCATCTAGGTATATTTTTTATTGAATTTTTTTAGCCCTTCACAACCTTTTGATTTGGTAAAGGCACTCGGGAGACTATGGCAGAGATGATTAAAGCACTCGGCTTTGGATTTATTTGGTTCGAGGTTAAGTTATCTCGTCGACTGCGAAGGTCTCAGGGCTACTGTGGAGAATATGGGTACCGGGTACCCACATGGCCTCCATATTCGACTAGAGATAGGAGGTGGGTCAGATCCATATATTATGTAATAGAGTAGGACTCGGTCATAATATTGCCTTATGTTATATGGCATGGCCTAGAGTCCCGATTAAATACTACCATGTAATAGATTAGAAAGCTGATGTTGTATATGGCTAGGTTTTCCTTCTTGTAACCCTGCCCCCCAACCTATATAAGGTGGGTAGGGAGCCCTCTAGGGGAGGATCACAGGATGATCATAGAGATATTCACAACTCGATCGTCAGATCAATATACACCCGACGGATATAATCCTCAAACAGGAGTAGAGTATTACCTCTCATTGAGAGGGCCTGAACCTGTCTAAATCTTTGTCTTCCGCATCCATCTACTTTTAGGTCTCGTGCGCTACCCCCTTTTATTATTGCCGAATTCTAGTTTCGACAGTTGGCATGCCAGATAGGGATTGCGCCGAGTTTTTCGTCGACAAGTGCGATGGAACCAATCTTTGACGACGCCGGATTCGCCAAGCTCGTTCTTTCCGTCTCGGATTCAATCCAGCCAGGGAGAACAATCTCGACGAGTTCGACGATTTAACCTCCGACATCACTTGGTTTTTTCCCTTTCAACTTATCGTTGTTTATTAGATTGATCTCTAAATATCATATTAATCTCTTGGTATTTTTTGTTGTTCGCATGTAATGCCGTGACACTACTGTTGCTGACTTGTACCTTCGTCTTCATGGTTGGCCTGCATCACCGCCGACTGGTGTCCTCGATCGTCAGATCAATATACACCCGGCGGATACAATCCCCAAACAGGAGTAGGGTATTACCTCTCATTGAGAGGGCCTAAACCTGTCTAAATCTTTGTTTTCCGCATCCATCTACTTTTAGGTCTCGTGCGCTACCCCCTTTTATTATTGCGGAATTCCAGTTTCGACAACAATCAACTTCTTCCGTCTCCCAAGTAGATAAATCGACAATAGTAACATTTCCTGACCTGTCGGCTTGCACGATCTCTATTTGGTCTCCCTGCCACTGAATCAGACTTTGATGCATCGTTGAAGGTATGCAACAGTTAGCATGTATCTAATCCCTTCCCAATAGCAAACTATATGATCCTTTTCCATCAATGACAAAAATATGGTTGGAATTGTTTTGCTGCCTACTGTCAACTCAATATTCAGGACTCATTTTGTTTCAGATGAATTGCCTCCAAAATCTTTTAACACCATATTGGTCTTGATCAAATCTTCTGGAGTCTTACCAAGCTTGCTGAATGTGGTGTGTGGCATTAGATTGACAGCTTCTCCCCCATCAACTAACATTTTGGACATCGGCTTCCCATTAAGAAATCCTTTGATGTATAATGGTGTGGAGATTATGGGTACCATGTACCCACACGGCTAGCTTATCCGACTGAATATAGGGGATATGTTATAAGTGATGCTCATGTAATAGGCTTAGGACTTAAGTATTACGTTACCTTGTGTATTAAGGAATGGCTAATAGTCCTAAGTTGGGAGTATTATGGATAATGCTAAGGAGTCCTGTATCGTATGTGGTTCGGTCTCCGACTTGTGAGCCTGCCCTCTGAACCTATATAAAGAGGGTAGGACGTCCCTTGAGGGGCATAGTGGCAATAGCGATTAGCTAAACTTTTCTTCATACACAACTTGATCACGAGATCAATACATAACTCGACGGATACAATCCCTGAAACAGGAGTAGGGTATTACTTCTTTATAGAAGGCCTGAACTTGTCTAAATCCCTTTGTCTACTAACCCATCGTGTTTGGCACTTGTGCGTTATCCCCTTTTCTCATTGCCAAAATCAGGTTTCGACAGTTGGCCTCAAATACCGATGTTCATTGTCCTTAGGTTTCTCGAAAATAGCTTGTTATAATGATAATATTAACTTTGCCAATGATTTTTCAATTTCCTCATCGATTGAATGTATTCTATACTCTGCTGATAACACAAATACCATATTGATTGAAGATGAGACTACAGCTTTCCCTTTGATAGATGCTGAATTTTTAATTTTGTCGGCTTTGACTTCATTGGCTGACACAACTTTGGATTTGATACACCACTCCTTTCTGGTATGTTTCAGCCGATGACCAATTTCTTCTTCTACCTCTTGCCTCTGCTCCTTGCTCCTCAACCGTTGTATCCTTCTTTTTTGATTTTTTGTGAAAATTCCAGTTGGACACCATTGAGGGTTCTGAACTTGCTCTTTTTGCTCCTCATCTTCCTTTTTGAAATAATCTTGGTGAATCGGCCCTAAATGTTAATGTACTGATAAGCTCTTTTGTATCGGCCGATTCTCAGATCTTGAACAACTTGATTGATGAGAACTACCATGGTATATCGCCGTCGTGATTCAACCTCTCGGATCGTGCTCATCCACCAAGATCGCCGACTATATCAGCTCTTCTGACTTCGATGATCTTTACGATATCTCCACGGAGAACATCAACAACTCCAACTTCGACGACAACTATACTCCGATACTTTTCGACGTTCTCATGGCCGACATAGGAGAGACCGACTCGGCCGTGGCCCGCAGGGCTGCGGAAGAGGAACGAGCCATGTTCGAAGAGGAGCGCAAGCACAAGGAGGAGGAACTCAAGCAAGAAAATAACGACAGGAGAAGGCGAGATCTGAGGGCGGCCGGGCGCTCCGCCCACGACGCCATACTTCAGACCCGAGTCGACAACACCAACGTCTTCCTAACGCCCCAACAGAACGCGGTCGCCGCACTCACCCTCATCGACACCGTCATGGACGTAGCACCCCCCAACGTGACTCCAATCCTAGACAAAGTCAAGACCTCGGTCGCTGCTATAGCCCCACTCGGCGCTGCCACGGGCACTGCTCGGGGAGTTACCGAGTCCATTGCTGAAACACCGGATGGTAGTCGTCTACCACCGCTGCGATCCAAGGATCACTCGGGGCCTGTGTCGAGTGAATTGGCCGAGTGGTTTCAAGCCCACCAGGATTGAAAAATATGATGGAAAAACCGACCCTGAGTCATGGTTAACCGTCTACACCTTAGCAATTCGCGCAACAAGAGGAGATAGCAAAGCCATGACAAATTACCTGCCCGTCACTCTCGCCGACTTAGCCAGAAATTGGCTCGCAAGTTTACCAAGGGGTTTAATCAATTCTTGGAGTGAGCTTTGGGATCACTTCATTGCCAATTTTCAAGGTACCTTTGAAATGCCTGGACTCACTTTGACCTCTACAACGTAATGAAGAAGCCCAACGAATCTTTAAAAGATTACATTCGGCGTTTTTCGAAGAAACGAAACAAGATTCCTGACATCACCGACGATGTCATCATAGCCTCTTTTCAGAAGGGTGTTCGCAACGAGTTGTTAATCGGAAAATTCGGGCGCAAACCTCCAAGGACAGTTAACAAGATGTTCGAGTCGGCCAATTCCTACGCCAAGTCGGACGACGCAATCAAAGCATCACGTCAAGACAAGCAATCAGGAAGTAGCTGGCGCCCCAAGAAGGACAATGGCAACGGCAACGGTGGCCAAAAAGATCGCAAGCGTAAGCCCGAGGATCTGATCACCGCAACATCAAACTACCAACAACAGCGTCCACGCGTCAGCGCGTACGACAAGATTTTGAACGCTCAAGTCACTCATCACCCGAATGACAAACATGCAGCCAAGGACTGCTTCATCTACAAATAGTTCGCCGAGCATTATGCTGCCCAACTTCAGAGGCCAACAGACGGAGCCGGCACCTCAGGAACCAAGAAGGACGATACAAACGATGGCTCAGAACCCTTCCAAGATCATAGGACCGAGTTAAACCACATTTTCGATGGGCCACTTGCATACGAATCAAAACGGTAGCAGAAATTGACTGACAGAGAAATCAATGCAGTTCAGCCTGAAGTCCCACGTTACCTACGATGGTCGGAGGTGGCTATTACGTTCAACCGCTCGGATCATCCTGACTGAGTGGTTCACCCGGGGCGGTATCCCGTGGTACTAGACCCGATAGTCCGCAACGTCAAGCTCAAGCGTGTCCTCATCGATGGTGGCAGCGCCCTCAATATCCTCTTCGCTAAGACACTAGACGAGATGCAAATCCCAAGATCTGAATTAAAGCCAAGTTCAGCCCCTTTTCATGGAGTCATCCCAGGGTGTCATCTACGCCACTCGGGCAAATCACTCTTCCAGTCACCTTCGGCACTCCGGAGAATTTCCGTACAGAAAACGTCAGCTTTGAGGTCGCTGACTTCGAAGCAGCTTGCCACACAATCCTTGGAAGACCCGCTCTCGCCAAATTCATGGCAGTCCCACACTACACTTATCTGATGATGAAGATGCCCGGACCTAATGGAGTCATCTCCTTACGCAGCGACGTCAAGCAAGCCTTCACCTGCGATAAGAAAAGCTATGACATGGCCCAATCTCGCCACAGATTACTTGGCCAACAGGAGGTCCGACTAGCCGCTTCAACATCGGAAGAAGGCGAAATCCCAACAAAGAAGTTGGCTAAGACAAGAGAAGGTGACGCCAAGACGAAAAAGATTTCACTCGATCCTTTTGACCACTCCAAGATTGCTGTAATAGGCACTAAGCTAGATTGTAAATAGGAAAGCGCGTTCATCACCTTTCTACAAAATAATAAAGATATATTTGCTTGGAAACCATCCGATATGCCTGGTATTCCTAGAGAGGTGATTGAGCACTTACTGAATGTCAAAGAAGATGCAAAACCTATCAAACAACGGCTTTGCCGCTTTGCGCAAGATCGAAGAGGCGCTATTAAGGAGGAACTCGCCAAGCTTTTGGCGGCTGGATTCATCAAGGAAGTTTACCACCCCGACTGGTTGGCCAACCCGATTCTAGTTCGGAAGAAGACAGGACAATGGTGCATGTGTGTCGATTACACCGACCTCAACAAGTCTTGCCCCAAGGATCCCTTTGGTTTACCCCGCATTGACCAAGTTGTTGACTCGACCACTGGTTGTGAGCTTCTGAGCTACCTTGATTGTTACTCGGGATATCATCAAATCAACTTGAAGGAGTCCGACTGCTTGAATACGTCATTTATCACCCCGTTCGGAGCCTATTGTTACATCATGATGCCATTTATCGAAACTGGAATTCGGCAATAATAAAAGAGGGTAGCGCACGAGACCTAAAAGTGGATGGATGCGGAAGACAAGGATTTAGACAGGTTCAGGCCCTCTCAATGAGAGGTAATACCCTACTCCTGTTTGGGGATTGTATCCGCCGGGTGTATATTGATCTGATGACCAAGTTGTGAATATCTCAGTCCTCATGCCCCCTAGAGGGCTCCCTGCCTACCTTATATAGGTTGGGGGACAGGGTTACAAAGAGAAAAACCTAACCAAACACGGTATCAGTTTCCTAATCTATTACATGGTAGTACTCAATCGGGACTCTAGGCCATGTCATAGAACACAAAGCAACATTATGACTGAGTCATACTCTATTACATAATATATGGATCCGGCCCACCCCCTATCTCTAGTCGAATATGGAGGCCGTGTGGGTACCCGGTACCCATATTCTTCACAGTAGCCCTTGAGACCTTCGCAGTCGACGAGATAACTTCACCTCGAACCAAATAAATACAAAGCCGAGTGCTTCAATCATCTCTGCCATAGTCTCCCGAGTGCTTTTATCAAATCAAAAGGCTGTGAAGGGCTGAAAATAATGAAGTCTCTGTATGCTAGGAGCAGAGACCATGGATACAAACTGTACTCAGCCCACAAGCACTAGAAGAAATAGGAGGCACTGGTAGGGACTTGAAGACATGGAGACACACTGTTGACTTGAACACTGGAGAGTGCAGTTGTAGGCAATGGCAGATAACAGACATACCTTGCACACATGCCATTTTTTTAATCATTTCAAGGAGGGGGCTAGAATTGGAACAATTTGTGAATGAGTACTATTTTGTTGCAACATTCAAGAAAGAATATGCAGGACATGTGGTTCCAATGATAGACAAGTCTCAATTAGCTAAGATTAAGACAAGTTCCAATGACAGGACATCTCTGTTGAAGTGGTCAGCTGGCAGACCTAGAAGTAGAAGGATTAAGGGAGTGGAAGAAGGAGGTTCAGGAGAAAGAAAGTACAGATGCAAGAGGTGTGGTCAATTTGGCCACATTAAGAAGACTTACAATGAGCCAGATGCTGACGCATCTGCCCCACCAAAGCCCAAGAGAAAAAGAGTGAAGAAAGTTGTTCTTCCTGTGCAAGATCCTGTTATACAAGTCCCATCAGCAAATGTGTATGTTCAAAGTTGTGCTTTTTATGTCATATATTTGCTATCTTTGTTCTATATATTTATGTTCGTTTTCACTTTTTGCAGGTCCATACCTTCAAGATCAGAAGCATATGGAGTCACTCAAACAAGCCCAATAACAAGGAGCAAGGTTAGAGCTCTCAATTTGGATATTGATGCTGATAGCAACTGAAGTTTAGTGGCATTTTGTTGGCTTTTGTATAAATGTAGGATGCAAACATGCCCTGGAACATTCTGACTATATGGCACCATGCTAATATGTGCTATGTGCATTTCTTTTGTATTTGGGGCAATGGGTAGTACTGCCAGTATGTGTTTTTGGAGCAATGGGCAGTACTGCCAGTATGTATTTGTGTAGACCAAGCTTTATGGCAGTGGTTGCTGTATGTATGGCACTGATTACTTTCATGAATGACACCTAGTTTTTGTGGAATGACACTAATTATTGTGTAATTCATGGTCAATGGCAGTGACTTATACTGGAACTTTGATTTTTGATTATGCCAATTTGGAATGTAATTATGTCAAAATTATACAGACCTCCTGCCAAAATTTCTGTCAAATCTATACATAGTTTTTGGCAAAATTTATGTCAACATTACACGGATTTGCTGTCAAAATTATACTGCGATGCTGTCAAAATTTACTCAGGTGCCATACCAAACCAATACAAAGAAATAGAACTCTCAAATTGCATAATCTGAAACTGCATGCCATTGACAAATCCATATTACATTTAGACATTCCACATTACATTGCTACCAATCTATCATTGCTTGCCTACTTGCTAATGACAACTACCAATATCAACAGCAACAATACAGCTTGCACAACTGCAAGGTACACTAACATTCGCCTTCCTGCTCTGAACCCACAATCCCCATCGACGAAACTACTTCAACATTACTTTCTCGCCCTGGCTGATGTCCCACTCCTACACAACCATCGGCCAAAAACTGCTCGTACTGAGATTCCCACATGAAAAATTTGCACGCGTGTGGTGTCTGCAAAGCCAAATTTCAATGCATTAACTCACTGAACACCCAAAAATCGAATTCAACCAGCACTAATGGTAAAGCATACACTCACATGCTCAAGAGAAGGGCACTTCACAAACTTCTTGTTTGGATTCTTTGGGGTCCTTGATGTTCACGCCTCTAGCTGCGTCCCGCATAATGGACAATTGCCCAAGGCCAACTCACCAGTGCGGTGACGCACCACCGAAGATGACACCGAGCCATCCATCTTTGATCCACCACCACCATCGTCGCTGCTCGCCCACCACGGGCACCAAAGCCAATTAGCTCTTCGTCGTCGCCGCCGTCGCCGAAGCTGAAGCCGCCGCCGCCGTCGCCTCGTCCGCTTTCGCTACCGCCACCGCCGTCGTCGCAACCTAGGGTTAGGTTTTGGGGATTTCGGGTGGGGGGATGGCGACGACTTCAACTGGGTCTGGTTCAACCGGACCGAGTTGGGATTACATGGTGCGGCGCCAGGGGCACTCTCGCCATTTCGAAAAATATCTCCCTTCTTTTGACCCAAAAATAATAAAAAAATTGCCTCCGGTGTCCTATAGCCAATTACACAACTTTTGGAGTGTCCGACATCAGTGTCACATTTTTGTGGTGTCTCCCAGCCAATTACACGATTTTTCAATGTCCTGTAGCAAATTTTGCCTAGATTTACGATAGCCGATCGGCCGATGAACCGATGACGTATCGTATTAAACCTAACCAATGCGATCTGACCAAATCAGCTGTGAGGTGTAAGGTAGACAAAATTAAGCAAACCTAAAATATGTTCCATCGGCTGTAAATGTAATCAAACATGTAATCTATGAGCAAAGATTATATCTGTTTGTGTCACAGCTGATAACACCATACTTAGGTTAAAAATAGATATGGTATCGGCTAGTACTCCAATACAGCCTTATATAAGCATGTTAATCTATGTAAATATACCAAGAGTAAACTTGATATATTTAAACAGTGTGACACACTTGTATAAGGTGCAGATATAACATGGAAAGCATGATTAAGGGAATTAAACAAAGTCAAACAGTTATATCAGGTAAGATCAGCTGAAACCCCAATTCTACCCTTATTAGCAATCAAGAAGCATGTTAGTTTCTATGATTCTAAGCATGACTAGGGCTGTTACAACACAAAGTATAAAAAGAAGCATAGAATCTAAACAATCAAGCTTTTGAATGATTTTCAGCATGGTAGTTACCTTAGCTAACTTAAATCAACAGAATGATTTAGCCGATACCGACAGATCCTTAGATACGGCTTGGCCAATATAAGTAAATCAAGCCATCGAGTTATATTAACTAAAATATATGATAACTACCAGTTGCATAAGATAGATTAGAACATCTAAAACGATGTGCTAATCCACCGATGCAAGCCGTTATGACAAGCCATACCTCTTATTGGAGATCGAAACGATGCAGTCTAACTCGAAACAAGAACTCTTCAAAAAGTAAGAGTAAAATTGTGGCGATGCGCCGAGAGTGTATTGAACTGTTGCTGTTTTTTTTAAAGACCCTGGGTATATATTTATACCCGAATATACAAACCTTGTCCATATCGGACACGACTCAAAACTTGCCTAATTACAAAATAAACAAACAAGCCCTTAGGTGGACTCTTACCACGAAATTGTAAAAGGAAATAACTAACTCTTATTCCTAATTAATAGATACAATTGCCTCTTCTTGACTCAATCCTTATTTGGCAATACTCTCAAGCTCCTTCCCGAGTCTGATACAGACTCAGGTTGCCCGTATCGGCTGACTGAGTCCAATTCTGTATCGGCCGATACAACTCCTAGCCGATGCGCTGCTCTGTTTTAGAAAACAACTTTATCCCTTCAAATCCGCTTCGGATCTAGCTTCATTCTACTCCATCTTGGCTTATCTTTACCAAATTTTGCTGTTAACAAGGACTGAAGACGACGGCGGCAGCGGTTGCCGCCGCGTGGGGTGGGACGGAGGAGGAGCAAAGGCGGGGCAGGGGAAGGAGGATGGAGGCAGTGGGCCGACGAGGGAGAAGCCTGGATACTGAGGTGACGGCGGCAGCGAGGGCGGGGGAAGAGGGGAGAGGAAGATGCCGACTCAAAGTCGGAGTGTGACAGTGGTGGCGAGGTTGCCGAGGGTGCCGCCTCGCCGTCGGTTCGCTCTGCTCGCCTCGCTCGCCTGCGGGAAGAGAAGATGAAGAGAGGGGAGAGGAAAGAAGAGAGGAGTGAGGATGAGGAAGAAGAGAGAGGAGAGTCAAGAAGGGAGGAGTGAGGATGAAATGTGGGGCCCACGTGGGCCCTGCCATTTTTAATTATTTTTTGTGTGTAGCTGACATGTGGGTCCATGATTTTTATTATTTTTCCTAGATCAAATTGCCATGTAAGCGCCACCCATGTGTGACGAAGACCTAGTCAAACCAGATAGGCGCCACGTCAGTCAAAACTGTCTTGCAAACCGTCGAGGGACCTTGTTTTCACTGGTTTTGACAGTTCAGGGACTGGTTGTGTCTAGTTTTTGGGTTCTAAGAACGAAAATCGGGTTCGGTGTAAAGTTAAGGACCACAAATGACATTATTCCAATCTGTTTTAGTCGTTTTCTGAGTGGGCTTCAGATTGGGCTTTTATTTTGGGCCCTAAAAGTTGAGCTTGCTAATAGATTTTATGTCGGCCCGTTTGTATTTTATTTTTGATTATTTGTCTTTTCTTAGATGTCACAACTCACAAATCCTTGGCTGTTGGATCAAGATCCGAGGGTTCAAAAATTTGATAGATGCGGGGTGTTGTTTTCTGTCGACAGCGCAGTAGGCAGTCCATCGATGTTTACCACCGTACATGGAATTCCCCGATGCCATCTCCATCCACACACAGGCAAACAAAGAAAAAAAAAGAAAAGCAAAAGGAAATGCTGCCGCATTGATCCCCTCTCCCCTTTCAGCCTTTCCCAATCCTCCGAAGCAACCGCCGGTCCGCCGCCATGGTCGTTCCGGCGGAGCAAGCGGCGGCGAATGCCTTCTTCAGCGGCGTCACCGGCTTGCTGGTAGCGGAGCTCAAGGATAATTACCAGTTGTGGAAGCGCGAGAAGGATGAGTGCGAGTTCCTGGAGAAGGAGCTCCTCATGCTGGCCAGCGCCATGGACGACGAGTTCTGCAATAGTCGGAGGAGCGGCGCCCGTCGTCCCACGGCCGCGGCGAGGGCGTTCAGCGAGGAGATGTGCGACCTTACCCATGATATCGAGGACTGCATCGAGCGATTTCTGCACCATGTCACCTGCAAGGAGGGGGCGTCGTGGTCGGAACGGGTTGCGCACGTGGTGACGACATCCCGCAGCCGCCACAAGTTCGCCGCCAAAATCAAGAAGCTCCGGAAGCGTTCGGAGGAAGCGCGCAAACGGATATTCACCCCGCCTAGCGCGGCCGCCGCTGCCGCCGCGGCGCCACCGGCAGCGGAACCTGCTCAGCCCGATAACCCTGTGGGCATCGCGGAAGCCAAGGAGAAGCTCCGCAAGCTGCTGCTACCCGCCGAACCTTCGCCTTCTCTGGAACCGGCTCCTGCTCAGCTGACGGTGGTCGCCGTCGTCGGATTTGGTGGCTCCGGGAAGACCACGCTCGCGCGGGCAGTCTATGAGAGTCTCACCGAAGCATTCCCTTCCCGTGCTTGGGTTGCCCTCAATTTGATGGAGAATAGCGATGCCAATGGCATGCTAAGGGATATGCACAAACAGCTTCGTCGTGGAGAAGAATATTCAGAGACTTCTCTCACCAACTACCTCAAGGACAAGGACAGGTGTTCCTCTTCACGACTTCCCTATTCTTTTTCCTCTTTTTTGTTTTTGTGAAGGTAGAGCTTGCTACAGATCATGCATAATTGCTGAGAAACAGAGCTGAATTCATTGTTGAAGTTGAATACAGTTTATGTGGGATTTTCCAGCCTCTCGAATGAACTTGCTGAACTTGGTACCCAGTAGCAGAGATATATTTTGATGTCCACTAGTAAGGCTTTTGGTTAATCATGTCATGTTGTCATTTATTGATTGGTAGTTAATTGCTCAATGTGGCACTAAAAGAATATCTGTATGTATGGTAAACCTTCTGTTTGTTGATTTCCCAGCTAGGTCGTGTCTTTTAAACTGTTTCACTACAATGGCTGAACTCATTGTTGAAGTTGAATAGTACAGTTTATGCATTTATCCACCATTAGTAATATAAAGGTTGCAGGATACTCCATCTGCTAACCTTTTTCTTTATGATTGCCAATTTGTATGTTAGGTACTTGGTTGTTATTGATGATGTTAAGATGGTACATATGGAGAACTGGGACATTGTACGGAATATCTTCAAGGGTAATGGCAGAGTTATTGTGACCACCACCATCCAGTCCATAGCTAATAGATGCAGCTCATCAGAAAATAGCAGCACAGATGGAACCCTTGGTTATGTGTACAAAATGAGAACTCTTGGAGATGAAGACTCTAGGGTAATTGCTCTCCAAGGGAGATGCTCACCTGAAATTGTGCAGGGTTCAGCACCTCTCCTAAAGAAATGCGATGGTCTTCCTCTTGCTCTTGCTAGCGTGGCTAAGCAATTGAACAGTGAAAATGAACCCACCGGGAAATTTTGTGCAGAATTGTGCCGTGACCTAGGCTATTATCTGGAATGTGAAGACGAAGAGGAGCCTAACTTTGCGAGGCTTCGAGATGTGCTTATGGATAATTATACCACTCTGCCAGATTACACTGTTAGGACTTGTTTGTTATATCTAAGTCTATTCCCAACTGACTGTCTCCTCAAAAGGAATGTCATAATTAAGCGATGGATGGCTGAGGGATATACACGAAGCGATCCTGTAGCCGGACACATGAGAGTGGCTGATGTAAATTTTAAGACATTGGTTGACCGCAGCATCATTCACCCTGCTGAGCCAAGCCAAAATGCAACAGTGAAGACATGCAAAACTACTGGTATCATGCATGCGTTCATGTTGCACAAGTCTATGTCTAAAAAATTCATCATGCCCTTTGGTGCCGAGCAGAAAAAAGTCCGTCATCTCTTCATCCATGGTAATAATGACACAGATTCAAGATCTACCTTGAACACAGACTTGTCTTGTGTTCGTTCTCTTACAGTCTGGGGGAACGCAGGTGATGCTATTTCTGATTTTTGCAAGTACAAACTGATCAGAGTATTGGACCTGGAAGAATGCACTGATCTACATGATGGACATCTAAAAGGCATATGCAAACTGTGGAATCTTAGATACCTCAGCCTTGGGCCCAGCATTAGCAGTATACCTATGGAAATTGGCCGACTTCAATTGCTGGAGACACTCTATGTGAGCAAAACAAAGGTCAATGTGCTGCCGATAGAAGTCGTTGAGCTTCCTTGTTTAATTCATCTGATTGGAAAATTTGAGCTTCAGGTTGCAGTTCCAGCCAAGAGAAAGAAACTGCCAATACAACTTAACATAGAGACGCTAAGAGGATTCGTTGCTAATGGGCATCAGGGATTTCTACCACTTATTGTGCATATGAAGAGGTTGAAGAAGATGAAGATTTGGTGTGAGCCTGTGGATCATGATCCTGCACTACTTATTGTCCAAATGAATAATGACCTTGTTGACGCCATTCGGAAGTACATTGAAGATCCCATAGAAGTGGGCCGTTCTCGTGCATTGTCAATTGACTTCCAGGCATTGCCGGAAGGTTCCCTATATGCTCTAGGAGAATCGTGCAATCAGAGCCTGCGCTCAGGAAAGATATATCATCTCAGTTCATTGAAACTACATGGCAATTCATCCACATTGCCAAAGTTCATTTCCTTGTTTCCTCATCTCACTGAGCTGCGCCTTTCAACTAATGTGACCCAGGAATATTTGTCAGTCCTCAGTGAGCTGCCTTGCTTGCTTTATCTCAAACTAGTCACAGATTGTACTGAAAGTTTCATCATACAAGCTGAGACATTCACAAGCCTGCGGCGCATGTGTTTTGTGTTTCTGGAAACGAATCCAACTCTCTTAACAATCAACAATGGAGCTTTGCCACAACTTATCTCACTTCATCTGATATGTGAGCACCTAGTTGGTCTTTCTGGCATCCAAACCAGATATCTCAGACAGCTAAAGGAGATTGTTCTTCATCCTGCTGTGGGTGAACAGACAAGAAAAGCATGGGAAGCAGAAGCAGCGAGCCACCCAAACAGGCCAGATGTCTTTCCTAACAGAAAGGTTCAGACTCAAGAATCTCAGAACAACGGGTCAGTGTCAAAACGGTGACAATCTTGATCGTGAAGGTGCCATCCCAATCATTTTCTGGTAGATCTCTTGCTTGCTTTGTGTTAATTTCCTTTTTGTTGTGTTCAGACATTTGTGTTTTTTCCCCCACAAACATCTGATTTGTTGCTTCAATGTATTAATTAGATACCATTCCTCACCCCATTAAATATGATTATATGGATTCGTGCTTGATCATCCCAACAGACTGCTAGAAAACTATTGATGGTAGGCCTTCCTACAGAATTGTGATGGCTATTGGATCATAACTTTGTGTTGCTGGTTAGATTTAGTTATCATACAGTTTCTGTTCTTCCTTTCAAAAATTAATACTAATTCAGCTCTCTCTCCTGCTGGACACTTTGGAAAATTAGGAATTATATGGTGTTTAACAGGTTCACTAGATGTATCATCCGCTCATTGCTGCGGATCTGATTGGGTTTTTATCTTTTTGCTATAAACATAAACATCATTGATATGATAAAGAAAACCTCAAAATGTTGCACATTCAGTAAAGGAATGATGCGGTTCTAATTGAGTTTTATCCTTTTGCTATAAACATAAACATCATTGATATGATAAAGAAAGGAATGTTGCACATGCAGTAAAGGAATGATGCAGTTCTGATTGAGTTTTCTCCTTTTGCTATAAACATAAACATCATTGATATGATAAAGAACTTCAAAATATTGGACATGCAGTAAAGGAAATGATCTTCTTTATTGCCATAACATATTATTATTACATAATGTTTACTGGATTCCTAAATTTATTATCTACCTTACTTGGTCCTAAACTTTTCAGTTGCAATATTTTCATATCGCTCCCTGAAACAGTTTTGTTAGTAGCTAAAATATACTCCGCATTTCTTTCTTGCTGTAAATATAACTAACAGTTCACTTTATGCCTTTTTTTATTGATATAGTATAATTACCAGTAGAGCTTTTCCCTCTGAAGCCGATTATAATACCAATAGAGTGCCATGTGTTGATGAGGGTTTTGGCCTCTCGTGCTTAATTAACATCTGGCAAGTAGTCATATGTTGGTTCGTTTATGAAAAAGATGGACCGCAAGTTCTCTTCAAAACACTGGGTTTCAGGATCTATATTGTAACTAACGCAAATCTATATCTGTAGGTGTTCATCTCCAAGAGGTCTGCGACACTGCGTGTCATCTAAAAAGATGGGAAGGATAAAGGTAGGGGACGAACAAACAAAAACTGAGGTTGCAGCTTCCCTTATCATGACCATTTTAAACATTTTAAACATGACCAACGCTGTGACTCGGGTTACTCGTCCATTCCATTCCTTCGTTGTTTTGTTATTTGCGCGACCGATGACGCCTTTGCTGAAGAGGAAAGAGGTAAAAATATGCATTGGCATGTATGAATTTTGTGATGTTCACGGGTTGATTCCTAGCCACTTTCTATTACTAACGGTCCGTTCGAAGGTGGTTTCGTTTGGAATTTTTTTGGCACGCAAAACGAATCCAGTCATTAGTGCATGGTTACTTAAGTATCAAATATTAAAAGCTTAGGAAATATGTTTATTTATTTTTCGAACAAACTTTTATATAAGAAGTTTTTTTTCTTTTTTCAGTACTACTCCTGACCAATAACCGTTGGCCCTTTCTTTTCAAGACGGTCATCGATAGCTTTGATTTGAGAGAAATTGCTCTAACAGGTCGACAATTTACTTGGGTTAATTTTTTGTCAACTTTTGAAAAGTTTGATAGAGTTCTGATGACAACGGAATGGGAATCCAAGTATCCGTTGGTGATGGTACACGCCTTGGATAGAGGTTTATCTGATCGTATCCCTCTCTTACTTGATACCGCGGGGCCTCGGTTTTTACGGGGAACAGCAAACAGTTTAAATTGGATCTGGGTTGGTTCCTTCGTGAAGATTTCTATGACATAGTGGTGCAATTATGGAATAAGCCGGTGAAAGGATATAATGCAGTACAACGGTGGAATAACAAGATGAGTTCTTTGCAACGATACCTTAGGGGGTGGGCAGCACACACCGCCAGTTTGTATCGTATTGAAAAAGCAAAGCTGTAAATTTCCATTGATACACTTAATGTCACTTCTGAGGAGCGTCTACTATCGGAACTAGAAAGGGCACTTCTAGCTCAATCTCGAGATCAATTAGCACAACTCCTTCAATTAAGGGCCCGTTCTTTTCTCATTCTTCTTCTAGATTAAGTTTCAAACTGCTAAACGGTGCGTTTCGTGCGAAAAATTTCTATATGAAAATTGTTCTAAAATATCAAATAAATCCATTTTTTTAGTTTGTAATAATTAAAACTCAATTAATCACACGTTAATGTCATCTCGTTTTATGTGAAACATTTAATCTTCATCTTCATCTTCATCTTAAGGAGATTCAAATACCACCTAAGTGGTATCAAAGAGCAAAGACTGATGACATTCTTTTGGGAGATAATAATACTAAATATTGTCATCTGATTGCAAATGACAAACATCGGAAGAAACGTATTTTTAGTCTACATCAAGAAAAAGGCAAGATTGAGGGGAACGAAGCTCTAAAGAATTATATTATAGAGTTTTACAAGAAAATTTTTGGACCACCGGATGTAAGCACCCTCTCATTCGATGAATGTCGAATCGGTGATATCCCCAAGTAATAGAGGATGAAAATGATCACCTCACGGTGTTGACGTAAAATCTGCCCCATCAGGTATGCTAAAAGATGTGTTGACGTAAATCTTGCATGTGGCACATGAAGGCTTGGAAGATCTGCTTAACTCCAGTGCAAGTCCTAAAATATTGGATGCGATGCGGGCGTGCTAGTCAGGTGTATCTTGCAACTGACAAGATAGATAAATTTGTTAATGATCAAAGAACTGGTCGGCTAATAAGCCGATGTCGATAGGGTTTTGAACAATCGGCTATATGTCTGATGTAGATTCTGACACTTGGATAAATAATGATATGAAGACAATCGGCTGATAATAATATAATAAGATAATGAACCAATCGGTCGATATAAATGTGACAAAGTAGATATCCAATAAACCATTCAGCCGATATAGATATAATGAAGTAAATATCCAACAAATTGCTCGGCCGATATTGATATAGAATATTAGATGTAGGCTCGATGGTTAAAACATACATTGGCTGAAAGTCCGATGTTATTAAATCCAAATGATTAAGTAATCAATGAAACCTTTGTTGCAATCGGCTAAAACCAATCTTGTATATAATCCTTATAAGCCGATGCAACACTTGAACCATATCCAGTTAACCCATCGGTTGAAACCCCGACGAAACAATGATTGATGTCTACTGACTTAAATAAATCTAACTTAACACCACAACACCATAGGTCAGACCCAACCGATGCAGCATAAGGTTGATAATTGCCTGAGAGATTTAAACCAGCCGATATGACACCGATCAAAGTGGTCATGTATTAAATTTAACCAAGATAGTAAAACCATAAAAGAGAAATTTAACACATCAGATAAGATCGACTAAGCCTTCGATGAAACATTAGCATAAACCTATTGTCTTAACAAGACTTAGATTATCAATAACAATCTAGTAGGTCGGACCTAACTGATGCAGCACGAGATTGGTTTTGATAATCTAATACTCAATGAGCCGATAAATCTGTCTAATGTGATGGATATAACAAATCTATCTAAAGCGACATTATGATTAAAGAAACATCAACTTGATCAGAATATCGAACCTAACCGAGAAAGTCCTAACTAAGCCGATGTAACTATAAATAGTAATGGAATTAAAGATATAGATGATATACCAAATAAGCAACACTTGCGTTGGCCCGATTGGAATATCAGACCCAATCGAGGAAGTCTTAGCTACGCCAGCGCAAGCGAAAATGATGGAACTCACTTCTTGCCAAAGGTCAAACTCAATCGATGCAACCCATGCGTGAAAACAAGAACTCGTCGCAATAAAACTTCATAAGAGGGTGGCGATGCGCCGAAAGAAGATGTATATTAATCTGTGGAGATAGGTTACAGGGACCTTGGGTGTACATATTTATACCCATAGGCCGATAAGAGTCTTGATCGGACACGACACAAACTTTCCTAACGATAAAAGGAAAAACATAAGTCCTGATCGGACACTAAATAAAACTTCCTAAAGATAAATCCTACCTAATTAATAGATAAATTAAGCAGTCATGCCATGGTCTTCACGATTCCTTCTTGAACTTGGTCTCTTCTGGATAAGCTTTTAATCGACTGATTGTGTTCTTTCCTTAACCGAATCCACTAAAGAATCTTACCAAATTTTGGTGTTAACACACGACCCCTTTCTTGGAAGAGGAGGTTGCGGGGGGAAATCTTTGGTATGGCGACAAATAAGGCACCGGGTCCTGATGGCATACCGGCTGAATTATATCAGAAGTTTTGGCAAGTCATTAAGCACGATTTATTGACCATGTTCAATGAATTTCCTGCTGGGAACTGCCAATCTTCGGTCTCAAATTTTGGGTTATCACCTTGATACCCAAATGTAGGATCGAAACAGAGTGATCAAACCTACCAAGGGGGTGTTATGGTAGGGAAAACCAAAAACCAAAACTTCAACCAAATTACAACTTACCTCTGGAATCCAACGAAACCAATCTAGAAAAACGAAATCGATCGAACTGCTGCTGTCGAAGTACCGCCGGTCACACCGCCGTATAGCTGCCGGTCAGACCGTCCCTCTGGCCGGTCAGACAGCCGCATTGCCTCCGGTTGAACCGCCGCACTCCCGCCGGTCAGACCGCACGAACACCTTCGGTCAGACCGTCGGGACCCAGAAAACACCGGTAGATGACAAACTCGAAGATATAGATTGTAACTCTCGACTTTATTGCATCTAAAAGTGTTTACAAAGTGCAACAACAGCACTCTTCACTAAAATCTCGACCTTACTCGAAACCCTAGCTATTCTCTCAACTTGTGAACCACAAAAATCGATATCTAGGAGGCACACCCTCCCTCTCTATTTATACACAAAGTAGGCTGTACAAAGCCCACGAATCTCTCACGAATTGGGACTCCCAACCACGTGGGAAACCCTCTCTTGCAAGCTTCAAACTCATCTCTTTCCTTATCTTCATCCACCTTCTCGAATTCGGACTCCCTTCCAAATTCAACTCCTCTTTCCATACGTACACGATTCCTCTCGTATACCATATGAATTCTCTATCTACCACGTGCATTATCCTCTAGCCTTTTAGTATCCCGCGTGATCTCTTGATCCCTGGACGTCCACTTCTCCCAAGTCGACTCCGATCCATCACTGGCAACACTATCCCGAGGCCTTAAGCAATACCTGTACACATACGATAAAGAAACCATATTCCGAGCACAAGTTCGTCCAAACTTGACTCACATTAGTATAACAACAGTAACCATACGCATAGAAACCATCTAGAAGTCAAATCCACGAAGAAACAATCCGTCACCAAAAAGATAAACCGAAACCGAAAGCGAACAGGTAACCTGCCGGTCTGACCGCGGGCTAGCCAGTCTGACCGCACGCATACCTCCGGTCTGACCGGCCGTGCCTGGTCGGTCTGACCGCCAGGTCAAATCCGCACATCTCTTCACAAAATCAATCATATAAAATCACATGAAATACCATCACTATAAACCAATATTACACACATAAAATGTCGCAAGCCACCAATGTTTCAACACATAAAATAGTAATCAAACATTTTGATTCTACAATCTCCCCCTTGATGAAACCATTGGCAAACCCAACAAAATCAATTGGTTTATATTATTTTGTGAAGCAACCCTAAAAGCATTACAAATGCCAGAAGATTTTCAAAGAAAAATCTCTCACTTTTGAAAAGAAAGAAAATCCTTTAAATATGATAATGACGCACAATTTGGTTCTCCCCCTTTTGACAATGAGTTCATCAATGTATCATGAGCACGGATGAGCATTGCAATATACCAAAAGTAACTCAAGTACATGTATTGCAATAACAAGGTAGAAAATGTGACCAGCTAATTAACAAACATGCACTAGAGTAAAAACATGAACCTTAAAGATTATAATTAAGATCAAGTCAACATTAATGATTCATGATTTCAACGATTTAAAATGCAACAATTTCACAAGTACAAAAACTGAAAGAAAAACCCAAATATATAAACCTATGGCATTGATACTCTTTCTCAAAATAATTTCCTTCTCCAAAAATAACCAAGAGAACCTTAAGCTATTTATTTTTAAACTTTTTTTTATTGCGGGTACGTCCTTGTCGTCAAGACTGTTTCCAAGGATTCGGCACCCTTTTTTTTATTTCACTGCGAATACGTCCTTATCGTCAAGACTGTTTCCAAGGATTCAGTATTCATTTTTTTGCTTTTTTTTATATAGCATGTATGTACTCTTGCAGTGATTGGAACAAAATGATTATCACGAGGAATAAAAAGCCATAAAGTATATATACAAGCATTAATCAGTCAACCTAAGCACTTGCTTCAATATTGCATATTTCATTAATTCAAATAAAAGAATTATGTGTCATGTATCATATCACTTAAAAGCAATATTCAAGGCTCATATAACTACTAAAATGCACACAAGCTAATATAGTAATCAAATTATCTAACAAGCATTGCTAGCAAGCACTAGAATATACTAAAGATATAAAACAAAACTCATCCATCTTTTTCTTTTTCTTTTTCTCATTTTTTTATATTTTTGACACCATGCATGAATTAAAACATGAATGCAAAAAAAATAAAAGAAGAAAGAAAATATGCATACAACAAAGAGCCAACAACTCTCCCCTTCAAATAATGCCAAAAGGATGAATAATTCCCAATTCTCCCCTTAGAAAAGCAAAGCGAGAAGAATCCAATGGTTTAGTGAAAATATCTGCAAGTTGCAACTTTGTATCCACAAATTTCAATTCCACATCTCCCTTCTCAACATGATCCCTCAAAAAGTGAAAGCGAATATCAATGTGCTTCGTGCGTGAGTGTTGAACAGGATTCTTAGCAATATTTATAGCACTAGTATTATCACAAAAGAGAGGAACTTTATCAAAAGCAACATTATAATCTCTCAAAGTTGAAATAAGCCAAAGAATCCGAGAACAACAACTAGCAGCAGCAACATACTCAGACTCAGCCGTTGATTGAGCAACATTTGATTGTTTTCAAGAAGACCATGCAATCAAAGAAGTACCAAGAAAATGACATGTACCACTAGTACTCTTTCTATCAATTCTACAACCTCCAAATTCGCATCCGAATAACCACTCAAGCATATAGATGAAGAGGTAGAATACCAAATTCCAAATTCAAGAGTGTGTTTCAAATACCTCATGATGCGTTTCACAGCTTGACGATGCGAAGCCCTTGGAGAAGCTTGAAATCGAGCACATAAACACACAGCAAATTGTATGTCCGGTCTCGAAGCGGTGAGGTAGAGCAATGATCCAATCATACTCCTGTATTCCTTTTGATTTACAGCTTCACCATCTTCATCAGGATCCAAAATAGTAGAAGTTCCTATCGGCGTAGTCAAAGGCTTGCTATCGTCCATCTTGAAGCGTCGTAGAAGATCCTTGGTATACTTTGTTTGATGAACAAACGTATCTTGAGGTGTTTGCTTAATTTGCAATCCCAAAAAGTAAGTCAATTCACCCATCATGCTTATCTCAAATTTCCTACGCATAGTTTCAGCAAACTCCACAACCAAAGCGTGAGATGAACAACCAAAGATGATATCATCCACATAAATCTGAACAAACAGTTGATCATCACCATGCTTGAGAACAAAGAGAGTTTTATCAATTTTTCCCATTGTAAAACCTTTTGCAAGTAAAAAGTTTTTAAGCCTATCATACCATGCTCTAGGTGCTTGTTTCAAACCATACAAAGCTTTGGACAAACGAAAAACATGGTTGGAAAAAACAGGATTTTCAAAACCTGGTGGTTGTTTTGCATAAACTTTCTCTTGAATATAGCCATTAAGAAAAGCACTTTTAACATCCATTTGAAACAATTTAAAACCTTTTGAAGCAGCAAAAGCCAACAAAAGTCTAATTGCCTCAATCCTAGCAACAGGAGCAAAAGTTTCATCATAATCCAATCCTTCCATTTGAGTAAAACCCCGTGCAACAAGTCTAGCTTTGTTCCTAACAATTAAACCATCCTCATTTTGTTTATTTTTGAAAACCCACTTAGTTCCAATAATATTTTGATCAACAGGAGGTTCAACTAAAAACCAGACTTTATTTCTTTCAAAATTCTCAAGTTCTTCATGCATGGCGTTAATCCACGATTCATCAGTTAGAGCATGAGTAACATCTTTGGGTTCAACATTAGCAGTAAAAGCAGAATTTGCATGAAAATCACGATTCGTTACCTTTGATCTTGTAGTACGTTCACCCAAATTACCTATTATATGTTCTGGAGGATGTCGTCGTTGTATACGAAGTGGAGCACTCAAATCTGATGATTGTTCTTTACCTGTAGTTGGTCTTGACGAAGTTGCAGCTTCTGGAGGTCTATTAGCATCTGTACCCGAAGCTCCTGAAGAATCGCCATCTCGCCGGTCTGACCGCTCCTTTGCCTCCGGTCTGACCGACGGTATACCACCGGTCTGACCGGCCGTAGCCCCGGTCTGACCGGCCGACGCCTCGTCGTCATCCTCGTCATCGCTTTCCTCCACAAAAATATCCTCCCCCTGAACCTGTGATAGAGTACCTGAAATTTTGGGTCTAGTACCTGGACTAGCCTCATCAAAAGTGACTTCACAAGTCTCAACAATTTTATTAGTCTCTAAAACAAGTACACGGTAACCTCGTGAATGCACAGAATATCCCAACATACGACCATCAAGAGAGCGAGATTCAAATTTGTCCAAATTTCCAGATTTAAGCACAAAACATTTACACCCAAAAACACGCAAGTGAGAAATCTTCGGTGTGTGTCCAAAGCGAAGCTCATAAGAAGTTTTTCCAAGTTTAGATCTTAAGAAAACACGATTGGAAATGTAACAAGCAGTGTTAACAGCTTCAGCCCAATATTTTCTAGGAGTAGAATATTCATCAAGCATAGTCCTAGCCATTTCAACCAAAGAACGATTTTTTCTTTCAACAACACCGTTTTGCTGAGGAACACGAGGAGATGAAAATTGATGTTCAAGACCTTTTTCATCACAAAACCTTTCAAAAGAAGCGTTTTTAAACTCACCACCATTATCACTTTGAATAGTTCTCAAGGAGCTTGGAAATTCAAGAGCCAAATGAAGATATAAACTTTTAAAGTGATCAAAAACTTCATCTTTAGTTGCCATAAAATAAACCCAAGAATATCGAGAAAAATCGTCAACAATAACCAAAACATACCACTTTCCTCCAACGGATTGCACTCTAGCTGGACCAACAATATCCATATGTAAAAGCTGTCCTGGTGAATCCGTCATCACAGAAAATATAGGAGTATGTGAAGAGGCAACCATCTTACCATGATGACATGGAGAACAAACCAAATCATGATCTTTCTTAAGCTTAAGCAAACCACGAACAAGTTCAGAACCACTAATCCTAGTGAGATGATCAAAGCCAACATGTCCAAGTCTACGATGCCAAAATATCACATCTTTTGAAAATTTTGCAACAAGACATGTAACTTTTGATGAAACGCTATTTTCAAAATCAGCTTTAAAAACTCTTCCATAGCGAGAAACATTAAGCACAACATCACCAGATGAATCAAAAACTTTACTTCCACTTTTCTTAAATAAAACATCAAAGTCTTCATCCACAATTTGAGAAACGGAGAGCAAGTTGTACTTCAAATTTCCAACCAAAGCGACATCATTCAATGTAAACTTATCACTTACCTTGATAGATCCAGTTGCAGTGATCGTGCTAGTAGAAGCATCGCCGAAGATGATTGAATCCTTCCTTGATGCCTTCATGAGGGAGGAGAACCAACTTTTATCATCGGTCATGTGTCGCGAACAACCGGAATCAATGATCCACACGTTCTCCCTCCATGTCAACAGTGCCTACACACAAGCAGATGTCGAAGCCTCAGTACTGGGGTTAGATAATAAAAATTTAGGAATCCAGTACTGAGACACATGACCAGAACCAACAGGAACATAACCAGTAGAAAATTCAACACGTTTCCCGTTAGAAAAGTTTGCCCGAGGCCGGTCTGACCGCCGCTGCACCTGCGGTCTGACCGATGGCCTCCCACCGGCCTGACCGGTGGTATAGCTCCGGTCTGACCGCTGGTCCATCTGCGGTTTGACCGCTTGCCTCGAGGAAAAAACTGATTTTTGCCACCTTTGTTTCGCAAAAGCTATCTCCCGTTCCTTTTTCTGTTTCCTAGCAAGTCTAAAACAGAAACCAGCAATATGTCCATGTTTACCACAAAAAGAACAGATATACTTTTCACGATGAGTTGATGCACAAGTTGAGACAATAGGCTTAGCATTAACAGTATTTTTAGTACTAACAACAGATTTAGCATTAAACACAGGTTTAGTACTAGCAACAGGCTTTGTAGAACAAGAAGCACTCAAAGAAGTCATAATGCCAGCAGACATAAAAACAGGAGGTTTAGAATCAGGTTTAGTCAAAATTTCACCTTTCTCAGTTATGCTCAAAACAACAGGAGGATGTCTAGAAAAGTGACTATAAGGATCAAAACCTAAACCACAGTTGTTTGTGCTAACTTTTGATTGATCCAAAATCATGTTTAGGTTCTTTTTACCATCGGAAAAACGTTGCAAGGAACTTTTCAAGTAAGAAACCTCTTGAGTCAAAGTAACACAATTTTTACAAGCATCCAAAAGACCTTTGTTTTTTCTACAAGTTTGACAAGAAAACACTTCATCTTGCTTAACTATTTCTTCCATATGCTTAACCCGAGCTAAAGCATTTTTTAGTTTCAAATCACTAGCAAGACATGTTGAGCAAGGTTTTGCACTAGATTATTTTAACCTTTTAGAGCTAATCACATTAAACATAGAGCTAGCAAACAAAGCAACTTGACATTTATTCAAAGCTCTTTTAGTCAAAAACAACTCATCAATCAATCTAGTATTCATGGCAAAGCTAAGAGCAAGACAAGATTCAAGTTTTTTATATTTCTTAGTTTCAACATCAAGTTTTTTGCAATTAGACTAATTGACTACTCTAACAACATTAACTTCAGCAAATAAAACCTCACAAGACTTGCATTCATCATCATCAGAAACAAGAGATTTTAATCGACTGTTTTCAGCATTTAGAGAATCAATAACTACTTCATGTTGATTAATCTTCTTTTTAAATTTAGAAATCTTATAACCAAGTCTAGCAATTACTTCTTGAAGGTATTCAACACTAGGAGTGTTTATTACCTCATTGTCTTCATCAGAATCTGCAATACTCTTTGCCATGAGACATACTCCAGCGATGCTCTTTCCTTTGTCGTCCTCATCATCATCTGAATACTCGACGTCGCTGGATCCTTGCACAGCTGCAAAAGCTTCATCCAAGGCCTTCTGGTAGTACTTCCTCATCTTCATGTTCTTTGCCTGTTTCTTGTTCTGCTTGGCGTCCTTGGATCCATCTTGAGCCTTTGTTTCCTCCTGTGTACCCTTTCCAGCCTTGGGACACTGAGAGCGGATGTGTCCTGGTTGTCCACACCCAAAACACCGGATTGGTGCTCCTCTTCTCTTGAACCTAGCATTATTCACAACTCGAGAAATTCTATTAGCAAGCGATACCAAGTCCTCCTCACTGATTTTCTCCAGTTGATCATCGGACATGGCAGAGAAAGAAGTAAACATTGACTGTGAAGTAGAATCAGAAGAAGATGCAGAAGAAGACACCAAAGCAAAAGATATTGAATCAGTCCTCTTAGAAAGAATATTCATCTCATAAGTTTTCAATTTAGTATAAAGAACATCCAAAGTTAAAGTGTTCATATCAACAGATTTCTGAATCGAAGTAACCTTAACATCCCAAACCTTCATATCAAGACCGTTCATAAAGTGACAAGCAACCTCAGATTGAGAATAATTAACATCATAAGAAGTATCAACAGATCTAAGATTACTCAAAATTTTGTTAAAACGACCCAGATAATCATCCAAAGACTCCCCATGTGTCATCTCAAATTTGATATACTCCTTTTTGAAAACGTCTTTTCACAATTCTTTTATGTTTGAAGATCCAATGTGAAAATCATTCAAAGCCTTCCAGATCTCATTAGCAGTAGCAAGATGCGAAACGCGATCAAAGTCGGAGCGAGAAATTGCATTAAGAATAATATTGCGAGCTTTGCAATTAGTTTCAAAATCTAACTTGAGAGCAGGAGTATCAATACGAGCAGGAATTTCATAAGGTTGTGCAACTTTTAGCCAAGTGTCATATCCTTGAGATGTTATATAAGATTGCATCTTTTTCTTCCAATAATCAAAGTCGGTTCCATTGAAAACATGAGGTTTGTTTGAAAACTTTTCAGCCATATCAAATAGATCGAAAATAAAAATCAAATCAAAAACGAGGCTCTGATACCACTTGTAGGATCGAAACAGAGTGATCAAACCTACCAGAGGGGGGTGAATGGTAGGGTAAACCAAAAACCAAAACTTCAACCAAATTACAACTTACCTCTGGAATCCAACGAAACCAATCTAGAAAAACGAAATCGATCGAACTGCTGCTGTCGAAGTACCGCCGGTCAGACCGCCGTATAGCTGCCGGTCAGACCGCCCCTCTGGCCGGTCAGACAGCCGCATTGCTTCCGGTTGAACCGCCGCACTCCCGCCGGTCAGACCGCACGAACACCTTCGGTCAGACCATCGGGACCCAGAAAACACCGGTAGATGACAAACTCGAAGATATAGATTGTAACTCTCGACTTTATTGCATCTAAAAGTGTTTACAAAGTGCAACAACAGCACTCCTCACTAAAATCTCGACCTTACTCGAAACCCTAGCTATTCTCTCAACTTGTGAACCACAAAAATCGATATCTAGGAGACACACCCTCCCTCTCTATTTATACACGAAGTAGGCTGTACAAAGCCCACGAATCTCTCACGAATTAGGACTCCCAACCACGTGGGAAACCCTCTCTTGCAAGCTTCAAACTCATCTCTTTCCTTATCTTCATCCACCTTCTCGAATTCGGACTCCCTTCCAAATTCAACTCCTCTTTCCATACGTACACGATTCCTCTCGTATACCATATGAATTCTCTATCTACCACGTGCATTATCCTCTAGCCTTTTAGTATCCCGCGTGATCTCCTGATCCCTGGACGTCCACTTCTCCCAAGTCGACTCCGATCCATCACCGGCAACACTATCCCGAGGCCTTAAGCAATACCTGCACACATACGATAAAGAAACCATATTCCGAGCACAAGTTCGTCCAAACTTGACTCACATTAGTATAACAACAGTAACCATACGCATAGAAACCATCTAGAAGTCAAATCCACGAAGAAACAATCCGTAACCAAAAAGATAAACCGAAACCGAAAGCGAACAGGTAACCTGCGGTCTGACCGTGGGCTGGCCGGTCTGACCGCACGCATACCTCCGGTCTGAACGGCCGTGCCTGGTCGGTCTGACTGCCAGGTCAAATCCGCACATCTCTTCACAAAATCAATCATATAAAATCACATGAAATACCATCACAATAAACCAATATTACACACATAAAATGTCGCAAGCCACCAATGTTTCATCACATAAAATAATAATCAAACATTTTGATTCTACACAAAGTCAAGGAAGCCAATCATATCCAACAATACAGACCCATTTGCCTCCTAAATGTTAGCTTCAAAATTTTCACTAAGGTGGTCACTAACATAATAAACTCGGTGGCTGACCGCATAGTGAGTCCAACTCAAACAACTTTCATGAGAGGTTGCAACATCCTAGATGGTGTTGTCGTCATACATGATACACAAAACTGTTCATGAGTTGCATCGCAAGAAGATGAGTGGGGTCATGTTTAAGATTGACTTTGAGAAGGCTTATGATAAAGTAAAATGGCCTTTCCTATTACAGACTCTTTGTATGAAAGGTTTCTCGCCAAGATGGATATCTTGGATTGAGTCTTTCATTTCAGGAGGAAGTGTAGCTATCAAAGTTAATGATGAGGTCGGACATTTCTTTCAAACAAAGAAAGGTCTTCGACAAGGGGGCTCACTCTCCCCTATTTTATTTAATCTCATAGTGGACATGCTAGCAGTTATGATCCAGAGAGCGAAGATTGCAGGATAGTTTGTTGGAGTGGTGCCTCATCTCGTTGATTGTGGTTTGTCCATCCTTCAATATGCCAATGATATTGTCCTCTTTATGGAACATGATCTAGAGAAAGCCGATAATCTCAAAATATTGTTGAATGTTTTTGAAGAATTATTTGGCTTAAAGATTAACTTCCATAAGAGCGAGCTTTATTGCTTTGGTGAAACCCAAGCAACTCAGGATCAATATACTAGCCTTTTTCAATGCGATGTTGATTCTTTCCCATTCTGTTATCTTGGTATTCCTATACACCATAGGAAACTCTGTAACTCGGAGTGGAAAGAAGTGATAGAATGGCTTGAGAAATGGCTGGCGAGTTGGGAAGGCAAACTTTTATCAACTGAAAGGAGACTAACACTGATTAATTTAGTGCTTACCACTCTACCAATGTATATGATGACCTTCTTTGAGATACCTAAAGGAGTGATCAACAAGATTGATTACTTTCGATCAAGGTTTTATTGGCAAGGGGATGGACACAAAAGGAAATACCAACTAGCAAAGTGGGACATTGTATGTCGTCCTAAAGATCAAGGGGGGTTGGGAATTCAAGATCTTGAAATTAAGAATAAGGCTCTCCTTAGCAAGTGGTTGTATATGTTACTCACCATATACGGTATTTGGCAACAAATACTAAGGAACAAATATTTGGGGACACAACCTTTGTCTAAAGCTCAGTGGAAAGCAGGAGACTCACACTTTTGGGCTAGTCTTATGAAGGCCAAGCCTGAGTTTCTCAAGTTTGGTTATTTCTGTCGACGGGCTATATGCTGGCCATAGTATTTGTAGAGTATGGAGATTGTTGGAACCAGGGTATACGTGAGATTGAAGTAAAAGAGATGCGAGGCAGTGATTTTTATACAGATTTGAGCCCCTTAACTGACAGGTAATAGCCATACTCCTGTTGGTCGAAGTCGGTGTTGCCTTTAGATATTAGTATCACACGAGTACAATATTTGGGATGACCTAATCTAGTCGACGTCCGCGTGACAATATGGAGCTGTTACACATAGTCGATGGCTAGTGTAGTCTTCTTCCTCGAATATGAAGTCGATAAGATCGGTGGTAGCTCTAGATCCCTCATGTCTACCTTTGTCGGTCCAGATTGGGTCTGTCTAGGCTTGTATTCTGACTTGGCCTCTCCCCTCTCCTCCAAGGGAGGGGTCTTGTATTTATATCCTTGAGTGTCCTCTTATCCAAATAGAATTAGGGAGACAAGTATGGATACGATCCGAGTAGTCCTTGTAGTGTCCGAGTAGGACTCCGCGTCTCCTTCCTTATCCGGAACTCCTTTTATTCCGGAAAGATAATTTCTTTGTTTATCCATCGTATTTCCTTAACTAAAGGATACCTTATTGTATACTATTTGGTATATAATATTTTTGTATATCACGAACCCATGTATATGAGGTATGCCTTATCCTTGACACTGACAATTCAGGTTGTTCACGGTTTGGGTACAACCCGGTCAAACCGTTAAACCAACCCGGACCGGACAACATGACTAGTTCTACACGGGCTGGACTGATTTAATCTACAACCCGTCCAAACCGTAGTCGTCCCCGTGTCCTGTCGTCGCGACGCCGCCATCGTCTCGTCAAACCCTCATCATGCACGTCGAGCATTGAGGGTTGCACTAATCCAACTTGTCTCCTCGTCGCCGCCAGCGGACACGACCTGGTGCACTACTCCAAGGTGATCGGCAAGAAGAGCGTCACACCGGCCAAGTGGCCGCCGGTGACGGCATGCCCATCCACAGTCTACCGCCAGCACCGCGTGGTGCCTTCGAGCTGCTGAGGAACACACTCCAGTTTTCATCTAGCGCTTGGGTAGTAGCAGCGGTTGATGGATATGCATGATTTCAGTATTGATTTCTTGCCAAGGATAGCCATGGCCATCTCCCTTCTCTGTTAGCTCATGAGGAAGACGATGAACGGTTTAACCCATGGAAACCGCTAACCCAAACCGTCTGAAACCAACCGCTCCGGGTTAGGTAGGGTTGGTGCGAGAACCCGGCTTGAACCGCCCATGAACAGGCCTACTGACAGTAGTCCCCGACCTCAATGCAAATGATTGGACTAGTGTTCTTGACCGTGTAACCTGAAGATCCATTATTGTCAGAATCACCTAGTCGTTCTCAGAATATCGAGTAGGCATGAAATTGTCGACAAATCGTCTTTCCTGGCCATGACAGAGAACATGACCATTGTTTGAATTTGGATCAAGGTCAAAAAATATGCAACCATACTATAGTGTTCTTGATGAAAATATCCCGTACATAACCCTCGTTGAACTTATCCAATCGTTCTCGAACAACCGAGTAGGTGCAGAGTACGCGACAAGGTCCTTCTCTTCTCCTGGACCGAGAACTCGACCAAACTCACTAATCCGGCATCCATCTAGTCAAAAATAAATTTCGACTACTATGTGCCCTGGGACCAATATAAGTCTGCTAGTTGAGTACAAGAATTGTTAGTTTGAGCTTTATTGAGTCAAGACAAGATGTCGACTACTATAAAGCCTCCAACTAGTCTCTGTTACCCAAGAAGACCAATTGCTTTGATATTTGATTTTTTTGAAATCAATTCTCAGAACAAATTGTTAGAAAGAAAAGCCCTCGAACGAATGCTTAGGAGTAATATGATCTGAATTGAAAATATTAAAAATAACTTATGCGTGTGACAATAAACGTGTACTCTCACCAGAGCTGCCCTCAGCTAAACGGAGTTAGATATTCTCCCTAGCCCCTAGCTAGTTTTACGAAAAGATTTCCACAAAAGCAGCTTGAATCTCATAATAAACTAAGGTGAAGAAGCGAATTCCTAGCCCCCAGCCATGAAGTTGGGAAAACCGATTCCCGATTATACGACTAGTTAATACGTTACAGTGGGTACTCTGACATGACCAGTTTTGACATAGTCATTTCACCCTTAGCATTCGACTAGTCCAATAGTACCCAGCGATCCCGGCCAAGGTTTTGAGACCCAACGGCTAGTCAGACTTAATGTAATAGAACGATAAGAAATGACTTCAACCAGTAGCGATATGGGAAAAAGAGATCAACGGCCAAATATTACACATTTGGTTTTATAAAAACTTACATAGATTAATGCATGGGGATAATAGGATCGTCACACACAAAGGTCGAGCGAGGACCAACTGTGTAGTCATATCCAAACTACTCGTAGAAGTCATGGAAGAGTCGCTACAATGCTGGTCGAGAACCAAGTGTATAGTCATACTTAACCACTCGTAGAGTTGGTAGGAGAATCACTACAACGCTGGTCAAAAACTAGGTGTGTAGTTGTACTCGATCACTCGTAGAGAACTTGGAGATGTGGTGGGATCGCTACCACGCTGGTCGAGGACCAGGTGTAGTCGTACCTTGACCACTCGTAGAAAACTCGGAGAGGTGGTGGGATTGCTACCACGCTGGTCGAGGACCAGGTGTAGTCGTACCTTGACCACTCGTAGAAAACTCGGAGAGGTGGTGGGATCGCTACCACGCTATTCGAGGACCAGGTGTAGTTGTATCTCGACCACTCGTAGAAGATTTATAAAATTGGTGAGATCGCTACCACGCTGGTTGAGAACCAGATGTGTAGTTGTACTCGACCACTCATAGAAGATTTGTAGAGTTGATGAGATCGCTAACACGCTGGTTGAGAACTAGATGTGTAGTCGTACTCGACCACTTATAGAAAATTTGTAGAGTTGGTGAGAGTGCTACCACGCTGGTTGAGAACCAGATGTGTAATCGTACTCTACCACTTGTAGAAGATTTGTAGAGTTGGTGAGATCGCTACCATGCTGGTTGATAACTAGATGTATGGTCGTACTCAACCACTCGTTGAAAACTTGGAGAGGTGGTAGAATCGCTACCACGCTAGTCGAGGACTAGGTGTAATCGTACCTTGACCACCCGTAGAAGATTTCTGGAGTTGGTGAGATCGCTATCACACTGGTTGAGAACCAGATGTGTAGTCGTACTTGACTACTCGTAGAAAACTTGGAGAGGTGGTGGGATCACTACCACGCTGGTCGAGGCCCAGATGTGTAGTCGTACTTGACCACTTGAAGAAGTGGTGGGAGGATCGCTACAACACTAATCGAGGACCAAGTGTGTAGTCATATCTTAGACCACTCGTAGAGGATTCGTAGAGGTGGTGAAATTGCTACCACGCTGGTTGAGAATCAGGTGTGTAGTCGTTCTCAACCACTCGCAGAGGTGGTAGGAGGATCGCTACAACGCTGGTCAAGGACCCGATATGTAGTCGTACCTCGATCACTCGTAGAAGATTTCTAGAGTTGGTGAGATCGCTACCACGCTGGTTGAGAACCAGTTGTGTAGTCGTACTGAATCACTCGCAGAGGTGGTGGGAGAATCGCTACAACGCTGGTCGAGGACTAGTTGTGTTGTCGTACTCAACCACTCACAAAAGTGGTGGGAGGATTGCTACAACGCTAGTTGAGGACCAAGTGTGTAGTCGTACCTCGATCACTCGTAGAAGATTTGTAGAGTTGGTGACATCACTACCATGCTGGTTGAGAACCAGGTGTGTAATCGTATGCAACCACTCGCAGAGGTGGTGGGAGAATCGCTACAACGTTGGTCGAGGACTAGGTGTGTAGTCGTACTCGACCACTCGTAGAAGTAGTGGGAGGATCGCTACAACGCTGGTTGAGGACCAAGTGTGTGTCGTACCTCGACCACTCGTAGGAGTTTTGTAGAGTTGGTGAGATCGCTACCATGTTGGTTAAGAACCATATGTATAGTCTTACTCGACCAATCGTAGAGTTGGTGGGAGAATCGCTACAACGCTGGTCGAAAACCAGGTGTGTAGTCGTACTCGACCACTCGTACAAGATTTGTAAAGTTTGTGAGATTGCTACCACGCTGGTTGAGAACCAGATATGTAGTCTTACTCGACCACTCGCAGGAGCGCTTGAGTTGGTTATTACATGTGCATCTCATGTGGCCAGTATGACTCACATACACAATTTATAAGCATATTGGGCGTCCGTTCACAATCATATCAGGTGATCAAGCCGACAACGTTCGTGAGGAGATTGTGTGTAGCATCTTTTTCACAAATAGACCGGGTTATGACCAGAACTAGATGTGAGATAGACCGCCGGTCTATGTTGGTGGGTTTGGTCCGACAACTCCTCGTTTGTTTGAGAACGTTCTCGATAATGGGGTGTACTTGACCTCTGCACACTAGACTGCTTGATTATTCCTGAAAAATATTTTCTAGAAGACAAGATATATAGCAGAGAATATCGAGTATGTACTCGAAGAATTATATAAATCTTCTAGTATTGTTAGGATATAATGAGCAGATTTAGATTAAATATCGGGTACTATATAAACCGTAAACAAGCATGATTTATACAGAAAAATAGAGCGAGCCCCCCAGTATTAGACCGTAATCGGCCTAACATAGGAAACACGTACAATAGAAATTGTATGAAAAGCATGATCTAGGTAAACACAATAAACTATTGGTCTGAAAATAGGTACGGTAAATTGTATACAATATTGCGTACCTTTGTAGATATATGTCAGATATATCTATAAAATTAGTAGATTGATTTAAGAAATCAACCTAATAAATACATCTGTTGATGTGATCTTGGCAAATTAATATTGTAGCAGCTGCTCGTGCGCTTGTGATTTGTGCCCACGTATGCATAAATTTTCATGTAGATAGATTGGCAGCAAGAACAAAATATGGACATGTTGACTACATGCTGCTGCAGCATGATGTCAGGTCTTGCGTGATGGCTTGCTGTATCCGATCGAGTAGAAGGACCCGGTGGTAAGCCGGTGGTAATCGGAGAAACCGTTGTCGGAAGAAAGGGAATATACCCATCTGTTCAAGTAGTAGCCAAGTAGCACCGAAGAAGTATCTCTGAGTTAAGGAGTACCGAAGGGAAGGAAGAAAAACCAAGTAAAAGAAAGAGATCGTTATGGTCTAAGATATAGTTAGTGAACAACAACTTAGATCTGATGTCGGATCGAAACAGGCAAGGAGATCGAGGGTTGTCCGCCAGCCCGATGCATGCATGCGTTGAAGCAGCATACAGAGTGGCTGGCTTGTTGTCCTTTTTGTCATGTGCTTGTGCGTCTTGAGAATCAGCACGAGGCCGACAAGGATAGCGCTAAGCGGAGAGCACTCTCCCCGATTAGATTTTTGGCGACGATGTCTTTGTCGATCTGGGCCTAGGCCTCACAGTCGACAATATTGAATTGATGTGCTCTATCTCCTTCTTCCTCTTCCCGGGGCCCCAGAGGGGTTCTTTGGCAAGCCCTATTAAAGAAGCTAAGTGACGAAAGTCACTCAAGTAGTGAGTTTGAGAGTGACCGTTAGGGCGACCACTTGTACTTATAGGCCTTGGCGACCTATAGTCTTGTTACGCAACACAGCTTCACTCGATTCAGTAAATCAATAGTTCAAACCAGCCCACTAATAGCTTAGATAGTGGCCCTTCCACTTTGGTATAGTTGACCTAGTGCAATCCCAGTTCCTGCAAAAGAAAGACTCCCTATCAAGTAAAATCCGGTCAAAAGACTATGAAAACGGGTTGCAAATAAACAAGAGCTAGACTAGTGGAATGTCCTCCACGGCGGAGACGGCGTCTTGAACCTTGGTTGATTTTGATAGACCGAATTGTTGGCGGCGATGATTTCGATCTGGTCGGGGAACATACTCTAGTCGGGTCAGATCTACCAAAGCCTAAGTCGTTAAAGTATCCCTCACCAAAAAATCCATAGGGCAATATCTTGATAAAAATTGAGATGACGAGGGTCCTAATTCATAGTAGAACGCACTCCGATCAGGTCCTATCTCCCAAAGCCAAAGTCATCGAGTAGTTTTGTTGTCAGAAAATATGTCTCTTGAAACCAAACCCATCTCGTCAAAACCTTGAAGCACCAAGTCCCCTACCTGGCGCGCCACTGTCGACGGGCTATACGCCGAACATAGTATTTGTAAAGTATGAGATCATTGGAACCAAGGTATACGCGAGATTGAAGTAAAAGAGACGGGAGACAGTAATTTTTATACAGGTTCGGGCCCCTTAACTGACAGGTAACAACCATATTCCTGTTGGCCGAAGTCGGTGTTGTCTTTATATATTAGTATCACACGAGTACAATATTTGGGATAACCTAATCTAGTCGATGTCGGCTTGGCGGTATGGAGTTGTCACACGTAGTCGACGGCTAGTGTAGTCTTCTTCCTCGAATATGAACTCGACGAGATTGATGGTAGCTCTAGGTCCCTCATGTCGACTTTTGTGTGTCCAGATTGGGTCTGTCTATGCTAATATTTTGACTTGGCATCTCCCCTCTCCTCCAAGGGAGGGGTCTTATAATTATACCCTCGAATGTCCCCTTATCCAAATAGAACTAGGGATACAAGTATGGATACGATCTGAGTAGTCCTTCTAGTGTCTGAGTAGGACTTCGCTTCTCCTTCCTTATTCGGAACTCCTTTTATTCCGTGAAGATAATTTTCTTGTTTATCCGTCGTATTTCCTTAACTAAAGGATTCCTTCTTGTATACTATTTGGTATATGGTATTTCCATATACCACGAACCCATGTATAGAAGGTATGTCTTATCTTTGACACTGACACTTTTAACATCAAAGATGGCTCTCAAGTACGGTTTTGGGAAGACAGATGGTTGGGGAATGCCTGTTTAAGAGAACAATACTTTTGTCTCTACAACGTCGTTAGGCATAAACATGCAACTATTTTGGAAATTTTCCAGACTAGTCCTCTTAGCTTTTCTTGGCGAAGGGATCTCACTGATTCTGAGTTAATGGCATGGAATCACCTTTCTCACGCATCACTAATATCACTTTATCTCACCAGCAAGATTGGTGCATACTCAGTGTTCCCAATATAAACAAAAGAATTTGGAAGATCAAAGACCCCCTAAAGATTAAGATTTTCTTATGGTACTTAGGCCGGGGAGTAGTGTTAACAAAAGATAATCTTGTTAAAAGGAATTGGAGAGGAAACAAGACTTGTTGCTTCTGTTACAAAGACGAAACAATTAACCATTTGTTCTTTGATTGCCGTTTTGCTCGCGCGATTTGGTCTTTAATCCACTTTGCTTCGAATATTAGTTTACCCAATAGTGCAACTCATTAGTTTGGGCATTGGATAAGAAGACAACCACAACCTGAGGCCTTTGGTGCTATTAGGGGCAACTGTCACTATTTGGTCTATTTGACTTTGTAGAAATGATGTGGTATTTGAAAGGAAAAACATTTCTTCTCCTTTGCACGTTATCTTTTTTATTACACATTGGCTCCGCTCGTGGGCTATTCTCTAGAAGGTCAATTTGTTGGGTACTATCATTGTGGCTTGTCAACAATTGGAGCGAATGGCTAGGGAGTTTTCTACCAAGGCACATGGGTGGTGTTCTAGGTTACGGATAGAGGGTTCCTGAGTTCCCACGCTGTCTTGGATGTTAAGTTTTCTTTCTTTTCTTCCTTTTGTTTTTGGTTGTGTCAACTGCTTGGGTGCAGAGGCCGGAGGTGCTCGTAAACATTTGAGTTTTAATAAAGCTTTCTTATCTAAAAAAAAGTATTTTTTGAAAAAACACACCTTTTTATGGTTTGTGTGGAGATTATGGGTACCATATACCCACACGGCTGGCCTATCCGACTGGCTATAGGGGATAGGTTCTATGTGATGATTACGTAACGGTTTAGGATTTAAGTATTATGTTTCCTTGTGTATTAAGGAACAGTTTATAGACCTAAGTCGGCAATGTTATAGATAATGATTGGAAGACTAATACCGTATGTGGTTAAGTCTCTGTCTTGTAAACCTGCCTTCCAAAGTTATATAAGGAGGGTAGGGCGCCCCTTGAGGGGCATAGGGCTGATAGCGAATAGCTTTGCTTTTCTTCATACACAACCTGATCAAGAGATCAATACATAACTCAGCGGATACAATCCCCGAAACAAGAGTAGGGTATTACTTCTGTATAGAATGCCTGAACCTGTATAAACCATTATCTCATAACCCATCGTGTTTGGTACTTGTGTGCTACCCACTTTTCTCATTGTCGAAATTAGGTTTCAACAGTTGGCGCGCCAGGTAGGGGCGACATCAAGTTTTTTCGCCGACAAGCGCGATGGGATCTACATCAGACATCGACGACTACGCCTTTCCCCAGGGCAGGCGTACCGCTTCGGCAGCCTCGACTTTATCGCCGACAACCTTAGCAAGATTTCTCTCCTTGACTCGGATTCGAACCAGTTGGGAGGAAAAACCACTCGGCGTTGTTTGGATTGCCAAATGCCGCTGAGATCTACTCCAACTTCCCCTCTTCCGAGTCGGCTCTAAGCCACTCGGGAGAGTCTTCCACGTCGGCTTCGGAACATAACTCCTCCAACAATGCACCAGATTCAAGCTCCAGGGAGATTAGCGTCATGGTTCAACCTCTTGGGTCTTGCTCATCTACCAAGATCGCCGACTACATCAGTTCTTCAAACTTCGACTGTTTCAACGACGTCTCCATTGAGTATATCGACAGCTCTGACTTCAACGACAACTACACCCCGCTTTTCTTCGGTGTTTTCATGGCTGATGTGGGAGAAACCGACTCGGCCATCGCCAGGAGGGTTGTGGAAGAGGAACGAGCTAAGTTCGAAGAGGAATGCAAGCGCAAGGAGGAGGAACACAAACGCAAGGAGGACGACAACAGAAGGAAGCGAGATCTGATTGTAGCTTGGCGTTCTGCCTGCGACGCCATACTTCAGACCCGAGTCGACAACACCAACGTTTTCCTCACTCCCTAGCAGAACGCGATCGTGGCACTCACCCTCATCGACACCGTCATGGACGTGGCTCTACCCAATGTGACCCCAATCCTAGACAAAGTCAAGACCATGGTCACGGCTACAGCTCCACTCGGCGCTGGCACGAGTCGGGGGGTCACCAAGTCCATCGCCGAAACTCCAGACGGCAGTCGCCAGCCAACAATGCGGTCCAAGGATTGCTGAAGGCCCGAGCACAGCAAGACCCATGAAAAGTCCAATGAACATCATCGTCACGAACCTAGGAAGCATCAAGACCAGTCGGCTGACTCTCGTGAGAGACATCATAACCGACCGTCGGTCCATGATTGGATCCGTCGCAAGAACAACAACAACGACTCCAGTTACCTGAGTGGCTATCGAAGGCCCGCGCCGAGCGACTTAAGAGTGGTGCTCGATCGACGCTATCGTGAGCATAACCATCCTCGCCGTGAAGAATGAAGAAACTCGCCCGACAACAGCGACGAAGGAGTACCCACTTTCACTCGGAACCTGCGTAGAGTGGATTGGCCGAGTGGTTTCAATCCCACTGGGATCGAAAGGTATGATGGCAAAACCGACCCCGAGTCGTGGTTAATTGTCTACACCCTAGCAATCCGTGTAGTAGGAGGAGACAGCAAAGCCATGGCTAACTATTTACCCATGGCACTCGCCGACTCAGCCAGGAATTGGCTCGCCAGTTTACCAAGGGGCTCAATCGACTCTTGGGGCGAGCTTCGAGATCACTTCATCGTGAACTTCCAGGGCACTTTCGAGAGGCCCAGAACGCACTTCGACCTCTACAATGTAATCCAAAAGCCCGACGAGTCCTTAAAAGACTACATCTGGCATTTTTCAGAGAAGCGCAACAAGATCCCTGATATCACTGACGATGTCATCATAGCCGCTTTTCAGAAGGGCGTCCGCAACAAGCTGTTAATCGGCAAGTTCGGGCGTAAGCCTCCAAGGACAATCAAGAAGATGTTCGAGACGGCCAACTCTTATGCCATGTCGGACGACGCCATTAAAGCATCACAACAAGACAAGCAGTCGGGAAGCAGCTGGTGACCCAAAAAGGAGAGCGGCAACGGCAACAACAACGACGGCCAAAAGGATCACAAGCGTAAGCCCGAGAAGCTGGTGGCAGCGACTTCAAATTGCCAGCAGCAACGTCCATGCATCAGTGCCTATGACAAGATCATGAACGCTCAATGCACACATCATCCAAATCATAAACATGCGGCCAAAGACTGTTTCGTCTACAAGCAATTCGTCGAGCACTACGTGGCCCAACTTTAGAAATCGACTGACGGAGCTGTGACTTCAGGAACCAAGAAGGACAACGGAGACGGCGGCTCAGAACCCTTCCAAGACCCTAGGCCCGAGTTGATCCATATCTTCGAAGGACCACACGCCTATGAGTCGAAGCGGAAGCAGAAGCTGACTAACATGGAAATCAACGCAGTTCAACCCGAAGTCCCACATTATTTACGATGGTCGAAGGTGCCTATCACGTTTAACCGCTCGGATCATCCTGACCGAGTGGTTCACCCGGGGCAGTATCCCCTGGTACTAGACCCGGTTGTTCGCAATGTCAACCTCAAGCGTGTTCTCATCGATGGTGGCAGCGCCCTCGACACCCTCTTCGCCAAGACACTGGACGAGATGCAGATCCCAAGGTCTGAGTTAAAACCAAGCTCAGCTCCTTTTCATGGAGTTATTCCAGGGTTGTCATCTACACCACTCGGGCAAATCACTCTTCCAGTCACCTTCCGCACTCGGGAGAATTTTTGTATAGAGAACGTCAGCTTTGAAGTTGCCGATTTTGAAGTAGCTTACCACGACATCCTCGGAAGACCTACGCTCGCAAAATTCATGGCAGTTCCACACTACACCTAACTGATGATGAAGATGCCTGGTCCACGAGAGGTTATCTCCTAGTGCAGCGACGTCAAGCAAGCCTTCACCTACGATAAGGAGAGCTGCGACATGACCCAATCTCATGAGAGGTTGCCTGGTCGACAGAAAGTTCGACTGGCTGCATCGACATCTGAAGAAGGAGAAATCCCAGTGAAAAAGTTATCCATGTTGGGAGAATGCGATGCCAAGACAAAGAAGATTCCACTCGATTCCTTTGATCCCTCCAAGACTGCTGTAATAGGCGCCGAACTAGATTGTAAATAGGAAAGCACGCTCATCACCTTTCTATAAAATAATAAAGATATATTTGTGTGGAAACCATCTAATATGCCTGGTATTCCTAGAGAGGTGATTGAGCACTCATTAAATGTTAAAGAGGACACGAAACCTATCAAGCAACGACTTCGTCGCTTCGCACAAGATCAAAGAGATGCCATCAAGGAGGAGCTCGCCAAGCTTTTGGCGGCCAGATTCATCAAGGAAGTCTACCATCCCGACTGGTTGGCTAACCCAGTTCTGGTTCGCAAGAAGACAGGACAATGGCGCATGTGCGTCGACTACACAGACCTCAACAAGTCTTGCCCCAAGGATCTCTTCGGTTTGCCTCACATTGATCAAGTCATCGACTCAATCGCTAGCTGCGAGCTTCTAAGTTTTCTTGATTGTTACTCAGGATACCATCAGATCAGCTTGAAGGAGTCCGATTACTTGAAGGCTTCGTTCATTACCCCATTTGGAGCCTATTGCTACATCACAATGCCGGTTGGTCTCAAAAATGCAGGAGCTATGTCACGCCCGGAAAATACCTTTCCCGAACGCTAGTGTATTAATCCCCGTCCCAGGAAAAGCTGGGGTACACCACACAAACTTGATACAAAAGACACATCTTTATTAATTATCACGATAATATTTACATTATTACAAAGGCACATAAGGCCTGACAACAAAGAAAAACAGCAGCGGACTAGCGGGCCTACGGCTCCATCTTCACAGGCGCTCAACTGGGGTATAAGCCAGAACTCCACCTAAGACTTCTTCTTCAAGAGCTTCACTAACTGGAGGGGGGGAAAGATTGAGCAAGGATGAGTACAACCACCGTACTCAGCAAGCCACACCAGAAAATGCACTTAATGCAAGGGAGTACAAGGATTCATTTATAAGGGTTATTTTGCGGTAAATAAGCATTTCAAAACATTTAATCATTTAAAGGCATTTTAATCAAACCATGGCTTATCTCTAGTTAAATTATTATCAAGCCGCGCACCAACGCGATCTTGCCTTAAACCAGGCCCACAGATAATCAATCCAATTATTCCAGTTCATCAGAATAAAACTTCTAACTTTGGATCATTGCTCCGCTTGCCCATAACCGAGGGCGCGGCTATTCGAATAGTTTATACTCTGGCCAGAGGTGTACATCTTTACCCACAAGACACGTTTTCCTCACATGTCACCACGTGCCACATGCCACCACGGCATACGGGCGGAAACCGTGACATAACCCACCGTCTAGTACTGCCCTAAACAAAGAAGACCGACATAGACTTCCCCCGCCAGGTGCCCTGGGTCGAGCAGACAGTCTATGCCCCCGGGCGTACTGCCAGAGACGTCGACCCCACCAAGGGCTTCATCCATCCCTATCCGTGTCTTCTTTGTTCATGACCGCACTAACCGATACGTTAAGCCTTACCCATTAGACATGTGGTAGTACGGAATATGCTTTTGCAATCGTGCCCCGAAGACCGGTCCTTATGTCGGCTGAGGTGCGACTAACAAAACCATGCACCTCGAGCCCAGCCGAAAACAAATTTGGGAATTTTGAAAAGGGAGTCCAACATGTCCAGGCCAACAAGCCTCTAATCCATCAATAAATAAGATTATAGTGACATTCCCAAAGTCTAGATATTATAAAACAACTAAATGTTTCTATTTAAGCAGGGCTAAGCATAATCCTAAAATATCAAGTAAGCACCACATATAGAGTTCTCACTAGCTGGTTTTTGTTACCTAGGGTTGTCAAAGGTAATTACACAATAACAAATAATAAGGCTATAACAAGGATTGTAGGAAAGGCTAAATAAAATAGTTATAACGCGGAAAATTTAGTAAAGCGAATGCAATAATTTAAATTAAAATACTTTTCACAAACTAGGATTCAATATGCTCAAGGAGAGCGTGACTTGCCTTGCTCAGGGAAAAAGGGAGGCTTCTAAGCTTCAGCGGCGAACTCGAACTGCTCCACGGGAACTCCGGAACGGCAACGACTACACGAACAAACAAAACAAAGCTACAGCACTAAGAAAGAAACAAGAACAATACATAAAAACAACAAACACGGGTTCTTTAAGTTACAACAAAAACTAAACAATTTGAACGGGTCAATTTGGAGCTCGTATGGCCGAGAAACGACCATCCGAAATTTAGGTGCAATTAAAGTGGATATTTCCGAGTTGTTTAATTATTATTATACCATTAAATTATGTGTAAAGCAACATCGCTCGAGGAGGGGAAAGGATCGAGCGATTGGCAGCCGGGACCCACGGGTCAGACGGCTAGTTCACCGTGGATCAGGTTTACAGAGACGATCCATGGAAAGGACAGAATGAGACTATACGTGTCAACCGAAGCAAGTGGGCGACAAGCGGAGACTCACACGAATGCCACGCGGGCTGCACACGTGGGCAAGCACGAGGCGGCCAAACGGGCAGACGAACAAGACCACCACACGTGCACGCGAAGACCGAACGAACGACTACCGACACCGATAGACGAGACCGGGACCGACAACGGCACGACGTGCACGGGGGCGACTTGGGTAGGACGAGGAAGGGGCAGCGAGGGAGGGGACCTTACCACAACGCGACGAGGCAAGGGGACGACGACGACTACCAACGACGAACGGAGGAAACGGGCGGCGACGAACGAGGCAACGACCTCAGCGGAGACCCTTGCACGAAGGCGAGGACGAGCTGACGACGAGGAGCCGAGGACGAGGGCGACGACGAGGGCAGCAGCGATGACCCGGGGACGACGAAGACGAACGGGCAGCACTCGATGAACTTCGGGCTTGGCGAAGAGGCGGACGACGACGGGCTGCGCTCGGCTTGACGGGAACGATGGCCGGAGGAAGACGTCGACGACGCGAACGACCTTGATGACGAGGACGGCTTCGGCTTGACAAAGGGAGGGCCAACGACTGGCGCGATCGGGAACGACGAGAGGATGACAACGGTAGCCGGCGGCGAAGACGGCGAGGCCATGCGGTGCACGGGCACCGTGGCAGGGGTTGTCGGAGGACGGGGAGGACGACAACGGTGTTCTCACTGTTCACCGGCGAAGGTGCACTTCTGACGAACTTCTGGCGCAACGGAGGGGTGGCCGGGGAAAAGAACGACGCCACGACATCGGGCAGCACACCGGCAAGGGCGGTAGGGGCTGCCGGAGTACGAGGAGAACGATGGTGGTTGGAGGCGGTGCAGCGGCTGCGGCACCACGAGTTGCCGGCGTCCACGGTGCTCTGGCTAACCTCGGACAAGACGAAGTTGAGGCCGGGAGAGAGGGGGGGCAGCTGTGATGTCGGGGGAGGCGACGGCATGGTCGGCGCTGCTCCGGCCAACGGGGAGGGGCAGCCGGAGTTGGCCGGCGCGGTGGACAGAGGAGGCCGCACGGGGAAAGGCAAAAAGGAGAGGAACGGAGGATGCCGCGCCATTTATAGGCCGGAGAAGAGGAGGGGATGGCCGGGGAGACGAGGGGACGGCCGGGGAGACGAGGGGACAGCCGGAGGGGACAGCCGGAGAGAAGAGGGGACAGCCGGGGAGGTGAGGGGACGGCCGGGGAGACTACGGGATAGCCGAGGAGAGGAGGGGACAGCCGGGGAGACAAGGGGACGGCCGGGGAGACGAGGGGACAGCCGGGGAGAGGAAGGGACAGCCGGGGAGGCGAGGGGACGGCCGGGGAGACGAGGGGACAGCCGGGGAGAGGAAGGGACAGCCGGGGAGATGAGGGGACGGCCGGGGAGACGAGGGGACAGCTGGGGAGAGGATGGGACGGCCGGGGAGCTCGCCGGCCGGCCATCCATGGCAGCCAAAGAAAAGGGATTTAATCCCGCGAATTTAAGCCAAATCAAGGGGGGAAAACTTAGGGGAATTGAAGACGAGGAGGAGGGGAACCGATTTTTGCAATCAAAGGGGAGGGAAATCAACGGGAGAGGGAAGATCAAGAGGCAGGGGTGCCTCTGTTTGGCCGGCAGGGACAGAAAGAGGGCGGCGGCTCGGCTGCTGGAGGAGGAAGACGACTCTTCTTGCCTCCTGGGCTGGCTGGGCCGCGCGAGGAGGAGAGGGGGGCGGCTGGGCCAAGGGGAGGGGAGAGGAGATGGGCCGAGGAGGGAAAAACAAGGCCCAAGAGTGGAAAGAGAGGGAGGGAGGAAAAAGAGACTCCGGCTGCGGGCCGAGGGAGAGGAGGAGGACTTTGGGCTGAAAGTGGCCCAAAGAGAGGGAGAGAATTATTTTTAGGTTTTTCATTTAATTAAGTCTAAAATTGGTTATTGTTGCATTAAAATTATTTCTTGTGCTATGAAAATTCACGTAAAAATTGAGGGACCAATTTAGAGTGTGGAGAATTTAAGAAAAATCCTCCAAGCCACTTTCGAATTTTTCTTGTCCGTATTTTAGTGTTTGCGATTTCGTTTCGAATTTTAATTAATTCTATTATTCCTTTTAACGAACGATTTTTAACTTGGGATGAATTTATCAGGACGTGACAAGCTACGTATCAGCGCATGATTCAAAGATGTCTACAGACTCAACTCGTGAGGAACATGGAAGCCTACGTCGACAACGACGTCATCAAGACCAAGCAAAAACAAGACTTGATTGTTGATTTGGAAGAAACTTTTTCAAATATTCGAGCCTTCAGAATGAAGTTAAATCCAGAGAAGTGCACCTTCGGAGTACAGTCAGGAAAGCTTCTTGGTTTCATGGTGTCACATTGCCTCATCGAAGCCAACCTAGAGAAGATCAACGCTATACGAAATATGAAGCCGCCGAGTACCCAGAAGGATGTTCAAAAGCTTACCGAGTGCATGGCAACTTTGAGCCGATTTGTTTCAAAACTCGGGGAACGAGGCATGCCCTTCTTCAAGTTGCTCAAGAAAACAGATGACTTCCAGTGGATCCCAGAAGCCCAGAAAGCTTTTGAAGATTATAAGGATTTTCTCATGACGCCGCCTGTGCTAGCTTCACCGCATCCCCGAGAGCCCTTGTTACTTTATGTGTCGGCAACCTTCCAGGTGGTGAGCATAATCCTGGTCGTTGAACGGGAAGAGGAAGGACGAGTCCAGAAGGTTCAGAGGCCAATCTACTTCGTCAGTGAGGTGCTAGCCGGATCAAAACACGCTATCCCCAGGTACAAAAACTATTGTATGGAGTTTTAATTACCATGAGGAAATGAGCTCATTATTTTCAAAGTCACTCGGTTATGGTGGTCACATCTTTCCCACTCGGCGTATTGTGAAGTGGGCTTTGGAGTTGATGGTGTTAGACATCACTTTCAAGGCGACGACATCAATCAAGTCCCAGATTTTGGCTGATTTTGTTGCCGAGTGGACCGAGTGCCAAGGAGATGTGCCTGCAAAGAAGCTGGAATATTGGACTATGTATTTTGATGGGTCTAAGCGAGTCACTGGTATGGGAGTGGGAGTTGTTCTGATTTCCCCGACTGGCGAAAGATTGCGGTATGTTCTTCAAATTCACTTTCCAGCATCACACAACGCAGCCGAGTATGAGGCGCTACTTCACGGGTTGCGACTCGCCGTATGATTGTGCGAAGAGATTCTTAGTTGGTGGTGAATCAAGTAATGAAGGATTGGTCTTGCTTAAACGATAACATGGCCACATATCGCCAAGAAGTTCGCAAGCTAGAAAACAAATTTGACGGTTTGGAGTTATCTCATGTCCTAAGGCATAGCAATGAAGCTGCAGATCAACTAGCCCAGTTTGGATCCAAACGAGAAGCCGCACCGATAGACGTTTTTGTTGAACACCTTCATGAGCCGACTGTTGCTAAAAAAGAAGTTGTTGAAGATGAGGTCCTGAACCAAGTTTCTATGCTTGACACCGATTGGAGAACGCCTTTCATTAGGTTTTTGACTCAGCAAGAGTTACCTCAAGATTGGGACGAAGCTGAACGAGTTCGATGTCGAAGCCAAAGTTATGTCATGGTTGATTCCGAGTTATACAATCAGAGCCTGTCTGGTGTTCTGTTAAGATGTGTTACATTGGAGGAAGGCCGGCAGTTATTGCAAGACATTCACTTAGGAATATGTGACAGTCATGCTGCAGCACGTACCTTGGTGGGGAAGGCTTATCGGCAGGGATTTTTTTGGCTTTCAGCAGTTAATGATGCGGAAAAAATTGTTCGGACTTGTGATGGTTGTCAGTTTTTTGCTCGGCAGATCCATGTCCCAGCTTAAGATTTGCAAACTATTCCACTTTCATGACCTTTTGCTGTTTGGGGTTTGGACATGATGGGTCCTTTCAAGAAGGCTCTAGGAGTTTTCACACATCTTTTCGTCACTATTGATAAATTTTCCAAGTGGATTGAAGCTAAGTCGGTTGCTACAATTACAGCAGATAAAGCTCGTGATTTCTTCCTCAATATTGTGCATCGTTTTGGCGTTTCAAACAGAATTATTACTGACAATGGAACTCGGTTCACCGGAGGAGTTTTTAAAGATTTTTGTGAAGACTTTGGAATCAAGATTTGTTATACATCAGTCGCGCATCCTAGGAGTAACGGACAAGTTGAGTGCACTAATGGCATGGTTCTTCAAGGCATCAAGGCTCGTGTCTTTGAAAGATTACGCCCTTATGCTGGACGATGGGTTCAAGAGTGGCCTTCGGTTCTATGGTCGTTGCGAACTACACCTAGTTGGGCTATGGGTCAGTCGTCTTTCTTTTTAGTTTATGGGGCTGAAGCTATGTTGCCGACTGAGATGAAGTTTGAATCCCTCCGAGTTCATAATTTCAATGAGGACCGTCATGATCAAGATCGTGTTGAAGACTTAACCCGACTGGAAGAGGCCCGTGAAGCTGCTCTTGTTCAGTCGGCAAGATATCTCCAAGGACTTCGGCATTACCACAATCGTAATGTCAGATCACGAGCGTTTATTGTTGGTGACATGGTTTTGATAAAGATTCAAACGACGAAGGATAGAAATAAATTATCTCCATTATGGGAAGGGCCATTCATAATTGCCGAGGTCACCTGGCCAAGGGCTTATCGACTAAAACGTGAAGATGGATCAATCGTGGAGAATTCCTGGAACATTGAACATCTTCGTCGTTATTATACTTAGAATCAATTTCTTGTACTTTGTTTTTCTCGATGACCGACTTCAAGTAAGTTGCCTTCTTGAGTTGTCAGTTAGGGGCTATCGATATCAGTAAAGTATACATTCCTTCTTGAATATGATTTGTTTATATTTGGTTTATCATTGTTTTTTGTTTTGATTTGAGCCGAGTGGATAAGGACTGAAATTTTTTTTGAAGACTTCATCAAGTTTTAGGCTTGATGACAGTTGGATGAGAATTTTTAAGAAATTAAAAGCTAGATTCAAATCGGAGCATCAACATAAATAAGCTGACATATTACAAGTCAGTCTACAAGTGTTTTTTTACAATAGACATCTATCCCTGGAAGTTTTCTACGATGTCAGCCGCTATCTTCTTGGCAGACTCCTGAGCTTCATTTATCAATTCTAAAGCTTGTTTATCAGAAGTGCCGTCAGCGAAGCCATCTCCTATAGTGCTTATATCCGCTCGGGGATACAAGGATTTTGTCATCGCCAGAGCCTGATTCGCACTCATATTAGCTGCATGCTTGTTGTTTTCAGGTACATCTTTGGAGCTCTTCTGAGTTTTTCAAATATCTCAAGGGCATCTTCTGTACTTGATCCAAGCCGTTCTGAAAAATTGCATTTAAGATTGGAGTGCTTGCATTAGCAATGTCATCTGTGATGTTCTCAGCTCTTTGGGTTCTCTCGGCAAAGACATCAAATTGAGCTCGAGATTTTATCTTGTCAGCTGCAAGGTTGTTAGTATTCAAGGCATATCAATAACATGGTTGAGCGGAATCAAGAATCTGAATTTAGTAAGATTACCTTTAAGTTCAGTTATAGCTTTGGCTTTATCAGCTTCTAGCATGGCGTTTTCATTCTCGGTTTTCTTCAACCGGGCTTTAAGTGACTCAATCTCGGTTAAATGAGCTGATTCATGAAGACACAGGATTAACAGTGGCAAGTTGATTTACCAAAGGCAATTGAATTATTTTGTCTTACCTCCGATTGAGCCGCGAAGCACTAAATTTGTATCTCATAGCTGGCTGATTTCTTCTCGCAGAATTATTTCCCTTGCTATAGTTTCTTCCTTGGCTTCTTTATGTTCCTGTTGGATATTCTCCAAGGAGTTTACATGAGGCACAAGCTTTTCCAGGGTGTCAGACTTAGCTTGGGATCGACAATATATTCTCTGTATCACAAGGGACAAGTTAGTTGATTTCATATAAAGCAACGATTGAGAAGATAGTGAGTTTTTTCTTACATTCATCAGTCCGGTAGCTTCATTGAGGCTAGCTACAAGCAGATCACGTTCTTCGGCTTCTTTTTGTTTGTTTGGTATAATCCCTTGTTTCCGGCCTTCAGCGTCTCGCCATTCGATTTTTACCGGCGGTAGTGAATCTTCAGCTGATTTTAATCGGAGAATTTCTTCTTCTCCAATCATTGGTTCTAGAAGAGGCAAGGTTACAAGAATTCACAAGGAAGTTCTTGTTCACTGATTAACTCACCTGTGATTATATCTGGACGACTATGTGAAGGGCCTTGATTGTTCTTGTTCGCGTCAGGAATTGGATAGTTCTGATTTTCTTGCACAGTGGTGTTTTCAGCTGGTTGATCCTTATTGGTTTCTTCATTGGCTGGCAATGGATCTTCAACCGGTACTTCCTGGCTGTCAGGGCCTTGGTTCGCTTCACCCGACTGGTTTCCAATCGGGGGCTCTTGTTCGGGTGCCCGGTCGGAGGAACCTGATTGGTTTCTAGTCGAGGGCTCTTGGCAAAGAGATGGATCACTCTGAGGTGGGTTCCGAGTCCCTGTTTCTGCAGTTTCTTGGTCTCCTGATCCCATATCTAGAGTTGGTGTTTCAGTCTGCCCGATGGGGTCGATATCTTGAGGTTTTCTGCAAAGGATAATGAACAGGATTAAATTTGGAATGTAGTTGAACATGTTTTCAATAGAAGATGCAATACAAGTTATGCCGAAGTTACCTGTTGGATTTCCTGATTTTTGGTGCTGATCTGATAGATGGCCTAGGCGAGCCGATATTGACTTTCGGAGTCTGAATTTCCTTAATCTCTTCGTCTGAGTCGTCGATGATCAATTTTCTCTGCTTATTGGCGCGTTTGTTTGTTTCTTCGACTACAACTCTTTTATTCTTTGCTTGGGGCTTAATCTTTGGTCCGCTAGTCGGTTGGTTGCTAGTCGGCTAAGCCTAAGGAGCTTCATGATATACTTTGTATGGTCGAGAGATGATCAAGGAGTTTGCCTGTAGAAAACATTCCTTTCATTACAAACATTGACAAGCATGGTAAAACAGAAGATATTTGAGATGTTTTTAGAATCTGCATACCGGAGGAGGCGAACGAAGGATGCTATAAGGGAGGACTGGCAGTTTGTTGTTGTAGTCTACCACGATCCCGGCGGAGAAGATTTTGTACATGCGTGAACACATGACCTGGAAGTCCAGGGATTCACGATCTTCTCGATTGGGATCACTTTGCCCTTCGTATTCAAAAGTTGGCTTGGATCTCTCTTTGATAGGCGCTAGTCGGGACTTAATGAAGTGCTGAGTAATTCGCTCCCCATGGAGTCCTTTGTTCTTCATTTCAAGAATCTTCGATAAAAGGTTATTGGCTTCGATCCAGTTTTGGCCCTCTGGCAAAGCGTTCCAGTTTGCTCGGGGAATAGGTGGAAGGCCAATAAAGTTAGGCAGGCTAGGAGCGGGATTGGAGATATAGAACCAGTTGGCATGCCAACCTTTATTAGAAGTTTTCAAGGGGAGAGAAAAGTAGTCTTTGCGGAGAGTTCCGCGGAGTTGGAATCTAGCACCGCCAATAATGCAAGGGTTATCTTTGGTCGGATGGGCTTTGAGGAAAAACATGCGACGGAAAAAGGTCAAAATGGGGATGGATTACAAGAAAGGCTTCACAGATGTGAAAAAAGATGGCAATATGCAATATAGAATTTGGATTCAAGTGATAAATTTTGATCTCATAGTAGTCAAGGAAACCGCGGAAGAACTTAGAAGTTGGCAAAGCAAATCCACAGTAAAAGAAATGAGTAAAGACGACGATTTCACCAATGTTTGCAGTCGGGAATTCCTCGCCGCACGCCAGACACCAGCCATCTCTTTTGTTGGGAGGACTCCATCTTTCACCATTTCCTTCAGTGTTGATTCCTTCACATCTGAAGTTGCCCATTGCTTGAAGGGGATTTCTCTTTCCTCTGCCATTATCAAGATTTGGGATTGAAGAGATGTGGATTTTGAGGCTAGGATTTTTGGAGGGGACGAAGGAAGAGGTGTGCGCAGCAAATTTTGATGGGATTGAGAGCTACTGGATGGATGAATGTGGCGGATTTCATGCCCTAGGTTTCTGCAGCGGTAGTTTGGAACAGGAGCGCGAAAGGGGAATTTTTCAGAAGATGAAGCGAGAGGTAGACGACGGTGTTTTGACGGTTATTTTACTAGGGTATCGGTTGGCATTTTCTTGTTTGGGCCGAGGCCCACGAGATGCTTACAGCCCATATCCTCAACATGTGTCTTTAGGGACTTAAGCAGATTTGCCTTGGCAATATGCACGTGCTCTATTGCCCAATACCTTCAAAATCCTTTCATACAGCAGTTACACAACTTTTTTAGGAGTTGGTACGATGCAATTTGGAAAGTGACAAACTAGAAAGTTTTTTATAACTGTCCTGGTAACTTTCTATAGGTTGCGGGAGCTGTTTGGTTTTTTACAAAGCAATTGATTTTATATTATATCAATGCTATCTTGCCACCTTGGTGTGTATTTCTGATTAAAACCAATATTAAGGCTTAGGCTGATTGTATTTTGGTCGTGTTTTTCGGGCGGTTGGTAAATCTATTTATAGGTTTTATTAACTCGGGTTTTATGCCATATATAAATATATTTTCAAGATGGAGAAATTGTGTGTCTTATAGGGACTCGGACATATTTGCTCTGGCAATATGTGCACAATATGATTTTAGTTCTTAAACTCATTATGCATCATGCTTTGGTTATGTGCTATATGATTTTTTCCAGAATGCTTTTGGCTTTGGCTAGGCATTTATTCATATAAAACCACTCGGATGGTTGAGATTATTAAAGTTCTTGACTATATGCTTAGTTTATTCAACTAAACACATAGTCGGGGGCTACACCTAATTAGGTGCATCTAGTCGATGCACCTAGGTATATTTTTTTCTTACAATTTTTTTAGTCCTTCACAGCCTTTCAATTGAATTGATTAAAGCACTCGGGAACCTGAGGCAGAGATAATGGAGACACTTGGCTATGGAGTAAACTGGTTGGAGGTGAAGTTATCTCGTCGACTGCAAAGGTCTTAGGGGCTACTGTGGAGATTATGGGTACCATATACCCACATGGCTGGCCTATCCGAATGGCTATAAGGGATAGGTTCTATGTGATGATTATGTAACGGTTTAGGACTTAAGTATTACATTTCCTTGTGTATTAAGGAACAACTTATAGTTCTAAGTCGACAATGTTATAGATAATTATTAGAAGACTAATACCGTATGTGGTTAAGTCTCTGTCTTGTAAACCTGCATTCCAAAGCTATATAAGGAGAGTAGGGCGCCCCTTGAGGGGCATAGGGCTGATAGCGAATAGCTTAGCTTTTTTTCATACACAAACTAATCACAAGATCAATACATAACTCGGTGGATACAATCCCCGAAACAGGAGTAGGGTATTACTTCTTTATAGAAGGTCTGAACCTGTATAAACTTTTATCCCATAACCCATCGTGTTTGGTACTTATGTGCTACACCCTTTTCTCATTGTCAAAATTAGGTTTCGACAGTTTGGGAAGTTGTCAGGGTTATGGATAAGGCATACCTCCTATTCTTGGGGTCATAAAGTATATGGATAAGGCATACCTTAGTATACGGGAAGGATTCTATCCCAAACTCTTGCTCATGGAGGAAGAGAGAGAAATCCCTTTTGAGCAATGTGCGGTCTCCGATGTGAAGGAATCGACCCTGAAGGAGATGGTGAAAGATGGTGTTCTTCTAGCAAAGGAAATCATCGGCTGGCGACCTGCTTGCGGTGAGGAATTTTCAACACCTAATACCGGTGAAATCGTTGTTTTTACCCATTTCTGCTATTGCGGCTTTGCTCTTCCAATTTCTGAATTCTTCCGTGGCATCCTCGACTATTATGGAATCAGAGTTTATCACTTGAACCCGAACTCTATTCTGCACATTGCCATCTTTATCCATGTTTGCGAAGCATTCCTTAGAATCCGCCCCCACTTCAATATTTTTCGCCAAATGTTTTATCTGAAAGCTCATCGCACAAAAGAAAACCCTTGAGTTGTCGGCGGTTCCAGATTTCAACTCCGCGGAACCTTTGCAAGGACTATTTTTCGCTCCCTTTGAAAACTTCCAATAAGGGTTGACATGCCAATTGGTTTTATATCTCCAACCCAGCTCCCAGTCTCCTCGACTTGTTGGCCTTCCACCGATACACCAAGCTCATTGGAACTCCCAACCGGAGGGCCAAGAATTTATTGAAGCCAATATGTTGTTATCAAAAATCCTTGAGATAATAAACAAAGGGCTCCTAGGGGAACAAGTCACTCGACATTTTATCAAGTGTTGATTGGCTCCCATAAAGGAAAGATCCAAACCAGCCTTCGAATATGAAGGGCAGACTGATCCCAACCGAGAAGACCGTGAATCTTAAGATTTCCAAATCTTATGTTTGCGCATGTACAAAATCTTCTCCTTCGGAATCATAGTTGATTATGGCCATAAGTTGCCAGTTGCTCCTTTTAGTCTGCATCGGCCACCACCTCTGGTACGCTAACCCACAAACTATTTTTAGCTTCGATTATTTCATCCCATTTGTCAATGTTATATCTTGAAAGAATATCCTTGCAGGAAAATGCCCTTCTCGTCTCCCGACCTCCCAAGATCAGCCATCAAGCTCCCCGCGCACACTCGGCTAGCAGCTATCGACCGACTGGCGGGCCGACCATCAGACCTTAATCAAAAAACAAGAGCGTTGCTACAGAAGAAACAAGAAAACGCGCCAGCAAGCAGAGAAAGTTGATCATTGACGACTCGGACGAAGAAGATGAAGCAATTCAAACTCCAAGGGTCAGCATCGCTTCACCAAGGCCATCATTCACTAGATCAACGCCTAAGATTAGAAAATCCAACGGGTAACCCGCACATAACTTCCGCTGCATCTTTTGCCCATAGACATACTCTTGACCGTATTTCAATCCAATCCTGTACATCGCATTTGCAGAAAACCTCAGGATATTGATCCCACTGGCCAGTCTGAGATGTCGTCTCTTGACTTAGGATCAAAAAACCAAGAAGCTGTAGAATCTGGAGCTAAAAATACACCTCAAGATCAGTCGGGTTCCAGCCACCCGACTACCAACCAGGACCCCTTGATTGAAAACCAGTCGGGTTCTTCTGAACCAGCAGCCGAACAAGAACCCCTGACTGGAAACCAGTCGGGCGAAGGAGATCCAACTTCTGCCAACCAGGAACCATCAACTAAAGATCACTCCACAGGCAATGATGAAGATATAAACGAAGATCAGCCAACCGAGACACTGCTGCCCAAGAAGATCAAGAAAAATCAACTTTTGGCACAGATGAAAGAGTCCAAGGTCCTTCGCGCAAGCGTCTCAAAATAATCACAGGCAATTTCTTAATTATTTAAAAACTTTTGATTTCAGCGCTCGTCTTGAATACTTGCAAATTTCCTCCTTTTAGAACCAATAATCGGAGAGGACGAAGAAATACTTCGTATCAAATCAGCAGAAGATTCACTCCCACCGATCAAGATCCAGTGGCGCGATTCTGAAGACCGTGCCCACGGGATTATTTTGAACAAACAAAAAGAAACTGAAGAACGCGATCTGTTGGTAGCCCGACTATCAAAATACACCCGACTGCTGAATGTAAGTATAAACCCATGTTCTTCAATTGCTTCTTGACGTAGTATCAACTAATCCATCTTTTGTATGCAGAAAATATATCGCCAATCTCAAGCCAAGTCGGAAACATTAGAAAAACGGGTGCTGCATTTGAACACCTTAGAGGCTGTCCAACAAGAGCTGAAAGAAGCCACCATAACCAGGGAAACAGAGCTAAGTGCAGAAATTAACCAACTTCGGGATACCAACCTAGAATATCGTGGTTCAATCGAAGGTAAGTACAAATATGTGAATCACATTTGTCAATCAATTTTTTCTGCTAATTCTTTGTCTTCATGTTTCAGCTCATTTATCAGAAATTGAATCCCTAAAATCACAGTTGAAGAAAGCTATGAATGACAATGTCCGACTAGAAATGCTTGAAGGTAACTTCACCATTTATGACTTTTAAACTGATTTGTAGCATTTCCAATATATCTTGCTTGTTTGTACTCCTGCAGCTCATAAGGTGAAGTCTTGGGCCCAATTTGATGTATTCGCCGAAAGAATCCAGAGGGCTGAAAGCATCAGGGATGATATTGCAAACGCTGCAGCTCCAATTTTGAACGCAATTTTTTAGAATGGCTTGGGCTCGAGCTCTAAAGATGCTTCTGAGATTTTTGAAAAACTCATAAGGGCTCCGAAGATGTATCTGGACAACATTAGTTATGCAGCTGCCATGAGTGCAAGTTAGGCTCTAGCAATGACAAAGTCCTTGTATCCTCAAGTGGATATGAGCACTATAGGAGATGGTTTCGCCGATGGCACTTCAGATGAGCAAGCCTTGGATCTGATAAATAAAGCTCAAAAGTCTGCCAAGAAGATAGCTGCAGATATAGTAGAAAACTACCAAGGATAACCTAAAACTTCTCCTCCAACTTATACCTAGCCTAAAACTTGATTAAGTCTTCAAAAAATTTTCGGTCCTTATCTAATTGACTCAGATCAAAACAGAAATCAATGATAAGCCAAATATAAACAAGTCATGACCAAAGAAAACTTTATACTTTACTGTTATTGATAGCCCTCGACTGGCAACTCAAGAAGACAACTTACTTGACGTCATCAGTCGAGAGAAATAAGATACAAAAGAATAGCTTAAGTATAATAACGCCGAAGGTGTTCAATATTGCAAGAATTCTTCACGATCGATCCGTCTTCACGCTTTAGTCGATAAGCCCCGGGCCAAATGACCTCAACGATAATGAAAGACCCTTCCTATAACAGAGACAATTTGTGTCTACCCTTTGTCATCTGAATCTTTCTTAAAACCATATCACCAACAATGAACGCCCGTAATCAAACATTGTGATTATGATAACGTCGAAGTCCTTGGAGATATCTTGCTGACTGAATAAGAGCAGCTTCACGAGCTTCTTTCAGTCGGTTTAAATCCTCAACGCGATCTTGGTCATAATGCTCCTCATTGAAACTATGAACTCGAAGAGATTCAAATTCTATCTCTCTCAGCAACATAGCCTCAGCCCTGTAAACCAAAAAGAAAGGTGATTGACCCGTAGCCCGACTGGGTATAGTTCGCAATGACCATAAAACCGAAGGCAATTCTTGTACCCATCGTCCAGCATAAGGGCGTAATCTATCAAAACACGAGCTTTGATGCCTTCAAGAACCATACCATTAGCGTGCTTGACTTGTCCATTGCATTTTGAATGTGCAACCGATGCATAACATATCTTGATCCTAAAGTCTTCGCAAAAATCCTTGAAAACTCCTCCTGTGAACTGAGTCCCATTGCTAATAATAATCCTATTCGGGACACCAAACCGATGCATAACATATCTTGATCCTAAAGTCTTCGCAAAAATCCTTGAAAACTCCTCCTGTGAACTGAGTCCCATTGCTAATAATAATCCTATTCGGGACACCAAACCGATGCACAATGTTGATTAAGAAATCACGAGCTTTATCAGCTGTAATCGTAGCAACCGGCTTAGCCTCAATCCACTTTGAAAACTTGTCGATAGCAATAAAAAGATACGTGAAACCTCCTGGAGCCATTTTAAAAGGACCCACCATGTCCAAACCCCAGACAGCAAAAGGCCATAAAAACGGAATAGTTTGCAACTCTTGAGCTGGAACATGGATTTGCCTAGCAAAAAACTAACAACCGTCACAAGTCCGAACAACTTTGTCTGCATCTGTAACAGCCATGAGCCAAAAAACCCCTGTCGATAATCTTTTCCCACCAAGGTGCGTGTTGCAGCATGGCTGCCACATATTCCCGAGTGGATATCTTGCAACAATTACCGGCCCTCATCAGGAGAAACACATCTTAACAAAACACCAGACGTACTTCGCTTCTATAACTCAGAATCAACCATCACATAACTTTGGCTACGATGACGAACTCGTTCAGCTTCGTCACGCTCTTGGCAACTCTTGCTGAGTTAGAAATTTGATAAAAGGCATCCTCCAGTCAGTATCAAGCATAAATACTTGTTTTATAGTATCATCTTCAATAGCTTCTTTCTTAGCAACAATCGGCTCATGAAGGTGTTCAACAAAAACATCTATCGGGGCCGCCTCTCTTCTGGATCCAAAATTAGCCAACTGATTGACAACTTCATTATTATGCCTCAAAACACGAGATAACTCCAAACCATCGAATTTGTCTTTCAGCTTGCGAACTTCCTGGCGATAAGCAGCTATGTTGTCGTTCAGACACAACCAGTCTTTCATAACTTGATTTACCACTAGCTGAGAATCTCCTCGCATAATCATGCGCTGTATTTCCAATGACACAGCAAGACGTAACCCATGAAGTAAAACCTCATACTCGGCTACATTGTGTGATGCCAGGAAATGAATTTGAAGAACATATCGCAATCTTTCTCCAGTCGGGGAAATCAAAACCACTCCAGCCCCCGTGCCACTAACTCTCTTAGATCCATCAAAATACATGGTCCAATATTCCAATCTCTCCGTAGGTACATCTCCTTGGCACTCGGTCCACTCGGCAACAAAATCAGCCAAAACTTGAGACTTAACTGATGTTCGTGCCTTGAAAGTAATGTCCAACACCATTAACTCCAATGCCCACTTCGCAATACGTCCCGTGGCCTCACGATTATGAAGAACATCGTCGAGTGGAAAAGATGTAACCACCGAAACCGAGTGACTTTGAAAATAATGAGCCAATTTTCTTACGGCAATTAAAACTCCATATAATAATTTTTGTACCTGGGGTAGCGTGTTTTAGATCCAGCCAACACCTCAATGATGAAGTAAATAGGCCTCTGAACCTTTTGGACTCGACCTTCCTCTTCTTGTTCAACAACCAAAACCGTACTAACCACCTGAAAAGTTTTCGACACATAAAAGTAATAAAGGCTTTTGAGGATATGGTGAAGCTAGTACAGGCGGCGTTGTAAGAAAATTCTTGAAGTCTTCAAAATCTTTCTAGGCTTCAGGGGTCCACTGGAACTCGTCCGTTTTCTTGAGCAATTTGAAGAAAGGCATGCCTCGTTCCCCAAGCTAAGAAACAAATCAGCTTAGAGCCACCATGCACCCCCACCCAGTAAGCTTTTAAACATCCTTTTGGGTACTCGGTGGTTCTATGTTTCGTATGGCATTAATCTTCTTCGGGTTGGCTTCGATGCCTCAATGAGACACCATGAAACTAAGCAGCTTCCCTGATGGTACTCCGAAGGTACATTTCTCTGGGTTTAACTTCATCTTGGAGGCCCGAATACTTTGAAAGGTTGCCTCCGAATCGGCAATGAAATCTTGCTTAGTCTTGATAACGACATCATCAACATAAGCCTCCACGTTTCGCCCAAGCTGTGTCTGCAAACATCTTTGAATCATGCGTTGATATGTAGCCCTTGCATTCTTGAGACCAAATGGCATCGTAATATAACAGTAGGCTCCAAACGGGGTGATAAACGAAGTCTTCAAGCAGTCAGACTCCTTTAGGCTGATCTGATGATATCCCAAGGAACAATCAAGAAAACTCAGAAACTCGCAGCCAGCAGTTGAATCAACAACTTGATTAATCCAAGGTAGACCGAAAGGATCTTTAGGACAAGATTTATTGAGATCTGTGTAGTCGACGCATGCGCCATTGCCTTGTATTTTTTCAAACCAAGACTGGATTAGCCAACCAATCGGGATGATAGACTTCCTTGATGAACCCGGCCGTCAAAAGCTTGGCAAGCTTTTCCTTGATAGCATCTCTCCGATCCTGTGCAAAGTGGCGAAGTCGTTGTTTGATAGGTTTAGCATCCTCCTTAACATTCAATGAGTGCTCAATCACCTCTTTAGGAATACCAGGCATATCAGACAGTTTCCATGCAAATATATATTTATTAGCTTGAAGAAAGGCGATGAGCGCGCTTTCCTATTTATAATCTAACTTAGCGCCTATTACAGCGGTCTATGAGGGATCTGAAGGATCAAGTGGAATCTTCTTGGTCTTGGCATCGCCTTTTCCCGACTTGGTCAACTTTTTAGGAGGGATTTCTCCTTCTTCAAATGTAGATGCAGCCAGTCGGACCTCCTGTCGGCCAAGCAACCTCTCGTGAGACTGGGCCATGTCGCAACTTTCTTTGTCGTAGGTAAAAGCTTGCTTCACGTCGCTGCGAAGGGAAATAACTCCTCGTGGACCTGGCATCTTCGTCATCATATAGGTATAATGTGGTACTGCAATGAACTTGGCAAGAGCTGGCCTTCCTAAGATTGAGTGATAGGCTGCTTCAAAGTCTACAACTTCAAAACAAACATTTTTTGTACGAAAATTCTCCCGAGTGCCGAAGGTGACTGGAAGAGTGATATGCCCGAGTGGTGTTGACAACAATCCTGGAATAACTCCGTGAAAAGGAGAGGAACTTGGTTTCAACTCGGATCTTGGGATTTACATCTCGTCTAGTATCTTGACGAAGAGGATGTTGAGGACGCTACCACCGTTGATGAGAACATGTTTCAACTTGACATTACGAACGACTGCGTCTAGTACCAGGGGATACCATCTCGGGTGAACCACTCGGTAAGGGTAATCCAAGCGATCAAACATGATAGCAACCTTGAACCATCGTAGATATTGTGGTACTTTGGGCTCAATTGCATTGATTTCTCTGTCGGTCAGCTTTTGCTTCTTTTTGGACTCGTAGACGAGTGGTCCACCAAAATGTGATTTAACTCGGTCCTGTTATCTTGAAAAGGCTCTGATCCGCCATCGTCGTCGTCCTTTTTGTGCCCTGAAGTTCCTACGCCGTCAGACGGCTTCTTGAGCTGAGTCGCATACTGCTCGGCGAATTGCTTGTAGATAAAACAGTCCTTGGCCGCATGTTTGTGATTGGATGATGTGTGCATTGGGCGTTTATAATCTTGTCGTAGGTGCTGATGCGTGGACGCTGCTGCTGGTAATTGGAAGTTGTAGCCACCAGATCCTCGGGCTTACGCTTGCAATCCTTTTGGCCACTGTTGCCGCTGCTGTTGTCGTTATCCTTCTTCGGTCATCAGCTGCTTCCTGACTACTTCTCTTGACATGATGCTTTGACAGCGTCGTCCGACTTAGCATAAAAATTAGCCATCTCGAACAACTTCTTGACCGTCCTTGGAGGTTTGCACCCAAATTTGCCGATGAGCAGCTTGTTGCAAATGCCCTTTTGGAAAGCTGCTATAATGACATCGTCGGTGATGTCTGGAATCTTGTTACGCTTCTCCGAAAAACGCCAAATGTAATCTTTTAAGGACTCTCGGGTTTCTGGATCACATTGTATAGATCGAAGTGGGTTCCGGGCCTCTAGAAAGTGTCCTGAAAATTAGCGATGAAGTGATCACGAAGTTTACTCCAAGAGTCGATTGAGCCCCTTGATAAGCTGGCGAGCCAACTTCTGACTGAGTCGGCGAGCGCCACAGGTAAATAATTAGCCATGGCCTTGCTATCTCCTCTTACTGCGCGAATCGCGAGGGTGTAGATGGTTAGCCAGGACTCAAGGTTGGTCTTGCCGTTATACTTTTCAATCCCAGTAGGCTCGAAACCACTCGGCCAATTCACTCGACGCAGATCCCGGATAAAAGCGGGTACTCCTTCGTCGCCCTTGTCGGGTGAATGTCTTTGTTCTTCATGGTGAGAATTGTTGCGCTCGTGATAACACCGGTCAAGCATGTCTCTCAGGTCGCTAGGTGTAGGCATCCTAGAACCTTCCTGACAACTGGAGTTGCCTTGACGAATTTGATCATGAATCGGTGGTCGGTTACAGTGTTTGTTGTGGGAGTTAGCCGACTGGTCTTGATGTATCCTATCTTCTTGATGATGGTGCTCATTTGACTTGGCATGGGTCTTGCTGCATTCAAGCTTCCGGTAGTCTCTGGATCGTAGCGGCCGTAGGCGACTGCTAGCGGGTCTTTCCGCAGTGGATTCGACAATTTCCCAACTGGTTCCAGTGCCCTGTGGGGTAGTAGCTGCAACCATGGTCTTCACTTTGTTTAAGATTGGAGTTACGTTGGGTGGAGCTGCGTCAATGATGGTGTCAATGAGGGTAAGTGCCGCGACTGCGTTTGTTGTGATGTGAGGAAAATATTAGTATTGTCGACACGGGTCTGAAGTATGGCATCGCGGGTTGCTCGCCCTGCTGTAGCCAAATCCCGTTTTCTTCTATCTTCCTCCTCCTTGCGTTTGCATTCCTTCTCCTTGCGCTTGCATTCCTCCTCAAACTTAGCTCACTCTTCCTCTACAACCCTTCGGGCGATGGCCGAGTCGGTCTCTCCAACATCCGCCATGAACACATCGAAAAAAAGTGGGGTGTAGTCATCGTCGAACTCGAAGCTGTCGATGTACTCTGTGGTGAAGTCATCATAATCTTCGAAATAGCTGACGTAGTCGGCGATCTCAGTAGATGAACAAGATCCGAGGGGCTGGAGCATAACGCCGACCTCCTTCGAATTTGATATAGGTATCTTTGAAGCTGGTTTAGGTTGGAAAGAAGCAGATCTAGATCTGAATGTATCCGTGGGCGTTGGAGGAAGTCGCATGACGATCGGCGGGTATGCCTGTGTTTTGCTGAGGAAGCCGAGTGCAGGAGTTGATGTTGAAGATCCCTCCGAGTGGTTTAAAGCTAACTCGGAAGAAAGAAGATCGAAGTAGGTCTCAGCGGTGTTTGGTAACCCTAACGGCGTCGAGTGGTTATCTCTTCCCGACCGGTTCGAATCCGAGTCGAGAAGAGATATCTTGCCGAAGTTGTTGGTGATGAAGTTGAGGCTATCGAAGCGGTATGCCTGCCTCCTGCCCTAGAGGAGGGCGAAGTCGTTGATGCCTGAAGTAGATCCCATCGCACTTGTCGGCGAAGAAACTTACACACCCCCTACCTGGCACACCAATTGTCGAAACTTGATTTCGGCAATAATAAAATAGGGTAGCGCATAAGGTCTAAAGTGGATGGGTTATGAGACAAAGGTTTAGACAGGTTCAGACCTTCTAAAAAGAAGTAATACCCTACTCCTGTTTCGGGGATTGTATCCGCCGAGTTTATATTGATCTGACGATCGAGATATGATTATTGAAGAAGTTATGCCCCTCAGGGGATGTCTTATCCTTCTTATATAGCTAAAGAGGACAGGATTACAAGATAGAGACTTAACTACATATGGTATAAGTCTCTTAAACCTTATCTACAACATTACCAGCTAAGGACTATAAACCATTCCTTAATACACAAGGAAATGTAATACTCAAGTCCTAACCGTTACATGATTATTGCATACAACCTATCCCCTATAATCAGTTTGATAGTTCAACCGTGTGGGTATATGGTACCAATAATCTCCACAAGTATTATATAATTTATCGACTTATCCTTTCGAAGAGTTTGGTAGCACAGTACTACATATTCGGTTTTTCTATGCGGCCAAAATAGATTTTTACATGTGGATGGATGGCCGGCCTGCGTCCAAAGGTCTATGAAAATTGGATTTTTACATGCAGCCGGCTAACCATGCGGGCACTTAAGCCAACCTCATGCGAAAACAAAAAATCTTGAAAAAAATAAAATTCCCCTAAAAAATCCCTAGCCCACTGGTTGTCTGAGGCCGAGGTCGCCGCCACCACCGTCGCCGCTCCCACTGTCACCCAATCCAGATCCGTCCTGCCACCGTCGGATCCACACGCATGGGGGGCAAAGCAACGGCCGGATCCGTGCAGGAGGGAGAGGGGGCATTGGATCCGCCGGCGCCATGCCTCCCGCCCGCCGCGCTCCCGCCCAGCGGTGGAGGAGGAGGAGCTTCCCACCCGCTGCGCTCCTGCCTGGCTGTGGAGAAGGAGCCGAGGAGCATCCCGCCGTTGTGGTCACCGTAGCAGCTCCTGGACACCTCCTCCTCGTCGTCTTCGGCGGTGGCGCCAGGCGGGGACGGGGAAAGCCACTCCCGAGGTCGTCGAGCCGCCCATCGCCTCCTCGTTTGCGGCAGCGTGGCCCGAGGTCGTCGAGCCGGCCGCCGCGTGCTCCTAGCCACTCGGAGGACATGAGAGGAGAGAAAGAGAGACAAGGGAGGAGGAGGTGAAAATATCAGGAGAAGAAAGGAGGTGAAAATATTTGAAGTGGCTGAGAGGGAAAAGAGAGAGGAGAGGAGAAAAAATCTATGAAGGAGAGAGGGTATTTTCGCATGCATACCACTTAAGAGGCTTTGCATGCGGGCCTCTTAAAGAGCCGTATACAAAAATAGAGATCTATTTTTGCAGATGCGACCAATTACGGTGTGTCTATAATTTATAGGAGTTTTTATACAGAAAAATTGTTTCTATAGTAGTGGCAACTTCGTGTTAGGAATTGTAGAAAAAATGACGTAGAATCAATATTGCATATTCAATATCGTGGGCGTTTTTAATTTTTCATGAAATAGACCTCCCACCTAGATTACTCTAGTTGTGATCACACAGAGCTGCCACATGAGTCTTAGAAGGAAAAGATTTCTTATTGGCACCAGTTGTCTAGTCTAGCCGATTATTTTTATTCACCACGTTAATAATTACTATAACACAAAAGGTTTATCCACTATGGAGGAGGCAAAATATTCACACTATGCACTTGTAGTGTATATAGTGATTTTAGACCTACTAGTTGAGTGCCCGTGCTTTACACGGGAAAAAAAGAATATCAACCTCAAATCATATTGGGTAAAAAGATGTTAAATAATCAATGAATGCTAATTGTTGTAAAAAAAATGTTCAACTTGTTCTGCAGTGTGCCAAGCAAACAATATATATAGCTGTAGCCGAAAAGATTTGAACTCCACCCGCCAAGAATCCAAGCCCGCCATCCTTTTCTCCCAAAGTGTGACCAAATCATAGGTCGATTTTGTGTCTTCCCCATGAAGAGGGAGGTCTACTGCCTTAGCCTGTGCTCCTGTTATACCAACCAGCAGTACTCCTTGGTATGATCTATCAAGTGTTGAGAGAAGGAGAGACATGCCATGTAGACCACTCTTCTCCAATCACAGACCTGTTGCATTTCCTATCAGAGGAGGGTGTGGGGTTAGAGAAGGGGGAAGATGCAGCGTGCACTGGTAAACGGGAAAGTTGGATGAGGGAAAGTTGATGAGACTGATCTTGCCTTAGATTCAGAGAATGAGGTAGAGGACTTGTACGCTCATGTATCCTGTAGAGCTTGTAGGCAAGCAATTGAGTAGTACCAATGTTGACTTGTGAGGCCCTTCACAGTGCGATGACATGGCGTGTGGATTCGACTGCGGCACGACTGCTCTGCTGCGACGCGGTTCCCACAATCCCACTGCGACGCGGTCCCTCACCATCCAGAATTGGAGATCAATCCACACAGCCCGAGCTCCGGAGGAGGAGGGGAAGCGTGGCCGATGGTTGTGGGGTCCTTAGCTCTTCTTTGCCGGCTGTCACGCGTGTCCACTGTTTAGCGTTTAAAATTTTTGAACTTAGGTGCTGGCTACTGAACAGCTTCTGTTTCTGTGGAGGATCTTAGGTGTTCCTTTGGCATTGATACTGGAGTTGATGGGTCCTGATCTTGTTCAATGTGGTCCAATAATGGTTGCACTCGGTGGTTATGACAGTTATCCATGGCAATCAATGGGGTTGAGGGCGGTTACTCAGCTATTATACTGGTTTATCAACACACTTTCTATTGCCTCGTGCACTCGAATATCGGTCTCATCGGGCACGTCCTTTATATTGAGGAGAGACGAGAGGGGTCCTGGCGCGGTTTCCTTGGCCTGCTTTTGTGGACCACGCGGGCAAGAGAGTGGAGAGGGTGAGTGGAGGTGGTGTAGCTCGGGTGAGGAGGAAAAATGGAGAGGAGGGCCGCCATTGGTAGTTGCAGCAACGGCGTCGAGCATGGTGTTGGCGACCGACAGGCCGAAGGCGATGTGGGACAAGGGGCTGCTGGCGGGGGCCTACTTCGCCGGCAGTCGAGGCCGGAGGTGGCGGAGATCGAGGTGCAACAACGAGCTATTCCGTCGGTGCAAGCGACGGAAGGCACTACCGTTAGCGGGGGCGCTGGGGCGGTGGTGCCTAAGCATTCCCGTCGAGGGGAAACCTTCCTGGCAGGGGTGGCCACTGTTTTGCACTGGGTGTGGTCTAGTCTGCAGTTTGTCGGGGCAACCATCTTCACCGTCTTAGCTTGGATGGTTCACCCGGTGGTCCTGCTTTGGAAATGGTGGCAAGATCTAATCGAGGATGACCACTCTGATCACTTATGTGTGGCGGTTTGTCTCCTCATTGTGTTGGCACCGATCGTTTTTATTTCTACTCTGAAAGCGCTGCTAGAGTAGATAATTGATGAAATGGTTGCCAAGTCTTGGCGTGTATCCCTTATGTATCAACTTACATGATCTCTATTTTAATCTTTCTGCCTCTGTGTCGTAAGTATGGTTGCCTCTGATTGATACTTGTGCCTGACTTGTGTTGTCTGTAAATGTAGGATTTCTGATTTTTCTCAACATGCTTAGGCCCTTTTAGGTTTGGGCATTCTCTTTATTCAGCAGGATAATCCATTCTTAATCAATAAATGGCTTCCTATTAGAAGGGCACTTCATTCTCTTTATTCAGCAGGATAATCCATTCTAAATCAATAAATGGCTTCCTGTTAGAAGGGCACTTCAGCCTAAGGGTGGTTACGGATAGTCATTTCTAAACCACTAAGTCATTAGGGCAAGAGATTGCATTACTGCATATTCAATTTTCTTTTACAACAAGGTACCAGGTAATACATCTCTGGAAAGGGGAAGGGAACTACTATTACTGGATTGGGTAGTGCCTAACAGGGCCTATGCACATCCCTTCTCATGGTGATGGTGGGGGCGAGAGGGGATCAACTTCCAACGGGGGCTTCCGACGGAGCCTAGCCATCTTCCCGCTCTGGATCCTGCGGGCTATCATGGACGCCTGTAAGAGCTGTAAGGTTGTGTGCTCTAGAGCTAGGCGCCGATAGCGGGATTCCAGATCGACGTATCGATCCTGAAGTTCATCAAGTTCTTCAAGAACTTGCTCGTAGGCATTCTCGATGGTGTTGGACCTGCTCCCTTGGGTCTCTCTAGTCGGGCGGAGGCGGCACCAGTTGTCGTCTCCTTCGCAGTAAGGGTGCATGCCAAAGTTGTTGGCTATACCCAAGGGAACGCTAATCCCGCAAAGCTGCAGGAGGACTTCACGGAACGCGTCCCGAACGGCAGCCGCAAGGGTGATCCGGGGATGGCGAGTCCGGAAAGTGACCACTTCTTCTCCATCTCCTTGGAAGCGGAGGAAGATTTCCACCTTCCAGCTCTCCAGGGATCCCCGGGTGATCCGTTCACTGCAGTAGACTGGCTCCTCGAAGTACCCTAGTTGCTGGAGTAGGTAGTTCAGCTGTTGGGCATACCCGTTAGGATTTTCCATGGGCCAAGGGTTTTCTAATTGGCTTAGTTCGAGAGGGGGTGTGCCTTTTTCGGAGTTGCCTTGGGTTTCTTTTATAGGCACCATTTTGTCGGTGGTTCCTGTATCCCATCGGCTAGGTTTCCATTAACACTACCTAGGAAGGAGCAAGTCCGGATTTCCCGGGATTCTGGATCTATGGGGTTCGGTTCGGATCGTCCTACGGTCGGTGCGTATCTTTGGTGTCGTACCATCCTTCTTCTGGTGTTTCCAAGGTGGCTTTGGATAGCACGGGTGTACTGGTCATGCTAGTTTTAGTAGATCGGGTGGGGGTAATTTGAGATGGTTCCCAGTTGTTTTTCTGACTGGCCGTCTCATGGGCGGCTTTATATCCATTTAATATTTCTATTTTAGTACCTATGGTTTTTCATTTAAGTCCTGTCTTAGACTAAATAAGTTCTTATTAATTTGTGGCGCCTGCTGTTCCACTGACTTCGTGGGCCCTGATTGTCAGTGGTAGAGGTGGTGGTCCTAGCGGAACGGACACCACGCTTTGCATGGGAAAAAAAGAATATCAACCTCAAATCATATTGGGTAAAAAGATGTTAAATAATCATTGAATGCTAATTGTTGTAAAAAAAATGTTAAACCATGGAGTAGGGTTTAGGCATTACTCCATACCACTTCAACGTTTATAATTGTATAAATATAACAACACATACGCAACATGCTTAATTAAAAGGGAGCTATACCTACAGTTTATCATTTAAATCCTGTCTTAGACTAAATAAGTGCTTATTAATTTGTGGCGCCTGCTGTTCCACTGACTTCGTGGGTTCTGATTGTCAGTGGTAGATTTTGATGATGTTCGGTTGCCTACGAAAATCCATTTTTATAGGCTATTTTCGCAAGCATGCCTCTTAAGATGCCCGCATATGAAAATAAGTTCATAGGTTCATAGTTGCATATGTTTAATAGATTTATTTTTTCTAACTGAAATGCTCCATAGACGAAGCCACCATCAAAACCACCTAGCGAATTAAATTGATCTAGTTTTAATAATTGAGGATCCTCTAGTTTAGAATGACGCTAATTAAACTACAGGTATAGGTGAGGGACATTAAATGGACTTATTCTAACATGCTCAAAGCCCATGTAAGAAACTAAACACCAACTGTGGCCCATCTTGTATGTGCATATATATACACAGAAGAAACCCTAATATCAGTTCAGATCGACTCCACCAGTTCGCCCTCTGCTCTTCGCCTCCCCGCAGCGCCGCCCAAAGCCGTCATCGCCGCCCCTCCCCCGCGAAGGAGGCAGAGCCACCCCAAGCTGCCCGCTCGCCGTGTGCCACATCCTCGCCGCCGCCTCTCTCTCGCCTCTCCGTCTCTCTCTCTGTTCGCCGTCCCCAAGCAGTTGCTGCCGCCGCGTCGTCCCTGGCCACCGCAGCCTCAACGACTCTGTAGTACACCGCGTGCTCCCATCCTCCGCGTCACGCCACCGCATCCATGGCGGGACTGCTCCACAGGCCACCGCATCCCGTCCTCCATTGCGCTGTTCCGCTTCAACCGCGTCAGGCTTCCGCGCCACAAGGCCGTCGCCATCTCCAAGTAGGCCGCCTCCTACGCACGCAGATCCGACGATGATGTCGACGGGAGGGACGGATCCAACGGCCTCTCCCCCTCCCGTGCAGATCCCACCGTCTCTCCGCCACCGATGCGCACGGATCCGTCGGCAGTGATGACGGGAGGGACGGATCTGACAGCCTCTCCCTCTCGTGCGGATCTCGCCATCTCTATGGTGGCGGCTTCGATATGATGACGACGGTGGATCCCGACGCGATGGTGATTGTGGCTTCGGCATGACAACAACGCCAGCGACGGCTTCGAGCGATGATCGCAGTGGATCCATGTGGTGGTGGCTGGATCCGACCAAGGGATCTAGATTTTTTAGACCCTTCACTGACGTTGTGGGCCCCACATGTCAGTGATACTATAGGCGGAACGGACACCACGGTTGTTGTCTTTTTAAGATGGTATAGATATTCATGTCTTCCCACTTTTCTTAATTTGCTCCTATAAAATAGTTTCTCTGTTTTTTTTAATTTGATGTTGTAAATAAAAATAGATGTATAGTAGCTCAGACTGACTGAAGAATATCTAATGTGTAATTAGCGTTTCCTCCTCCTTGTGAGTATGTTCTGCCAAACAGATTAGTTCATTAGAGCATCACCAAGAGTTTCCGAATATCATTCTCCATCTTGAAATTTGAGGATTTTCGGTCAAAAACCGATTCCAACAGACTCCCTACCCGCGCCCCAATTGATCGAACTCCCAAATCCGGATTATTCGTTCTCTACTTCTAGGGAAAAGGTTTTCTCCTAATCCATCGCATGCCACTTTTTCGCGCGTGGCTCCTCTTCGCAACCTCGTCCGCTGTCGACGTCCTCTTCCCCGCAGCAGACTGGAATGCAGTCGTCGCTCCACATGTTTCCCCAGCCCATCTTTTGCAGGCATTGTCGCTGAAGCTGACGGTATACAAGCAGCTTATCACAGCGATGGAGCAGAGGGTCCTCGTCGAGGAGATCGTCACGCTGCTCCCCGTCGAGAGGAGGCGTCGCCATGACGAGGTTTGTGCTCGGACTTCTCCACACCGACATGATCCTGCACACTGGCATGGCGTGCCGAGACGCGCGGGAGAAGAGAGCCGGCAACCAGCTCAAGGAGGTGACGCTCGAGGACCTCCTGATCCCCAACACCAACAACTTTGTGGAGACGCTCTATAACGTGGACTGCAAGGAGTGGATGCTGGAGCAGTCATCGCCACGAACACGTTGGTGTTCGCCGCCTCGCCGGAGATATAAGACGAAGCCTAGGTGGTCGATGCATCCTCCGGCGAGCTCATGCTGGTCAGAACAGTGGCCAAGCTCATCGACGGCTACCTCGTAGAGGTCACGACCAACACCAACCTCAAGTTCTCTAAGTTCCAGAGCATCGCCGAGCTCATCCTGGACTAAGCCAGGGCCATTGACTATAGCAAATAAAAGAGTCTTTTACACCTTAAATTCTGTTGGAATTTCGGTTGATACTTTTAAATAATTTCCATTGGAAGTTTTAGGGAGGAACAGTTTTAGGAAGCCAATTTAAGCTAATCTTTTGGAGGGATAAAAATTTTAGCACCTTAAATTCTGTTTAGGATATCAATAATTAAAATTTTGGAAATAAAATTTTGGGATACTCTTGGTAATGCTCTAACAGCCATTCCGGGCGATCTTCCCATTATATATGGCTTCTGCAGGGCACTCAACACATTACGTTAGCCTCTTGTACGAGAGGCACCATCAGGCCATGGCAAGATTCTCAGTTGCTGATGCCACTCGTTCCAAAGCAGTAACTGTTTATGCTCTCTCATGGGGTGTTCATCAAGATTGCGATTGAGAAAAATCATTTCTCGAGATTTTTGTGTGCTCTCGACCCTCTATCGTTGTTGCAACCGAGCGTATATTGTATCCAAATTGAAGGCGAACTGAGGACAATGGAAGGGGTTTATACGTAGCACAGTCTACAGGTGATCAACATGATGACGAGGACGAGATTAATAAAAAGAGGTGTATTAAGTATCAGACGTCTTCACTCGACAAGGACGAGCCAATATCAGCCACGCGCGGATGGGATTTTCTGTACATCAGCCCTGCTCTGGAATTTATGTTTTGCTTTTACATGTCTGGTGGGCGATTTTATTCATTTGTTACATGGATGGAATGATTTAGTACATTTTTTACCAATCTTTTTCTACACAATTTTATAATCGAAGCTACAGCTGTAGAGGGTACAACTGATTTTATGTGCTTACTATGGTATATTCTTCTCTATCAAGGGGTTGTTGCCTAAACTAGCTAATCCCGGGTTGGTCCCAAAGCTGCCATTGGTGTAGCATGCTCGGTGGGAGCACAATGTCCATTTCGGTTTTCGTTAGGCGATGTGCGTCGGGTGGCGCCCTGGTGATCGTGTCCAGAGCGGCATGTGCGTGTGAGTCTGCACGGTGTGGTGTGTGTTTTGTCGAGAATTGGGGATCGTGGGATGGCACGAGACCAAGACTTGGCAGTGTTAAATAGCTAGGTTTTGCTTTGTATGCACTGTGAATTCCAGAGGAATAATACAGCAGAAAATTGCCTCAAAAGTTCTCTCCGCCTTTCCATTGAAAATTAGCTCTGTTTTCGCTCTCTGAATTTGCTGGATTCTTCGTCTACAGGGGTCAATGGTTTTATAGTTCTAGCTTCAGCTGGCAGTAGAACACACTCTGAATATGTATAATGCAGTTCTAGGTCCAGAAGTGAATCAGAGAATGTATAAGGTAGGCTGGGGAAAAACATGCTTTCTATAGTTTTATGCAATGGCATACAACACATATACATCTATAGTTTTATGAAATGGCACACGACACATATTCCTTTTTCAGCTGGAGATTCTGAAGAACATTGGAGATGAATTGGAAAACAACACAAACTACTGGATTTAAACAATCAAGAGAAATTAGGAGTCAGCACTTTTTCGTTTTTCTATCGCGACATGCAGCTGTCCTCTCTAGATCGACATTGTTCTTTTTTCAGCGGCTGAGACAAGAGGGGGGGTGGGCGGCCAGTGGCCTGGCCCCCTCCAACAAACTTTTTTCCCATATAAACCTCTAATTAATTAGGTAATTAATCTAAGTGACAGTGTATGTATGGTTCCCTTTTTTTGGACGAAAAAAAACCTTTGCAGATCCAACCCAATAAAGGTGTGCCACGTGCGCTGTGCACAGGAAGCGCACGCGAGACAAGGTTAGAAGATCGTGACACGTGTTTTTTTGTACGGCTGCAAATTTGACTGAAATCACAAAAAAGTTTCAGCTAGGTGAACCATAGACAGTCCCGTTATTATCGACCAGATTATTGCTGCGTATATTATACCTTATAAGGGAGAAATAAACTTAAAAAAAGAATTGTCCCGATTATTGCCCCGGACATAAAATGAACATATTTTGAGAGATAAACTTAATTAATAACTTAGAGCAAGTGGTCTAGTTAATATTGTAGAACAAGGTTTTCTGAGAAAACGTATTGTTTTAAAGTGTAAAGCAAATAATCCGTTTTAATAATTCAGTGATAATCAGAAAAGAACAGGACTGGCATCGCACGATCGATGAAGAGATGAATGGAGCTAATATATCAACAAAAATTCCATTCAATAAAATAATTAAGGCCCTTGATCCCTTTAGCTATATATAGCTACGTACTCCTAATTAACGTGGTGTTTCGTACGACTGTACGAGTCTTCAATGTGATCACATGAAAATGGTAACTTTTATTGACTGTTTTGTTTGACTGCTTTATTATCAGAACCCACTATCTGAAATCACAACAGCGTCATGAGGTGATACTGCAGAATTTTGGCACAATCGCGTTCCATCATAGCGGCGATTCATTCATGCATACCTGCCTTAGCTTCCATATGTTCTCTCGAGTTGCAACCAGCTGGTAGTTATATATAATCCTGTCCATCTCCTATTTTTTTTCTCTCCTTGAATCCTATTATTTTGAATTTTGATTTATCTGAACATCTTACATTTTCTTTTACCAAAATATAATAGCTAGCCAATCTGCTGTCAGCAGCTTGGTGCGATTAGGCTTTCTTCGGCAGCCTCTTTTCCCAACTCCTTTCTCTCGTGTTTCGCGCGCACGCATTTCAAACTGTCAAACGGTGTGTTTTTTGCAAAAAGTTTATATATGAAAGTTGCTTTAAAAAATCATATTAATCTATTTTCAAAAAAAACTTAGTAAATACTTAATTAATCATGTATTAATGAGTTGCTTCGTTTTCCGTGCGGAGAAATGAGTTCCCAACACACCACCAGAACACAGCGGCTTGGTGTTACTAACATGCATGTCTGTGTGTTGTGTATAAATCTAACTACTCTTCACTTCTCACAACAGAATAAGTACTAGCATTCGCGTTACAGATTCCGATGGATTCGTAACATATATTCTTTCTTTATCTTCTGAATTTTCAGAAATGCGCAATTCAACTTAAGAGTTACATTTGACATTTGTCCACATTGCAACAGCAGTATAACAAATTCAAATGCGGATCGAACTGAGTATAGCATATGGCGCAGCAGTTCTGATAGACGACTACACCTCAATAATCAAGGACGGCCACTAATCCCTGGCAAAGCCTACCAATTGTGAATTTGAGAGTATCCGAAGCTCAGTGGATCAGGCAACTGCAATCTGATGATCTATTTTAATTTTCAGTCTGCACTGTTGGACAGGGCAAGGCCGTGATGTTGTTTTAGACCCATTTCTATCACCGGGAATGGAGATAGTGTCTACAATATTCAACCGGCCTATGAGTTTTTAGCTTCACACTACCTTATTCCCAGCTAAACTGCAGTACCCTCGAGCGGCGGAAAGAACTACTGTAAAATTATTGTCATAATTAATATTTTATGATGAACAATTAGCTTTGCAAATGATTTATTCGATTAATTGGTTTGAAAAGATATATGGATGTTGGTGTGAGTGTGTGTGACTAATGTGGGTCAGGTTGTGATATTTGTGTCCAAAAATAGTTATTTTGTGTAATTGTATGTAGGTGACCTGAGATCGGCTTTGGTCAATGGTGAGGACCGGGACTATGCTCAAAGAGGAGCAGAGGTCTAATGCGGTCTGATGCATTGCATTGAAGGTTAGACAACTGGGGTGGAGTCCGACTGCGGCTGCCGATTTGGAAGATTGGATTTCGTTTTGAAAATTTAAGGGTTTGAGTCATAGTGAAACTAGAAGTTCTACTTTTATTTTGAATAGGAGTATTTGTGATATAAATAGAAAGAAAGGCTATGCCTTGAAGATTAGATAAGTTTGAGAGATTAGATAGAGTTTTGTGAGAAATTTGTGAGGGGTGATGTGGCTGCACCTTGTGAACAATACTTGAGCAAATAAAGATCATATCCAATCATCAAGGCATCGACGATCTTTTCTGGTTTCATAAGTTTTACGTTTATGTTTGGTTTTGGCATTAATATGTTATTTTTCGTTTTGTTATGATTTTGTTCAACTTAATCCATTCAAAACCTTTCTAATACTTCATAGATCAGATATGAAAAGTTTTGTTGATTGGTTCTTACTAGATTCGAATTTGCTTAAGTTTTAGGGTTTTTTCGATTTGCTGAAATTCTGAGACAGCTGGCTCTTGAGGGTGTTTTCTCTTAAATCGTTTATTAGTTTGCAAATCTCTCTGGTGGAGTTGTTCCTTGGTTTGTATAGTTTCTTCTGACAAGTTTGCAACACAATCCAACGGTTGGTTTAAGAGATATCGAGTTTTTACACAAGCTCTGTCGTGTTGTTTTCAGGCTGACGGTCAGACCGCGCGTTGACCTGCGGTCAGAACAGCCTAACCTCGGTCAAACCGACCCTAGTTGGTTGGGTAGACCGCCAGACGTGTGTTCTATTGGTTTTTGAGGTTGGGGTGTGTTTTGATCTATCAAAATTCGATTATTTGATTTTCGCTGACATAATATACCATTTATCCTTCTCTGGTAGGCTTGGTTACTTGTCTTCGATCCTACAACTACAAGACGAGACTATGAGTTAAACAACACGTCAACACCATCATACAGTCACAGGAATCCATCTGACCTTGTGCCCGTTTAAGCGGCCTCTGCATGCTCGAAGAGATGCTTCTATCCCTAATAGTTCACTGTCGAGTTTGTGTTCTCCTGACGCCGTTCATTTCCAATGCAGGGACCATGCATATTTGTTGTCCCATGGTTGATAACATATATCAAGATTGAATGTAGATGTTTATTTCATCTTATAATAGGGGAAGAGAATATATAAAGGTATATATAGTTTGGATGAGAAGTAGAGAGAAAGAGAAGAATGCTAAAAGAGATGAGGAGGGAGCTAGCTTGTAGCACGTAGAGTATTTAGGGGTATTGTATGATGAGCATGAGTCAAATATGGAGACTTTTAAGAGCAGTCCTGTTGATAGACACTACCCCTCATGGCTATCTCACTAAATGTCATAATAAGGGTAAGATTATTTATCTTTCAGCCTCATGTACCTATAGACATCCCTCATTTCTATCTCATTGAATGTCATAAGGGGAAATGTTATCTTTCAGTCACCTCAGTTGTTAAATTTTGATGTTTGATTGCTTGATTCCCCTTCTAAGCACCTGATTGGCTTAAATGTTTGGAGTCCCGTGCATTGGAATCAGAAACGCTTATATTGTATACAAAAACTATATTCCTAGAAATACTTATATTTTCAAACGGAGATAGACATTATGGTATGGACATTGTTAAGACAAAGTGGTGCATCACCAGGTGAATACTCAGTGTGTTCAGTACTTAAAAAAATCATTTTTGTTGGTGGCCAAAATAAATTTTTGCTGGCAGCCGGCGGTGCCATCAGCGACCTAAGGGCCAATGAAAATAATGCATTTTCACTAGCGGCCAGCCGACGCCACTGAAATAGAGTTTCGCAGGTGTCAAGCATCCGAAAATTATATTGTCCGGTGTCATTTGTGATCACCACATGATTTTGGAAGAGTGGGATCCATACACGCATTATAGCCACTCAAGCCTCAATGTGCCCCATGATCACAACTAATCACTATTTAATATAAATAACGTAGTGCCGAATATTGAGCAAAAGAGATATTGCTGGGACTTAGCGTGCCAGTCAACTTCAGCTTGAGACGTGCCCGTCAAACCACACGAAGGCAGCGACCAGATGTGTTACACATCCCAGGAGACTTGACAATTTTACTAAGCTCTACAACATCTCGTTTGTTCAACATTCATACTCATGTCTGGATAGTTCTATAAGCTAGAACATACCAAGACACTTTCAACAAAGCAGATGATATTCATAAACAAGGACTACTAATACACAAATAATTTAAAATCTAAATCTAGATATATATGGCCGAATGGCCTTATAATTAAAGGTTCGCACGGAAGCTTAATTACCCAAGACCCATAAGCAATCCGACTAGGGGTAGACCCGAATGAACCATCCTGAAAGAGAACAACGAAATCCGCAGCACTCAACTATACCTGCAAAACAATTTAGACAATAACCCACAAAAGATACAAGTGTCAGTACATTAACCATATTAATATACTGGCAAGGCAATACAATCCTACATACATGCAAGCTCTAATTATCAAAGAATGGCTATTTGTAGGTTCATTTGCATAAAGCTAAGTTAGTTCACAATATTTCACAAACGGTAACTTTGTAAACATTTGTAGAATAAGCATATAAAGTAGAGCATGATGATCAATATAAATAATTTTAGTAACATAATCATCATTCCTCCTTATTAACACCATCACAAATCATAAACATCAACTTGCACCTTCCCTGGTAGCAAGTCATCATTATCATTAAAATCATCATCAAATTCTCATTCCTCAACCATTTTTATAAAGCATTTTAGAAAGGATAAAATTACACTCATGCTATTTCTCCAAGTCGCTCTTGACCGTGAGCACGGCTAACAGTTTAGTTTTAACTCTGCAGAGTTCATACAAATCCACATGATGCGATAAAAGCCCGGAGGCTACACTCTAGTTGGTTCGGTGCTGGCCTAGTACCCCACACTCTACATGTTGAGTGCGGACTAGAGGTCACAACTTAGCCGTTACATTACCTAGTGTCTAGCCTTGCATCAGTGACGGCAAGTGTGAATCCACCCTAGGAATGACCCGGAGCCGTTAGGTGGCGGGCCCACGCCTTAAACCTAACGCCGTGGCAGCGAACACATCCGTTTCCCCACGAGGCACTATACCATTGAATTGGATAGACTTAGACGCCCATGCGGCGAGGCTGACCATCCGTCCCCTCACAGAACACACACAGCTAGTAATATTCGCTAGCATTAAATTCAACACACACTCATGGGTAGTTCCTTTGAATCATCGCTCAGACTAATTCATTCTACTTCGGCCTACCAATATGCAAGGCTAAACACTAAACAACTTAATAAGCTAAGGTCATCCCATACTAACACATGTGGCAGTACTGTAAACTTAGTTGGTAACATAGAGTTCGGTTCTTAATCGACTCAGGCGAACGGTCCCCCTATCGGTGCACAACTACTACCATATGTACACCACTCGTCGCCCAAGTCTAGAAATAGGTTTAGCTCCATTTATTTCACAAATAACCAGAGGCTTCACCTCTGTCCATAAATTGTAAATTACCCATTTTCAAATACATAAGGTGATCACAATGTATAGAATTATCTCACTAGGCATGGCTAAGCATATGACATTATATTTAGCAATTATAAGCTCATTTGAGCACATGAAGAGTACTCTAAACCATTCTAAGGTTACAAACATCAATAATAACAAATATCAAGGTGGATTATGCAACAAATAGGTCATAACTACCATTTCATCACTTTCAAATAATTTTTTCCAAACATAACTATCTAACGTGTGCAACTTTGCAACAGAAAACGTTTGCCTAATAAAAACATAGGATCAAAGTGTTCAAAGGAGGAGGACACTTGCCTTAGTTAGAATTTCCATCTTGGTCAGCAATATAACTCAAATTTCTCACCAAAAGCGATGTCGTTCACTATACAAAATAACGGTAGCGTATAAACATCAAATCATACAAAAATACAAAATGCTTCTAATATGCATGAATTCTCTACTGTAATTAGGTACTGATCAAACATGATTTATGGTAAAGGAGTTTTGATTTTATCTCTTAGCATTTGTGAGTTATGATTTTCCTAAGTTTTATACTAGTAGTAGGTTATTTAAGCCTTAGTTAGACTTAGATCACATTTTTATTTAAATGGTGTTAAGTTTCTGGTTACAGCAATAGAGGGCATGGTTTTCTAAGTTCAACAAATTTTATTTCATTATTTTTAAAGCTAGCATTAATTTGTTACGAATTTTGGAAGCCATAGGGTACATAGAGTTAACTATACGCTATATGTATTTTTAAGGGTGTTTTATAAACATAATGTGTTAAGTTTTAGTTTATAGAGAATAAGTGAACAAGTTTGTTAGCCCAACAATTATGAGTTCATAATTTTTAAATGTTTATATTAATCTCATACTATTCATGACCATTTGTATTTACTTAAAAGTGAACTATATCTTGTATACTAAATATTCCAGACCTTAGCTCATATAAATAAAGCTAATATTTTTGTGAAGCTAACAAGTTTTAGTTTGATTCATTTAGAGCTAAAATGAATTTTCTACAAATCTTACAAGTTAGATTATATTTTATGTTAATTATTCCTTATACTAAAATTTAGAGATATTTATTCTACTGTAAGTGACAAGTTTTATACTACCATATTAAGGATCATAATTTTGTGAGTCATCTGGAATTTGGTTCATTCAAAATGGAGCTAAGATGAATTTTCTATGGATTTCACAAGTTTGAATAATTTTTAGTTCAACAAGAATTGCTTTAGTTATTTCCTTTATATTTTCTAATATTTAAATATATGGGTCCACTGGTCAGTGATTGGCATCTTTGCAAGAAAGCCCTCGGAGTTCTTTGATTAGAACCCGAGGTCCTTAGCACGTGATGAATGAGAATTCATTAAGAGTGCTCATTGTTTTCCTTAATTACACACAGATCCTGGGTCCACAAGTCATAGGTTAAAACATTTACTAATTAGTACAGCATGTTTTGTTTTCCTTATTAATCAAGTCCCTGTCTCTTAGATGAAGTGGGGCCCGCATGTCACACGCTCGAAAGAAAAAGAAAGCAGCAACGGCAGTAGAGCTCACCGGCCGGCGAGCTTGATGGCGATGCCGTCGGCCAACGGTGGCTCCTTGGACGATGCGGCCATAAAGAGAAAGATGCGCAGCATCCTAGTGCACCCGACAGTGGTCTTCTTGTCGCCAGAGATGGCCGGCATCAACGACAGTGACGACGTGAACGACGGCCGCCTTCGGGGTGACAAGCCAAAAGAAGTTACAGTTTGATTTGTGCCAACTTCATGCATGCACGCGCATCTACCAAGTCCTTGGAGACTCACCCAACATTCCCCGCGGTTTGGCGAGGGCTGGACAGCGGCAGTGACATGAAGAACCCCCCAGCGGCGGCGGAAATGGCTGGGCATCGACGATAGTTCCTTCCGGTCTTCGAGCTACCAAGGAGAGGAGTGAGGTAGCTCAGAGAAAACCTAGGGATACTACTAATGCAAGGAATTGGATTAACTCTTACCGGAGCAGAGGGAATCATCAGCGGCGGCGGTTGACCGGAGGTAGGGAAGATGACTGTGATCTCCCTCGTCGGTGCACGATTGGCTTGGATTTTTGAGGCTTTTGAAGAGGAGACCGAGGGGAGGTTTATGGCGAGAGGACTCGGCTCGTGGTGATCTTATTTGTGCTGCCCGACGACGATGCCACCGGCGGTGATGTCCAGAGCGCTCACCAATCAAGCAATGGCACGACGGCGTTCCCGTCGCTGCAATGGATAAAAAGAGATGGGGGTCAAAAGAATATTTGCTCGGCATGATGAGAGGAGTATGTAACGGGAAGAAATAGAGGTGATGACGTCTTGACAGTGACCAGCGCGGTTGCTCTTCCCGGTGGCCGGCGACGGAGATGAGGTGGAAGCGGAGAGCTGGAGCTCTCCATCATGGTTTGGTCGGCACTGGAGTGAGGAGTGGGGATGGGCGACGCGGCTGGGAGGAGAAGTTGGCGAGCTCAGCGTTGCCACGTCATCGGACATGCGTCGAGCACATCAGACACCGGCCTCTCTCGCTCTCTTGGCTTTTCTCTGCTCCATGAGCGGTGGAGAGGTTTGCACTAGGGTAGAGCAACCTCAAGTGGCTGCCAAGTGGGCCCAACCCGTGGTACACTAGGTTGGGGTGACAGACAAGGGTAGAAACTTTGGTATATTTAAACTATAACTATTTTCCAGGATTATTTCATCTCCCTCTTTTTTGTTAATCTATAGTTTAATTTGTGGGCTTGATAAATTAAGGTGGATTTTTTTGGAGGTAGATAAAAATGCCTAGTTTCCATTTTCCTTGGTTGTACTCAAAAATTCATTATAGTTTATCCTCAGCAAAATAAAGAAATTGGGTCTAGCTGAAATTGGTTTGAATTTTTAGGGGATCAAGACTAGTGAAATAAATTTTGAAAAAATTATATCAATTCATGATAAATCAGCTGGTAATTTAATAAATTTTGTTCCATATACACTTACTTTCATAGAATTCAATGCATGTTTGGATGAGGTATGAGTTTTACCGATTAGGGTTTAGGATTAAATTGGATTTTTACTTCTTTGATCAAATTAATTGAGTGCCTAGATGTAAAGATAAAATCTTGCCAAAATTTCAGTGAGTTTAACCCATTGAGTAGAATCCACATGAATTTTTCCATGATTTTATCTTACACCAATTATTTTTAGAAATTCACTAAGCTTATCTTTACATATAGGTTGCCTATTATAAAATATGATTAAATGATTGTAAAAATTATATTTAATCTGTGTTTGACCTAAGATGTTGCTGAGTATGATTTATACCTCTAGTTACTCAACTTCATATATTACATGTATATACATTCTTGTACATATATATTAAGTACTTGCTTCAATTTTTTTAATAAATACTCATAAGTCCTATTATGAAATGCTAGTAAAACCCAAAAACAAGCAAAAGGACTCAACTCACAACAATACATTATGCAAATACATGCACACACTATGTTTTATTTTCTTCCTTTGAGCTATCAAGAAAAAGTTTTAATTTATTCACAAATTTGTCTATTAAAACTAGTCATATTAGACTCACCTAGGTCTTTAGTTAAAAATATTAGTATTCTTATTTAGGAAAAATATTCTCAACAACACTTTTAGGTGCAAAATTTGAAATTTTGGGTATGTTACAGCAGGCGGCATGATAAGACAGTCGCTAGGAAAAATACATTCTTCGTAGGTGGCAAGCTAGAACCACCAGTGAAAACATTTTTTGGGATAAAAAAATTGAAAAATCGGTGCCGCTGGCCGCCACGGCCGCATGCACCGCCCGCCGCCGAGCCCCGCCATGGCAGCTCCCTTGCCGCCACCGGTCCTCGATCCCCTTTGCCACCGCTGGTCCCCACCGCCGGATCTGCCGCCCACGGGAGTCCCCACCGCCAGTCCGTCACCCGTGCGAGTCGCCGCCGCCACCCCTCCCTTTGCCGCCACCAAGCCTAGAGAGGAGAGGCTCCCCTACGCCACCCCACTCCGTCGAGCCTAGCCGCCGCCGTCGGATCCATCGCCCGCCCGAGAGTCTCCGGTGCCGGTCAACACCGCCTCCCCTCCCCTTTGCCACCGCTGATGGGAGGAGAGGGGTGAGGCAGTTGGTGAGGGAGGTGCACCGATGAGGGAGGAGGAGATGAGGAGGTGTGGATCTAGAGAGGAGAAGGAGGAGTGAATCTGGAGAGGTTGTTTTTTAATTGGGCCAATTTTTTTAATGTGACGGTGGGTTTTAAGGCGGTGTTGTTTAGTGGCCACTAGCGAAAATTCAAAAAATTGAATTTTCGCTGGCGGTCAGTTAAGAGATTCGCTTGCAAAAATAAATCTTTTAAGTGACAGCCAACCGATCTCTTAAGTGACAGCCAGTAAAAATTGATTTTCGCTAGTGGTTGGTGACAAGAATCCCTCTCAAATATCTTCACAAGTGTGTGTTTATTAAATCCACCAGTAAAAATAGAATGATGGTGCTATGAAAAATGATTTTTCAGTAGTGGTTGCAGTGGAAAAGGTGCATCACAATAGTAAAGGTGCAAGCTGGATTTGATTTGTAGCTACAGAATATGGTTTAATCTCATATGATTTGTACAGTTCGTACTTTTAATCAATCATTTGAAGGCTAGATATAATTGACTTTTTGGATAACTTCATATGACTGTACAACTGGTACAACAGTACAACTATTTTATATATAGGATTTCTTAAGTGTTTTGAGACAAATTGGAGCTATTACAACAAGTAAGAGATGTGTAACGTCTAAATTTAAGTTTCTTAATTAAACGCTGACATTTTTTCACATAAAGGGAATTTTATTCGTCTAATAGAATTACATCTAGATTTAAAAGGAGTCTCTTCTATTTTCAGCGAAACATAATTATTTTTACCTTAAACTTTAAACCCCTAACACATTTCACAAATTATTTTTATAGAACAAGCATGAGATCTGCGTATTTCATTAAGAGGAGAATAAAAACAGTGTCCTACACAAAGATCTTAGAACACCAAACACACAAAAGAAAGAAACAAAAAATCGCACACATGCAGCCACCCGCGCTGACCATCCTACGGAGCTAGCACTATCACCATAGCACAAAGCTCACAGGAGGTTACTCTGAAATTTCAGAATTCAGATGTTTGTAATTTTCTTCAGATCTACTGGATGAATTATAACTTTATTATCAGAGCAATTTTTATGCTGGACATAATTGGGAGCAATTCGGCAATCATAGTTAAAAAACATATGAGTTCTAAAACATCATTTCGTAGAATTCTACAACCAGCAATAGGGATGTAGAGTGAAGTATAAGATTTATGTATAGAAAACCATACAACTCCAGTACATTGATTTCATCAATTTGTGAAATATGAGCATGATTTGGATTAGGAAGCAAAAGAATTTCAGGTCCCAAATCTGAATAGCCTTAATTTGAAGCATTTTTCACACCCTAATATGTGACAGTAATTTTCCATATGCAAGAGCTAAATTATTTTTCTTAGATGAAATTAAAGTCCAAAAAACACAATAGTATTTTCACACCCTAATATGTGACAGTAATGTTTCGAATGCAAGAGCTAAACTATTTTTCTTAGATGAAATTAAAGTCCAAAAAACAAAATAGTATTTTCACATACCTCATGAGTGCATTGATGACTACGAAGAGTACTGCCACAACCAGATTCATGGAACTGCGAGATTAGAAATCAGACGCTTATTAAAAAGAATGCTTGCGATGATTGAGAAAGAGAAAGTAAAATGTAATAGATTCATACCTGCATGAGATCGCCAACTACCATTCTGAATTCCCTATCCTTCCTGCACATATCCATCCTGAAAGGGATTAAATAATGAAAGGAACAACGAAAGAAAACATATTTGGGCTCAAAATCGTGCTCGGCAATGAATGGCTCTGGATGGAGGCCACGATGGTGGGGCGCTCGCGGTTGGCTGCAGTTGGATCCAAATTGCAAGTGGAAGCAGGTGAGCCACGATGGGATCTGATCGAGCTCGGAGAGGGTACTCCATTCCTGGTCCATCTTTGGGGCGGGACGAAGGAGCGAGACGAAGGGGTGGCGGTGGCCGATGGCGTTGAAGGTGTGCGTCCGCTTAGGAAGGGGCGGATCGAGAAAATGGTTGCAGGGCCAGGGGGTGCGCTTGGCTTGCTGCATCGGTCGGCGGTTGTGGTGGCACGACTAACATGGGAAGGTCGATTGATTGATTTTGCAGGTGGCATGACATCCACTGCCTCGCGATGCAGCGGCAGTGTGGTGTGAGCGTGAAGTGGTGGTGGCACAACGGAGCAGCCGACACCTCTCGCGACTTCTCCTTCAGGAGAGGGTGGGCGGAGGGAACGGCGGTGATGGCGATGGGGGCAGAGGGAACAGCGTGGGCTGCACATGAATTGGGGGCGCGATGGGAGCGTCATTTTTGCGAGGAGGGTGGATGGATATATGGGTGATTCCGGCGCAGGATTGCACTACAGAGCTTCTTTCTTCCGTTTCTAGCCGATGGATGAAATGATCTAACGGCTAAGGAATAGCTAGAGAATATTCTGTGGACGTATTCTTGGGTACACATAGAAAAGAATACAACCGCTCCTTTCTATATTGGTATAGGTTTGTAATGTTGCACATGGTACTCTTTGAATGCTTTAGTAGGTATTTTTGTGATGTTTTAGTAAATATTTTGTCATGTTTCAGCAATTATTGTGTGATGTTTTGGCAGTTATAACTAAATGTTTCATATATAATTTTAAAATGTTTCAGTTAGGAATATATCTCTTCGTAAAGATTTAATTACGATGAATTTAACGGTGCAATTAGATCACGAATCAGATATGTAATTTTGGAGAAAAATGATTTATAACTTGTTAATTAAGTGTATTGGAGTAGAAAGAGAATGGTGGGGAGAGCTTGCATGCACGGAGGAAGAGTGGAAGAGAGAAATGAGGCATGCATACGAAGGTGCTAGGGATATAGAAAAGTGACCTACTGTTAGGAAGGGGTGCTACAGAGAAAAATAACCTATATATTGAGAAGGGGCGTCCGATTTTTCTCAAACAAATCGGGCGCTGGATTTATAGTTGGGTCCTTTTTTGCAACGGGTTTCTTCTTATTTGTCTGTTTGTTGGAATGAGTTGCAATTTATTTAAAATTTAACTTTCCTCATCATAATACAAACAATATGTGATAAAAATGGTTACACAACTAAAATATGACTCTCCAGTTATCACTTTTTATTATATAATGTAAAATACCATACATGTAAAATCGTTTATAGTAACATCCAAGATCCAACATTAGTTGACTCAATTGTCCTGGAGAGGCTTGATGTTGAAGACGAGCGCGAAGAACTGTGGTTCAAAAAGTTTAGCAAACTACATGCTGGGCAACCTTCTCCCCAAAGCAAAGTACATGCTGGGCAACCTTCTCCCAATAGCAAACTACATGCCGGGCAACCTTCTTCCCATCGTCAATCCCCGCAGATTACTGGCCTATTGTAAGAAAGGATCCCTCAGGCTATGGCAATATTCTGAATTACTGATGCCACACATTCCAAAGCACGGATATTGTTTAAGTTGTCCCATCCCATGGGGATGTTCATGAAGACTGCATTAAAAAAATTTATCAGCTCTCAATATTGCTCCTCTGTCATTTTGCAGCCAAGGGTATATTTAGCCAAATTGAAGGTAACTGAGGACAATGGAAGGGTTTCATATATAGCGAAGTTCAGATCTGATCAACATGACACGGATGAGACAAACTGGTCATCGTGGACGGTCTATCTGTGTCGGGGGCTCAGGAACCGTTACATCGGCGTCATCTTTGACGGACCAAAAAAAACACCGACAAAGAAGTAAATTTCTATAGAGCTCTAGACCGAGCCCGACAAAGATAATCAGTGATGGGCCGCAACATAACCCCATCATCGATGACAGTCATTGGTGACAGGCTCGGCCAAAAGCCTGACAAAGATAATGGTTAAAGCCCATCACCAATGGCTATCATTTTTTACGGTCTCTATTTTTTTTTGACCGTTACTTATATTTCACGCTATATATATCCCCAACCATTTCGTAGAATGGTTATCCCAACCCAATGTACTGTTCATATTTGTGGTGGGAGGTGTAAGGGGTGAATTTTCTCTTTTTTTAAGGAAAAATAGAAAAATTAAGAGAAAGTATATTTAGGTACTTGAAAAGAATAAAGAATCCCTACAAATTTTGTAATACATATTGTAAAAGAATTTTATCTAATATTTGTCTAGCTTTGCAGCGCGGCGATGGACCAAAGATGGATGTACAAAACTGATCGACACAACAAAGAGCATAGAAGTGGCGTTTCAAATTTTATAAACGTCCGGAGAAGCAGAGAAAAAGAAGGAACAATGATTACATGCTTGTTCATGTGTAGATTATCGTAATGAGAAGATGTTTGATAGTAGAGTAGATGTGCACTCTCATCTGATACGTCGAGGATTCATTAAGGGCTACACATGTTGGACGAAGCATGGAGAGCAAGAATCAATCAATATTGCAGAAGCAGTGAATAGTGCCGCGCAAAATCAGGAAAATGAAGATGAAGATGACATATTTGTACCTTCTCCGTTGGGCAGTGAAATGGTTGATGTCGATCACAATTTTCTACAAGACATGTTGCGTGATGTTGAGGAGCCAGCTTACAACGAGAGAGATTCCATGAAGTTCACTAGGTTGGTCGGTGATTTTGAGACACCTCTATACGCCAGATGCAACTTAAAGCACATCAAATTATCAGCAACCATGGACCTAATGAAGCTAAAGACAAGCAGTTTCATAGAACTGTTGGGTATATTGAAATGTCTACTTCCTGAGGAGAACACATTGTCCAAGACGACATATGAAGCAAATCAGGTTTGGTGTCCCTTGGGGTTAGAGGTTTGTAGAATTCACGCTTGCCCAAACGACTGTTGTTGATGAGAAAACACGGCGGCCTGGGAGTTCTGCTTAGCTCCAGTGCAGGTCCAAATCTTACTTTCGGCTTCAGGGCGTGCCAGTTGGTTTGATCCTACAACCAACAAGATATACAAGAAAACAATGTTAGTGAATGATAGCCGATCGGCTGGTAGGCCGATGACGTATCGTAGAAACCTAGCCGATGCAAACAAGCTGAATCGGCTGTAAGGTGGAGGATGCTACTCATAAACTAGATTTAGGTTAAATATAATCATAAACAACTTTTCCTTAACAGAACCAATCCCATAGATCGAACCCAATCAAGGCAACATGGGATTGATATCTTTTAAAGCCGATTGTCATATAATTGTATAACATAAATAACTAGCCGATGGGTAGATGTTTTAGATTAGACCCAAAATAATCATAATCAGCTGTAGAAAGAAATAACAGGTAATTATTTATTTAATCCTTCTCTTAGATACAAGCAATTCCAACCGAGACAGTATTAATTGCTCATAGCCAAGATTAGATAAATCAATAAGTACATGAACTTATTTCATAGGCGATGAGATATTTTAGGGTAGTTCAGGTAACGTATCGGCTAGAACTCCGATATAGCCTTATAGAAGAATATTAATCTTGATCAAACACACTAAACAAGTTTCAATCTCGACGGATCAGACCTAACCGACGGCAGCGTGAGATTTAAAACAAGCTTAATACATTTAAAGGACTGATATACTTGTATAAGATTAGAGATATAACACATCAAGCAAATTAAAAAATAAAAACTTAAATATTAAACAGTTATACGAGGTAAGATCGGCTGAAATCCCGATTCTACCTTTATTGGCAATCAATGAGCAAGTTAGCTTTTATGATTCTAAACATGACTTAGTAGGTCAAACCCAATTGATGCAGCACTGAGTATGAAAAGAAGCATAAAGTCTAAACAACCAAGCCTTTGACTGATTTTCAGGGTGGTCGATACCTCAGCCAATCTAAGCCGATGAACCGATTTAGCCGATACCAGTAAAACCTCAAGAAAGGCTTGCCCGATAGAAGTAAATCAAGCCATCGAGTTAGATTAACCAAGATATATGATAATCAGCAGTTGTATAAGATTAGATTAGAACATCTAAAATGATACGCTAATCTACCGATACAAACCGCTGTGACAAGCCATACCACTTATTGGAGATCGAAGCTGATGCAGCCCAACTTGAAACAAGAACTCGTCGAAAAAGTAAAAGTAAAAGGGGTGGCGATGCACCGAGATGGTGTATTGAACTGTTTGTTTTTTCTTACAGGACCTTGGGCACATATTTAAACCCAAACATACAAACCTTGTCCATATCAAACATGACTCAAACTTGCCTAATTACAAAATAAACAAACAAGTCCCTAGGAGGACTCTTACCATGAATTCCTTAAAGGAAATAACTAACTTTTATTTCTAATTAATAGATACAATTGCCTCTTTTGGACTCAATCCTTATTTTGCAATGCCTTCGGCTCTTCTCCTGAGTCCGTTATGAACTCGCGCTGCCTGTATCGGCTCACCGAGTTCGATTTTCTATCGACCGATACGGCTTCCAGCCGATGGGCTGCTCTGTTTTCGGAAGCAATCTTATCTCCCTGAATCCGCTTCGAACACATCTTTATCCTTGCATATCTTTAGCAAATTTTGTTGTTAATACATGCCCCCTAATTCCGGAGTATAGATAAATATGCTGCGGAATTATCTCTTAGATCCACAAAAAATCTAGGGTTTTCGTATTTCGACCGTTAAAAGTGCAGGCTATAAATAATAATGGCCTCGGCGTTAATCTTCACGCGGTTAACTTTTCACCACCACTTAAACCACCACCTAAACCGTGCACTGCTTCTCTCTCATCTCCAGCGACTGTATCAATGATGCAAGCCTCTCTAGCGGCAACTTCAGCAATTCCTTGGCGACTCCCCTGCTTCAAGCTCAATGGCGACCGTCATCGACATTCCCGTGGTAAGTTCCCTCCAACCTATTCTTCATCGTCTTCATTTATCTATACTCTGCATCAACCTCGATGAAATTTTGCTCTAGATCCCCTTTCAGTGAATTTCCTGATTCCTCCTCCTCTATTCTCTATGACTGTAGCACTTGAGAAACCAGATCACAATTCCTGTTCTTAAGGAACCCACTCATTATTTCCTTGGGCCGATGGGAGATACAGGATCCTATGATGTGAGCAATGGTTGTATCAATATCATAGGTCAATCGGAAGACATCAAGATCAAGTTGTTCAAGTTTTGGAATCCAATTCGGCCACCTGCTACTATGCTGACTTCAAATGGCCGCCAAATATGCATACGAGCTCCGTTTTGAGCCCATGAGTACTTGATGGAAAGCTCTTGGAGTCCTCTTTCCACTGGATCTAGCCTCATCTCCAAATTCCATCTTAGTAATCCATAATTGAAGAAACAAGGTGCTGCGCCACCTATATTGGGCCTATGGGCTTGTAACTTCATCTGGGACCCCGGCCCAAGTGGGGCCCATGTGGGGTGCACCCCAATCTAGTGGAGCACGAGCCTAGGGACCCCTTGGTCATCCTCTCATCCCCTTAAATAGATAGGTATCCCTTCAGGGCTTCTCAGGTTTTGTTTAGATTAAAGTTTAGCTTCACTACTTTGCCGTGTAATCCGTGATCAATTAGATCGCCGGTTTGCTCGTTATCGTACCCCAACATATCATTTGTTTTCAATTCCAATTTGAAATTGAGATTATTTTTATCTTGTTCTTGCTTGTTTCTTCAATTTTCTTGCAGGAATAAGGTTGATCTTCACCAGCAAGATCAACAACCCACGGAGAGGTGTATCGATCGCTAAGGTGCAACACAACAACGTCTCGTACGGTTGTAGTCGGGTCGTCAACATTTCTCCAAAATCATAGTTATCATCAACTCACCGAAAGATCGGGACAACCAAATTCCTGAGCGTATCAAGTGGAGTTCAGGGTATATCAGGTGGTACGAGAGCTTTCGTTGCTCGGTGTATCTACCTATAACAGGAAAATAGCCATAAAAAAGAGTTGCATCCTTTACCTAGCCATATTTGTGCCATTGCATTGTTCTTTTGAGTTTTTCTTTGTTGAGTTTTGCGTTGCATCGTCGAGTCGTGTTGCTGGTCTTAGCGTCGTTTAGAGTTTCGAGTTCTAGTCACGTTTAGTACCACTGTCGTCGTCGGCGTCGCCGTCGTGTCTTTATTGTTGTCGGGACCTTCGAAAACGGAATCGTCTCGCTGCCAGGGTTCGATTTTTGTAATTTTCAGAAGTTTTTGGTGGTTGGTTTTGGAGTTGTTGAGTTGCATCTAGGGTTAGCCTAGACATTCCCGTGCTTCCTGTGTTTGTGTGGTGCAGAGAGGGGAGAAGAAGAATTACCAGATCTGTTTTTGAAAGTAGTCAAGTTTGATTTAGAAAGAAATAGTAGATTGGATCGGCTGGAAATAGTTACTTGACCGAGTTCCACCACATTGGGTGGGTTCATGGCCGACTCCCTTCCTCTCACATCTGTTTCGAGCTGTGTTAACTACTTTGGTAAAATTTTATTTTGGTGTCGGATTCAAGTTCCGTTTGCAAAAACAAAACCTGTGGGACGAGATCATTCCATTTTTGTATAGATCAAATTTTAAGGTTTGGACTTTTACATTTGAGTCCCTATAATTTTTATATTTACATTTGAGTTCCTGTAATCTTGCATTCAGGTCCTTGAGTCATTTTTGCTGAAAAAAATCAAAAAAGACATAAAGGTGCTAAAAAAGAAAACAAAAGCCGCACCAAAAAAAAGAAAGAAAGAAAAGAGAAAATCAGCTGTTATCTTTGAGTTTGATTTTGTATATCAAAGTTGTGCATGAGTTGTTTCTGCTGCTATCTTGTGGTATCGTTTGTGTCTAGACTCGCGTCTCTTGTATGTTCTAGCCTTGGATCTGCACGGTATTGACTTTGAACAATTATTCAACTTTGCATTCTTTGATTTGAGCATTTGCTATTCCTTTGCTATATATTTAAGCCTATGCAGAGCTCCACAGATTTGATTGCAGCCGTACAACAAATGTTTGCCAAGGCATTGATACATCCAATCTCCATTGGGTCTAGGTTGAGTTGGTGTGGTCACCATTCCATTTGCTTTGGTAAGATCTTGTAAGAGCTTGGTTAAAAGCTTGAGTGTGTGAATATTTGAGCCTCCACTACCTAGTAGTTGAAAAGGAGCGTGTATATTCTTGTGTATGTTTTTTGTTTGCTACTAACCATGGCAATATCGTGCAAGGGGATACGAGATGGTTATGAGCAACATCAACTTCTTCACCTTCGACAAAATGTGAAGACTTCTCCACGTGATGCATATGAGGTACCTGAATATAATTTTGCACGAGTCGAATCTAAGTTGCCATTCTACGATGGTAAGTATGATTATATTGCTTATATTGATTGGGAGCTAGCAGTAGACAACGAATTTGATAAATATGATTTTTTTGATTCTCAAATGATTAAGGTTGCTAGTAATAAGTTTACCTCTTCTGCTTTCTTTTGGTAGAGTCATGTTAGTAATAAACCTGAAATTTGGGATAGGTGCAAAACCATGATGAGAAAGCGTTTTGTGAATTCTTATTACAAATGTATTTTCTTGAGAAATTAGAACATCTAAAACAAGGTGATCAAACTGTTAGAGAGTATATCTATGAATTTAAAGTTTGTATTATCTACAGTGGTCTAAAAGAATGCAATGAGAACACAATGCGCAGATTTTTCAAGGGGCTTAATTCTAAAGTTCAGGTTATGCTTGCTAATGTGACATATAATCATATTGCACACCTATTCATGCTTGCTCGTAGCATTGAGAGTCAAATCATATCAAATGCGAGAAAGTATGAACAATGTGATTTATTTCTTGTTTCTGAATCTCCTATATCCTTGTATAATGATGATGTGCAAACATTGGAGAAGCAACCTTTTGTTTCTCCTGTTACTATGTTTTGCAGGAGTTCAGAACATTCAACAAAAGTAGGAGAATGATGTTCTTGAGAAAAAATAAGAGAACCATGAGGCACCTGCGAGTTCATAAGGTAAATTAAATGGTGTTGAAATACATGAAGGTGAGTATTCTCAAGTTGAGCTACACATGTCCACTTTTTATGCTATAGTAGAGCAACCATTAGTGGAACTAATTGTTGAGATTCTTTTGTTACAAGTTGATTTGTTTGTTGTTCCTTGTGATAAAGAAGAGTTGTGTGATAATGCTTCACGTATATCCATGCCGCAACTAATGAATGAATATGCTATTCCTGTTGTTAATTCTTTCTATGCTAATTTTAAGCATGTTGTTCAAATTGCTAATGAAGTTCAGGAACATGAATTGCTATATTCTTTAAGTACTTTGGGCTATGTTCTATTTGATAACTTTTCTGAGTTCGATAATTTGAAGGAGAAATTATTTGCTATTGATTTGCTATGTCCAACTAATATATTTGGGCAATATAATGTTAGAGGAATATATTTGGTGCATTGAGTTTATATATGCTCAGATTTAGAACCTTCTGTATCAGTGGATAAAAATTTCAAGCTAGAGAGACATGCTATTGCTAATCATGCTACTTCAAGTTTCTCTAGTTTTGATTGAAAGAAACAAATTGTTTTAAATAGACTACGCGAAGAGCACCATATGGAAAAATCGAGGACAGTTTTCCATAAAGAATGGGAGGATGATGTGACCATGGCTACTATTGATACAACCATTGCTAACATCATAAGTCAACCGAAAGACATCAAGATTAAGTTGTCTAAGTTCTGGAATCCAATTCGGCCACCTGCTATAGTGCTGATTTCAAATGGCCGCCAAATATGCATACGAGCTTCGTATTGGGCCCATGAGTACTTGATGGAAAGCTCTTGGAGTCCTCTTTCCAATGGATCTAGCCTCATCTCAAAATTCCATCTCAGTAATCTGCAATTGAAGAAACAAGGTGCTACGTCACATATATTGGGCCTATGGGCTTGTAACTTCATTCTGGACCCCGGCCCATGTGGGGTGAGCCCCAATCTGGTGGAGCACGACCCTAGAGACCCCTTGGTCGTCCTCCCACCCCCTTAAATAGATAGGTACCCCTTCAGGATTTGTTGGGTTTTGTTTAAATTAAAATTTAGCTTCGCTACTTTGCCGTGTAATCTCGTGATCGGTTAGATCGCCGGTTTGCTCGTTACCGAACCCCAACATATCATTTGTTTTCAATTCCTATTTGCAATTCAGATTGCTTTTATCTTGTTCTTGCTTGTTTCTTTGATTTGCTTACAGGAATAAGGTTGATATTCACCGGTAAGATCAACAACGCACAGAGAGGTGTATCGATCGGTAAGGCGCAACACAATAACGTCTCGTACGGTTGTAGTTAGGTCGTCAACGTTTCTCCCAAATCATAGTTATCATCAACTCACCAAAAGATCGGGACAACCAAATCCCTGAGCGTATCAAGTGGAGTTCAGGGTATATCATTTATCAACGCCAAGACCAATAGGATCCCCTTTAGGCAGACAAAATCCAATTTAGCCGATTCAAAAATAGTTTTTAGATCCTGGCCTTTGAACTTAGATGGATGGTAGGATTAGTACAAGAGAATATTGGCTACCAAGCAAACTTTTTGGGAAGAAGCAGGAATAGCCCAATGCTTGGCCCTGTCTCTAGCCGATATGAAGAAAGATGAACCCATGCTGCCATCGACTTCTTATTTCTGGTCTGACACCCTCAATGCCTTCATGTTCAACCAAGGGCTGATGACTCTCACTCTTTTTGACAACAAGATGCTTACTGGCTTGGACATAACCACATCGGCCAACCCCTTTGGTTTGAAAGTTAAATGTGAGAACAAGTTGACAACAAAAAATGTAGGTGGCTGGTCTGGATATATAGCTAAACACATCGGCATAGGCCCTGTTTCAGATAGAGAACACATTGCTTTCTTGAACCTCTTGCTAGAGAGATTTGTTTTTTGTGGATCAACTTGTGGTCCAACAGCCAACATGTAGCATTTAGCCCAAGCCATAGTTGAAAAGAGAAACTTTCCCCTTGGAAAATATTTGCTTGGAGCTCTGTATCACATGATGGGCCAGGAATCGGCTAAGATTTTGATGGGCAATCCTATCGGCTATGATGGCCCTTGGTGGTTAGTACAACTTTGGTTGAACTTATACACCATCAACGTTGCTGAAAGAGCCTCTCTTTATTCATCAAGCTTCCCTTTTGACCATTCTGATGACGAAGAAGCAAGCACCCACCAATGCATGTCTTTTGGAGAGGCAGCATCAGTTTACCCAGGATCAGAACCATCGGCTAAAGCATTCCAAACCTAGTTTTATCACTTCTATGATGGATTTCCTAAAAACGCCAGAATCTGGTTTCCCTATGACAGCTTTACTGATTATGAGCTTCCAGCCGATGTGAGATTGAATGATCTTAACAATGAAATAGACCCTAGATCTAGAGATAACTTTGTTTTGGCGATATCACCTTGTATACTTCCCACTGGAATATCCCAAGGCCGAAACGTCCAAGTCTCTTATGAGTTTTACCACCCAATGGTAGCAGCAAGACAGTTAGGTTTGGGTCAGCTTCCAATCGGCTTGTACTTTGCAAGGAAGATCCAGACTAGAGGCATTGTCACATCAGCTCTTTTGATGGATAAGGTGCTGAACCTTGAAAATCCTGTCTTAGGCTCCTGTGAACACATCAACATTCATCTTTTGCAAAGCCAGCTATTTGATCGATGGTGGAGTGAATGAAAGAAGCATCTTTTTCACCTATCGGCCAACTTTTACTTGACCACCGTCATCCCTTCCATCAGTCCTCAGGTAAATCATTCCCTTTCCCTTTCTGAACAATTTTGAACTCTTTGTTTCCCCTAAGATACTAACATGTCTATTTTGCAGGCTGCTAGCACTCCTCCACCTCCAGAAACATAAATAATCAGCCGATTGTATATACGCCAGCTTTGCTGTCTTCAGGAGACCTGGCTCCATCTATCATTGGCTTTGCTGCTCCTTCAGCAAGCTCTTTGCTCCACGGCCAAGTTAGAGAACCAATCTCCAAGGTCACAAGCAAACGCAAGGAACCAAACATCAAGAAGACCACAAAAAAGCGAAAAGTTTCTACTCCTAAGAAGATTACCGATGATGCCCCTCTTACTGACTCAGATGTCGAGCAATACTTAAGAGATGCAGTCTTAGAACAAGAGATTGATGAAGCTGCTACTGGGATGAGTGACGATGACCCAACTGCTGAAGAACAAGACCTAGCCGATCAAGGCCCAGGCGATATAGCAAATCCTAGGTAACAAGGCAGTGAAGCTGGAAAGCAACCCCTATCTCCACCATGTCATCGCAGAATAATCCGTAAGGTTAAGATAAAAAGTCATATTGCCTCATATCTGAACTCTTTTAACATTCTGCTAACACTTGTCTTTTTGTAGCCTAATACTGTGTCGGCTCTTGCCAAAGACAAGCACTTTCCTATGCCGCCCTTATCTGCAAGTACTCAAATTTCTCCAATTGCATCGATAAACTCTTCTTACTCTTTACTTTTATGATTAGCCGATACATTATAATTTTGATACTTGTTCTATTTTCAGCCAAGAGCCCCATCGGCTTCTCCTCATTGGCCAGTATCCAGTGCACACACTCCTTCTGCCGTTGGCATCTATCATGGAGAAGAAGAACAAACCACTGCTGCTGCGCCGATAGTCCAAGTATGTTCATAAATATGTCCTCTATCGGCTTAAACTTGTTTATCTTTCTAACATCAACTTTGACCTACAGAATCTGGCTGACATGTTTTTTTTTGACATAAGGCAATTTCTGGATGAAGAGGATGAAGAAACCACTAGTAAAGCCAAATCCCCCATATTTGAAGACTTGAAGGCTAGATTGTAAGATATAGCTGATCGGCTCAACGCTTCATTAGACGCCTTAGTTGCAAATAGTGGGCCGATCAGAAGTAGAATTCAAGATATTCAAAACAAGCTTCCTGATGAAGTAATCGACGCCATCTCCCCTGCAGCTTTTCTTGAATCCCACCAATTCCAAGTCCAAAGAGCCAGGCAAAGACTTACAGATCGCCTTGAACTCAAGGCATTGGAATCGACTATTCAAACCAGCCGGCAACAAGTAAATTAGAACAAGGACAAACTTGATGAGCTAACTGCTGGCCCTAAAATAACCCAGAAGCATATCGCCAAGCTGGAACAACAAGAAGCCAATCTCCTAGCCAAGTTGAAACAAACACGCAAAGAGATCACTCAAGAAAAGCTAAGCTTGCTGATTTCCCAAAGGCCATTGAAGAACAAAGAGCGAAGCTGAAGGCATCGGCCAAGCACTTGACAGCTCAAAATAAGGCCTTGAAACCAGTTCCAGAAACGGACGCCGATGACGCGCGCGTTATTGAAGAAGTTGACCAAATCCGCCTGCGTGCGATATCGGCAATCTAGAATTTCCTGGGTTGATGTAATTTCCTAAGTCCTTGATACTTTCTTCTTGAAGCACTTGAAACACTTTTGTGTAATATAATCATCAGCCTCTGAGCCGATTTTATTCATGCTCTTTTCGTACTTGTCCATTTTTATTTTGAAATTTTGGTCTAACGGCGATAGTTTATATCGGCCATCTTGAGGCGATGTAATTTATACATCGGCTAAACAACCGATTATGAGTTAATCCAAGCACTTGGGTAGTATTTCTTCAAGTATTTTCCATTTAATGCTTTCCCAAAAATTTCTTCATCAAGTCCTTCAAGCATATATGCATTCCGAGGCACACAACGATGAATCTGATAAAGTACTTCCCAAATTTGTTATGTTTTGTCCCCATCAGCAAAATCAATTTCCAAACAACCTCTCCTTCCTCAAAAACCTTTGCACAACTTTTTTGTTATAATGCCTTGCAACTCTTTTGTTATCCTTTTTAATCTTTTCCAAAGCACGTAATCGAATATATGCCAAATCCTCTAAATTATCAATCATCAGACTATGATAATCATCAGCCAATAGCTCATTTTGCAAAGAAATTCTTCTTGAGCCAATGTTATTTTCCCATGGCAAAATAGCCTCATGTCCATAGACAAGTTGATATGGTGGTACTTGTGTAGCTCCATGACACGCCATCCGATATGCCCCCAATGAATCAGCCAAGGTACTATGTCACTTCTTAGGTTGTTCTGCAATCTTTCTCTTAATCAATTTGATCAAACTTTTGTTAGAGGCTTCAGCCTGCCCATTGGCTTGTGCATAATAAGGGGAAGAATTCAACAATTTGATTCCCATGCTATCGGCAAACTGAACAAATTCATAGGACACAAAGATAGATCCTTGATCTGTTATTATTATCTGCGGAATTCCAAACCGATAGACAATATGTTCCTTAAAAAACTTAATGGCATCCTTGGAGTCAACTTTATTCAAAGGAATTGCTTTAACCCACTTTGTAAAATAATCTGTGGCCACTAGAATATATTTATGCCCTTTACTCGATGGTGGATTAATTTGGCCGATCATATCAATTTCCCAACATTTGAACGACCATGGCTTGATAATTGGGTTCATAGCCGATGTTGGTGCTCTTTGAACTTCTCCAAATTTCTGACAATCTTGACATCCTTCGTAATACCTAAAGCAATCTTCTAGTATTGTCAGCCAAAAATACCCAACTCCTCGAAGCAACCATTTTATCTTATGGGCCGATTGATGTGTATCACAAATACCTTCATGTACTTCACACTTGACAATTTTGGCTTCTTCTAGATTTAAACACTTAAGCAAAACCCCATCAATCGTCCGATAATATAAATCATCATCAAGCAACACATATTTTAAAGAGCAACACATATTTTAAAGCTTTGTACTTCAATTTTCTTAACGCCGATTGAGAAGGATTTTTCAAATATTCGACAATTTCATACCTCCAATCATCGGCATCAACATTTGCAACTTCGATTTCTATATCTTTTAACATCGACTTATAACACGATGCATCTTGGGCTAAATCATTGGCTTCAATATTTTGCTCTCTGGGAATATGCTTCACTGTCCTAAAATTGTTTATCAACTCTTGGCATTTTTCATTGTAAACTGTCAAGATTTTATTTTTGCATTCATAAACTGTCAATTGTTTGATAACCAACAAAGAATCACCAATAATCTCAATTGTATCGACTTCAACTTTCTTCAAAATTTGCAATCTTTTAAGCACTGCTTCGTATTCTGCCTGATTGTTTGTATAATAAGGCTTGATTGTAAAAGCAAACTCAAAGCTTGCCCCCCAAGGCGATATAATTACCAAGCCGTTGCCACAACCATGTGTACAAACAGATCCATGGAAAAATAATATCTAAGGCATCATCTCAACATATCCAACTAAATTACCTCGGTGTTGAACAATAAAATCGGCTATCGCCTGCCCTTTTACTGTCTTATCCGATTCATATTGAAGATGAAATTTTGTCAAAGCAAAAATCCACTTCCGAACTCTACCTTTCAAAACTGGAGCCGATAGCATATATTTTACTACATCGACTTTGCAAACTACTGTACTCATTTGAAAGCAGATAATGTCTCAACTTTGTACATGAAAAGTATAAAAACAAACATAGCTTCTCTACAGGGGTATTTCTTGTTTCTGCATCCAAAAGTCTCCTGCTAAGATAACATATTGCAATTTCTTTTCCTTCAACCTCTTGAACCAGAACTGAGCCAGACTTCTCATCAGCTGATAGGTACAGCTTAAACGGAACCCCTTTTGCGGTGGCATCAACACTGAAGGTGAACTCAGATATTCTTTGATGTTATCCAAAGCCTTTTGTTGTTTCTCCCCCCATATAAACACTTGATCGGCTTTTAGCCTCAATAATGGAGTGAAAGGTTCAATTCTACCCGATAAATTGGATTTCAATTCTACCCAATAAATTCGGCTATATGTCCATCAACCTCTTTGGATTTCACAACCACATCGTCAATATAGATTTAAACCAACAAGCCGATGAGATCATGAAATATATAATACATTTCTCTTTGATATATAGCACCCGCACTCTTTAATCCAAAAGTCATAACAACCCACTCATACAAGCCGATTGCACCAGGACACCTAACTATGGTCTTATGAATGTCTTCTTTAGCCATAAAAATTTGATTATATCCTGCATTGCCATCCATAAAGCTTATAATTTTATGTCCAGAGGCTACATCAACTAACAAATCAGCAATCGACATTGAGTATCATCCTTGGGTGTAGTTTTGTTCAAATCTCTGAAGTCGATACAAACCCTAAGCTTTCCATTTTTCTTGACCACTGGTACTATATTTGAAACCCACTTAGCGTATCGGCAAAGCCTTATAAAATTGGCATCATAAAGTCTTATAATCTCAGCCTTAATAGCATCACACATCTTATGCTTGAATCGTCTTAAAGGCTGTTTATATGATCGATACCCTGGTTTGATAGGGAGCCGATGTTCTACAATAGATCGGCTAAGTCCTAGCATCTCATGATATTCCAAGGCAAAACAATCATTGTATTCTTTCAACAACTCAATTAATTCCTTCTTGAATTCATTTGACAATTTAGCACTTACTAATGTCAGCTTTGGCTTATCACCAGTTCCAATATCTAGTTCTTCTAAGTTATCGGCCAACATAAACCCTTGCCCCAATTACCTTTTGGATCATCTACAGTATCTTTTGCATAAAAATTGGGGCCATCTCCTATGTCTTCACAGCAAAAGTTGGGGTTCTCCATCACCGATTGGCTGTATATTATAATCTTGCACTTTTAAATAATTTTCTTCCCAAACTTTTCCATACAAACAATCAACTCCTTCCATCTCCCAAATAGACAAATCGATAATAATAACATTTACTGACCTGTCGGCTTGCACGATTTCTACCAGGTCTCCTTGCCACTAAATCAAACTTTGGTGCATTGTTGAAGGAATGCAACAATTAGCATGTATCCAATCCCTTCCCAATAGCAAACTATATGATCCTTTTTCATCAATGACAAAAAATGTGGTTGGAATTGTCTTGCTGCCTACTGTTAATTCAATATTTAGGACTCCTTTTGTCTCAGATGAATTGCCTCCAAAATCTTTTAATACCATGTTGTTCTTGATCAAATCTTCTAGAGTTTTGCCAAGCTTCTTGAATGTAGTATAAGGCATCAAGTTTACAACTGCTCCCCCATCGACTAACATTTTGGACATCGGCTTCCCATTGACAAATCCTTTAATGTACAACGGTATAAGATGTCGATGCTCATTGTCTTCGGGTTTCTCAAAAACAACTTATTCTACTGATAATGTTAATTTTGCCAATGATTCCTTAATTTCTTCATCGGCTAAATGTATATCATATCTTGCTGATAACATAAACACCATATTAATTGAAGATGAAGCTATAGCTTTACCCTTGGCACGTGCTGAATTTCTGGTCTTATCAGCTTTAACCTCATCAGCTGACATAACTTTAGATTTGATACGCCACTCCTTTGTGCGTTTCAACCGATGGTTAATTTGTTCTTCAACCTCCTGGATCTTCTTACTGTTTCTCAACCGTTGTATTCTTCTTTTCTGATTTTTTGTGAAAATTCCGGTTGGACACCATTGAGGATTTTGAATTTGCTCTTCTTGCTCTTCCTCAACTTCATCTTCAAAATAATCTTGATGAATCGGCCCTAGACGTTGATGTACTGATAGCCTGTTTTGCATCGGCCGATTCTCATTCCTTGAACCATTTGATTGATGAGAACTACCATAATATCTTGCATCTTCATTACTATATTCTAGGCAATCCTCAATTGATGGCAATCTCATTCCTTCATTCCAGCAAAACCTAAAGAACTCACATTTCCAATGAGGATCAAAACAAACTCTATCATCTTGATAATACTTCTGAATTTGTTTGTCTTGTTTCTCCTGGTACTTGATTATCAATTTGGTAGAATTGAATTTATTTTGTTGATAAGTCCGATAATTCCTCTTATCGGCCTCTCCTGCTGTTGTATGGACCATATTTATGGGAAAAGGGTGGCCATCAATCTTCATTGGCTTCTTGTCATCATCAAATTTGATTCTGCCTTGCTCAATAGCCGATTGAATCTGTTGCCTGAACACTTTGCACTCATTGATATGATTAGATCCTGTACTATGCCACTTACGATATTTCCTTTTTCTTAATTCTTCAGCCGATAGAATCACATGACCTACTGGAAGTTGAATCTATTTCTCCTGTAGCAGCAAATCAAACATCCTATCGTCTTTATTAATATCGAAATCATACTTGTCTTATTTTTCAGTGTCCTTAACCCATTGACAAATGACAGTCTTTTTGTTCCTTGACCACTCTGCCAAACCAATCTCTAGGTCGTCGTCTTCTGAATCAGAATCATAATTATAGACATTGCTGACATTATTAGCTTTTCTGACAAACCTTTTTGTCTCCTGGAATCTTTTTTCATATGCCGATACCTTTTGAACCAAATAAGCTAGACTTTCAAAGTCCTGTCTAGAAAATCTCTCTTTTATCGGCCCAACTAATCCCTGTAAAGCTAAATCAGTAAGCTGTAAATCAGTTAGATTAGACTGTAGCATCTATTTCTCATATCTTTGAACCTCTGAATATAATCCGAAACCGATTCATCAAATTTCTGTCTTATAGATGTCAAATCCGACAGCTTCATCTCTTGAACCACATTGAAAAATTATCTATGAAACTATTTTTCTAGATCCGCCCATCCTCTGATAGAATTGTAAGGCAAAGAAGAAAACCAGGTAAATGTCGATCCAAGGACAATGGAAAAAGTCTAACCCTCAAGGCTTCAACAGTCGATGCCTCCCCACATTGTGCTAAGAACTGGCTGATATGTTCATATGTTCAAACATTATACTATCCTAAAAATTTTGAGAAATCTAGAATCTTGTATCGGTTTGGTAAAGGAACCTTATCGAAATATTCTGGGTATAGATACCGATACATGATCTCACTATCCTTGGGTTTAAGTCCAAATTGTTCTCTCACTACTTCTGTAATCATATCGATCCATTACTGTTGCTGTCCATTACCTCCATACTGTGGTGCTTGTTCATAGTTATTGAATTGAGGTTGATATTGATATTGTGGGACAGGTTCTGGCCGATATTGATGTGATGAGATTCGTTGATACTGAGAATTCATATTTTGACCCAAGTATAACTAATGCGGTTGATGTTGGAAATTCTGTGGTACCTCATGCATGTATTGTGGTCCAATCAGTGGTTGTGACAAAATCGGCTGCTAAACGGGCTGCTGAGCTGTTTGTTCCCCTATCGGCTACAAATTTTGAACTTTTCCAACCGATAGTGATTGTGTGCCCCTTGTCAATTATGAAGCCTGATTTTGTACCATTTGCTAAGATATTTGCCTCCCTTGCACTGGTTGTTGTTGCATCCCCAATGAAAAAGTTGGAATCTCAGTCTTGATAGTTCTATACGGTGGGAATATATTATTTGTAAAATATATTGGTCCTTTGGCTTTTTCTTCAGCTATGGTTCCATCCACCATATTCTTGACCACATTAGTTAATGTATTAACTAACACATTTGATTGATTAATCAAAGCATGATGTATTGCATAATCAATTCTATCTGGTAACAACATCTTGTCATCAATTATTTGATCTTCTGCTTTTTCTTTGATTTCTCCTTGTGCACTAGTCTCTGCTTCAGGCTTTGGGAAGATCACTTTTTCTTTTTGTATCACTTTCCCTTGCCGAGAAACACTGAAGGATTCCATGTACATCTTTTAAAAAGCTTGTGTTAGTTGTTCCATCTCTACCATCTGCTCTTTAGACAATTGTTCAACAATGACTGGAATAATATTTTCTTCTGTAAGTTCAGCAGGCATGATGAAAGTCTTGAAAACACGGCATGCCAAAAGCATGTTGATGAGAAAACACGGCGGCCTGGGAGCTCTTCTCAGCTCCAATGCAGATACAAATCTTGCTTTCAGGTTCAGGGCGTGCCAGTTGGTTTGATCCTACAACCAACAAAGTATACAATAAAATAATATTAGTGAACGATACCCGATTGACTGGTGGGCCAATGATATATTGTAGAAACCTAGCCGATGCTAACAAGCTGAATCGGCTACAAAGTGGAAGATGCTACTTATAAACTAGATTTAGATTAAATATAATCATAAACAACTTTTCCTTAACAGAACCAATCCCATAAGTCGAACCCAATCGAGGCAGCATGCGATTGATATCTTTTAAAGTCAATTGTCATGTAATTATATAACCTAAATAACTAGCCGATGGGTAGATGTTTTAGATTAGACCCAAAACAATCATAATCAGATGTAGAAAGAAGTAATAGGTAATTACTCATTTAATCCTTCTCTTACATGCAATCAATTCCAACCGAGGCATTATTAATCGCTCATAACCAAGATTAGATAAATCAATAATTACATGAACTTATTTCATAACCGATGAGATGTTTTAGGGTAATTCAGGTAACGTATCGGCTAGAACTCCGATACAGCCTTATAGAAGAATATTAATCTTGATCAAACACACTAAACAAGTTTCAATCTCGACGGATTAGACCTAACCGATGGCAGCGTGAGATTTAAAACAAGCTTAATATATTTAAAGGACTGATATACTTGTATAAAATTAGAGATATAACACATCGAGCAAATTAAATCATATAAATTACCAAGTAAGATCGGCTCAAACTCTGATTCCCTTATTGGCAATCAATTAGCAGGTTAGCTTTTTTTATTCTAAACACAACTTACTAGGTCAAACCCAATTGATGTAGCGCTAAGTATGAAAAGAAGTAGAAAGTCTAAACAATCAAGCCTTTGAGTGATTTTAAGGGTGGTCGATACCTTAGCCAATCTAAGTCGACGAACCGATTTAGCCGATACCGGCAAAACCTCAGGAAAGGCTTAGCCGATAGAAGTAAATCGAGCCATCGAGTTAGATTAACCAAGATATATGATAACCAGTACTTATATAAGATTAGAGTAGAACATATAAAATGATGCGCTAATCCGTCGATACAAACCGCTGTGACAAGCCGTACCTCTTATTGGAGATCTAAGCCGATGCAGCCCAACTCGAAACAAGAACTCGTTGAAAAAGTAGAAGTAATAGGGGTGGCGATGCGCCGAGATTGTGTATTGAACTGTTCTTTTTTTCTTACAAGACCTTGGGCACATATTTATACCAGAACATACAAACATTGTCCATATCAAACACGACTCAAACTTGCCTAATTACAAAATAAACAAACAAGTCCTTAGGCGGACTCTTACCATGAATTCCTTAAAGGAAACAACTAACTTTTATTCCGAATTAATAGATACAATTGCCTCTTCTGGACTCTATCCTTATTTGGCAATACCTTCAGCTCTTCTCCCGAGTCCAATATGGACTCGCACTGCCTATATCGGCTGATCGAGTCTGATTTTGTATCGGCCGATACTGCTTTCAGCCGATGCACTGCTCTGTTTTTGGAAACAATCTTATCTCCCCGAATCCGCTTCGGACCCATATTTATCCTTACGTATCTTTACGAAATTTTGCTGTTAACAGCTGCATATTGTACCACAAGCAATATGCAGACTTCGAGGCTTGTCCTATGTGCAAGGCTTCTCTATACAAGCAAAAGAAAAGTTCTGATTAAGGAAAAAGTCAAAGAGAGGTGATCCGGCGAAGATTGTGTGGTTTCTACCTATCGTTGATCGTTTCAAGAGAATCTTTGATAATCCCAAGAAAGTAGAGTTAGTACATTGGCATGCCACAAAGACAATAACCGATGGTATGCTTAGGCACCCTGCAGATTCGATTCAATGGAGATATATCGATAGGAAATACCCAGAATTCATAGCTGACCCGAGAAACATCAGGATATGTTTGTGTACGGATGGCATGATTCCTTTCGGAGATATGAGTAGTTCACACAGCACTTGGCTAGTTCTTATTACAAACTATAACCTACCCCCATGGTTGTGCTTCAAAAGAAAATACATTATGCTGTGCTTGCTAATCCAAGGACCGAAATAGCCCGGGAATAATATTGATGTATTCTTGGAGCCTATTATCGATGATCGAGAAACACTTTGGAAGGAAGATGTGCAAACTTAGGATACATATGGTCAAGAGAATTTCAATCTTCACGTTCTACCGTTATGCACCATTAACGACTACCCCGCACTTGATAATCTTTCTGGACAAACTGTCAAAGAAATGAATGCTTGCTCCGACTGTATGGAAAATACACGTAATAAGTGGCTGAAGAAATCACGAAAGATGGTTTACATGGGTCATAGGAGATAGCTCCCACTACGTCACGCATTTAGAAGAAAGATGAAAATTTTCAATGTTAAGAGAGAGCTTCAACCTGCTCCATCGGACTTGATCGAAGATCAGGTGCACGACATGGTTAAGGACATCACTAATGAGTTTGAGAAGAAAAGGAAACGTAGTAAGGCAAAGGACAAGGGTATGTAGAAGAAAAAATCAATATAGATGACTACCTTACTGGAAAGATATTGAGGTCCATCATTTCACTGATCTCATGCACATAGAAAAGAATGTGTGTAAGAATTTGATCGGGTTACTACTAAATATTCCTGGGAAGACAAAGGACGGATTGAACGCGCATCTCGATTTATAGCAGATGAATATTCGAAATGAACTCGCGCCAGTAACAAATCCGGACATAGGAAGAGTGTACCTCCCCCAACTTGCCACACCTTGTCGAGGGATGAGAAGATCCAAATGTTATCTTGCTTGAAAGATATAAAAGTTCCATCGGGTTATTCTGCAAGGATAAGTATATTTCGTTGGATGATCTCAAACTGGTTAGAATGAAGTCCCATGATTGTCACGTACTAATCACACAACTCTTACCGGTTGCTATAAGAAATATTCTTCCAACCAACGTCCGCCACACAATCATGCATTTATGCGCCTTCTTCAATGCGATTGGCCAAAAGGTTATAGATCCAGATGCTCTTGATGACTTGCAGGCAGATATCGTCAAAACTCTGTCACCTAGAAATGTATTTTCCACTATCTTTTTTCAATATCATGGTTCATCTCCCTATTCATCTTGTTAAGCAAACAAAATTATGTGGCCCATCGTTTCTAAGAGAAATATACCCGTTCAAGAGGTACATTGGAATTCTGAAGTCGTATGTCCGAAATAGAGTGAAACCGGAGGGGAGTATCATTGAAGGGTACACGACTGAGGAGCTATTGAGTTTTGTGTCGATTACATGTCCAAGACTGTTCCTATCGGAATTCCAACGTCTCGTCATGAAGGAAAGTTTTCAGGTGTTGGCACAAAAGGCAGAAAAAGAATTGTGCCCGATCAAGACGCCTATGCCCAGGCTCATTTCTCTGTGCTTCAACATATGGCAGAAGTTGCCCCATATACTGAGGAGCATTTAGCAAAGGTCCGAAAGGAGAACATGAGGCGATCGGATATGTGGATCAACAAAGAGCATAACTCTCATTTCAACGAATGGTTTAAGAATCATATTGCAACATTGACCAATGGGCCTAACGAAACAATAAGATGGTTGGCGGTAGGACGTGTTGGGATATTGACACATGGCAGGGACACAATACTAATGGATACACATTTTACACCATCAAACAATATGACAAGAGCACAGTTCAAACCAGCGGGGTTCGTATAGAGGAAATTTAGGACCAATGTGGGTCCAACACATACTACGGCCGCATAGAGAAGATCTAGGAATTGAACTACATGAAGTTCAAAGTCCCACTATTTTGTTGTCACTGGGTCAATTTACGCACTGGTGTAAAAGTCAACAAGGAAGGATTCACAACTGTAGATCTAAGCAAGGTCGGATACGTAGATGAATCATTCGTACTTATGAAATAGGTCGTGTAGATTTTCTACTAAAAGACCCCGCAAACAAGAAGTTGCATGTCGTTAGGGACAGGAAGAGAAGAATTGTTGGGGTTGCCAACTTCATCGACGAGGAAGATTACAACCAAAACCTTCATGTCAGTCCACACATAGACCTCGAGGATGATCATGAAGAGAATGTAGCATATGCCCATTCAAATCACACGGAAGGCCTACACTTGTAATTGAAAGTCTCTGTATTTGTATTTGCTATTGTTGTAATTTGCTATTATTGTGATGAAAGAATTATTTTGTATTATTGGCATGTAATATCTTGAAAAGCTAGTCGCCCTAATATTATAAAAGTCTAAGTTAAAAAAAATCAACTATGGTCCACCCTCAAAGAAGTCAAAAAAGATCAAAGATCCAAGTATCTTTCTTATTTTGAAAATAGAAAAAAGCTATCCGTGACGGGCTTTTAGTAGCAACCGATTGAGATATCATCTCAATCGGTTGTATACTAAACGCCATCATGGATGACATCCGTGATGGCCATTTATTGTAGCCCGTCTCGGATGACTCTCCGTGTCAGTTTCCTTTTGGAGCCTGCCACGGATGAGTGCCATCCGTGACGGCGTTCTGTACTAGCCCGTAACAGATGAGTTTTAACCATATTTAGACCAACTCTAGGGTTGCGCCAACAATACTATTCAGATCTATTCCACCGCCCTCGCCGTCGCCACCGAGCACGTTCCCGGCCGCCGCCATCGAGCCTGCGCCATCGCTGCCGTCGGCTCCCCCTCCACCGTGCCCTCGTCGACGTCGAAGCCCGCCCGCCTCGCCACCACCAGCTCCCCCTCCACTGACACCAAGCCCTCCTCGACGCCAGAGCCTGCCCGCCTTGCCGCTGTCGGCTCCCCCACCACTGCGCCGTCGACGACGCCGTGGTGGCCCTTCTCGCCGCCGTCGGCCCCCCCTCCACCACGCCCTCATCGACAACGGAGCCTGCCGGCCTCGCCGCCGCTGGCTTCCTCTCCACCAAGCCCTCCTTGACGCCGGAGCCCACCCACCTCGCCGCCGCCGACTCCTCCTCCACCGTGCCTCCGTCAATGCCGGAGCCCGGCCGCCTCGCCTCCGCTGGCTCCCCCTCCACCGAGCACTACCGCCGTCACAACTTACAGTACACAGCCGTCACCACTTACAGTACGCCGCCATCATCCTCCTCTTAATTAATTTGCTTAGTGAATTGAGATTTAGTTACTTAGTGAATTTAGGTGTAATGTAGGTGACTTAGTGAATTTGGATTTATATTTGTATGTGTTTCAGTGTAGTGACTTAGCGAATGTAGGTGAAATAATTATAGATTTGCTCAGTTACTTAGTGAATTTTGGTGAATTATTGTAGTGACTTAGTGGATTTAGGTGTAATTATTGTAGATTTACTTAGTGACTTAGGGTATTTAGTGAATAGTGACTACGGGGATTTTAGGAATTTGTACGCATATATGGTGATTTTGGCTATGTCAAATAGGGTTTTGAAGGAGTGTTGTTTTTTAATATATTATGGCGCATACATGGTGATTTACGCATATACGTTATTTTGTGGTATTCAAGTTTGTAGGGTATATTGACGACAACTAGTGCAACAACATCTGGACGGAACCCTAGAACTGCCAATAGGCTTTCTGCTGTCCGGTTAACTATTACGGAGGTTGACGATGAAGGATTCCTTGTGGCTCCAGCATCAGTAATTAAGAGGTTCGCAAGTGTCTGTGGAGTCTTAGGTAGACGACACTTCAGCATCCTCCTCGACCATATCAAGTTTGTGCCAGAGGATGAGAAGGCCACTGCTTGGATGAAGTTCCAAGAGTGCTTCGAGTACCCCCGGACGACGAGGCCATTCTGAAGCATCGGGCATTGTAAAGGATGGGAACGACTTGGAAAAATTTCCAGACAAAGCTCATTAACAAGTTCATACTCAACCCCAACCACCCAACACCATATGGCTTGTTCCCGTGGATCACACAAACCGTTTAGGATGAGTTTGTGGCTGCAAAAACAACTCCTTATTTCCTGGCAAAGAGTGAGACGGCTAGGCAACTCCAAGCAAGAAACGAGCACCTACACCATCTTAGCACCAGAGGTTATAGCGAAAAGCAATAGCAATGACGGCTTGAGGATGAGGCTACAGCACAATCTAACACCCCACCACCATTTGCTGACATCCCAGAGGAACGGGCAAGGAACTGGGCAAGGGCATGGGCCATTAAGAATAGCGATGGAACACTTACGTTCCCAGATCCCACTGATGGCCAAATGTATCAGAACCTGGTGAGTTTTTTATATCGATGTTCAATTTGGATGTCTCGTTTATACTAGGCATGATCTAACCATATCTCACTATACTGTAGATTGCAATAGGTGCCAAAAGACAGCCCTCGAAAGAGGTGCAGTCACAAAGACGTGAGGATGACATACTTACAAAAGCGTTTGTTCAACCCTGAACATCCAAGAAGGACAAGAGGCATTGGCTCTCATGTTCCATAGAAGATTCGGTTGCCCTAGTACTCATGGCAATATAGGAGGCGGAAGCTGACTAAGGCGCAGAAAGAGGAGTGCCTGAAAGAAAAGATTAGAGCGGAACTAAGCTCGGAGTTTGATCAAAAATATCTGAGGTGAAGGCCCGCATAAGGGGAGAGCTCCAATAGCATAACGCCGACCCGGAACCCATTCCTAGAGTACAAGCGAGCCCCACGCAACGACAAACCAGTTGTGCATCAACCAGTTCCTGCCGCAGTTGAATATAACGGTAAGACTATGATACCATGCATATGTAGTCTTAACTAATCCATCTATTATACATTATTCTAAGAACGTGGATGAATTTATCACAGGGACCCATAGTGTGAACTCTAGAAATTAGGGTGACACAAGCATTTTTGTCTATCGCCGCCGAGGGGATCGCTTACAAGCCTACCCCTGAAACCAAAGTGCACGGGGCAGATTTGGTGGCTGGGCATGCTAAAGTCTATGTTGACATGGTAAAGGATAACTGGGTCAACTGGCCTCTAGAGATCCCACCAAACGACGAAATTTTGACGTTAGGAGCTGCACGTGGGACCTTTATCCAATGGCCTAAGGACCAAATTGTCATAAGGATGGTTCCAAGGTCAAAGGCACCACAAGATCCACTGAATATCCTCTCTCTAGCTCCTTCAACCCCTCCTACCATCCAAGGCGCACCACACAATGATATCCCGTTACAAGATGATATTGATTTTGGGTTCGATTTTGTGGAAGCTAGCAATATGGATAACATTCCCCCTCCTCAAAAAAAGAGCAAGGCACATTCTTATCCACTAGTGGTGTCTAGCAAAAAAGCTCGCGGAAGGGGGAAAGGAAAAGGAAAGGTGCAAACCTCACTCTTGGCTCCCAAGAAGCTAGATCTACGCAAGGAGGTATCAGTTCCTCCTAAGAGCCTAGCTCCTAGCACCTTCCAATTAGGCATGCCATTGGTTGGAGACCACGAGCTTGCCCAAATGGGTCCTGCTTGCCGAGAGTTGCATGGCTACTACATGGAAAGTTCGAACTCAAGGAGAAAGAATAGAGAGACATCAATATTGGGCTTTCATGGACCAGAGCCATTCCTTGGGCCATTTGGCTATATTTTAGTTACCTTCGACGATCTCTTTGACCTCTTCAAGCTGCGAGCGGTGGACACCAATTTTCTTAAGTGTTACTAGTTGTAAGCATTGTTGAGTACAACATATGTTGATAACAAATTGTCTTATAATGCCTATATGGGTTATTGACCTGCTTGTAGGTTAAGTTGGAAGGTGGTGTAGAATCAAATGTGTTTGATTATTATTTTATGTGATGAAACATTGGTGGCTTGCGACATTTTATGTGTGTAATATTGGTTTATGTGATGGTATTTCATGTGATTATATATGATTGATTTTGTGAAGAGTTGTGCGGATTTGACCTGGCGGTCAGACCGGCCAGGCACGGCCGGTCAAACTGGAGGTATCTGCGTGGTCAGACCAGCCAGCCCGTGGTCAGACCGGCAAGTTACCTATTCGCTTTCGGTTTCGGTTTATCTTTTCGGTTACGGATTGTTTCTTCGTGGATTTGACTTCTAGATGGTTTCTATGCGTATGATTACTATTGTTATACTAATGTGAGTCAAGTTTGGACGAACTTGTGCTCGGAATATGGTTTCTTTATCGTATGTGTGCAAGTATTGCTTAAGGTCTCGGGATAGTGTTGCCGGTGATGGATCGGAGTCGACTTGGGAGAAGTGGACGTCCAGGGATCAAGAGATCACGCGGGATACTAAAAGGCTAGAGGATAATGCACGTAGTAGATAGAGAATTCATTTGGTATACGAGAGGAATCGTATACGTATGGAAAGAGGAGTTGAATTTGGAAGGGAGTCCGAATTCGGGAAGATGGATGGAGATAAGGAAAGAGATAAGTTTGAAGCTTGCAAGAGAGGGTTTCCCACGTGGTTGGGAATCCTAATTCGTGAGAGATTCGTGGGTTTTGTACAGCCTACTTCGTGTACAAATAGAGAGGGAGGGTGTGCCTCCTAGATATCGATTTTTGTGGTTCATAATTTGAGAGAATAGCTAGGGTTTCGAGTAAGGTCGAGGTTTTGGTGAGGAGTGCTGTTGTTGCACTTTGTAAACACTTTTAGATGCAATAAAGTTGAGAGTTACAATTTATATCTTCGAGTTTGTCATCTACCGGTGTTTTCTGGGTCCCGACGGTCTGACTGAAGGTGTTCGTGCGGTCTGACCGGAGACAGGGCGGCAGTCTGACCGGCCAGGAGGGGTGGTCTGACCGGCGGCTACACGGCGGTGTGACCTGCGGTACTTCGACAGCAACAGTTCGATTTCGTTCTTGAGTTTGATTTCATTTTTCTAGATTGGTTTTGTTGGATTCCAGAGGTTAGTTGTGATTTGTTTAAAGATTTAGTTTTTGGTCTTCCCTACCATTCACCCCCCCCCTCTGGTAGGTTGGATTACTCTGTTTCGATCCTACAAGTGGTATCAGAGTCTCGTTCTTGATTGGATCTTTGTTGTTTTTCTGATCTATTTGATATGGCTGAAAAGTTTTCAAACAAACCTCATGTTTTCAATGGAACCGACTTTGATTATTGGAAGAAAAAGATGGAATCTTATATAACATATCAAGGATATGATACTTGGCTAAAAGTTGCACAACCTTATGAAATTCCTGCTCATATTGATACTCCTGCTCTCAAGTTAGATTTTGAAAATAATTGCAAAGCTCGCAATATTATTCTCAATGCAATTTCTCGTTCCGATTTTGATCGTGTTTCGCATCTTGCTACTGCCAATGAGATTTGGAAGGCTTTGAATGATTTTCACACTGGATCTTCAAACATAAAAGAGTTGCGAAAAGACGTTTTCAAAAAGGAGTATATCAAATTTGAGATGACACATGGGAAGTCTTTGGATGATTATCTGGGTCGTTTTAACAAAATTTTAAGTAATCTTAGATCTGTTGATATTTATTATGATGTTAATTATTCTCAGTCTGAGGTTGCTCGTCATTTTATGAACGGTCTTGATATGAAGGTTTGGGATGTTAAGGTTACTTCGATTCAGGAATCTGTTGATATGAACACTTTAACTTTGGACGTTCTTTATACTAAATTGAAAACTTATGAGATGAACATTCTTTCTAAGAGGACTGATTCGAAATCTTCTATTTTGGTGTCTTCTTCTGCATCTTCTTCTGATTCTACTTCACATTTGATGTTTGCTTCTTTCTCAGCCATGTCCGATGATGAACTGGAGGAAATCAGTGAGGAGGACTTGGTATCGCTTGCTAATAGAATTTCTCGAGTTGTGAATAATGCCAGGTTCAGGAGAAGAGGAGGACCAATCCGGTGTTTCGGGTGTGGACAACCAGGACACATCCGCTCTCAGTGTCCCAAGGCTGGAAAGGGTACACAGGAGGAAGCAAAGGCTCAAGATGGATCCAAGGACACCAAGCAGAACAAGAAACAGGCAAAGAATATGAAGATGAGGAAGTACTACCAGAAGGCCTTGGATGAAGCTTTTGCAGCTATGCAAGGATCCAGCGACATCGAGTATTCAAATGATGATGAGGACGACAAAGAAAAAGGCATAGCTGGAGTTTGTCTCATGGCAAAGAATATTGCAGATTCTGATGAAGAGAATGAGGTAATAAACGCTCCTAGTGTTGAATACCTTCAAGAAGTAATTGCTAGACTTAGTTATAAGATTTCAAAATTTGAAAAAAAGATTAATCATCATGAAGTAGTTATTGATTCTCTAAATATTGAAAACAGTCGATTAAAATCTCTTGTTTCTGATGATGATGAATGCAAGTTTTGTGAGATTTTATTTGCTGAAGTTAATGCTGTTAGAGAAGTCAATTGGTCTAATTGCAAAAAACTTGATGTTGAAATTAAGAAATCTAAAAAACTTGAATTTTGTCTTGCTCTTAGCTTTGCCATGAATACTAGATTGATTGATGAGTTGTTTTTGACTAAAAGAGCTTTGAGTAAATGTCAAGTTGCTTTGTTTGCTAGCTCTATGTTTAATGTGATTAGCTTTAAAAGGTTAAAACAATCTAGTGCAAAACCTTGCTCAACATGTCTTGCTAGTGATTTGAAACTAAAAAATGCTTTAGCTCGGGTTAAGCATATGGAAGAAATAGTTAAGCAAGATGAAGTGTTTTTTTGTCAAACTTGTAGAAAAAACAAAGGCTTTTTGGATGCTTGTAAAAATTGTGCTACTTTGACTCAAGAGGTTTCTTACTTAAAAAGTTCCTTGCAACGATTTTCCGATGGTAAAAAGAACCACAACATGATTTTGGATCAATCAAAAGTTAGCACAAACAACCGTGGTTTAGGTTTTGATCCTTATAGTCACTTTTCTAGACATCCTCCTGCTGTTTTGAGCATAACTGAGAAAGGTGAAATTTTGACTAAACCTGATTCTAAACCTCTTGTTTTTAAGTCTGCTGGCATTATGACTTCTTTGAGTGCTTCTTGTTCTACAAAGCCTGTTGCTAGTACTAAACCTGTGTTTAATGCTAAATCTGTTGTTAGTACTAAAAATACTATTAATGCTAAGCCTGTTATCTCAACTTGTGCATCAACTCATTGTGAAAAGTATATCTGTTTTTTTTGTGGTAAACATGGACATATTGCTGGTTTCTGTTTTAGACTTGCTAGGAAATAGAAAAAAGAACGGGAGATAGCTTTTGTGAAACAAAGGTGGCAAAAATCAATTTTTTCCTCGAGGCAGGCGGTCAGACCGCAGATGGACCGGCGGTCAGACCGGAGCTATACCACCGGTCAGACCGGTGGGAAGCCGTCGGTCAGACCGCAGGTACAGCGGCGGTCAGACCGGCCTCGGACAAACTTTTCTAACGGGAAACGTGTTGAATTTTCTACTGGTTATGTTCCTGTTGGTTCTGGTCGTGTGTCTCAGTACTGGATTCCTAAATTTTTATTATCTAACCCCAGTACTGAGGCTTCGACATCTGCTTGTGTGTAGGCACTTTTGACGAGGAGGGAGAACGTGTGGGTCGTTGATTCCGATTGTTCACGACACATGACCGGTGATAAAAGTTGGTTCTCCTCCCTCACGAAGGCATCAAGGAAGGATTCAATCATCTTCGGTGATGCTTCTACTAGCACGATCACTGCAACTGGATCTATCAAGGTAAGTGATAAGTTTACATTGAATGATGTCGCTTTGGTTGAAAATTTGAAGTACAACTTGCTCTCCGTTTCTCAAATTGTAGATAAAGACTTTGATGTTTTATTTAAGAAAAGTGGAAGTAAAGTTATTATTCATCTGGTGATGTTGTGCTTAATGTTTCTCGCTATGGAAGAGTTTTTAAAGCTGATTTTGAAAATAGCGTTTCATCATAAGTTACATGTCTTGTTGCAAAATTTTCAAAAGATGTGATGTTTTGGCATCGTAGACTTGGACATGTTGGCTTTGATCATCTCACTAGGATTAGTGGTTCTGAACTTGTTCGTGGTTTGCCTAAGCTTAAGAAAGATCATGATTTGGTTTGTTCTCCATGTCGTCATGCTAAGATGGTTGCTTCTTTACATACTCCTATATTTTCTGTGATGACGAATGCACCAGGACAGCTTTTACATATGGACACTGTTGGTCCAGCTAGAGTGCAATCCGTTGGAGAAAAGTGGTATGTTTTGGTTATTGTTGACGATTTTTCTCGATATTCTTGGGTTTATTTTATGGCAACTAAAGATGAAGCTTTTGAACACTTTAAAAGATTATATCTTCATTTGGCTCTTGAATTTCCAAGCTCTTTGAGAACTATTCGAAGTGATAATGGTGGTGAGTTTAAAAATGCTTTTTTTGAAAGGTTTTGTGATGAAAAAGGTCTTGAACATCAATTTTCATCTCCTCGTGTTCCTCAGCAAAACGGTGTTGTTGAAAGGAAAAATCGTTCTTTGGTTGAGATGGCTAGGACTATGCTTGATGAATATTCTACTCCTAGAAAATATTGGGCTGAAGTTGTTAACACTGCTTGTTATATTTCCAATCGTGTTTTCTTGAGATCTAAACTTGGAAAAACCTCTTATGAGCTTTGCTTTGGACACACACCGAAGATTTCTCACTTGCGTGTTTTTGGGTGTAAATGTTTTGTGCTTAAATCTGGAAATTTGGACAAATTTGAATCTCGCTCTCTTGATGGTCTTATGTTGGGATATTCTACGCATTCACGAGGTTACCGTGTACTTGTTTTAGAGACTAATAAAATTGTTGAGACTTGTGAAGTCACTTTTGATGAGGCTAGTCCAGGTACTAGACCCGAAATTTCAGATACTCTATCACAGGTTCAGGGGGAGGATATTTTTGTGGAGGAAAGCGATGACGAGGACGACGACGAGGCGTCGGCCGGTCAGACCGGAGCTGCGGCCGGTCAGACCGGTGGTATACCGTCGGTCAAACCGGAGGCAGAGGAGCGGTCAGACCGGCTGGATGGCGATTCTTCAAGAGCTTCGGGTACAGATGCTAATAGACCTCCAGAAGCTTCAACTTCGTCAGAACCAACTACAGAAAATGAACGATCGTCAGATTTGAGTGCTCCACTTCATATTCAACGACTACATTCTCCGGAACATATAATAGGTAATTTGGGTGAACGTACTACAAGATCAAAGGTAACGAATCGTGATTTTCATGCAAATTCTGCTTTTATTGCTAATTTTGAACCCAAAGATGTTACTAATGCTCTTACTGATGAATCGTGGATTAACGCCATACATGAAGAACTTGAGAATTTTGAAAGAAATAAAGTCTGGTTTTTAGTTGAACCTCCTGTTGATCAAAATATTATTGGAACTAAGTGGGTTTTCAAAAATAAACAAAATGAGGATAGTTTAATTGTTAGGAACAAAGCTAGACTTGTTGCACAGGGTTTTACTCAAATGGAAGGATTGGATTATGATGAAACTTTTGCTCCTGTTGCTAGGATTGAGGCAATTAGACTTTTGTTGGCTTTTGCTGCTTCAAAAGGTTTTAAATTGTTTCAAATGGATGTTAAAAGTGTTTTTCTTAATGGCTATATTCAGGAGGAAGGTTATGTAAAACAACCACCAGGTTTTGAAAATCCTGTTTTTCCCAACCATGTTTTTCGTTTGTCAAAAGCTTTGTATGGTTTGAAACAAGCACCTAGAGCATGGTATGATAGGCTTAAAAACTTTTTACTTGCAAAAGGTTTTACAATGGAAAAAATTGATAAAACTCTCTTTGTTCTCAAGCATGGTGATGATCAACTGTTTGTTCAGATTTATGTGGATGATATCATCTTTGGTTGTTCATCTCACGCTTTGGTTGTGGAGTTTGCTGAAACTATGCGCAGGGAATTTGAGATGAGCATGATGGGTGAATTGACCTACTTTTTGGGATTGCAAATTAAGCAAACACCTCAAGGTACGTTTGTTCATCAAACAAAGTACACCAAGGATCTTCTACGACGCTTCAAGATGGACGATTGCAAGCCTTTGACTACGTCGATAGGAACTTCTACTGTTTTGGATCCTGATGAAGATGGTGAAACTGTAAATCAAAAGGAATACAGGAGTATGATTGGATCATTGCTCTACCTCACCGCTTCGAGACCGGACATACAATTTGCTGTGTGTTTATGTGCTCGATTTCAAGCTTCTCCAAGGGCTTCGCATCGTCAAGCTGTGAAACGCATCATGAGGTATTTAAAACATACTCTTGAATTTGGAATTTGGTATTCTACTTCTTCATCTATATGCTTGAGTGGTTATTCGGATGCAGATTTTGGAGGTTGTAGAATTGATAGAAAGAGTACTAGTAGTACATGTCATTTTCTTGGTACTTCTTTGATTGCATGGTCTTCTCGAAAACAATCAAATGTTGCTCAATCAACGGCTGAGTCTGAGTATGTTGCTGCTGCTATTTGTTGTTCTCAGATTCTTTGGCTTATTTCAACTTTGAGAGATTATAATATTGCTTTTGATAAAGTTCCTCTCTTTTGTGATAATACAAGTGCTATAAATATTGCTAAGAATCCTGTTCAACAATCACGCACTAAGCACATTGATATTCGTTTTCACTTTTTGAGGGATCATGTTGAGAAGGGAGATGTGGAATTGAAATTTGTGGATACAAAGTTACAACTTGCAGATATTTTCACTAAACCATTGGATTCTTCTCGCTTTGCTTTTCTAAGGGGAGAATTGGGAGTTATTCATCCTTTTGGCATCATTTGAGGGGGAGAGTTGTTGGCTCTTTGTTGTATGCATATTTTCTTTCTTTTTTTTATTTTCTTTTGCATTCATGTTTTAATTCATGCATGGTGTCAAAAATATCTAAAATATAAAAAAATGAGAAAAAGAAAAAGAAAAAGATGGATGAGCTTTGTTTTATATCTTTAGTATGTTCTAGTGCTTGCTAGCAATGCTTGTTAGATAATTTGATTACTATATTAGTTTGTGTGCATTTTAGTAGTTATATGAGCTTTGAATATTGCTTTTAAGTTATATGATACATGACACATAATTCTTTTACTTGAATTAATGAAATATGCAATATTGAAGCAAGTGTTTAGGTTGACTGATTAATGCTTGTATATACACTTTATGGCTTGTTATTCCTCATGATAATCCTTTTGTTCCAATCACTGCAAGAGTTCATACATGCTAAAAAAAGAAAAAAAGAATACCGAATCCTTGGAAACAGTCTTGACGACAAGGACGTATTCGCAGTGAAATAAAAAAAAAGGTGCCGAATCCTTGGAAACAGTCTTGACGACAAGGACGTACCCGCAATATCAAGAAAAAAAAAGAAAAGTTCAAAAATAAATAGCTTGAGGTTCTCTTGGTTATTTTTGGAGAAGGAAATTATTTTGAGAAAGAGTATCAATGCCATAGGTTTATATATTTGGGTTTTTCTTTCAGTCTTTGCACTTGTGAACATGTTGCATTTTAAATCGTTGAACTCATGAATCATTAATGTTGACTTGATCTTAATTATAATCTTTAAGGTTCATGTTTTTACTCTAGTGCATGTTTGTTAATTAGCTAGTCACTTTTTCTACCTTGTTATTGCAATACCTGTACTTGAGTTACTTTTGGTATATTGCAATGCTCAATCCATGCTCACGATACATTGATGAACTCATTGTCAAAAGGGGAAGAACAAGGTAACAAAATTTGCATCATTATCGTATTCAAAGGATTTTCTTTTTTTAAAAAAGTGAGAGATTTTTCTTTGAAAATCTTCTGGCATTTGTAATGCTTTTTGGGTTGCTTCACAAAATAACATAAACCAATTGATTTTGTTGGGTTTGCCAATGGTTTCATCAAGGGGGAGATTGTAGAATCAAATGTGTTTGATTATTAATTTATGTGATGAAACATTGGTGGCCAGCCCGCGGTCAGACCGGCAGGTTACCTATTCGCTTTTGGTTTCGGTTTATCTTTTCGGTTACGAATTGTTTCTTCGTGGATTTGACTTCTAGATGGTTTCTATGCGTATGGTTACTGTTGTTATACTAATGTGAGTCAAGTTTGGACGAACTTGTGCTCGGAATATGGTTTCTTTATCGTATGTGTGCAGGTATTGCTTAAGGCCTCGGGATAGTGTTGCCGGTGATGGATCGGAGTCGACTTGGGAGAAGTGGACGTCCAGGGATCAAGAGATCACGCGGGATACTAAAAGGCTAGAGGATAATGCACATAGTAGATAGAGAATTCATTTGGTATACGAGAGGAATCGTATACGTATGGAAAGAGGAGTTGAATTTGGAAGGGAGTCCGAATTCGGGAAGATGGATGGAGATAAGGAAAGAGATAAGTTTGAAGCTTGCAAGAGAGGGTTTCCCACGTGGTTGGGAGTCCTAATTCGTGAGAGATTCGTGAGTTTTGTACAGCCTACTTCGTGTATAAATAGAGAGGGAGGGTGTGCCTCCTAGATATCGATTTTTGTGGTTCATAATTTGAGAGAATAGCTAGGGTTTCGAGTAAGGTCGAGGTTTTGGTGAGGAGTGCTGTTGTTGCACTTTGTAAACACTTTTAGATGCAATAAAGTCAAGAGTTACAATTTATATCTTCGAGTTTGTCATCTACCGGTGTTTTCTGGGTCCCGACGGTCTGACTGAAGGTGTTCGTGCGGTCTGACCGGCGGGAGTGCGGCGGCGGTCTAACCGGAGGCAGGGCAGCGGTCTGACCGGCCAGGAGGGGCGGTCTGACCGGCGGCTACACGGCGGTGTGACCGGCGGTACTTCGACAGCAACAGTTCGATTTCGTTCTTGAGTTTGATTTCGTTTTTCTAGATTGGTTTTGTTGGATTCCAGAGGTTAGTTGTGATTTGTTTAAAGATTTGATTTTTGGTCTTCCCTACCATTCACCCCCCCTCTGGTAGGTTGGATTACTCTGTTTCGATCCTACAGGTGGTACGCAAGAACAGACTCCAGGTTGGATTCCTAGATACAACCCAAGTTAACAAGACAGCTCTCACGAATTCATTAGATGCGTTGATAACTTATGTCAAGGATTGCTTGTGAGCCCACTAGGACAAAGACTTCATTCTATTATCCCATAATCAACAGTAAGTGTGTTACCTAATTAGATGGGATGTAACGACACATATAGCTTTGCCTTTTAACTTGCAATATGTTAATACCATAGGTTTCATTGGATTCTCCTGGTCATAGTGCCGAAGTGGAGTAAGGTCTACTACCTTAACTCTCAAATAAGTAAGAAATATGATTTTTCCACGCTTGAAGGTGCATTTAATGACGCGTGGGCCCAATATGTGAAAAAAGGGGCAAGCATAAGGAAGGAATGCCCAACCTCTGTCACCACAAAGACTTTCCATGTCGTCAACAAGTTGGTGACATATGTGGTTTCCACGTGTGTCATAAAATGAAGACCTTGTTCAAAAAGATGGCATTGCTAGATCTTGAGGTTTGTGCTCACGTGTACTAAATTATGAAAATAAAAGCTACAAGTTCAGTTTTGTGTGTGTGTATATATATATTATTTACATATATATGTATATATACACACATTGCTATGTATATATACTAACTTGGCACCTCACTTTCAGTCTAGGATTAACAACATTTCGCCGCACAACTTCGAAGACATTAGAGAGGGAATAGCTGTCTTCATACTTGTGGAAATCATATCTTCAAAAGGAACCTTTGTTTCGAAGTAGCTGCTAGATCTTGAGAAAAATTGATGAACATTTATGAATGCTTGTCAAAAACATGTAATTATGTGACATTTATGTATATATTAAATGTAATATAATCTCTGATGCTTCGTATATATTTGCATTGCTAATTACATAACTTGTTCTAAATTTTAACTCGGTTCTATAGGTGGTGATGCTTCACTCTTCAAGACATATATCGGCGATTTGGTGAAGTGGATGTGATTGTGAAATGCATATATATGTTATTGTGAATGTATAGATGTATGGATGGCATGTGAATGGATTTGTGAAATGTTGGGAATGCTGGGATGTTGCGGATGCTGGGAATTACAATATATATATCTGTGTTTCTATTATTTTGCAGCGGGCATGGCTAACCAAAAAAATAAATTTATTTTTTGGGTAAATTACTCATCGGTGACGGGTTAAAAAAAGGTCACGGGTGCGCATCAAAGACGTTGGTTCTAAAACAGAAGCCATCACCGATGACTTATCCGTGACGGTGTCGAAACCATATTGACAAAGGTGACATAGACATCTTTGTCGATTTATAGTAGGCGACCGTCACAGATGAGTGTCATGCGTGATGGTCTTGAAACCATACCGACAAAGGTGACATAGGCATATTTGTCGGTTTGTAGTATGGGACCGTTACGGATGAGTCATTCGTGACGGGTTTTAGTTTGACTTCTTTTTTGGTTAAACCTATCCGTGACGGTGTTTTATGTCGGCCCGACATAGATCACTGTCATCGGTGACGGCATCTAGCTCGTCACAGATGACTTTTGACATCACTGATCTTTAATCCGTAACGCAGCCTTCTTCCAACACAGATGAAGGTTCCCGTCCGACACAGATATCCTGTTCCGCAATAGTGAGAGTAATAAAAGGAGGAGCATCAAGTATTAGACAGCAACGTAACCACAATGAATGAAGTATATATAAAAAAAACTTTTCATTAAATACAATACAATAATAATTAATCAGGCTCTTGATTCCGCTAACTATATATAGGCACGTAATTAACGTGGTGTTCAGTTCGGGTCTTCGATGCTGTGATAAGATGATCTCATGAAAATGGGTAATTTTCATTTAGCAATTGTTTTGTTTGATTGCTCTGTTATCAGAACCCACTATCTGAATTCACCACGTGATTGATACATGCATCCCTGTCTTGGCTTCCCTGTGTTCTCGAGTCGCAACCATTTGGTGTTACCATGCTGAACACCGAATTTCATAGCAACAAATCTTGTACTAGTAGTTATATATCATGTTATCCATCTCCTCTTTTTTCTTTCCTTGAATCCTCTTAATTTTATTTGTCAGAACATCTTACATTTGTTTAACGAAAATATAATGACTAACAAATATGTCAGCTGCTTGGTGTGGTTAATCGCTGTCTAACATGCATGTGTGTATAAATCTAGCTACTCTTATAGCACTTCTCACAACCCAATAACTACTAGCATTCATGTTACAGATTCGTATCTGGATTCATAACATAATTATCTTTACTTTCTGAATGTTCTTAACTACTTTGGAGAGATGCCTAATTCAACTGAATGGTACATACAACATTTGGCCACATTGCAACATGCAGATCGAACTGAGTATAGCATATATATGGCGCGACCATGCAGACAACCACACCTCAATATATAATCAAGAACGTACAGTTACTAATCACTTCTTAGATAATGAAAATGGTTTATATTTTCCTGTCTCTGCTAGCAGGCACACAGCCAGAGTCAGTGAATCAGGAAACCCCAATCTGATGACCTACGTTAATTTCCAGTCCGCAGTCTGCAAAGTTGGACAGGAGTACAAGACCAGGCTGTGATTTTTTCTAAGACCCATTTCTATCACAAGAAAAGGTGATAGTGTCTACAACGTTCAACCGGCCTATGAGCTTTTTAGCTTCCCACTGTCATCCCAGATAAACTGCACTACCATGGAGCTACCAAAAGAACTTGAGGACCAGGGTGTGAGTTAAACAGCACAAGCATATATTTACAGACGTCCCTCTGACCTTGTGCCCATTTGGGCCGTCTCGGTGCTCACATGATCCATCGAGCAGTCATACTGAGCTGAGTTTATGTTCTCCTGATGCCGCTCGTTTCTAGTACTACAGGAATCGAACATATATCGAGATTGCAAATCATATTTAATTTCATCCTATAATAGATGAAGAGGATCTAGTAGAAGTTGGGAGAAAGAGGAATGCTAGAATAGATGAGGAGGGATATGCTATGGTACAGTATTTGTTAAGGGGAGGGGAATTATATTCATATAGAGTAAATGTATATGATGAGGATAGGTGAAATATGTATTGCTATTAATAGTTTTGCATCCTTTCACCCCCTCTATAAGTTTTGCTTTTGAGGACGTAACAGAGGAAAATAAAAAGTGAGATTAGTTGGAGCGCCATTTGATGGTGGTAATGCGAGCCAATCCAATCTCCTAGAGACACTACACATCACCGGGAATCAGTGCTAGTACAACAGTTAAATAAGATTTAACACATATTTAACTAGTAATTATTCCAACTTTTCATTGTTTTAACTTTATTTATCCCTGTTCTTCTATCTCATGTTTTTTTCTCACGTATGTTTTCGTAAGTTGACACGATTCTTCTCGCTCACTCCTCCCATCCTCTTTCCTTCATATCAATTGCTATGAACTAGCACATTAATTACCGTTGTACACGCTCTAACACTATAGAATATAGTACCGTACCGTATTCCCTGATTTAAATATAATTATATATGAAATACAATATTTGTGATACAGTTAAGTGGCCTTATTTTGAAACATCGGTATGGTAGAGAAGACAGGTGAGCTAAGTGTATGTAACGCAAATTTTCCACCAAAGATCATAACCAAACTAGCGCCCATGGTACATAGAACAATTATTCCTAGGTCAATGACAGACAGTTTGTAGGGTTCTCCTACCGAAATACTCAATTTGTTTTAAAATATAAGTATTACAATATTGTTAAGATTGTTTAGCAGATATTGAGATGAAAAAAAACTTTAATATCTCTCGATAAATATTGGAATGGTATGGGATGGGAGGTTAGGTGGGGGGTAAAATAGGAAAAAATTAAAGTACATGAGATGTAATTGATGAAACATGTAATACTATAAATAATGTGCTAAAAGTTGTTAAATTTTGAAACGGAGGGAGTAAACTCAAAACAAGGTTAGACAACAGTGTGATTCATAATTAATACGGATATATACGCGTCTTCTACATTACAGTATTTAGCTATTGGAGGTACAGTATTGGATTAAAATGAGCAAATGCTCCGTCCATTTCAAATTACTTGTGGTGTGGGTTTGCGGTTAAACATTTTTATCAATTTCTTAAAATTTTATAGTTTGATGACATCTGAATTATATATTGCTAAAGTATTTTTCATGTGAATCTAAAGAAATCTAGTATGATGTTAAACCATATAGGTTGTTGGACGATGGTATGCAAGTTGCAAGCAGCTTGCATGCAACCTCCAACACCAACATGGCAACAGACAAGCATGCAGACCTGCGATTAACTGGATCCACGTCCCCGTGGGCTATCGGATGAAGCCAGGCCCATGTCCATGTTATGTGTGATGCTCCAGGGAATAAGTTTAGTTTAGATCCTTTAATTTGTCGTCGAGTTTGAAATTCGTCCATACAGTGAAATACCAGATACAACACATCCCTTAACTTTCAAAACCACTGCAAATAAGGTCCCAAGGTGGTTTCAACGATGGTTTCAGCTAACATGGCGCCTACGTGGATGGTTCGACTTGATCCTTGTCCCACGTGAAGTTGACGTGGCATTAAAATTAAGATTAAAAAATTTAAAATTAAAATAAAATATACGGGCCCATATATCAGTTAAATAAGAACATAAAAAATAAAGTGAGACCCATATGTGGGTGGGTCCCACTTCCACCACCTCACCCCTTCTCTGCTTTCTATCTTCTTCCCTTCGCTCCCAATGAGACAACGGCGACGGTGCTGGCAAGGAGGGCAGTAGCGGCAGGCAGCGGCGGCGGAGGAGAGGACGAAGGCAAGGGAACCAGTGAGCTCGAGCTTCCAAGGGCAGCTAAGGAGTCGGAGGATGGTGATGAACCCGGTGAGGTCGAGGAGGTGGCGGAACACGACGACGATGTCGGATGTCGGGAGCGGGAGGGGCAGGCGGGGGGCGATGGCGAAACCGAGGTGCGGCGGCCTGGGAGGCATGGTCTGAGAGGAAAGGCGCTGGCAAGGGTGTCATCACACCAGCGAAGGAGGAGAGGTCGGCGGCGTTGGAGTGGGGCCAAGAAGAGACGGCACATCGGGGAAGGAAGACAGCTGGCGGGATGGCGAGCCCAAGCTTGCCTGCTCCCCTCCTCTCTCCCTCGTCTTCGTCCTCTCCTCATCGGCTCCCGCTTGCCGTGGACAGCCACCCCACCGCGACCTCTCCTCATCAGCTCCCGTTACTGCTGATAGGATGGCGAGCTCGACCTCTACGGCTTCCTCGTTTCCGTCCTCTCCTCCAGCGGCAAAGAAGCCAAGCCGGCCTTAGGGGACGCCGCAACCGTCGAGGCCGCCGCCGAGATCTTCCCAACCGCGGCTACCATCTGTGAGTGCCTTGCGAGAGCTCCCAGCCCCGCGGCAGCCGAAGAGGAGGAGGAGAGCGGCGCTAGCGCCACACAGTGTTGTAGCCTCGCCGCCGCTGTGCTCCTCATCACCGCAGTTGTCTTCGCCCTGTAAGATCGGCGTGGTCGGTGAATCGATGATGAGGAGTGGGTTATAGGCGTGGTGGTGGCGGCAGTGATCCACCCGTTTGCATGATTTTGTAAGTTGGGAGATGTGTTATATCCGGTTTTTCGGACCGAGGATGAAAATCATATTGGGCAACAAATTGAGAGACCTAGAGTGAACTTATTCCATGCTCCAGCCTCCAAGGCCCACCGCCAAAGTCGAGTTGCTACTAGGATTCTGCTTTGACAGCCCACATACACGAGCAAGCCCAAAAAGGGTAATTCGTCTATGTTGGCTTGCCATAAATTGATAGACTTTGTTATTAGTGAGCCTAAAAATTTTGAATGTCACGAATGGTCACACGTTTATTAGAAATATTAAAATCATGATTTATTAAAAAACAGAGATAGTTCTACTCAATCTTTAGTTTTTAGGTTTTGTTTTTTTATTAATTTATTTAAGGGTGCAGGTTGATCGATGCGTAAACCCACTTGCACCTTTTAAGTTAGTAGTATGGATTCATGATGCAGAAGTCTAATATTTTATTTATCTTCGATCAAGTTTCAGGTTTTTTTTCTCACTCAATTACTACTTGCTTATGGATTAATCCTTATGACCCGCGTCAGGCGCCGCTTTCTTAACACGGTTAAAAAAAATGATAGAAGCTATGATAAATAAATAATTAAGGTAATATTACTGCATGACAAAAGATAGGCGAAACGTATACTACACTAACTAATGCATAGGAGTATATAGATATATGTGATTTCGTAGGTGCTAGCCGTGGGACAAATTGAAGCTAGAACGAACGATAAATGTTGTGTTACATAGGGGCAGGCCATTGGTACAGATCCAGGCATCCTTAATGAGTCATTCGTGTCGGATTAATACGACTTGTTTTACATGACTCATCTTTAACGGTTTAAAAAATATCCCGTTTAAGATATTACTGTCAAGATGACACATCATCGATATATAAGGTCATCTATGTCGGGTCGTAGTTGTAACTCGTCACGGATAGCCTATAACGGGTCACAACCAAGTTCTGTTACAGATAACATGTCATCCGTGATGAGTGTAATGAGATGAACTGATAAAGATGACAGCACTCATCCATGAAGGGTGGTGGTTACGAGCCGTCACGGATGAGAAAAAATTCAATTTTTTGAATTTTTCAAACAATCTCAGATAGAGACATACCCTATATGAAAGTTGTAGTACTCGACAAGATTTATAACTTTAAAACTGACAACTTTTGAATTTGAGATAATTTACATGTCCGAATATGTATTATAAGTGGTGAGATCTATTTTGAAAAACCTACTTTTAAATCTTTCAAATAATCTCGGACGGAGACATGCCCTATATCAAAGTCAAAGGTTCGATGAGATCTACAACTTTATAATTGACAATATTTCCATTTGAGATTATTTTCATTTCCGAATATGTGTATAAGTGATGTGATCTATTTCCAAAATATTTTTTGAATTTTTCAAGCGACCTTGATTGAAGACATACCCTACACTAAAGTTGAAAGTTGTAGAGCTCGATGAGATCTACAATTTTATAGTTGAAAGCGTTTTCATTTAAAGTTATTTAGAGTTTCAAATTTGTGTTTCATATTTGAACAAAAATAGTTAAAAGAATAACATCTGAAGACCTATCAACGTATGGTATATATATGAGATGATAAGTTTGGTGGTCTTCAACGTATGGTATATATGTGAGATGATAAGTTTGGTTTAGATGTGTTAGGATATCTTAGGTTTAAATCTCACTTATGACATGTATGCATATGTCACTTGAAAAATCATTAATTTTTAGCTAGTGATGTGTGGCCACGGTTGGAATATCCTAGTAATATTTAGAATATTTTTAGAGTTTTTTTGGTGCATTTAAAATTTAAAATTCATAAATTCTCATCCGTGAAGGTTGGTAATTATGAACCGTTACGGATGACTCTCATCCGTGACGGGTGGGTGGTAACCATCCATCACAGATGATAGTCATCCATGACGGTCTTTTATTTATGTCCGACAAAGATAGACTGCTATCGGTGACGGCTGTTGGCCCAATAATCTGTGACGATGCCATTCGTTGACACAGATAAAGGTTTTTGCCCGACACCAATGACTTGATCCGCACTAGTGGTCCAATTAGATTTAAAGGTATCGTTGTATACCTAAGATTTTTTTATTAAAAAAATAGTATCTGCAATATGTGATACGTATGTGTATGAAAAAAGGCCTATTCAACCAAAGAAGCAAATAAATCCATCTTCTTATGCGTGGTTCCCTCCTCTCTTCTTTAACAGTCCAATTCGCACAAGTTTGATGATCTAATTCGGCTTGCACAAGTGAAATATTAGGCTTTCGGTTGTAAAAATAAATATGCCTATGCATTTTTAATACACAACCTCAAAATCCTAGACCTGCCCCACCGTATCATATAAATTTAAGTTTGTGAAATGCTAACATTATTTTTGAAGAGTTCCTTCTATTTTCAGAAAAACAAAGATATTTTTTTCATGGAAGTTTAAACCTGGCACATTTCACAAATATTTTTTTCTATTTCGAACATGGCGAATTGTACGTTTTTTTTGTCTTATTCATTTTCTTCTCTAATTGGGCCAAAGTCCTAAACCAGGCCAAGCCTGTCTCTTGCCAATCTCGGTCCAGCCAACCAAACTCCGGTCCAACTCCGGCGTAGGACGGCACAGTCCCCACTTTACTGCGGTGGCTTGCACTTTGCCTTGGGATGATATTTGAATGGAACGCCATATTTGCCACTTGCTTCAATTTAATCTGGTCATGTAAATTCTGATATATAATCGTTAACTAATGGGATATTTAAATTTTTGCTACTTTTAGATTTAGTGTTTAATAATTTGCCACTCATATGTCAATGACATATGAACCCTCACATGTCTACAACATGTGGATCAATCAGATGATAAATTGTTAAACACCATATATATTTAAGAGTAGAAAATAGTTGAATACTCTCTCTATATTATATTATAAGTCGTTTAGATAATTTTTCTAGTTAATGTTCTTTAAGTGACCAAATTTATAGAAAAAAATTTAAAAATATCTACAACATCAAATTAGTTTAATTAAAACTAATATTTAATATATTTTAATAATATATTTATTTTGTATAAAAAATATTGTTATACTTTTTCTATAAATTTAATTAAATTTAAAAATTTTGAAAAAAAATTTAAATAATTTATAATATGAAACGGAGGAAGTATGACCCTCGAGGACTGACCAACGTCAAATAGATAAAAGGGCGAAGATACGACAGAGAGGACGAATTATATATATCACCATTTAATTACCGCAACACAAGACACATGCCCATTAATTGATACTACTACAAGATTACCCAGCTGGGAGGATCAAACTAGCGAGTACAGCAGCCTTCCAAGTGTGATTGACTGATTAATTAATCAACTAGATATGATCATGGAGAGAGAGTGATGTGTAATTAATTAATTAATCAGAGGGAGGGAGGGTGCGCAGACGACGCAGGCGAGCAGCAGCATGGCGGCCGACGCGGCGTCGTCGTCCTCGCTGAAGCTGCTCCGCTTGAACCGCGACGCCTTCCCCTTGTTGCACGGCAGCCGCACCAGCGCCGCCGCCTCCTTCTGCTGCGGCCTCCCTGATCCCGGCATTGACAGCTGCCGCCGCAGCCGCCGCCGCACGCCGCCCTGCTCGTCCGCCGCACGGTGAACCATCTCCGATCAGGTAGGATAGAGCTTAGGTTGAGAATTTAGTTGAGAGTGAGCTAGTGAGGTGAGGGAGCCATGGCGATGTGGAGAGGGCAATTTATAGAGGGAGATGGAAACTGTTTGCCCTTGGGTCACGCATCATATTACGCATTTGCCATCGATAGGGATGGCTTTAATTCGAATTCCATTTGGAAGCTACTGCCGGCAAGAGAGGGAACGAAATAGCCTTCAAAAATAACAGTCCAATGGGACGGTAGTACTACTCCTTGTTTGGTACTCCCTCCATTTCATATTATGAATCATTTGACTTTTTTTTAAGTTAAAATTCGTTAGATTTGATTAAATTTATAAAAAAAATAGCAATATCTACGACATAAAATTAGTTTCATTAAATTTAACATTGAATGTTTGTTTTATATTAAAAATATTACTAAAAAAAAATCAAACGATTTATATAATATAAAATGGAGGGAGTAGTAGCTATAGCCTATAGCTAGCGAGAGAAAGAAGAAGAGATGAGATGCGACGTGAGGATTCCGGCTTGTCGTTGGTATATGCTGAATGATTTGAATCCACATGGAGGCAAGGCAAGCTATAGCTAGGGAGATGAGTACATGGCGCCGTTACGCTGAGGAAGAGAACATGGTAGGGCACAGAGCGGCAACAGTAGTTGATGAACCGGCCGGGACCAATGGGCGATCGCAGTGGATCGGCTGCTCGTCTTGCCGGAATTTTGTCGTACGTGCGCCTCGATCATTCCATCGGGGATGGGTTGTTAATTATTGAGCAAAAAAGAAACTAAAAGTTTTGGGAATTGTGGTAATTAATACAACTTTACTTTTGGGTTCTTTCAGGTTAGATTTTTAAACTTGGTATGGAGGGAATAAAACTTGTTCGGCCAACACAATAGGGTTAAGATACTCCATCGGTTTTATATATTACTCGTCGTTCTATCTTTATTCTATATCAAATATTTATAGCTTTGATCATTAATTTTTAAAAATTTATATAGTTTAACTTTATAAGATTTATGTTTTTAAATTTATTATGAAAAATACTTTCGTAATATATAATTGACAGAATGTTAAACTACACGAATTTTTAAAAATTGATGGTCTAATATACAAATGGTTGGTTTAGTGTAAAGCTAGAACGATAACTAGTTTAAAATGGAGGGAGCAGGACAGGAGTATTGCTTCCAGCCTCTGTGCTAACTACAGAATGGTGCTTCCCGCACAGAGTTATTGGCACATAGTACTGCAAAAACCATATTGCTAGCCAATAGCTCTTACAGGAGGGCGATTTCTCAGAGCAAAAAAAATATATAAAATCATATTGCCTAGTCAAGTAATAACCTTTGTCGAGAATAATGATAGTTATTTTCCATCGTACGTGCACTTGTTAGGAAATATATATTTATATTATTGAGCTAGATCATTCAGTTACTGAATCTATGGAACAGTTGCCATATTATTTCGACACGTACAAATCAACCTGCGAGGTGAAATTTGAATTTTGAAAAAAAATTGCTAAATGTCTAAAAAAGGTAAAAAGTTTAAAATTTTCAAACGAAATAGTTTCGTCTCGTGGTCTGAAGTTGGCCAGTGTGGGAGTAGGATGTTCATAAGGACCAAGCTTTTATTTCTCATAAGTATGGGAAATTTGTAGCGTTTCAAAGGAGGCCTTATATATGTTGGAGTTTAGTCTATTTAATTACTTTAAATCTTAGCTTAAATAGGATTAATTCTGCTTAATGCGAAAATTATTGATCTAACTGATCTTACTGTGAAACAGGCAATTTGCTGATTTTTTTAGCTTGCTGTTCTTGTTGTTCTTCTTTTCCTTTTCTTTCTTCTTCTGCTTTTCTTCCTTCCTTCTTGTTGCGCAACAAGAAAACGAGAGCACATGTTTGATCTCAATTGACATATTTTAGGCGCTAGAGACACTAGCCGAAGACACCTCACGAATCCCTTTCAGCTCAATTGAGATATTTTAATCAATCGACATATTTTAATATGTCAATATCTCAATTGACATATTTTAATCAATCGGATGATTGGTTTAGGGTCTTAGGGTTAGAGAGTTCGGACGTTCTCTCTTCTTCTCTTCCTCTTTCTTTTATAGTAATGCTGGTGGGGCTCAGGAGTTTATTTCCAATTAGAATCAAATTCATTTTTTACCGATCATAAAAAAACAAACCTTATCTCTTATATTTTCTTTTCTTGATTGAGAAGAAAACCGGTGGTTTATCTATTTTGTAATCTGTATCGACAGTATACCAATAAAATCAACCAACGATATACAATTGAAGCTCTCTACAAAACTTTTAGGGTGCCTGAAGAATTGTGGATTTGTTTTAATTAATTAACTATAACCATGACAATTGCTAGCATTCTTCAGTTGACTCTCGTGCGCATATCCACCATATCTATCCTGCACATGCAACTTCTGAATGCTGAGGACACGTGGCAAGGCACACATGGTAGAGTATACACTAATTAGCCAGCTGGTCTTATGTGTAGAATGTCTTCCCATCCAGTGACAGACATAACTGACTATACATAACTAACTAGCTAGCTGAGACCATCTATCAACCCCATAAACAGATCCAACTAAATCATGTAAGAATTCAGCACAAGATCACATAGCAATAGGTGACAGAAGGCCAGATGATTGGAGGCACATGGCTGATGGTTGTCATATTACATGGCTAGGACAAGCCATGTGGCTCTGTTGATTAGGATTAATAAGGACAACAGATGTACTCTAGCTACCTTGTAATTATTTTTATTTCAAATATTCTTTTGTGTGAACAGCAAATAAAATTTGTGTGGACTATCTTGGGTGTTCTGTACTCCGATACTTTCATGATTAGCTAATTCATAAACTAATATCATTAGTAAATTATCAAGTACTGGCTTCCGAATTGTAACTGAAAGCTACATATATATGCTGAACTTTATTGAAATTGAGAACACCCTATAACCTCTTCCCTACCACTCCCTCTATCTTCACCCCACATGTATATTGTTCTGCTTCTTGTAAATATTCCCTCTTTTTTTATTATAATACAAACAGCAGGGGGCTCCCAGCTGTGCTTCTCTAAAAAAATTGAGAGCATATCAATATTCTAACTAGGTGACATAAAATTAAGTCCATGCTTTTAGAAAACATGGCAATATGTTTATATATACTTCCCTGGTAAAATAAAAGAAAAAATCTATATTTGGTTCACCAACTGTTCTCACATGGTTTACTTTTCGTTCTGCAACTCCAGTGTTGGTATATAAGATGTTCTCCAAACTATTAAAATCATATACTCTTCGTTATAATATAAGTGTATTGTAAGTGATTATGCTTTTTTTTTTCAAAAATTAAGAGAAAAGTAGCAAAAGAAAACTAGTACAGAAGTTGGTGCATGTGAATTAAACGAGTACGAAAATGGTAGGTGAGAATAAATTAAGCATTGTCTTGGGATTACAAAATCACTTATACTAAAATATTGCTCATACCATGTAATGAGATTTTAACTAAAATTATTATTAACGTGTTATTACCATCTCTTGATATATATATTTGTTACCGACATGTGGACCCTGTGGTCTTACACTATTTTTTTTCTGCAAAAAATAGAGATAAAGTTGATGGGAGTGGTTGACATGTGGGTCCTTTAGCTCCATATGTTATTTTTCCTCTAAAAAATCTTGAGTTGGTGATAAAATGGTGACAGAACCACTACCACTACTCTTTTTTATAAAGAGTATAGATTATTAGATAAATTTGAAAAGCATAATTTTTTATATTATGAGATGAAAGGAGTACGTAATATAGAGCTGGTTATGGTTTAGTGGGTGGTTTTGAGTGGTGTCGCTGCTACATCATCTTAAGCCCACACATCAGATCAGTTTTTAAAAAATGCAGTTTACCCAGTTCTTTGCAGCTTATTTATTGGATTATTGTCGCGGAGGAGGATTTGCCGCAGGTATAATGTTGATCGCTGCAAAGCAGATAAGGTTTAGCTGCTATGGGTGGTCCACCAATACAAACCACACATACATTGAAGAACATGGCAGGTTGCCGGGGCCAGGGATGTTATATGCATTGCACTTGTTCCTGACCCAAGATCATCAATAATTTTGCATTGATTTGGTCTAAGTCTCCTGTGGCATACCTGAGATGATAATTATGGGCGCCGAATTTCATAAATGTACATAAGACAGGTCATCTGATTAGAAATTAATGGAAATTAGTTTGTTTTGGCCTAGCTAGTTAGCCTGAGTACATGCCGACAATTAATTTCACCGAAATTAATTTCACAGTAAATGGTTCGGTTAACATATACAGGAATCAGGACCGTTGGTTCACTTCGGTCAAACGACTATGGGAGAGGGCTATGCCTATACACAAGAAGAACTTACTTTTACACTGAAGCACCCACAAACACCGTAATGTTTAGCATCGAGTCCACTGGCCCTCTTTAGGCTGTTCTTCTCCCAATTTTTTCAACTCACCTTTCTTGTTTTTCACGCGCACTCTTTTCAAACAGTTAAACGGTATATTTTTTACAAAAAAGTTTTAGATGAATGTTGTTTTAAAATATCATATTAATTTATTTTTCAAAAAAATGGACTAATAAGCTCTCAACACAATGAAACGAACACACCCTTGGTATCCTCATTCTCTCCCTGGATTTGTTTTCATTCACAACAAAGCCAAATAGTACTCTCCAACAAGCTTGGCAATTGGATAATCTGTCTTCTATCTTTCAGATGCCACTCTTAGCTTAAGCTTATGATCAGTTCCAACAGTTACAAACCCTCTTTGAAGAACTAACTTAGGAGATGAAAAAGATAAAGAGGACATATCCAGTAAAAATAAGCTAAGTGTTGGAATCTCATAAAAATTATATCTAAAAGTTTTATAAATTTATGAAAAAATTACTAGAGATAGGTGTAGATATGAAATACATTTTCACTAAATGTCAAGTCCAAACTCAACTTCATTTGCGAGAAACAAAAATGACAAATCTCAAGTAAATAGTGTCCTGTTACTATTCACCCAAAATTTATTTTTTTACTTCCAAATAAAGTTGAGTTTGAACTTGAGCTTTGGTGATAGTGTATTTCATATTTACACCTATCTCTAGTAATTTTTTATAAATTTAAAAGGCTTTTAGGTATGATTTTCACGAGTTTCCAACACTTAGCTCGTTTTCATCGGATATGTTCTCAAATATAAAGAGGAATGGACATGGGGAAATATCCCATGAAAACGAGCTAAGTGTTGAAAACTCGTGAAAACCATACTTAAAAGTTTTATAAATTCATGAAAAAATTACTAGAGATAGGTGTAGATATGAAATATATTCTCACCAAATCTCAAGTCTGCTTGACCGCTTGATGATGTGAAGCACACAGAGAAACTTGAAATCGAGCATACAAACACACAACAAACTGTATGCCTGGTCTTGAAGCAGTAAGATACAACAAAAATCCAATCATACTTCTGTACTCCTTTTGATCAACAGCTTCACCATGTTCATCAGGATCCAAAATAGCAGTAGATCCAATTGGTCTAGAAATTGGCTTGTAATTCTTCATCTTGAAACATCGTAAAAGATTCTTGGCATACTTTGTTTGATCCACAAACGTACCTTGAGGTGTTTGCTTAATTTGCAATCTCAAAAAGTATGATAATTCACCCATCATGCTCATCTCAAATTTCATGCGCATTATCCCAAAGAACTTCACAACCAAAGCGTGAGATGAACAACCAAAGATGATATCATCCACATAAATCTAAACAAAAAGATGATTATCACTATGCTTTACAACAAAAAGAGTTTTATCAATCTTTCCCATTTGAAAACCTTTTTGAAGCAAAAAGTTTTTAAGTCTATCATACCATGCTCTAGGTGCTTGTTTCAAACCATATAAAGCTTTTAACAGTCTAAAAACATGGTTGGGAAAATCAGGATTTTCAAAACCTGGTGATTGTTTAACATAAACTTTCTCTTGTATAAAGCCATTTAGAAAAGCACTTTTAACATCCATTTGATACAGTTTAAAACCTTTTGAAGCAGCAAAAGCTAACAAAAATCTAATTGTCTCAATCCTAGCAATAGGAGCAAAAGTTTCATCAAAATTCAATCCTTCCACCTAAGTAAATCCTTAAGCAACAAGTCTAGCTTTATTTCTCATAATCAAACCATCCTTATTTTGTTTATTTTTGAAAACCCATTTAGTTTCAATAATATTATGACCAGAAGGAGGTTCAACTAAAGTCCAAACTTTGTTTCTCCCAAAATTTTCTAGTTTTTCATGCATGGCATTAATCCACGATTCATCAGTTATGGCATGAGTAACATCTTTGGATTCAAAAGAAGCAACAAAAAAAATTTGCATGAACATCATGAGCCGTTACCTTAGACCTTGTAGTACGCTCACCTAGATTACCGATGATTTGTTCCGGTGGATGTCGTCGTCGAAAATGCAAAGGAGTAGTGATTTTAGAAGCTATTTCACGTTCTGTACCTTCACTTGTTGAAGTAGTAGCCTCTGGAGGTTCATGAGAATCAGCATCAATCAAACCTGAGGTGGAACCCCCTAGCCGGTCTGACCGCAACTCCTGCGCCGGTCTGACCGGTGGTGTCCCAGCAGTCTGATCGGCCTGGCGCCCGATCTGATTGGCCGAACCGATCTCATCCTCGTCGTCGCTCTCGTCCTCAAATATACAACCATCCTCCCCTTGAACATGTGACAATGTACCTGCAATCTCAGGTCTAGTACCCGGACTAGCATCATCAAAAGTGACTTCAAAAGTCTCAAGTATTTTGTTAGTTTCTAAAACAAGTACACGATACCTAAGAGAATGTGTAGGATATCCAAGAAAAATTTTATCGGTAAAGTGTGCCTCAAATTTATCCAAATTTTCAGATTTCAAGACAAAACACTTACAATAAAAAACACGCAAATCTGAAACTTTGGGTTGATATTCAAATCGAAGCTCATATGATATTTTTCCAAGTTTAGATCTTAAGAAAACACGATTAGAAATATAACATGTTGTGTTAACAACTTCAGCCCAAAATTTTCTAGGAGTGTGATATTCATCTAGCATTGTCCTAGCCATCTCAACCAAAGAACGATTTTTTCTTTCAATAACACTGTTTTTTTTAGGAACCCGAGGAGAAGAAAATTGATGTTCAAGACCTTTTTCGTTGCAAAATTGTTCAAATAAAGCATTTTTAAATTCGCCACCATTATCACTTCGTATTGTTTTCAAAGAACCAGAAAATTCAAGAACCAAACGAAGATACAAACTCTGAAAGTGAGCAAAAGCCTCATCCGTAGTTGCCATAAAGAAAACCCAAGAATATCTAGAATAATCATCAACAATAACTAACACATACCACTTTTCTCCAACAGATTGCACTCTAGCTAGACCAACACTGTCCATGTGTAAAAGTTGTTCCAGTGCATCCGTCATCACAGAAATAATAGGAGCATGTGAAGAAGCAACCATCTTAACATGTCGACATGGCGAACAAACCAAATCAAGATCTTTCTTAAGTTTAGGCAAACCACGAACAAGATCCAAACCACTAATCCTAGTAAGATGATCAAAACCAACATATCCAAGTCTATGAGGCCAAAACATCAAATCTCTATTAAAATTAGCAACCAAACATATGACCTCAGAGGATTTTAAAAATCAGACGAATCAAAGATTTTGCTTTCAGTTTTCTTAAAGTGAACCTCATAATTCTCATCAACAATTTGTGAAACTGAAAGCAAATTATACTTTAAGTCCTCCATTAAAGCTACATCATTCAAAACAAACTTGTCACTTACCTTGACAGATCCTGTAGCAAGAACGACACTAGTAGAAGCATCTCCAAAGATAATTGATTCAGTCCTGGATGCCTGTTTGAGGGAGGAGAACCAACTTTTATTATCGGTCATGTGTCGCGAACAACCGGAGTCCATGATGGGTCAGGTCTAACCGGTCTTCTCAAGTAAAAACCAGATTTTTGCCACTTTGATTATGCAAAAACAATTTCTCTTTCCTTTTTTTGTTTACGAGCAAGTATGAAACAAAATTCAAGTAAGTGACTATCTTTACCAAAAAAGAACAAGTATACTTTTCATGAGAAGTAGATGGTTTGGAAATATCAAGTTTTATTTCTTTTAATGTCGAAGAAAGAGAGGGCATAATTCCAGCAAATTTTAAAACCGTTTTCTTGGGTTCAGGTTTTGTCAAAATTTCACCTTGATTAGTTATGCTCAAAACAGAGGGTTGATGTTTAGTAAAATAATCATGAGAATCAAAACCAACACCCCTATTGAAATTAGTCACTTTAGATTGATGCAAAATCGTGTTAAGTTTCTTTTTACTATCAGAAAATCTTTCCAAAGAACTTTTCAAGTAAGAAACTTCACTAGACAATTTAGCACAGTTATCACAATCAATCTTAACATCTTTTTGCTTGCGACATCTAGAACAAGAAAGCGCTTCGTCGGATTTCACAATGTTTTTCATGTACTCAACACGACCTAAGGTATCTTTTAGTTTTATCTTGTTTAGTGTACATGTTGAGCAATTCAAAATACCATATTGTTGTTTTAACTTTTTGGCACAAATCATGTTAAACATTGAACTAGCATAAAAAGCAGTTTGATATTTTTTTAACAATTATTTAGTTAAAAACAACTCATCTAAAATACGTGTGTGCATGGTAACTTCAAGAGCAAGAGAAGATTTTAATCTTAAATTATGTGAAGCATTGGTATCTCTTATTTTTAAAATCTTAGTCATTAAAACCTCACAATTATTACAATCATCATCATTGGGAATAAGCGATCTTAATCTAGCAATTTCAAAATGAAGAGATTCAATGGTAAACTTCTATTTCTTAATCAACTTCTCACATCTTTTATTTTTGGAGTTAAATGTCAAAATAATCTCTTCAATAAATTCACGTAGGGGATTTACCTCATTGTCTTCATACTTTGAGTCTGATTCTCCATGGGCCATGAAACACACGCCAAAGATGTTCTTTCCCTTATCGTCATCTCTATCACTCTCAAGATCAACATCACTTGAAGGCTCAAAAGCTACGTACACTTGATTCAACGTCTTCTTGAGAGATTCCTTGGATTTCCTTCCCTTGAATGTGTTCCTAGGCTTATCCTCCTTGAGCTTGTCTCCATTGTCCTCCTTCTTGACTCTTCCTAGCTTAGGATAGTGTGAATGGATGTGATCTAGCTATCCACACTCAAAGCAACGAACACGACCTCCTCTTTTCCTGAACCTAACATTGTTCATAGCTCTAGACAACTTGTTAATAGCCAAAGCCAAATCCTCCTCCTCGATTTGCTCAAGTTGATCATTGGGCATGGCACTAAAAGCAGAAAACATACTATGAATGGATATAGAAGCACCATCATCAAAAGAAGATCTAGAGGAAACCAAGGCACATGATTTAGAGTCAACTTTACGAGAATATTCATATTATGAGTTTTGAGTTTAGTGTAAAGCGAATCCAAAGTCAAAACAAACAAATTAACAGACTCTTGAATAGATGTAACTTTCATCTCCCAAACTGACATATCAAGTCCGTTCAAAAAGTGGCGAGAAACCTCAAATTGAGAACAATTGATATCAAAAGATGAATCAACAGATCTAAGATTTCTTAAAACTTTATTAAAGCGCGCAAGATAATCATGTAAAGCCTCTCTAGATTTCATCTCAAATTTCATGTAATCCTTTTTAAAAACATCTCTACGCAGTTCCTTGATATCAGAAGTACCTTGATGAACATTATTTAAGACATTCCAAATCTCATACATAGTTTCAAGATGAGAAACACGATCAAAATCTGAACGAGAAATTCCATTGAGTAAATAGTTGTGAGCTTTACAATTATATTCAAATTTAATTTTCAAAGCAGCTGTATTTATCTGAGGAGGAATCTCATAGGGATTAATAACCTTAAGCCAAATATCATAATCTTCTGCCATCATAAAGCTTTCATCTTTTTATACCAATAAGAAAAATCCAATCCGTCGAAAACATGGGGCTTAATTGTAAACTTGTTAGCCATGGCTAAAACTTAAGATCGGTAAAGATCCAAATAAGAAAACAAGGCTCTGATACCACTTGTAGGATCGAACAACAAGAACTAAGCCCACAAGAGAGGGGTGAATGGTTGGAGTATCCCAAAACCCAAAACTTTTGCGGAACAAAAAGTTACCCTTGCTGTCGACAGTTATCGATCTGACCGGAGTTGATCTGTCAGTCTGACCGCGTGAAGACCTCCGGTCTGACCACCTTTGATGTTCCGGTTTGACCGCCCGATTCACCGTTTTCGCCTATTGCCGCCACCGGTCTAGCCACCGTAGCCTTGTCGGTCTGACCGGTGCGATGCTGCCGGTTTGACCGTCGGTGTCTCGTCAGTTGGACCGCCGCACCCGAGAAAACACAAATAGAAAATCTCTTAAAAGTAGATTAACTTTATTGCTACTATATGTGTTTACAAAGTGCAACAACAACACTCCACTCAAAAATCTCGACTAAACTTGAAACCCTAACTTTCCTAAAGACTCAACTTTCACAAAATCGATTCCGAGAGGCCTCAACCTCCCTCTCTATTTATACCCATAAATCCACAACCTAAAGCCATGAATCCAACTCATAAAGAAGTCCTAATCTCCTAGGAAAAATCTTTCCATGCAAGAAACAAACTCTACAAAACCAATCATACCAAATTTGGACTCCTTCCAAATTTGACTCCATCGTATGCCATATGGAATCTTCACCAACCACGTGCATTGATATTTAGCTTAAGCATCCCGCATGATATCCTGATCGTCCGGACGTCATCTTTTCCCAAGTTGATTCCCGATCCATCATCGGCAATGCTCTCCCGAGGCATCAAGACATACCTACACATGTATCAACCAAGAAACCATATCTAAGCACAAATTCTCTCCAACTTGACTCTATGTTAGCACACAACAGTATTACATACATATAGAAATCATCTCGAAGTTATAATCATGAATTAATCACAGATATCCAAAGAAACAACCCAAAACCGACACAGCGTTGGCCGGTCAGACCATCGAGTTGGTCTAACCTGCTCCATCAAACCGAAGCACCTGTTCATCATATGAAAATCCTATTCACCGTAATCCCACACACCTCGGTCTGACCGGCTGTAAAACCACTTCGCCAATAATGTCCAAATATCAAAACCAATTAACTCATATGTGAATTGTTCATCATGAAATACTAATCAAATAACTTTGATTTTACATACCAAAAACCAAAAACTTTTAGCGGAATTAAAAGTTACCCTCGAGCTGATGAAGATCGGTCTAACCGACTTGACTTGATTTCTCCAGTCTGACTGCGCCCTTGCCATTGGTTTGACCATCCTTCACGCCGTCGTCGCCTGTTGCCACCGCCGGTCCAACCGTGTAGATGCCGTCGGTCAAACCACCGGCATCCTTCCGGTGTGACCGTCACACTTGAACAAAACACAAATCAAAGATTCTTGAAAGTAGATTGAACTTTATTCCTTTTATGCGTGTTCACAAAGTGCAACAATAGCACTCCTTTCATAAAATTCGACTAAAGTTGAAACCCCAAATTTTCTATAAACTTCATTCTCACAAAATCGATACCGGAAGACCCTAACCCCCTCTCTCTATTTATACCCAAGTAGGCATCCTAATGCCATAAATCCAACTTGTACAAGAAGTCCTAATCCACTAAGAAACCTTCCTGTACAAGAAACAAACTTATGTCATTACAATTCGAATTCCAATCTTCCTAAATTTGGACTTCTTCAAAATTTGACTCTGCTTTTCATACGCACACAATCTCCTTTCGTATGCCGCATGGAATCTCCATCAATCACGTGCATTGTTTTTTAACCTAAGCATCCCGCATGATATCCCGATCGTCCGGATATCATCTTCCCCCAAGTTGACTCCTGATCCATCACCGGCAACGCTCTCCCGAGACGTCAAGATACACGTACACATGAACCAAATAAAAAACCATATCCAAGCACAAGTTCTTTTCAACTTGACTGTAAATTAGCATACAATAGTATTACACATGTATAGAAATCATCTAGAAGCCATAATCACGAGATAATTACGAGTATCCAAATAAACAACCCAAAACCGATACCAATACAAAGCCGACCAGTTAGATCGTTGGGCTAGCTGGTCTAACCGCGTAACACATGCCGGCCTGACCAGCCTTCACCACTCGGTCTAACCGGTCCACATAGTCCGCAACCACTTCACCAATTATTCACCAAATAATAAAATCAATTATCTCATATGTCAATTGTTCATCACAAATTAATAATCAAAACACATTTTGATTTCACATATTCGTGGGTGTTTGCATGTGTGCGTGTGTAGCAATGTGTCATGTATGGTGCGTGTGCATTTCCGTGTAATAAAAAGATATGTTCATCGAGAATCAATATATAATACTTCATGAAATTATTTTCATAGTTAACGCATATATAATTATGGCCATAATGAGAACTACTACAGACCTCATCGGTTGCCCATATTCTGTAATAAGCCAAAATGGTTTATTAGTAAATGAAATTTAATTTTAGGTAAAACTTTTATATATTTAATCGTAGTAACTTAAAATACAACGCTAAAAAGAAATTACGTTGAAATTATCTTAAAATCAAGTTCAAAAATTTAAATTTTAACTTTTGCTTTGGTTTATTAGGCTAACCGATGGGGCTCTGAAATTGTCGAGAGAGGTCGATCAAAATAAGAGCTGTCTGCTATATATGTTCCTGTATATGTATAGTATGTACATTACTATAGCTCGTTTGGTAGGTGATCTCTGGTATGATAGTACTACTGAATAATGCATGCCCATTCATGCATGGGCTTAGAATGGCACATGTATATATGCTCGATCGTATACTCACATGGGTGCGCTTGACCAGACAAAAACGGTCATGATCAACAAGAAGTTGAGGCGCACATTTGAGGGATCAACGGATATGTATAGTTAGAATTATTCCCTCTTGTTCCTTTTGCATGATGATGTCTAATTAAAAGAGTATTGAACATGTTTCTTTGAAATTCCTACACACATATTAATGATAATAAATGGAGAAACAGAGGAATCTATCTACATCTATGAACTAATAAAAAAATTTGGAGAGAGCAAAACTTCCAAAATTAATAATATGTGTCCACATGCTTTTTTTTCCTGCAACGACTATCTCAGGACTATCAGTTGGCAAGGTTTTCAATTTTGAAATTAGGTTTTTTGCCGGGGCGGTCCAAAATTACCAAAATTTTGAAAATTTCGGAAATTTTAAAATTTTTTGGCCGAAATTTTTTAAAATTTTGACTGATTTTGAATGAATTTGAATAAAATTTGATCAAATTCACAAAATTTTGAAAAAACCAAAAATTTCGGACGAGATATGAGCTTGCAACTGGGGACCGAAATTACCAAAATTTCAGAAATTTTGAACCGAAATTGTGAACCCTGTCAGTTGGAGAGCTAGCTATTCTTGTCCTGCTCCAGATATCTCTATTTCGCCGCTTCCAATTCGTTTCCTGCTTGTGCAAATTAATGCCTCTGATCTTATCGATCGTTGTTTTCACCCAAGCAGAGTTAGTGTTGACATCTCTGATCTCTCTTATCTGGTTATGTTAATTAAGCAAAGACATTTTTTTGACAAATTGAATTACCATTTTGCTCAATCGCCTAGATGCATAATTTGGTTAAAATGCTTCTAGCAGGTCGTGTCGATCATGTATTGTGTTGCTGAATGTCAAATCTGAAAATCGACAATAATAAAAAGGGTAGCGCATAAGACTTAAAAGTGAATGGATGCGTAATATAATGATTTAGACAAGTTCAGACTCTCTCAATGAGAGATAATACCTTATGTTTGTTTGGAAATTGTATCCGTCGGGTGTATATTGATCTGACGATCGAGTTGTAGTTATCTCTATGGTTATGTCCCTAGAGGAGTCCCTGCCCATCTTATATAGGTTGGGGGGCAGAGTTACAAAGAGAAAAACCTAGCCGGATATGGTATTGATTTTTTAAATCTATTTTACAATATTAGCGAACCAGTACTTTGGGTCGTTTCTTAATACACAAGGAAACCTAATACCCAAGTCATAGTCCGTTACATATTCCATATGCATAATCTATCCCCTATATTCAGTCGGATAGACCAGCCGTGTGAGTATATGGTACCTATAATCTTCATACTAGCCCTTGAGACCTTTATAGTGAAAAAGATAATCTTCACCATAGTTTTCCGAGTGCTTTTACCAAACAAAAGGTTGTGAAGGACTAAAAAATTTCAAAAAATAACCAAGAATATATACCCAAGTGCATCGACTAGATGCACCTAATTAGGTGTAGCCTCCAACTATGTGGTCAATTAAACAAATTAAGCATGTAGTCAAGGAATAAATAATCTAACCAACCGAGTGGTTTCTGATAATTATAGTCAACCGAGTGATTTAATATTAATATAGCACATATTGTGTGAATCTTCGAATAACATGATCCGAGTGATATACCGACTGCTTTAAGATATATAATGCGTATAGTTCAAGGCCAACTACGACTTAATAAAAAAGAATCACATAGCGCTAGGCCAACCATATACAGAATGCATGTAACACTAGGCCAAGCGTCTTTGAAAATAATACCAAATAGCACCTGATTCTTATAAAGAAGAAGCCAGATTATAAAGCCATGAAAGCATGCTATTGATCACCTTTAAAAGTTGCATGCATAGCAAATGACTTCAATAAAAAAGTCTTTATGTAGCGAGTAAAGGGTTTTCTAAGGTATTGGGTTCACACCATGCGCATATCTCAAAATCGAATATGCTCAAGTCTCTATAAGACACATGGCTTTAGCACATCTAAAAATTTTATGGCATACATGGTGTAAAATCTGAGTTAATAAAACTTACAAATAGATTTACCAACTGTCTTTATAATGACCAAAATATATTATAATCAGCCTAAGCCATAATATTGGTCTTTGTTAAAGAATGCACACATATGTGACCAAAAGCAATGATATAGTATCCAATCAATTGCTTCATGAAATCCAAACAGTGCCTTAACTTATATAAAAAAAAGTTAATAGAGCAGATATATATAAAGTTTCACTATTTGTCATATTTTAAATTGCATTGTATCAACTTTTAAAAAATTGTGTAACAGCTGTATAAAAGGATTTTAAGATATTGGGCACTTAAGCACACACATATTGCCAAGAGCAAATATGTCTAAGTCCCTAAAGGCATATGACAGGCCATACCTGAGAATATGGGCTGCAGACATATTGGGATTAAGCCCAAAATATGTCCAATGATATCCTTAAAATATGACGTATATAACACGCCTATTAATATGCTCCCGAGTGACAAATCTCCCGGGTAATGTAGACCAAGCGCATCTCATCTGAGTGGCTTCTGATCTGAGTGGTTATCCCTCATGGGGTGTATCGAAGTAAATATAATAATTAAATCCCGACTGGTGCAAGAACTCAGCTTGTGACTCTTGTGGGGAATAATAACTGATCCAGATCTCGGACATAGGATATAAGCTCATGGCCATGAATTCTTGTTATACAGAAAGAGCTCAAAACAAAAGTGTGATCTTCACGGAGGTGCATGAAAACACAAGTCAAATTTGCGAACAAGCATAATATATAACTTATGTAGCACTCGACTCACTACATAGTGCGGCAATGGAAAAAGAAAATACTATCTAATGAAAAGAAATTGATATAGAATTATCTTTTTGGTTTTAGTGAGCCAATGATTATTGACGAAGCCATCAACTTAATAAAATCTCGTCCCCAACCAGGTCCAAGTTCCTAGAGCAGAGAAACTGGCCGGAAAGAAGGTGTGGACATATAGATCCTCATGCATGCCGACACCAAAGATTGATATTGGACGACGGTGAAGGTGAAGATGCCCACAAGTGGTGGTGGAGAAACCAACTGGCAAGAACGAAGGCAGCCAATGGTGAAAATGATGTTGCCCATCAACGGCGGTGGAATCCACCAACCAGAGCGATGAAAAATCTAGTCGCCAACGACAAAGGCGACTGATGGTGAAGACGATGTCGCCCAACAACGACGACGGAGTAAGTTAACTGTGAAGGCGAGGTAACCAGTTGGTGGCGATAATGTCAAGGCCGGTATAGAGGCGAGGCCGAAGACGCATGTCGGGATGTCGATGAAGATGACGATGTTGATGATCCAGTTAGATTTTAGCATTGACGAAACCTAGACTCTTGAAGCGAAGAAGCTGATTGACAGTAGTTGGCCAAAGATGAACGTAATATCAATGACGAAGGTGTCGGTGATAACATCAATGATAATAAGCTATTGAAGAGATGTCCAAGCTTGAGTAGTTGTCTTGACGCTAGTAGGCTTGTGGCGAAAATTGATGCAACGCCTCTTGATTTATGACGATGATAGTAGAAGTTGGTGTTGTAGCTATTGGAGATGCTTCACGTGGAGGAAAGTAGATGTTGATACTGTTGACCAAATCGTCGAATCTAAGTTGATCGGTTGATGACTCCAAACTCCCTAGGCCCGAACTTGGGAGGCTCGAAGCCATATCCGAGTTGAACTTGACACTTGGAATAGACTGTAACATCAACTGGGAGCCAAACATTGTCGATGAGAATGTTGGAGTTGCTGAAGTAGAAAGTCTGCTTTAGAGCGAAGACAAAGTTAATGATTTCTGAAGTTGACTTCATAGAACTCGTTGACTGATTAGTTGCCTGTCAGATTTTAATCTTATGTTTCTGTAGCTCCCGACTCTATGCTTAGTTGGGAAACAAGTAGATATAGAGTCAAGAACTGTAGCTTCTTGTCATCGAGTAATCATTGTTTGAGTGAAGATACGCGTTGTGGATGTTCGAGTAGAACTCTTGAGGATTGGAATATCACTTGCTATAGTAGATTAGCACGGCATCAAATCTGATGACGCATGACGAGGTGTCAAAGTTCTCGGAGATGTCGAGGTTGGTGAAGTAGCAAAGCTGGTGAAACGATCGGCGACAATAGAAGCGACTGGCAGTGAAGACGAAATTGCTCAATAATGATGGCAGAGTCGTGTAGCCGTAGAAGTGAGAACACCAGTCAGCAACAACAGATAAGGTAGCTGGCGGTGAAGACGATGATGCCTATCAGCAGTGGCAGTGGCGTAGGCCAGCCGTGAAGGCGAGGACACCAGTCGACAGCGACGGAGGCAAGCCATCAGTAAAGACAAAGACACCCATCAACCGCTGCGGCATAGGCCAAACGTGAAGGCGAAGGCACCAGGCGGCGGCGGTGGTAGTCGGATGGTAAATACGAAGACAACCATTAGCGGCGGCGACGTAGGCCAACCGTGAAAGCAAGGACACTAGTCGGTGGCGACGGAGGCAAGCCGGCAGTGAAGACGAAGACGCCCATCAATGGCGGCATAATAAGCCAGCCGTGAAGGCGAGGACAGCAGTCAGCGGTGAAGAGGCAAGCCGGTGGTAAAGACGAAGATGCCCATCAGCGGTGGCATAATAGGTCAGCCGTGAAGGCAAGGACAATAGTCGGCGGCGACGGAGGCAAGCCGGTGGTGAAGACGAGGACACCCATCAGCTGCGGCATAATAGGCCAGCCATGAAGGTGAGGACACCAGTCGGCAGCGACGAAAGCAAGCCGGCGGTGAAGACAATGTCGCCATCAGTAACGGCAATTGAGTACACCAACCGTGGAAGCGAAGACACCAGTCGATGGTGACGAAGGCAAGCCGATGGTGTATGACTAATCCATCCTACGGTATAAACATGTAGGATAAATAGCATCTGATATAAATATAATACTTGAGGAAAATTCAAGCATTTCAAAATATTTATAAATATATATTTCTCCTCTTATCGATTTTAATTTCCCCGAGTAGTTGCTCCTTACATTTAAACACTCTACCCGATTAGTCATAGCCCTCAAGCATTGAGAGTTGGCTCATCGCACATCCCAGACATGCGTATGAGTGACATAAGTTCATCGTTTATGGAACAAAGTTTCATGAATTAGAATTTGTGCTACTCGGGTACTATTGCAATTGTTAACAGCAGAAAACAAATTATTTTATCTTTATGCTTTTGATTTTTGTCGAGTAGTACTTAGCATCTTGCATTGTACACTCTAACCGACAATCCCTCGGGTGCTAAAAATCGGCTCATGGCAACCATCTGTCAACACACCAAACAAAAAGTATTGAAAAATAGAGCTTCACTACTTGGCACTTTTTTACCTCAGATTCATTCGCAAGCAATCAAGATAAATATTATAAAATTGTTGCAAAAATATGATATAACATCTGTAGCCCCTGACTCACTACTCAACGGAGAACCAGTTGATATAGTGAGGCAGAGAAAAAAAATATCATACAAAAAAGAAAATTAATGATGACTTAGCTATTTGGTATTTCCATCGGTGACGACGAAGGTGGCCGATGTAGGAAAAAGGTCGTCCATCAATGGTGACGAAGACACTAACCGAGAAAGCAGCTGAGGCGACGATGGTGGAGGTGAAGTTGCCTAACAACGTGACGAAGACACGCGGACATAGAAGCGAGAACACCAATCGGCGATGGCGGAGGCGGCCGACGGTGAAGATTATGTCCCCACCAGCAATGACAGCAGAATCCACCAACCGTGGAGGTGAAGAAACCAGTGGACGGCAGCGAAGGTGGCCAACGGTGCAGACGATGTCACCATCAACAACGACAGCGGAGTACATCAACCGTAGAGGCAAAGAAACCAGTCGGCGACGACGGAGGCGACGACGGAGGCGACCAACGGTGAAGACGATATTGCCATCAGCAACAGCGGCGGAGTCTACCAACCATGGAGGTGAAAAAATCAGTCGGCAACGACGGAGGTGACCGAAAGCGAAGACGATGTTGCCATTAACAACGGCAACGATGTACACTAACCGTGGAGGCGAAAAAACTAGTCGACAACGACGGAGGTGACCGACGGTGAAGACGATGTCGCCATCAGCAACGGCAGCAGAATCCATCAATCGTGGAGGCGAAGAAACCAGTCGGTAGCGCTGAAGGCAACCAACGGTGAAGACGATGTCGCATCAGCAACGGTGGCAGAGTCCACCAACCATGGAGGCGAAGAAACCAGTCAGCAACGACAGAGATGACCGACGGTCAAGATGATGTCGCCATTAGCAATAGCGACGGAGTACACCAACCGCGGAGATGAAGAAACCTGTCGGCGACGACAGAGGAGACCGATGGCGAAGACGATGTCGCCATCAGCACCGCCGGCGGAACGCACCAACCATGGAGGCGAAAAACCAGTTGGCAACGATGGAGGTGACTGACTGTGTAGATGATGTCGCCATCAGCAACAGCGGCGGAGTACACCAACCATGAAGGCGAAAAAATCAGTCGGCACCGACGAAGGCAACCGACAGTGAAGATAATGTCGCCACCAGCAACAACAGCGGAATCCACCAATCATGGAGGCGAAAAAACCAGTCAACGGCAATGAAGGCAACCGACGGTGAAGACGATGTTGCCATCAGCAACAGCAGCGGAGTACACCAACCGTAGAGGCGAAAAAACCAGTCAGCGATGACAAAGGCGACCAACAGTGAAGACTATGTTGCCATCAACAACGGCTGCGGAATCCACCAACTGTAGAGACGAAGAAACCAGTCAACAACGATGGAGATGACCAATGGTGAAGACGATATGGCCATCAGCAATGGTGACGGAGTACACTAACCTTGGAGACAAAGAAACCAATCGGCGACGATGAAGGCAACCGACGATGAAGATGATGTTGCCATCAGCTATGACGGTGGAATCCACCAACCATAGGGGCGAAAAAACTAGCAACGGCGGCAGAGTACACGAACTGTGGAGGCAAAGACACCAGTCAGCGATGATGAAGGCAACCAACGGTGAAGACGATGTCGCCATCAGCAACGGCGGCGGAGTACACCAACCGTAGAGGCGAAGAAACTAATCGGCGACGACGGAGACGACCGACGGTGAAGACAGTGTCACCATCAGCAACGGCGGCGTTAGAGTAGGCTCGTAGTCGATTGACCGCATAGCGACGCCACGAGTCCATGACCGGCATCAATCGCCTCAATAGTGCCACGTAATTATATGCGAACAATAACAAAAAATATCAAGAAATCTAAGATTAGAAATCAATCTAATGAACAGTGATAAGTTGGAAGGGAAAAAACCAGTGATGTCGAAGATTAAATCCTTGAATTCGTCGAGATTGATCTCCCTGGCTAGACTGAATCCAAGACAAAGACTTGGGGTGAAAACAAATCTGAAAACGTCGGAGATTGGTTCCATCGCACTCGTCGAAGGTAAACTCGGCGCCACCCCTACCTGGCACGCCAACTGTCGAATCTAAAAATTGGCAATAATAAAAGGGGTAGCGCACTAGACCTAAAAGTGGATGGATGCGAAAGATAAGGACTTAGATAGGTTCAGACCCTCTCGATGAGAGGTAATACCCGACTCATATTTGGGGATTGTATCCGTCGGGTGTATATTGATCTGACGATCGAGTTGTGGTTATCTCTTTGGTTATGCCCTTAGATGGCTTCCTGCCCACCTTATATAGGTTGGGGGCAGGGTTGCAAAAAGTAAAACCTAGCCGAATATGGTATCGGTTTCTTAAATCTACTTTACAATATTACAGAATCAGGACTTTGGGTCGTTTCTTAATACACAAGGCAACGTAATACCTAAGTAATAGTCCGTTACATATTCCATATACATAATATATCCTTTATATTCAGTCGGATAGACAAACCGTGTTGGTATATGGTACCCATAATCTCCAGACTAAACAACTGAATAGCTCATCCATTTTCTAAATCAACACGTGTGCATGTAGCAGGGGTGAGACTAGCTATGGAATGCTAGATTCAAGGGTATTCAAATGTGTACCTATGATTTTTTAAAAAAATATATATGTAGTATCTAATGTATGTGTATGCAAAAAACGAAAAAAAAGGCAGTATTCAACCCAAGAGTGCGAAAGATACGGTATTAAAAAAAATTTACTTCTTCACATTTTGAATACACAACTTTAAAATCCTGGACTCACCCTTTGCATGTAACACGTAGCTAAAGCACCACATAGCTTGCCGCGCGCAGGTTAATTAATTTCTAGGCAACTAGCTTGTCAATTCGAAGGCGAAATGAACCACCTATGAGACGATGACGGCATACAAAGTGTTTGTTAGGTTTCGGTGCATGGAAAGCTATCAAATTGAATCAGCACTTAATTATTTGTATCTGATCGAACCTCCATCAACTGAGTTAGTTCATAGTTTTCATACAAAAGCGACGTACATCGTCGGCATGTAACCTTTATGAATGAAAATGGTATTAATTAGTAGATTTATCATGAAAATATATTTTCATGTTGTTTCTTAGTGATTTGTGTGAATACATGAATAGAAACAATCAAATTAATGCATTAAAAATTGTATCGATACCACCCTAAAGAACAGATAAATTAAAAAGAATAAAGTGAATATAATTAATTTGAAGCTGATTTTAATTAAATTCTAAAATTGGATTTTATGATTAATTGATAGGGGTTTTCTTGGTCACATTCATCGCAAACTCGTTCATGATCATTGCTAATTAAGATGACAACTAAAAATCAATCTAAAATATATTGTTCTTAAAAACCAATTCTAAATTTCTTTGGCTGTAGTCCAAAGTTGTGGTAGCTACTAGTACTAGCTAGGCACTAAAGCTGGTCAGCAAGTTCATGCACTTCACTGCCAGTTAGCTGGATGCATGCAGGCAGGCATGAATTGGCATGTTGCCGACAACGGCAATGTGTCGACGACATTCCACATCACACATTGATCAACTCCCGCCACTAATTAATTAAGCTACTACTAGCTGCATGCATGCACAGTAAATGTTCATGTTGAACCTAACACAGATCATGTACTGCACGTCCATCTGAAATGGACATATCATAAGGTACAATTTAATGATCATGCATGCATGTACCCTGTACTGGCTCCTCCTGAGTCCTGACGGGTGTCTGCGGCCATATATGCATGCATGGAATGACAGAGAATTGACCGCGAGAAAAATTAGGGTGATATAGGGAAGCAGATCACAACGGGTACGTCGTTAATAAGATGAATGTCAGCATAATATGTACTACTTGAACTTAGAGCAGTCTGATCAGTGCAAGATACTCTCTCTGTCCAAATTACAGGACGTACTCTTCTTAAAAAAATCAAAACTCGATAAATTTTAACTAATAATTATACTAGCAATATCTATCTATACTAAGTATTATGTATGTTATATATTTAGATTCATATTTTTAAATACTTTCGTGTGATGCTAATTTAATATTCGTGAGAAATATAACATAAAATAAATTAATAATTAAAATATGTCATTAAAGATCATGTAATTAAAAAAATATAGATCTTATAATTTGAGATGGAGAGAGTACTATCACTGTTATAGAAATGATCGTATGTAAACAGTCCAACAAGAACATCTATAACGTTTTAGGCACCCATTGCAGCCAACTGATCACCGATGACAAGTCGCATCTCTGACAGGTGACCATCCGTTATCGATCTTCATATATTGAATCGACACTAACATTAGAAAAAAAATAATTTGCACGGGACCAATGCTTATCTAGGTTGTCATCGCCGAGCTCACGTTACGGTGGTGCCACCTGCCTCTCCCACGTAGCCATCGTATGTGTGAAACGGTAATGCAAATTCCCGGACGACAGGCGTTCGTTTCCGACTTTCTACCAAATAAGTCATTTTATAAAAATGGTAATAGATTGAAACAAAAATAAAAACAGTAAAAAATATGAAAATAGAAATAAAAATGGTTTTGGTGTTATACCGATCGTTTTCGTATTTACCGTATTCTATTTTTTATAATATGGTAATTACCATATTTCTAAATGTATCGATATTTATAGGATATGTCTCTACTTGAACCCACAGTTTAGAGAATGATTGACTCTTAAATCAAATCCTTAACTTGAGTGCATGGGTAAAATGAAGTTAATTTATAATTTATACAATATAAGCTTAAATTTATTTTTACATATTACATAGTTATGCAAAGTTAAATATATGTTTTTGTAGTTTAATGTTTTCGATCTATGCCGACATGTTTCCGTCTGTACTGTTCTGTTTTCGGTTTCTCGATATTTTCGATAACATTTTTGTTTCCGACTTTACCATTCTTTATTTCGTTTCTGAGAAAAATATTGTTATGGAAATAGTTGAGGTTGTTCCCCGATCGTTTCCGACCGTTTTCATCCCTCCCATTGCTACAGAGAGGCAAAACTGCTGCAGTTCGTCCACGACCGACCCCTCAAGTACCTTCTACCACGCTGACTGATTCCACCTCCAAAGCATGCAAAAATAAATTGAGTCATTGGCATCCAACTCAGGTCAATGAATATTTACTCATCACATTGCTTCATGCCACTACTCCACCTCCTCGTGCCTATCATCATGCCCATCAACGGCACAAAAGATGACTCACAAAGAGGAGAGGCTTTTTGAGCCAGATAGATCCAGCCACCATGAGGTCATGGGTAGTTAGATCAGGTGACCCCGATCTCAGGGAAGCCAGATCTAGCACCCCTAGAGAGAGCAGGAGAGCTCTAGAGGGGGGTGGCAGCAATGGTGCTCGGGAGGTGGAGGGGGAGGCACTGGTCGTCCTTTGTAGAGCAAAGAGAAGGTCTCGCCAAAAGCCTGGAGGGGAGGCACTGGATCACCTACATACCCAGGGTTGAGGCGATTGGATCTGGCCTCTTTAGCATCCGCTTGCGTCCCCTCACCATGCCGTTAAGAGGCTCGCACTATTGCGAGGTGCGTGGAGGAGCCGAGCTTCTTGTTGGGCCTTATGCCGAGCCTTACATCATCGCACCTTCGTGTGGTCTCCACTCTCTCAATTGAAGTAGAGAGGATATAAGGGAGCGATAGATAGGAGCCGAGAAGACCAAGTCTTCTATCAAGTGGAGCAACGTACCCCTGAGTCCATGATACAACCAGACTATGGTTTTGGAACATGGACCCATCATAGATTATGCAAATCATCTATAGCGGTTGGTTCATAAAATATTGACCCATTTGAAATGACTAGTCACATGTAATGGTTCATATTTACGAGCCCTTAAGATGTGGTTCATTGTAAGGGAGATTCATCTTTTAAACTGTACATAATGAACTGCCCTAACCATGTGTCTAGAATGACAATGTGCATCTATGGTGATTAATTAGTCATCTTGAACCTAGCAAAGCAGAAATTTATATAAAGTACGTACCACTACTTAAAAAACGATTTTTTCAGGTGACCAAAACATATTTTTGTAGGTGGCCAAATACTCTGCCTATACCTAAAGACCTGCGAAAATAGTCGATTTTTGCAGATGGTCATAGGTCCGCCTACAAAAATTGATTTTCGTAGACGGGCCCATTAAGAGGACCGCCTACGAAAAGGATTTTGTGCCAAAAAAATCTATTTTGCACAGCATGCAAATTCACATTCAAATCCACATCCATAGCAAACACATCAACACATGCAAATTCACATCATTTGGACTTTCGTGGTGGTGGTCATCGTCGCAAGGAGGTTGCCGCCGTCGCCGCCGAGGAGCCGATCCGAAAGCCGGCTTTCCGTGACGAGGAGGATGACGAGGATGAGATAGCGGGGAGGAGGTTCCACCATGGCTATACCATCACTGTGCTAATTAAAGATAGCATATTATCGTGCATGTTACTGTCGGTACATGTGCATATATGCATGTACAGCACTAGCTAGGAAGAAATTTATGAATTTCCACGTTAATGATTGGCAGCAGGTACGCTTGGGCACATGAGAATTAATCATGAATTGGCCCTATTAAATTAATTCCGTTGTGTGGTCGTTTGGAGGTCTATGTCACAAATCTAATTTGGAAGTAAGTCGACACATGGATTCAAGGGACTCTCCCAAAGAAAGCGAGATTTCCTTTGGCATATATATCATATGACATGCATGGATTAGCAAAATTAATTATGGATTTATTGAATTTATTATTCTTCTTATGAGCAGCCTATCTTGTCCTCTAGTCCGCCCACTCCTCACAAATTACGAAAAATAAAATCTATTGGAAACACATTTGGTTTGTATGGACTTTGGAATTAATTAGTAGTTAATAAAAATGTTCAAAAATAATGTGAGGTTCCTACTGAATTAATTAATTAGTAGTTAATTATTTTTGAGCATTTTATTGGAAACACATTTGGTTTGTATGGACTTGGGTTCCTACTGAATTAACCAAATGCTGAAGAGGCTGATTGCAACACCAGTAAAATGCTAGTGGAGGGATTGCTCCAGACTGAGTGTTAAGAATGTGGTGGATTATAACCTTCTTGATCAGGCCTTGCAGCTCGACAGGTAGCCTTGTGGGAACAGGTATATTTGATGCAGTTATATCAACGCTGCTGGTATCTTTCAATACTCTGTCCACGAAGTCCTTCCAATAGGCACGCTCTGCCACATGATGTCCAGCCAATGTAGTATCTCTGATTGAACACAAATGAAAAAAAAATTGAGGGTTCAGAAATTCAGATTGAAGTAAAAGCTAAGTCAAATCTAAATCACAATGAGATCCTGGTGTCATCTTATATATTTCCAGAATCTGTCCCCAGACCCCCTAAATGAAGGCATACTATACCTCGCTCGTGAAAAAGTAATTAATGGAATCCTCCCAAATATGTGGTTTGTTACACACACAAGATATCATAACCACACATGATCAATGCAATTTTCCAATTTAGAATAAGGACGGAAGGGATTTAGAGAATAACAAGAAAAGGGATCAAAAGGAGTGAGATCACACATCAAGGCAGATAACAGGCATACTTACTATCAGTCTTCTAACCAGACAAAAGCATGTTGATGGAAACTAATTGTTGTCTTCTGTAGAATTGATTTGAATTGCATACTGTTCTTTGAAATAAGGGAATAGTTAAAAGAAATTAATTGGCTCTTTCTCAAAAAAATATCAGGCAGCCAATTTACACACTAGCAATGTTTTGGTAACTTCAAATAGTACTTTAGTGGCATTTAGAATCAGACCATTTTTTGCCTAGCTAGTAACAAATCTACCCTACCAAATTTGGCAGTGCCAAAAACTGCCTATGTTTTGGCACTATCTATATTTTGGTAGAGCTTAAAATCAAATCATCCCATTGATCCGTTCGAATAAATTTGGTCCAACTCGAATCACAGTATTCAGTACTACTGTATTTCATTTCATAACTGAATTCAATCAATATTGCTGGACCGTCTCCCGAGCTCAAAGAGATAGGAGCGGCTCGTAGCCAAGATTTCGAGGACCTTGAGCGAAACTCAAAATGGGGCTTGACATTTGGGAAATTTGTCCAAAATCTTGGGTACGGCCCACGAGGGTTTTTTTTTTTTGGCTGGTGGAGGAACAGGTTGGAGCAGAGGGAAAGACGAGAGGGGCTGGAGGACCTGCTGCAGTGAAGGATGTCGTCAGGCTAGAGGGGAAGGAGCAGTGGATGGGGTCGCTGCGTTGCCTGACGAAGCACGAGGCCATCGCGGGCGTTGGCGCTGCGTCCATCCTCGACGTCATGACACCGCCGCTCGCCCTGTCCCGGAGACCGCCGCGTTGATCCCGACGACGAGTGCAGTGATGGTGAGAAGGGCGGTGGTGGATTTGGTAGGGCTTCCATGAAATACCACTATCAACCATAACGTTTTCGCTATAATGTCATCCTGAACCATTTTACCCTTAGACTCCTTCTTCCTTCTTCCAACTTCTATTCTTCCTCCTCCTCCATCCATCACAGGTGACCATGGCGGCGAGGGAGCCGTGCCCGTGCCCGGCCGCGCTCACAGCTTTGCCCTTGCCGCCGCCCGCCATGTCTAGTCTCTTCTCCTTTGCCTCTTCCCACCCCTACCCTTCCCTCTCTCGCCCAAACCTGCAGCTCTGTTAACGTCAAAATTTTGTAATATTCTTTAGTCGATTTGGTTAAGGAAAGAACACAATTAGCCGATGAAAAGTTTATACAGAAAAGACCAAGTTCAAGAAGGAATCATGAAGAACATGGCATGGCGGCTTAATTTATCTATTAATTAGGCATGATTTATCTTTAGAAAGTTTTGTTTAGTATTCGGTCAGAATTTATGTTTTTTCTTTTATCTTTAATAAAGTTTATGTCGTGTCCAATCAGGACTCATATCGGCCTATGGGTATAAATATGTATACTCGGGGTCTTTGTATCTTATCTCTAGATTAATACAACTTTCGACGCATCGTCACCCTAATTTACTCCTAGCGAGTTCTTAGTTTCAAGCATAGGTTGCATCGGTTAAGTCTGACCTTAAGCGATAAGTGAGTTCCGTCATCTTTGCTTTGCATCGGTGTGGCCAGGACTTCCTCGGTTTGGTCCGATATTCTAATTGGGTTGAAGCAAGTTGCCTATCTAGTATATCGTCTCTACTTATGATCGCATTATTGTTTAGTTTTACATCAGCTAAGTTAGGACTTTCTCAGTTCAGTCTGATATTCTGACTAGGTTAATGTTTCTCTAAACATGATGTTTTTTTAAAATAGATTTGTTATATCCATCACGTTAGCATAGATCTATCGGCTTATCTAGCTTATTTGATCGGACGTAATCCGGAACTGTCTCGGTTGGGTCTGATCTTCTATATTACTATATTACTGCTGATAATCTAAGTGTTGCTAAGTTTATAGATTTGTGCTACGTTTTATCGGTGTGCTAGCCGATAAGTTATCTTTACATCGGACTTCCAGCCGATGTATGCTTTAACCATTAAGCCTATATTTAATATTTTGTATCAATATCGGCCGATTGGTTCATTGGACATCTACTTCATCATATTGTCATCGGTCGATTGGATTATTTGTTCAAATTCTTCTATAGTCTTTATCTAAGTGTCAGAATCTATATCGGATATATAGCCAATTATTCAAAACCCTATCGGTATTGGCTAGTATCACTACATCGGCTTATTGGCCGATCGACTCTTTGATCTTCTGTCTATTTATCTTGTTAGTTGCAGGATCAAACTAACTGATACGCCCTGAACCCGATTTGATAGGACCTGCACTGGAGCTAAACAGATCTCTCAGGCATTCATGTGCAACGACGAATTTCGTGTCAACAGACTCCCAGGCCGCGCCTTCGCATCGGGCTCTGCCCCCCCCCCCCGCCACAGCCCTTAGCGCCTCCTCCTCCAGAGATCGCCTTCGGGTGCTCATCCGCCGGGGGAGCTCAATGAGGCGCTCCGGCTCGTCGGGTCCATGCCGAGGAGGATGCTAGAAAGCTCGGGAGCGATTCGGTGCCTATTTCCCTTCTCTCCAGCTGTTTTCCTCCTCTCCCTGCAAGCTCGGCCCTCGCCGCCATGGTCACCGCCGGTGATGGATGGAGGGGTGCAAGAATACGAGTTGGAAGGAGGAAGAAGAAGTTGTAGGATCGAAACAGAGTAAATCAACCTACCAGAGGGGGGGTGAATGGTAGGAAAAACCAAAAACTTAAAACTTTAATCAAATTACAACTTACCTCAAGAACCAATAAAACCAATCTAGAAAAAGCGAAATCAAACTTAAGAATAAGATTGAACTTCTGCTGTCGAAATCCTGCCAGTCAGACCGCCGTGTGATCGCCGGTCAGACCGCCCCTCCTGGCCGGTCAGACCGCCTCTCTGCCGCCGGTTGGACCGCCGCCGCAATCTCGCCGGTCAGACCGCACGAACACCTTCGGTCAGACCGTCGGGACCCAGAAAAACACCAGTAGATGACAAACTCGAAAATATAGATTGTAACTCTCGACTTTATTGCATCTAAAAGTGTTTACAAAGTGCAACAACAGCACTCCTCATCAAAATCTCGACCTTACTCGAAACCCTAGCTATTCTCTCAACTTATGAAAAACACAAAATCGATATCTAGGAGGCATACCCTCCCTCTCTATTTATACATAAAGTAGGTTGTACAAACCCACGAATCTCTCACGAATTAGGACTCCCATCCACGTGGGAAACCCTCTCTTGCAAGCTTCAAACTCATCTCTTTCCTTAACTCCATCAATCTTCCCGAATTCGGACTCCCTTCCAAATTCAACTCCTCTTTTCATACGTACACGATTCCTCTCGTATACCATATGAATTCTCTATCTACCACGTGCATTATCCTCTAGCCTTTTAGTATCCCGCGTGATCTCTTGATCCCTGGACGTCCACTTCTCCCAAGTCGACTCCGATCCATCACCGGCAACACTATCCCGAGGCCTTAAGCAATACCTGCACACATACGATAAAGAAACCATATTCCGAGCACAAGTTCGTCCAAAATTGACTCACATTAGTATAACAACAGTAACCATACGCATAGAAACCATCTAGAAGTCAAATCCACGAAGAAACAATCCGTAACTGAAAAGATAAACCGAAACCGAAAGCGAACAGGTATCCTGTCGGTCTGACCGCGGGCTGGCCGGTCTGACCGCACACATACCTGCGGTCTGACCGACCATACCTGGTCGGTCTGACCGTCAGGTCAAATCCGCACACTCCTTCACAAAATCAATCACATGAAATACCATCTCAATAAACCAATAATACTCACATAGAATATCGCAAACCAACAATGTTTCATCACTTAAAATAATAATCAAACACATTTGATTCTACAGAAGTCTAAGGTAAAATGGTCTAGGATGGCATTATAGCAAAAACGTCCTAGTTGAAAGTGGTATTTTATTCAAGTCTGTTTAAGTGATGGCATTATAGCGAATCCACTCTTTTGCAATGGTAGATATGCAATTTTCTCGTTATAATAAATAGAGGGTATATGACATCATCATCACATGGGCAGATTAATGGGCCTTAGGACGACCTGGCCCAAAACGAGCAACCTTAATCATAGTTCAAGTGAGGCCCACATGTCAATGCCTCAACGACAGGTCACAACGATCCAAGTGCGCTCACTACTACAAAAACGATTTTCCTATACAAGCGCCTCCTTAGATTGCAGACGGACCGTAACTAGTCGCGTCTGCGAAAATCATCCTCTATTTTCGTGTGCGGCTCCTTAAGAGGACCGCACGGAAAAATCGATTTTCGCAAACGGGCCTCTTAAGTGGACCACACGGAAAAATCGATTTTCGCAGACGGGCCTCTTAAGCGGACCGCACGAAAAAATCGATTTTCGCAGACGGGCCTCTTAAGTGAACCGCACGGGAAAATGAACCGATTTTCGCAGGCGGACCTTTTAAGTGGACCGCACGCAAATTTTTTTATCCCATCCTCTCTCTTTTTTCCCTCTCACTCACTTCAAAATTTTCACCTCCTCTCTCTTCCTTTCCTTTTTATTTTCACTCCTCTCTCTTTCTGTCCTCTCTCTCTTTGACTCTTCCTCTCCTCCCCTCCGAGCGCGCGGGGCGCAGGAGGCGGCCGGCTCAGCGCCGCCGCCGACGAGGTGGTGGCCGGGAGCGGGTGGGAGGTAGCGCGGTGGCTGGAGACCGACGGCGCCACTTCGGGCGCTGGCACGGCAGCTGGTGACTGGATCCGCGCGGCCCCGCTGCCGTCACCGACGACGACAAGGAGGACACGGTCGGGAGCGGCCCCGCGACGGTCCTCTCCGCCGCCTCCACCGCTGCGCGTGCTCGACGGCCAGATCTGCGCCACCGCCGCCGCTGACGATGAGGAGGAGGAGGCGGCCGAGAGCGGCGCCACCCTCCCCACGCGAGGCAAGGGTGGATCTGGCGGTGGTAAGGCACGGTGGCCGTTGCCCGCGTGGATCCGACTGTGGCCACCATCCCCCCGCGCGGTAGCGGCGGATCGGACAGTGAGGAGGCGCGGCGGCGGCGGCTAGCTAGGGTTAGGGTTAGGTTTTGTGTTTTGGAATTTTTTTGTGATTTTCTATTTTTGCGTGCGGTCCACTTAACCCGACCGCACGGGAAGATCGATTTTCCCGTGCGGTCGATATAACGCAACAGCACGGGACGAGTTAAGCGGACCGCACGGGAAGTTTATTTTTCCGTGCGGTTGGGACGCCCGCACGCGAAAATGTTTATTTTCACAGACCCCTAGGTGCAGACGGCCTATTCCTTCGCACGGAAAAACGTGTTTTGACCGCACGGAAAAATGTAATCTGTGGTAGTGGCTTTACGTGACACAAAGTATGAGCTCATGAGGAAGTCTTAACATATGGTTCCTATATACTTTCTCCGTTTCATATTATAAGTCGTTTGACTTTTTTTTTAGTCAAAAGTTTTTTAGTTTTAATCAAGTTTATAGAAAAAATTAGCAAAAACAACATTCATATAAACCCTCAATAAAGAAAAAAAAAAGGAAGCAATATAATTAGCCCAAGATCGCAGTCAATCTGGAGGGGCAGAGCAGAGTAAACAATATAGCAATTTTTTTAATCAAATCGAAGATAGGAACAAAAGAACTCAATTTTTTTTAATCATAGCGGGGTTACATCCGGTAACAACTGAACTTATACGCGCGCAAGGATGGGTGGATTAGGTGGTTGGCGGCGGTTTATCAAACCCACCTGCCATCCTCGGAACCACAGTAATACAATCGCGTCACATTCTTTTCATCCACCCCATCGGTTCTAAATAAACGGCCATGGCATACAACTAACTAAACTAATCAGCAGATTATTAGTTAATTAATCCCATAATTATTGGCTTATGAAAATCAGAATAGCTATATACTGCATTTTAGTTTAAAAGAGGAAAGCATCGCTGAACCATACAAGATTTAGCAAACAACTTAGCACATGATGACAATGAGGTTTTATTTACCTGTTACTCCTAGATCCTTCGATTAGTACATGATCTGGTTGAGAAGAAGAATCATGTTGTGCTGGCATCCTGCATCAGAACGAGGCAATCCGATCCTCGAGTCTCAAATTTGTTTTCCTCCAACTATGACACCCTTACTGCCTTACTGATCGAGACGTTTTACTATGCCCCCCACTGTAGTGAGCAGTAGTGCATTAGGATTATATCTGAGCGTTGATTCTCATAGGCATTTTATGTCTTCTTTTAATTTTGGTGAAAGGGTATTTTGGTAATTTCGCATGTTCCCGTCCATGGGCTGCAATCGTTAGGCGGTTAGGCCCAAGCCGCTGTCCACATTCCTTCGACACCAAACGCAGGAGGCCACCATCGCCCTCCCTGTTCTTCACGGGACCGTGCCGCCGCAGTGCTGCCCCTCCTCCAGAGCGGCGAAAAGCCATCGCCGTCCCTGTTAGCCCATGCAAAGCTCACTGCGATGTTGCTGTTTGATTCATTGAACTAATTAAAGAGCTCCCTTTTAGGCCAATATTAGTTTAAACTAGGACCAACTGCAGTGTTGCTCAACTTGAGCACTAAATTCAACTTGTTTTGTCTGTTGATACAATGGACATATAATGGATGTTAAATTCAACGTTTTCTGAAAATGATCACACTGTCTAACTGCATCCTTTTTTTGCTATGGCTGCAGCGGATGAGCAGTTGATATTGTCATATCTGAGTTCATTGTCGCCAGAAAGAGTGAATCCTTTTGTGCTGAATTTTTTATATGCTCAGAGAACTTAGACAGAAGATCGGTGTGTTAGAGAAAATATTGGTTGGGTGACAATTAGTATTCATGGCTTGTATGGATTGATGACAAGAATGTGCTTAACTCATGCGTTATATTACTGTTCAATGCTCTGAATTATGATGAATGATCACAGAATATTATGTTTTCTGGCTATATTGTTGCAGTGTAGGCGTGTGAATATTATGTTTTCTTGCACTTTTGCTATTCCCTCTTCGTCCTGCTCTTTTGCTGCTACTGGTCAAAGACCCCAGCTTTTTCATGTTTTTATTTTCTTTCTTTTGGGTTGTTTTCTGATGGCATGGTGATCCAAATTTGCTGTGACATTCAGATATTTTGATTGTTTTGTTTTCTGATGAGATCTGAGAGAAAAGCATGAGTTTCAGTTTCAGTTATTCCTACACGGTCAAGAACTGGTTTTCCAATTCCTGTTCTTCATCTTCACCTGCCGCGTGATGGACGGCGGCGAGCTCATGGCGAGCACCTTGGTGGCCGCCGAAGAAGCAGAGGAGGCCGGAGAGGACGACGCGCGGGTGGAACGGCTTGGAGGCGAGGAGGAGGAGCTGGTAGGCGAGCGCGGGGAGGTCTCGGAGGAGGGAGGCGACGACAAGCAGGGTCGGGGATGCCAGCTGGACGCAGACAGAGAATACGGCGGCCACAGCTATGTGAGAGGGGGAGAGGGCGAGGTGGTTCGGAGCCAAGGAGGGCAGGGGAGAGAGAAAAGGACGTTGTCGAGGCCGTCGGCCGGCGGTAGCGCCGGGAGAAGGGACGCCACATCGGACGGGTCGTAGGAGGCGATGCTGAGGATGGATTCCGTGGTGCGGCGTTTGGCGGGTGGCGACAGGGAAGAAGGGCCAGTGACACATCGGCTCCTCTGTTCTTGATCCCCAGCCGTCGGTGCGGCTCTAGTCTCTACATAGATGAGATGGCATACTAAAAGTCTAAAATCCCTTCTCGGTTAACTACATATTTACAACAATACCATGTACTTCTTTTCCAAAAATACCCTTCTACTGCACTACTTCACAACTTAACAGGGGTAGTAGAAATGCATCTCATCTTTTGGATCTGCTACAATGGACAGCCCAAACCCATTCAAAGATACTTTTAAAAAAATCCTACTGGTCGGTTAGTGTTAATGAAAGGTGAAGGGATTGTTTTTACGTCAACAAAGAACTAAACAGAGAGACGATTTCCCGTCTTCACCCAATTAATTATGGGCTGTTTAACTAATAATATGTTGATTAGTTTAATTAGTTATATATGAGCCAATCAATCGTAGCCATGGGGTGGATGAAAAAAATATCACACGATGACATTACTACGCAATGGCCCCGTTCTTTTCTTCTGAAAAGAGAAAAGATAAACTTTTGGATACTCGTGGCACGCTTTTCAAACTACTAAACGGTGTATTTCGTGTAAAAATTTTTTATATGAAAGTTGTTCTAAAATATGAGATAAATCCATTTTTCAAGTTTGTAATAATTAAAACTCAATTAATCACACGTTAATGTCACCTCGTTTTACGTGAAACACTTAATCTTTATCTTTATCTTTATCTTCAGGAGATTCAAACAATGTGAGAGGATACGATTCCGTAAGCTATAAGGCTGCACGGCGATCCACTTTAATTATCTCTTCTCGACTATTAAAAAATTAAAAATATTTTCATCGTAGTTTTTTTTATGTGTGAAATGTTTTATATGCATGTTGTAAACACATATTGATACAATAAAATTGATTTACTTTCAAGAGTTCGTCAATACGTGTTTTCTCTGGTTCGCGATGGTCTGACCGACGGCTTAGAGACGGTCTGACCGGCAGTGCAACCGTCTGATCGACGGCGACATGGCGGTCTGACCGGTAAGACTTCATCAGGTTAAAGGGTAAATTTTTATTTTCATTAAAAAAATTTTGGTTTTTAGTTTTTTCTACCGTTCACCTCATAAGTTTATTTGGTCTTGTTTGCTCGTACGGTATGTCGTCTGAGTCCAATTCACGTCGTGTTTCCGTCTGTGTCTTGGTACATCATCTCTGTCGTCTGTCCCAGACGGGGATTGCATGTCTACAACAAAACTCTGTTTGTCGCGGAAGGTTTGTCGTCATCTTTCTCTATGCAATGGTTTACATGTCCGAGAGAACTTTGTAAAAATTGCTTAAAACTTCATGCCAGGTGATCGTTGAATACGCTTCTAACCTTAATCAGGTTTAGGTTACCTCGGAAACTTAACCTTATTATACTGTAAATATTTGTCCTTCTAGAGCTTCGGTTAACCAAGGATATGTACCGGATCAAGGACCAAGTGTCGAGTGGTGTGATTCTGCCGATCTCTCTTCTCCTGCAACTACAAATTTTCGTGGTAGCTAGATTCTTTCTTTATAATTTTGCAGGACGATATCAAAGGACATTAAGAGACAGCAGGATGCTCTTAGGAAAATTCTGTTTTTTTTTATCATATTAGCCTTATCGTCAGGGAAAGTTTGCAGCATCAAAACTAGACTTGCTAATATCCCTGGCCTGTTTACATTTTGATATTTTTCTCTTGGGATAGTTTGATCTAGGCTATGGTGCAGCTTATATTTACTGTCAGGACCAAATGTAAGTTTAAAAAATGTGCTTGTAATCTATTTGTAGTACCAACTGCAATGCATGCTGAAATCCTTACATTCCCACAATTACATGCTATGTTTATATTTCTCCTTTCCATGCCTTCACTACTACATAAAAACACATTGGTGTCGGTTGAAAAACCCTTTTAGATATCGGATTTCTTAACCGACACCCAACAAACGGCACTGATGACTTCGGTCATTGGTACCGATTGCAGAACCGACACCTATATGAGAAATAGGTGTCGGTTTTAATGTAGAATTGGCACCTATAATATGTGTCGTTGTTCTAACCTAAAGAGGCACGTGATTGTCTTTATAGGTGCCAGTTTTTTAGACAACCGGCACCTATTAGTAACATATAGGTGCTTGTTGATCGGAATGGACACGTGGCAAACTATAGGTGCCGGTTTTTAATAAAAATCAGTACCTAATATTGGGGAAAAAATAAAATAGCAGGGTATACCAATTTCACATACAAATCACACAATAACAGAAATTCCAATCAATTCACATTCATTCATCAACATATAGCCATATTCACATTCATCGATATTCAAATTCATAGCCACATTCATTCATATTCATAGCCACATTGAAATTTATATTAATTCCATAATCCCATCTCCATCCATATCCCTGTCCACATCCACATCTATATATATCAACATATGGAGATCTAAAAAGAGCATAAAAGTCCTAAGTCTAAATTCCTAAGTCTAAAATTTGTAAGTAAAAATTTCTAAGTCTAAATTCTAAACATTTGCATATATATCCTAAGTCAAAATTCCTAAGTATAAATTCTAAATATTTGCATATATCCTATGTCAAAAATTCCTAAGTCTAAAATTTCTAAGTCTAAAAATTCGTAAGTCTAAAATTCGTAAGTCTAAAAATTCCTAAGTCTTTTCTTCTTCACTGTACCATTATTTTCATCGTCACTATTGCCGTCTCCACACTTATACCGAGAAGCTTCGCACATCGGACATTGGTCCAAATCTACATAATCACCCTGGTAAAGAATGCAATCATTTCAACAAACGTGAATTTTTTGTATCTCAAGGCCAAGGGGACATATAACTTTTTTCGCTTGGTATGTTGTTTCTGGCAAGTTATTACCCGCAAGAAGAATTTCTGTCAATAGCTCTAGTAACTCAGTGAAGCTCTTATCTGACTATCCATTGCTTGCCTTCAGGTGAAGTAGAGATAGGACCACCTACAGCTTGTTATGCTCCGCCTTACATCCATTGTAAAGTGAAGTTTTTGAGTCCTGCACCATGGTTTTGAACTTGGAATATTTCCTTTTATTAGTGTTAGTGCTATCCTCGTCGCGCAGCATCTGATCTAGATCAGCTTCACCGTGATCAATGCATGTTTGGTCCTCCTGCTCACAACCGACATCCTCATTTGGCACATCATTGTTGTCTGCACTTCCATCATCTTGCTTCTCTTCGCCAAGAAACTCATGACATCTGAACTTTGGCACAAAACTGATGTGACAGTGGCTACCATTGATATAACCATTGCTCACATCAAGATCAAGTTGCCCAAGTGCTGGAATCCAATTCGGCCATCTGCTACAGTGCTGACTTCAAACGGCCGCCAAATCTGCATACGAGCTCCGTTTTTGGCCCGTGAGTACTTGATGGAAAGCTCTCGAAGTCCTCTTTCCAACGGATCCAGCCTCATCTTCAAATTCCTTTCCAGTCATCCGCAACAAAAATAAGGTGCTACATCACCTGTAATGGGCCTATGGGCCTGTAACTTCATCTGGGACCCCGGCCCAGGTGGTGCCCATGTGGGGTGCGCCCCAACCTGGTGAAGCACGACCTAGGAACCCCCTTGGTCGTCCTCCCACCCCTTTAAATAGTTAGGTACCCCTTTAGGGTTTCTGGGGTTTTGTTAGATTAAAGTTTTAGCCATTGCTACTTTATCTTATAGTTACGTGTGTCGGCTAGACCACCTAATTACTTGTCTTCGGAACCCCACCTTATACCTTATCATAAGCTTTAATTCCTATTTGCAATTCAGATTGCTTTTATCTTGTTCTTGCTTGTTTCTTCGATTTGCTTGCAAGAATAAGGTTGATTTGCACCGACAAGATCAACAACCCACGGAGAGATGTATCGATTGCTAAGGCGCAACACAATAACGTCTTGTATGGTTGTAGTCGGATCGTCAACGTTTCTCTCAAATCGTAGTTATTATCAACTCACCGAAAGATCGGGACAACCATATCCCTGAGCGTACCGAGTGCAGCTTAGGGTTTATCAAGTGATATCAGAGCAGCTCAGGGTTTATCAAAAACCCCCTGTAAGAGGATGTACATGGACCCGCTGCGCCGGAAACTGCCTATCTTTCTTGCAATCAAAGCATGGACACCACAGATAATCCGGCACAACTGTGTTTGTGCTCGTCGTTGTGGCAACAAAAGACGTTACTCCCTTGATATACTACATAGAGTCACGATCTGTTTCATATATCCATCCTAGATCCATTACAACCGATAGCTACCTACGAATATTACTTAATGTCAATTACTTTGAATTATACAAAGTCCAATTACCCTACTAATTATCTTCCATAATTTAACTACTATAACATGAAGTAATTAATAAAACGAACAGGACAAGATAAAAGAAATTTATCACCCCTAGAAAAAAATTATAATAATTTATTGTTTATTACAAACCATGCAGAATAAATACATTTAGGATTTTATAATTTCCAAACAAATTGGAATAACATAAATGAATGATAGATCTTCAATAATTTAATGATTATAACGTTGTGTTACACCTCTCTATACTGTCATGTCAATATTTCAATTCAAAGTTAGTATGTGGTCATCCGAGAATGATCTAATTAAATAAACACAAAAAATATAAAAAAATTATCCCTAGAAAAAAATGCAAATAATTGTTTCGGTTACGCACTTTATATGTATACGTAGCAAACGGTAATTTGATTCAGCAAGCAAGAGTGAAACAGAGTGAGAAATAATGAATATTTACCTTGTAGGCTTCAATCTTCAACCAAACTTAAAAAAATGAAGCAAAACCTACCCCTCCTCTAGCTGGTCGAGCAAGAATGAGAGACGCCGCTATGTTCTTTGCTCGATCAGCTCTAGTGGGGAAAAGCTATACATATATATAGTTGGCTCATAGGTATCGGTTCTTCAGCTAGAACCGACACCTATTTCTGACAACTGCATATGTGCCGGTTCTCAAAGTGGGCCATCCAATGGCTACTTCTAGGGATGGAGGGCTCAAAAGTGCTGGTTCTACTTAAGAACCAGCACCTATCTCTGTTAGTCTCAAAGGTGTTGGTTCTAATGTGAGTCCCATGACCAACCACTCCAATGAGACGAAAATGAAAGGTGCCAGATTTTAATACAAAACTGGCACATTTCTCTGACAGGGAAAATACGTTCCTGTTCTATTTAAAAACCGACACCTATTTGAAAAGAAAGGTGACGGTTTTTGGCGATGGTTCTCTCGCGGGCGGGCGCGTGGACGGAAAAAACACTATAGGTGTCGGTTATACCATTTTCGATACCTATAGTATCGACCTGTATGTCTCTTTCTGTAGTAGTGCTTCCTGCATGCACCGGGTCAACCAAGAGTCGCCTCCATTTCTTTCAACTCCCCAAAGCAGGCCCAGCCTCTGCCGCCGTGGTCATATTGTTGGAAAGAGGACTGGAACTCTAATTCTATTGTCTCTGTCAAGTCGTCGTCATTGCTAATTCTCGCTTCTTGTGGTAGCTTCTATGTAAAAATAACTACATTAAGTAGGTTCTTACTATACTAAAAGAGTAAATTATTTCTTCCGTTGTAATGTATGGACTTTTTTTTCTATAGAAAAAACTCAGAATACTTGGCAAAACTTGTACCAATTCACAAAATTTAAGTCTTCAACTCATCTCATACGTTGAGAAATAGAAGACAATACACGAACTATTCGCATCGACATATATATGTCTATTTCTTAATGTTCAAATCATGTTTAAACTTGAATTTTTCTTCTTTTTTTGGTAGAGTGAGAGATGACGCCAAACTCTATATAGCTGAATTTTTCATGACTGTTTATACTATACATGGGAAGAAAATAGAGGGTGCACATGTGACATGCATCCACTGGAATTAAATTCCATCTTCGTCAAATATGGGGGTTTTTATTTCGCAGTTGTTGCCTAAGCCTTGCAGAGACAATATTATCCAATCTAATTTTCTCAAAAGGAAGAATCAAAATTCACAATACTCCACATGAATATTCTACAACGTATCACAGGTTACACTTACTCTGTTCTACTGCATTTGCTCCACAGTAAACAGCAATTTCAATTCTCCATTTCACTCAACACTTCCTGCACATGTATCTACATGAATCTAGTTTATCAATGGAGTGCTAGCTACGTATTACTAGAAACTAATACTGCATCTTGATCTGTTCAACATTCATTCAGCAACAAAACCAAAAGCCGAATGCTTGCACATTTCATCGTTTCCCGGTGCAACTCTCCCACCGGCCATACGCGGAGCTGAACGTCCCCCCGCCGCGCCACCGCGCGAACTCCGTCACGGCGCCACGCACGGAGGTATCCCACGCCCTGGCCATCTGCTCGATCGACCTGGGCTCCGGGAGCTCACCCAGGGCGCTCTGGAACGCCGCATCCACCATGCCGGCGATCTCGCCGCCGTACATCCCGCGCTGCTGCTGCGGCGGCTCGTCGTCCAGGAGCACCGGCGAGCTCAGAGGGTAGTCCGCCGGGACAGACAGGTTGGCCGGCTTGACGAGAGACGTTCCGGCGTACGACGTGATCAGTTTCTTCATGTCCGGTGCGAGCGCCACCGCGGTGTAGTTGAACCTGATCGATGTCGTCCCGTCACCGGCGACGGTGATCATCGTGTCGATGAGCTTGTTGTTGATGGCCTTGATCCCGCGCACCAGAGCACTGTCGCCGTTGTCTGTCTTTTGCTTCTTGAGGGGGCTGCTTCTTGGACTGGATTCAGGCACCATCGCGGGAGACTCCACCATGGCTGATGCTGGTGGTGTTGGGCCATCACCATCCGGCTTCAACCACATGAGGATGAGGTCAGCTGCGTCGCACTGTTCTTCCTGTGGCAGAGCCGTCTCCGCGCCGTCGTCGTCGATCAGGTGGTCGAAGGGCCTCTTCTTGGCCACTGCTGCGTCAGCTCTGTCATCATGTACTTGATGAAAAACATCATCTTCAGGGAGTTCATCTAGTACTTGTTGGAAATCATCAACTCCATGTAGTTCATCTAGTACTTGTCGGAAAAATCCAACTTGTAGTTTCTGTAGTAGTTGTTGGAAATCTGATGAAAAAGTTGCCGTTTCATCGCTGCTGTTTCGACCTGACTGTGAAACGCTCGCTTCTGCGGGTTTCTGTTGTTCATCACTTTGATGATCATCAAGACCGAAAAAACTAAGATCGGGGGATTGCTGTGGCTCCTGGCAATGCCGTGGCAGATGACTTCCAGCAATCTCTATGCCCACAGCTTCTCTTTTCCTATGGAAATCCATTAGCTCGTTTATGGAGCTCTCCTGCCTGCAGAGTTCCTCCTCGGTGCGTTCATCGATGCAGCTCTTCTGGAGCTGCAAGAAGTTCAGAGCAGTTATTGTCCTATCCCTGACCGATGATTTGATCCCGTATGCTTGAGAATCCTGTTTGGGTAGTGACTCCAGCTCTTCGTCTTCCATTTTGTGATTGACAAGTGATGTGTCAAGTTCCATGAGATCAGAGAAGTAAGCATCCTTCAGTGAGCTGATCTTCTGAAATATTTCATCCCTCCTATCAATTCCCTCGACACTTTCCATTGTTGTTGGGGTTTCAGGTTTCAGGCAAGATGAATTGCTCTGCTGATGATCAGCTGCAGTCACAGGCTCAGGTGGAGGCACTCTGATCTGCTGCTGATTGTTCTGCATCCCTGCAACATTGCTTTGCTGTGCTCCATGCATTTGGTCCCTATGCAACTGCATCTGCCGTTGCTGGTTCATCCACATCAACAGCTGCTCCTGCTGCTGCTGCTGCTGCTGCTGCTGTATGTGAAATGGCACCGTTGGCTGCACAGATACACCACCTGAAACATTTTGCCTGAGCAAGTGAACCTGCTGGGCATTTGGTCGTCCAACAGCTGCAGCATTTTGCAGCATCACTCTTGCTGCTGGGTGGCGTTGCGCCTGATCCCGGGTTCCTTCTGGTTGCGCCGCGCGCCGACCGGCTGATTGCGCCGCCGCTGCCGCCGCTTGTTGTTCGGTGGTGGTGCCGATGGAGTGATCCGTCCAGGCTGAGAATTCAGAACCTGTTGTGGCATTGGCTTCGATTCAGAATGCTTTTTCCTAGCATTGATCATGCCTTGCATCTGAGAAGGCACCCTTGTGGGAGCAGCTAGGTTTGTTGCAGCTTGTGGCATTGCAGGGACCCAGGAATTGCCACTTTGAACAGCTTGAACTGGATGATGAACAGCTTGAACTGGATGAGCAGGCGGCATCTGTTGCCTCATCTGCATCTGCTGGTGGTGACGAACTGGATCAGGTTGTTGTGGCCCCAGATTAGAAATGTTCCATGATATTGTTCTCATATACTCATCCATACTGCGGGCCTGCCTGAATATTTTGGCCTCAAGATTGGCAGCAAATTGAAAACAAGCGTGCTGTTCCCTCCTGAAAAGTAGGGCCAGTGTCCTCACCCTGGTTGAACAGAAATGAAAAAAAGAGGGTTCAGAATAAATTCAGACCTAAGTCAGAGCGAAATGATTTCACAATGGCATGCTGGTTGTTATGTTAGATCTTTCCAGAGTAATCAGTTCCCTACATGAAAGCATATTGTGCTTATCTGATGAACAATAAAATAATTGATTCCTCGAATTTTGTTAATTACACACGAATGTCACGAGTACACATGATCAATGTAATTATCCCAAATTTTAAGGACCTAAGCGATCTGGAGGATAAGCAAATTCTGAAACTGAATGATTGAGATCGCACATCAAAGGTAGGAAGAGACTACCCATCAGCTGAGTTAATTTTGCAGCAAAAATCAAATCATTGACCATTCTTTCAGTTCTTTAAAGCAGACGATGCAAAATCGTGAAATGCATACTATATTCTTGAAACGAGGAAGCAGTCAGAGATAATTCATCGGTTCTTCCTCGAACAAGGTTGATCTCATTTGAACAAATTTGACAAACGCGTACCAAACCAAACCCAATCAATACCTTCGTCTTCATTTCATGATTGAGTCCAATCAATATCCTCAACCTCGATCAACAAATCAAATCAAACCCAACCCAAGATGATATCTAGCACCACCTACGGCGAACAGAACAGAACAGAACCTCTCATCGCTAGACAAGATTGATTAACACAACCAATTTCGACGCAGAAGCAATCATCCATCTAGAGCTATCAATCGATCAAAATTAATCAGGAAACCCAAAAGCAAGCAACCAACCAACGAAATGCAGCAAAAGCAAAAGCAAAAGCAGGACGAAGCACGCAGCAGCAGAAGCGCAGCGAAGCAAAAGCAATCGAGAGAGGGAGGAGGAGGCCATGGGGGAGAGGGAGGAGGAGGCCATGGGGACAATACGCACATAGTGTCGATCACCTCCCGGCGGAAGTCCGGCCCCGCCACCGCCACCCATCCACCGCCTCCGAACCCTCCTCCTCCTCCACCGCCACCACCGCCGCCGCTGCCGCCGCAGCCCCAACAGGCCGCCTCCATCGGAATCGCGGCGACGACCGGTCCACCGAGCCCGAGCCGAACCCACCGGAGAAGACGACGACGCCGCCCCAGCTCGCGTGGATTCCGGCCGCGAGCGAGCGACCGAGCGCGAGAGCGAGTCGAGGAAGACGAGGGCGTGGGAGGCGACGTCTCGATTCGGTTCCCTTTTGTTTTCGCAGCGCGGGCCGAGCCGAATCCGAGTCGGAGTTGGGGGCCCATCAGTTTCTCCTCCTTGGGCCTCGGCCCACGAATCCAAAAGCCCAACCAAGCCCACGAAGACCAGGAAAGGATTTTTTTTTTCTCTTTCTCCCCCTATTACCCCCCACGCCGCCGCTCTCCCTCTCCGTTCCCCGCCTCCGCCGCCGCCGCCGCCCGCGCAGTCGCCTCGCCGCCTCTAGCGCCGACGAGGTCACTCCACCTAGAGTGCATCTACCCTAGCCCCACCCACGGCCTCCTCCGTCTATCGTGCTCGAATTTTTTTTGACGGCGCCGCCACCGCCGCCGCCGCTACGTCGAAATGTTGGCGCTCTCTCTCTCCTCCTCTTTCTTTCTTTTTCTTTTCCCCTTTTCCGGGCCGTTTGATTCATCACCGCAGTAGGAGTGGTAGTGGCTGTCTTTGGCTAGCAGCGTTCCGTGATCGGTGGAACCTTTTATGTCAGAGAAATTAGCAAATGGATCAAGAATTTGGGGATAGATATCAATGGTTCTTGAATTTGTGTGGAGTGATATTTTAGTTGGTTAGTTGCATTGTAGTTCCAAGAACCTCCTCTATGAGCTTAGCAATTCAAAATTAATGGTGTGAGCAGTTGTAGTTGTTAGATTTCCCTATGAACGCGATGATCTTATCATTTGTTATTTGTGGGATTGTGATAGACCTTTGCTTGATGTGGAGTAGTTCGTCTAAATTGTTGAGAGGTTTTATGGTTTGTTTACTGCTGTCGTATAGGAGTTCCTTGTCATTGAGAATTTAGAATTGATGTGCTTTCAGGACTGGGTCATCTAAGAAGCATGAACTGAAGTCTAAACAGAAGCTTGAGAAGAAGCTCAGCTTCTACACAAGTAGGTGTGCCTTTCCTTTTTTTTGTTTCTCATGTATTCTTGCTGGCGTTTGGTTGGTTTGCATGCCTCTGTTACTACCTTCGATTTTATTGTGCTCCCTCTGTCCAAAATACATGGCGCCCCTAATTTTAGGAAAATCATCATTGCAATCTTTGACTAATGATTATACTAAAAGTGTATATGTTTAATTCCATTCTTGTGGTAAAGTCGTATTTGAAAGTTACCTTCACATGATGTTGATTTCATAATTGTTGATGATATATTATAAGATGATTTAATGGTCAAACTGTTAAAATACAATGCTGGAGAACATGTAAAAAACTAATAAGCCTTATATTTTGGACGAAGGGAGTGTATAACGCAAGTGTTGATTAATGTATAGAGATTGATTTAAAAGACCAGAGGATTTACTTCGGTGCTATTCTGAAATGCTTGTTATTCATTTTTGTAAAGGACAACTAATTATTCATTTATTCCAAGAAAATTAATAAGTCTGTAAAAGGGGCAATGCTTTTTTTTCTTGAATAGTGAAAGCTGGGAAATATCTTATCCATGAATGAAAATACCTCTTCGTTCATGTGCCATTTTGTTGTTTTTAGTGTTTTGTGATAATAAAACCTCTTTTATTTTCTATAAATAGTTGTAGCCTTTCTAGTGTACCTTTTTATTTTGTAGATTTCTTGTGCTTATAGAACATGTCTATTGTAAAGTAGATAGTAGCTTATTTTGTGGTACTGTACTCAAAACATTGATGGGTTACGATTTATGTTTGGGCTTACTGCTAGCTGGACTCTGTTTCATTTTCCTACCTTTTTCTTGTCTACCTTGAGTCGTTGACTTGCGGAATAGCATGTTCTTTTTTGTTTACTGTGGATTATAATATAATATATTTATTTTCCTTTTGTTTTTCAGAAGTGAAAGATACAGTAACCTCCCTAAATGCTACAAAGACTATCAGCAAGGTGCTTATAGACCCTCTCATTTATTATTATAGTGTTCTTTAATTATCTTCAGCACTGCAAATTTGTGTGTTCCTCATAGACAAACATTGAATCCTATCTCGCCAAAAAAATGGTTGTTTGACAATTCGAACTACCAAGTATCATGTCCTGTCGTTTCTGTTTCTACTGACTTGGTACACCAATTTTGCATGCTGGATATCAATTCATAATCTCATATTGTTAGGTTGTGCTCACAACTGAAATATCTATGCTTCACGATTGATAACTGTGCACCACGCACGGACAGTTCCCCAATTAACCTCCATGTGGCATTTGTAGCCAAGAAAGAAATAGGACCTCCCTGATACCAATAGTAATTCCTGCAAGACTGGGTTTTTAAATAGTGTGGGTGCACTTTTCAGCTGGTCTCTTGCTAGGTGGAATTTACCTCTTAAGGAATGTGCTCTGCACGTCCAACCCATCCAATACTGAGCAGAACCAGGCAGTTCTGGCAAAACATATTTGAACAAAAAGTCCTCTCATAACACGAGATGAAAAATTGCTTGTCTAGGTTCCGGTTCACTATAGCGGGTATGGCTATTGCAAGAAAACAAAGAACTGGTTACTACTCACTGGTTCTTGTAATGTTTGTAACCCTGGTATGGCGTAATGCATCACTAGCACAAGCCGCAAAAAGTTTAGCAAAGAAATCAGGAGCCATTCTCTGTTTTTAACATGACCTTGATCGCCATGCATCTTTCTCAACATAGCCAACACCTAGCTAAGGGGAGTCACTTACACTATGCAATAATCTTAAGCATATTGTCCTCCCTTATGGCCTTATTTGTTCATTAATTGAACCAAAAAAATATTATGGAGTGTTCATCTAATAAACCTGCTGAACAAATCCAAACTTGGGGTGTTGGTGTCCACCACACATGAACTAGACCGGCTGCTTCTTCTGCACATGACAGCTGTAAAGTATAAACTGAAACAGGCCATGCCCTGGCAAAAAATATCCACATGCCTCTAGCTTGAATCAGACTTAACAGATTCTATGGGTATATGATTTTTCACCTTTGGTTGCATGTGAATATTTTCCCTAGTTTCTGTTGTTGCAGCTTGTTGTTACTATTTTTGTTTTGCTCCATGAGTGGCATGGGCATATAAGACAACCAATGTTTAGATATTTCAAGGATAAATTCCAGATTGTATGTATTGGTCAAGTATATATTTGTAAGTCTGATTTTCTCAATCCCTAGCTATGCGTTAAGTCTCTTGTCCTGTGTATTTGTGGTATACGGAAAATTTACTGCAGAGGGAAGTATTATAGTGTCATCCAAATTTCTGTCTACCTGCGAGGACTAGCAAAATAACCACACCATATCCATAAGCAGATGTTAGAATGGATTCTGTACTTGGGGCCTGCTTGGAACCCTAATGTGCTTTTAGTACTTGCACTGATGATCCACTGTCTCCTGTATTCCCTCCTACTGTGATGCGATGACAAGGATCCTAGGAAACCCATATGTGCCTAACTGCGTATGAAAAAACAAATGCCAAGACCAGTTGGCTCTTGACTCATGAATTTCCCAACATATAGTTACAATCTTGTCCTGTTTCATATATTCTAGACACAAACTGCGAACATTAATTCTGTTCATTTCATATGTTGATGCATCTATATTTTAGAGTAAATGTACTTGTAGATGCTGAAATGAGGCCTTTATAAGGCTACTAATCTTAGTCTCTCCATGCTGTCCTTGGCCTTTAATCTCTCCATACTGTACTTCGCTACTACTGATTCTTTTTATTGCAGCTGGGCTACTCCATTTGTAGTTTTTTGGAAGTTACACTTGCTTTACTTCGCACTTTCAGTGTTATGGGTTGTGATTATTTAAATTTCCTTGTGCAGAAATCTAAACAGAGGAGCCGCCAGAAGAAACTGAAAGCATATGATCTCTCAGCACTCTCTGATTTCCTTCCTGAAACAGATGCCTCAAAGCAGCAGACCGAAGCAAAACTGAACTGCAAATCGAAGCAAGCTTTAGTGTAATTCCCTCATCCGCCCCTCCGCTTGAGTTCTTCGCTTTCTTTCCACTTATGGTTTTTGACTGGCTTTGTCTCTTTTTTCAGGCAAAGGGAGGCTGCCCAACTGAACGCCGTGCTGACCAATCCGCAGTTCAAGCTCGACCCGTTCGCGGCGATCCATCAGCACCTGTTGTCAACACAGCCACCTTCTGCGAGAAAGGAGAGCGATTCCGCCAAGCAGGGGAAGGACCCTAAGGACAAGAAAAGAAAGAAGAACAAGAAGAAGAAGAATGCTTCATCGGCCTCCGAGGCAATGGATATCTGATACGGCAAAGTACCCTACTACCAAAGGAATGGGGCGCAATTATCGTCAACCTCAGTTTGAAACTGACCCTTGTCGTGTGATCTCATAAAACCTTGTCAATTTTAGTTTCAGCGCCAGCATTCTCTCCTTCCAGATGTTCCGAACTGCTTGTAGCGTGGCTTTGGCCGATTTGTACATATGATATTTTGGTTAATTGTTCATGTACCTGGTTCTCATCATCTGCCATGCTTTCCCGTGGTACAGCAACATCTGTGATTGTTCATCTCATTACCTTTTCTTTTTGACTCGACATTAACTTTTTCTAGTGAGACAGATACAAGCACCAGTTCAACTTTAATTAAGAAATACTCCTTCTGACTCATATTATAAGTCGCTTTTTTATAGTCAAATTTTGTTAGGTTGGATCAAATTTTTAAAAAAACTAGCAACATTTTAAACATTAAATTAGTTTCATTAAATCTAGCATTTAACATATTTTAAATGATACTATATTTTTTTTATAAATTTAATCTAACATAAAAAAAGTTTGATTAGGAAAAAATTTAAAATGACTTATAATATGCAAAAAAAAAAAACATATGGGACCAGAGAAATGGGAACGAGGCTTTTACAGTAGTTTTCAGCTAACTATCCATTGATTGCATCATTTCTGTGAGAAGCACTCCATCATGTTCAGAATTTGTCGTATCTATTTGACCCCATCATATTGAGAATTAGCCATATCTATTTGAGTGATATTTGAGTGAGAACACAATGGCAGAGTCGCAGAGAGGTTCCTGTTGGCTGACACTGGCCACACCAGGATCCGAAATTCCAGGCATGCTAGTCATTACTGTTCATCGTGTTCAAAGTTTTCCGGTTTTCCAGTTGTGTGAAGTTGATGGTGATCGGAAACAAATCTCTCGGATTTTGAGTGAGCGGAGAGTCGAATTGGAAGTTGTTGATTTCAAGGTCAAATCGTGTAAAAACTAGGACGAAGTTTGAGGTTTGAACCAATCAAAAAAACGTAAAACCATGTTGAACCAAGGCAACACTTGATGTTTAATTAGTTTTGAGTCGATAACGAATGCCACACCACATGGTAGTAGAGCACACACATCATCAAAACTGGGATAAATTCGACACGAATTAAATTAACACTAGAGTACTAGATCGACAACGAAGGCCAAATAAATAATATGCCTTCATTTGATCGACTACTATCATCCACACAAGCGTCTCTTAGGCACACACATGAATTTCTCTTTCGTCTAATCAAATAGAACTCTGTGCATTATCTAAAACAATCCCCTAATTAATTAAGAACACACTTAATTAAACACCACCTCGCAATTAATCACTCATGAGAAGAAGTTGTAACTCTGGGCATTCACGATGATCGACCGGAGACCTCCAATAGGCGCGAACACCGACAGAAGAACGCCGACGATGATGCAGAACTGCACAAAAATAAATCAAAGTCGCACATGAATTAACTAGTAGATATATAATGCGTCACTAATTAATCCAGGCATAATCAGTTTAGCATAATTATCAAGTTAATTAATTAACCATGCAATGCTAATTAATGTACTTACCCAGTTGATGCACCAGGACATGCCAAACCTCTTTGGCTTCATGATCGACAGCCACATAATGCATGGTAGCTGAAGAAACAATTGATCATATTTCAGTTAGAAAAACAGATTAATACGCATGAAGTTTTTTTCTTAATTAAGGTAATAATAAATTAATTAATGGTAGAGATTATTACGAAGTAGGTTGTTGGAGCAAACGCAAAGCCACCGAAGAACCCTAGCAATCCACCGAAGAAAGGGACGGCGATGCCAACGAACATGGTGAACACTGCAAAATTCAATAAAAATAGTATTATAAGATTTAGATTCTAATTACCATCATATGATTGATTAACTGACAACATCTAATTAATTATGCCACTAGTTAACTAAATTTGTTAATTGTTAATTAGATCAGTAATTAAGTTGAGTAATTAAGTGTTACTTGCAAATTAAAATAAAAATAAATTTAGTACTATAAGTATAGGATTTAGATTACTACTATAACATCATGTGATTGATTAACTGATAACTAATTTAATTAGATCAGTAATTAATTAAATAAATAAATTACTAATTACATATGTAGTTACTACAAGTACTGTTAGTGCCACTACTACTTACAGACGTAGAGTGATCGGGCGATGAGGCGGAGAGGCATGCCGGGCTTGAAGCGGAGCTTCTTGACGAGGAAGGTCTCGAGCATGTCGAACACCGGCATGGCGTAGATCTGGTAGCTGCCGACGACGTGGACGACGACGAACATGTTGGCGGCGGCGATGAGCCACACGGGCTTCTCCAGCGTGATGAGGACGTTGTCGTCGACGGCGTTGCCGAACACGTAGTACCCGACGAACGCCACGGGGAGGTAGCAGATGGCCACGACGAGGTAGGCGAGCACGACGCCGCGCCACATCGGCTTCTTCGACGGCCTCTCCGGCGTCGACGGTATGGTCGCCTGGATCTCCAGCACCACGTTGTGCCCCGCGTACGCGAACGCCACGTCACCCAGCGCGCTCAGGAAGTTGAACGTCTTGCCGGCGGAGGTCGACGCCGTCAGCGAGTAGTCGACGCCGCCGCCACCGGCGGCGGCGGTGGCGTGGCCCTTGTGGAGCGAGGCGGCCCATGCGATGGTGGAGTAGCTGAGCGACATGGCGGCGGCGGCGCAGGAGACGCCGGTGATGGAGTTGAAGTTGGGGAGCTGGGAGAGGACGAGATGGAGGCAGCCGAAGATGACGATGAAGTAGGATGTCCGGATGGACGGCGCGTCGGCCGGGGCGACGAGGTCGTGGAACTTCTTGAGCGACTTGCCGCCAGTGACCATGTAGACGATGCAGACGCCGACCTCGACGATGAGCTGCTGCGGCACGACGATCCATAGCCCCAGCTTGTCGCCGAACGCGTGCTGGCCGAGCTCGTGGTAGCGATCGAATCGCCTCCCCGGAACGCACTCGTGCATCTCCACCATCTGCCACAGCGTGTACAGCGTGATCACCCACGACATGATCATCGCCACCACCCCTGGCCCCCTACAAGAGATTGATCGATCACTCTCATCTAATGAAATCTATGGAGGATGATGAAGAAGAAGAAATGGAATGGAGGAGTAGTTTGAATTAATTACCATCCGAGCTCGGACATGGCGAAGGGGAGGCTGAGGACGCCGGCGCCGACCATGGCGGTGACGTTGTGGAAAGCCGAGTACCACCACTTGGCGTTGCGGCAGGAGGTGATGGGGAGCCAGTCGTCGATGGCCTTCTCCTCCGCCCTCGACGACGACGTGTTCATGGCTGAATGCGGCGCCATCAATCTATCTCCTGCGAGATGCCGGTCGCCGGAGACGAGGAAGACGAAGAGATCAACGGAGATCGATCGATGTAGCTAGCTAGGGCCACTTCTCCACGCAGAATGGACGAGTGCCGCGGCTCTATATATAGCCAGGGTGGGCGAACGCGCCGCCGTAACGAACTCCCAGCCATCGCCGGCGAGATTCCCGGCGGGCCAGGGGAATCGCGGCGGTGGTTGACCTTGACCACTGTTGGGTTGGGATCCAACTGAACACCATTAAATGCCAAACAGGTTAGCTCATTTCTGTTGGCTTCAGTTAATGGTGCTCAGTTTGGATCCGGAGCAAAATTAGCTACTGGAGTATTTGGCATTTTGATTAATTCCTCGGAATTCGAGTATTCGAGGTGTACGTAGTGGCAGTGCAGGGGGTTGATCGGTTGACGTGGACGCAGAGCTGCCACGTGGTTGCATGGATGGCGATGGATGTAGGGCGTTCAGCTGCATCCGGGCCGTCCAAGCGTTATTGCCCATTTTAGTCAAAGTAGCTCAGGTGGTTTAATTTCTTTACAAAATTTAAAATTTACTATAAGATACTCAAATTTTATTCTCTTTACTATAAGATACCTAAGATCATGGTCAGTCTAAAAATCCGTGGTAGGTACTATGGGAGAACCCCATATTAAAGATAGGATATAGTAAAAAGCTATACAATGTATAGAACCATCAATCCCTCATGGATGGGCCTCATCATGATGGTGACAGTTGGATACATCAGTCTCTGACGGGTGACCCTAGCCGCACTCTCTGTTGATATTTCTTACGTTCACAGATAAATCCGCAAGCGCATGGATACTACTGTAGCATTTCACCCAGGAGTATTCCAAGGTGAAAGTGCATCTAGCCCCCTAAGTGGGTTTTGATGATTAATGAAAAAAATGGTTAAGCGACTAATGAGTTTATTGAGATAAGTACAGGTAATTAGTTCCAAGGTGCTTAGGTGTGTGATAATATGCAGAGGATGCCCCCCAACAACAAAGGCAAAGCGGCAAGAGGACTTGGACATGCTTACCTTCTCAGTTCCATGCGCTACAATCAGCCTTCCTTTAGTGTGATGAAACTGATATGGTATGACATATTCAACACCGACTATGATCGCAAGCAAGGTTGTATCTATACCCCCTACATCATGCAGATGATTACGGAAGTCATCGGTCTCTACTACAACTTGGATGGCTCCCATTGTTCCTTCCATCCTTATGTACTTTCTAACTCCACAGTGCCCAAGTCATCTACTCACTCTGCTGCGGGTACATCTTCTGCTCCTCGCAGCTCTTCTAGCTCCAATTCTCCCATCAAGAAACATTTTCAGTCCATTTTCTGTATGTGTGCTAAAACTGCTAAGAAGGTGAAGAAAATGGAGAAGAGACAGAAAGAACTTATGAGAGATGCTAGGAAAGTGGTGTCAAATGATTCTGAGGATGAGGTCTATGAGGATCCTTTTGCTGCATATGAGGCTGCCAGGGACATTGCTGCTAGTGAGGGTACTTCTGCAGGCCCTCAATCCTTTGCTGAGTTATCCTCACATTCTAATAACGAAGAGGAAGAAGAGGATATTCCTAATGTCGAGTCTGAAGAAGTCGAAAAAGCAGAGGACGAAGAGGAAGAAGAGCAAGGAGAGGAGAATGCTGAGGAGGCTGAAATCTAGGAAGAGGCAGCCCCAGCTATTGATCCTACTGTTGGAGGTGGAGCTATGGATGATGATGCTCAGAGTGGTGACACGGAGATTCTTGACTACAATGACAGCTCTTGTGGCAAGTGATTCCCTCATTCCTCTGCTTCTACTCTTTTTTTTGGTGTCTTGATGCCAAAGGAGGAGAAGATTGTAGAATGAAGGGGATCACACTTCTTTTTTTGCAGCTCCTGTCGACCGGCCGGAAGTTCCGACCGAGCTATATTGTCCACATTTTTCTCTTTTTCTCAAAAATTCCTATGGATATGTAAAAATATTCTATGTGTTGGGATGTAATAACTGTTAGTTTTTAAGCTTTTTTACCTCAGTTTACGTCTTGTCTTGTGCGATTTTCATGGCAGTTTGGTATATTGTTATTTTACCCTTTTTGTGTGCTTTCCATGTCATATGCATCTCTTTATTCATACCTTATCACACAGTGCTACACCCTACGAATTAAAAGGGTTGGACAAAGCTCTCCACATTCTATCCCTTAAATATATGCATCTGAGACTCACTCATATTTTTATATGCATACATTAAGGGGGAGCTTTTCTCACATCTTTTCATTCAAAAATAATTTATATTCATTCTTTTGTAAGCTTTAACCGTGTTGTCATCAATCACCAAAAAGGGGAGATTGAAAATGCATCTAGCCCCCTAAGTGGGTTTTGGTTATTAATGACAAAACGGTTAAGGGACTAATGAGTTTATTGAGATAAGTGTAGGTAATTAGTCCCAAGGTGCTTAGGTGTGCAATAATGTGCAGAGGATGGCCCCCAACAACAAATGCAAAGCGGCAAGAGGACTCGGAGAGTTATTTAAAATTCTTGTCATATTTTGCTCTTGAGTCTTGGAAAACCATACTATTAAGAGAGATACCAAATGGTTGTCTGAGATGTTCTAAGTGTTTAAAGTCAAAATCCATATAAGAGAGAACTTTTTAGAGCAAAACTTGAAATTGCTCGGGGCATGGCAGCAAGTGTTGGCCGGAAGTTCGAAGTGTGGGCTGGAATATCCTGGCACCTCGGCCCGAAACCTCCTGGCACCTTTCCAGTTCAAAAATATGAGTAACGGCTACATGACGTCATTGCAAGCCTATATATTCCCTACACACCCCATAGCTCACTTTTGACAATTCTACTTTTGTTTTTGTCTCCTAGCTTCTCCCATAGTGTTCTTGCCCCCTCCACCTTGTTCTTGAGCCTCCCAAGTGAGATTGAGTGAGAATTGAGGGTGGTGGTGAGGATTGGTGATATTAAGAGGGTTAGGATGACTTGAGCACTTGAAGATCTTCGTGGGCAGCCATTTGGTGCTTATTACTCTTGGAGGGCATCCTCCTAGACGAATAGGCGTCGCCCGTGAGCATTCAAAAATGTGTGGATTTCCAGGAAAAGTTTGTGAAGATTTTCCTCACCTCCGTAAGGAAAAGAGGTAATTTGAGTGATAATCCGAGTTGAGCCTTCAGACATTGTCTTGGTAGAGCAATTCTCATCCGTGGTGTTCACTAGGGATTCAGTTGGGGATCTTTGCGATCACTTGAACCCTAGTAAAGGACCTAGGGATGTTGGATTGAAAATCGAGGACTTCCTTCTAGGGTTTTGCTTGGTGAGACAAGGGGTTAATTGAGACCTTGCTCTTCGGAGCTCCTCAATGGAGAGTAGGATTCTTGTAATCCGAACTTCCGGAAAAAATCCCTTGTCTCTTTCTTGTGTATAATTTGTGTCATTTCTGTGTTGTTCAGTTTCCTATTGATTTACTTTATCTCCTGCACTACAACAAGTCTTGGGTTTCTCTGAGAATCGAGACTTTAGTCTTAAAGTGCTACAACACCGGAAGTTCCTGAAACGAACACCGGAAGTTCCAAACAACTTTTGCTGCCAGGAAGTTCCGGGGTTCTTGCCAGGAAGTTCCGGACCCTGTTGAATTTAACCGCTGCGATCAAATAAATTTTCAAGAACACCTATTCACCCTTTCTCTAGGCAACATCTACGGGCTTTCACAAGGGTATCGTATTTATATTTTCGCAGGGAAGGTAGCGGTGTAAAGATATAGTTTATATATCATTAATAAATCTATAATTAACTCATCATAGTCTAAACAGGGGTTAGGATAAATGATAATGGGGTAGTGTGACACATAGTAGATTCATCTATATATTAATATATAGTGGAAAAAGACATAAGAGAACTACGATTCATATTTACTTCTATATTACTAATGTCTAGTATACACTTAAGATACACATACTTATAAGCTAGGATTTAGTTCTAGACACTCAGGTACTACCGAGAGATCACTCCCTCCTGGTCTGTCAGTGTGGTTATGCCATTTACACACTCTTACGTCATACCCGGACGTGGAGGAGTACAAATGATGGACAGGGCTGTCACCACCTACCGCCTACCTCACTTTTCGTAGGGCATAACCGCATCCAATGACATTTATCTAACCTAAACGCCATGCTTATGCTAATAAAGAATATCACTAATTCCCCCGGGGCTTCCACCCTACGGATGGACAATAACTAGTGCAACCCATTAAGGTTATTGGATTGTTACCATAGCATAGATCGACTGGTCTAATCAAGTAAAGCATATAGATGAAATATATCCTAATCATAGAACTCATATCTACTAAAACAGTATAAGAACTATGAATACACGAATACAAAGAAGATAATTCTATTAATTCAATTATAATCCTACAAGAAGAGTAAAGTACTAAAGACATACCGAAATCTCCGAGAAGACTATATGACCGAAGATACTCTAAGCCTATTTCCACTAATATTATAAAGAATACAATGTAGATAGAGAGAATTGCTCCTTGAGGTGTGTGTTGAAGGTGAGAAGCTCTACTCGTTTTATAGCTACTTATGACGGTTGGAGAGGTTGGTAACTCCCACAACCGTCATTGGGGAGCAACCAGGAGTTGCCACGTGGAAGGTGGAGATGAGAAGAGGCAATGACGGCGAACCCTCGGCGCCGCCTCTCTCCACCGCTTGTCACCAAATGATGACAGGTTAGCCCCTATGACGGTTCCTGGTGGTTTGGCCTCACTTTATATTGATTTGAGCTGATTTGTGGGCTCCTCAATTTGTGTGCTGGCACAGGATTCGTCGAAGGTGTGTTTCTTTGCATGTCGACTTATTTCTCCTTCATTTTGATATATAATCTCTGCATACATGTTAATTCTCCAAGTAGAGTAAAACTACATTATTTATTATTGATATAAGTGTAAAAAATGGTAGTTCTTCTTTTATTTATTATGATAGTTGGCAGTCGAAATTGATACTTAACGACCGTCAACACTCTCTCAGTTATACGTTGAGCTACGTTGAGAACAGCTAAAACAAGTTCTGTAGTGTATAGGACCGATCCTACCTTCTTCTTTTTCTATAGAACCCCTTATAAATCAAATGTTGCAGATGCTCTATGAACATGATATGTATGTAGGACACTTAAAAAACTAGTAATTTGTTTGGAGACATTACTATCATTATTTTTTTTGGTGGGCTAAACAGAGGAAAAAATGTTTAGAAGAGACGAGTTTGCCCCTAGCAATAGCTTGTAATGGCTATTGCCATGAACACCGTCGTCGCCGCCTACAATTTCTACATTTCGGAGTGGGGATTAGGGAAGGAAATATGGCTTGGTTCTGGTTCGACCGATTTTTTTTCATCTAATTAAACACATGCAGCCCCATAATTATAGATGTGAGCACGCAAATCCAGCATTTAAATTTGTAGGCATGATGCTCACGTGTACTGATTGTTCCATCGAACTGTTAGTCGATAGCCCAACATTCCACTGTTAGTCTAACTACCTGGTGATCAAGGATGATAGATGAACCATTATAAGAGTGAGTAAAGTAGGGCAACCCGCCAACTATCATCCCGTTGTCAGTCTTGAATTTTCTTCGTCCTCCGTTGCTCATCTCTATGGTAATCCAGCAAACAATTTTGCTTGAGTTCAGATGTTGCTTTTCATTTTGGAAATCGAAACTGCATAGGACATTTAGTTAAATCGTCAACCTAGTTATTTTGTTGGGCATCAGGCCATCAGCTCAACCGGATTGACATGGTCACATGTGCATGCTGCTTAGAAACAGAATGCTCACATCTGGAATTAGGGAGCCGCATGTGTTTGGATGAAAAAAATTCAGCTGGTTCGAACCAGCCCTAGTCACGCAACCTGCTAGCTGGAGGGAAATATTGTTTTTTTCATATGATTTCTCTCTTCATTTAGCTTGGACGTGATAAAAATAATGGCTATGGTATCCTTCAGCAAATTACTAATTTTTTAAATGTTATGACTGTGTCACGTTTTTAAGGTGTCAAAAAGACCATAAATTTTGAAGTGCCAGTAACATTTTTTGCCTTCTTTTTATAGTCTCGAGGTGGTCAAGCAAATAAAGCTGGGAGAAACCCAAACCTCAAATATACTTTTACTCAGTTTGAAATAAATTCAGTCATTTTTGGAGAAATCCAAGTGGATCCAAGATTTTTCTCTAGTTTTTGGTTCTCTTTGCCACAACTTGAGATCCAAAATTTATTGAAGCTGGATATTTGTAGCTTCACAAATCCATGGATCTGGATCTGTGAGTACATAGTTAATATTTAGATAAATCATTTTGTTTTTATTTTAAATAAAATTTAAAATTTTAAACCACTATAACTTATACATACAAACTTTAAATTAATCATGAATTTAAGATCTGAAGGTATGTCAAACAAGACCTTATTATTATTAAAATAAAATCTTTGAAGGGTCCGAGTCAGTGAGATATATCTCAATCAACGATATATTGACGAGATAATGAACTGTGATCCGAACTACACACATTTGATCAACAACCATAGACGGATAAGATAACTGATAAGTCTCTTTTTATAAACAAAAGATCTAAAATAACGTAAATTGATAAGATAAGATAACTGATAAAATGCACCCCTGTGAAAGATAAAAAAAGGAATAAGTTCACTTTGACTCCCTTAATTATAGCTCCAATCTAATTCGTATTCTTGAACTGCAATACCAGATATCTTGACCCTCCCAACTATTGAAACCGATGCATTTGACTCCTTTAGCGGTTTTGGAGGGTGGTTTCGCTGATGTGGCACTTTGACCCAGTCTATCCCGTTGACTCAGCACATGAGGCCCACATGTCATCTCCCTCTTCCCCTTATCTCTCTCTCATTCCTCTTCCTCTTCGGCCCCTCCTTCCTGGCGCGTTCTTCTTCTATATGGCGGCAACGACGGGACAACGAGGGGTGCGGCGACGGCTGGGTGGCGGTAGAGAGGCGACGGCCGATGGGACCTAGGGAGGTCGAGATCGAGGCGTCCACTATTGCTCTTCCACCGTCGCACCCTCGACTCCCCATGGTGAAAGTTAGGTGGGCTGACATCGTGGTCAAGCAGCACGGAGGAGATTGGCACTGGCGGTGGATCTCCCGCCACGACGAGCTCAAAGACCACCTCCGTGTCGCCGCTGTAGCACCCAGCACCATGAGGTGGGCGGCGGTCGTGGCGGGAAAGGAGCGAGACAGGGAGTGAGCCGGGCGCCGTGAGGAAGCCGACGGCAGGGGCAGGGGCGACGGTGTTCTCATGCTCCTCCTCCTCGGCATGCTCGGCGTCCCCATCCTCCGGATGACGACGACGACTTCTTCTGCTGCTCCTTCACCGTGGAGAGCTTTACCGTCACCACCGAGCTCCTGTCCCCACCGCCGCCCTTCTTGTTGGACTTCTTCGTCCCCTCGCCACTCTCCGAGACCTTCACCATCTTCTGATTCCTTGCGGGTCCCCGGCTCTTGTTCGTCCTCATCTTGCGAGCCTTCTTCTCCTCACCACCGTCCTTCTCCTTCTTGTCTGTCTTCGCCTTCTCCGCTTTCTCCCCCTTGGCAGTCGCGGCCATGGCCTTCGCGATGGAACTCCGCTTCCGGCAGACGATGATCGGTGCCTTCTCGAGGAGTGGTAGTGTCACACCCCGCCCCTGCGCCACTGTACAAATGGCACCGAGGGAGGTGTGCCGTAGGAGAACAGCGAACCGCATTCCCACGGAACCGCAAAACAGATATCAGTCCCAGGATAACGATGCTGGTACCAGCGTGTTGATGCAAAAATCACACACTAGCCTGGGAGATCTGCTTAGCTCCAGTGGTCCAATTCTTGATAAGATGCAGGCGTGCCAGTCAGTTTGATCCTACAACTGACAAGGTATACAAATAGCAGATCAAATAACCGATCAGCCGACATAGCCAATGTAGTAATTCCAGCCACAAATAGCAGATCAGATAATCGATCGTCCGACAGATAAAACAATCGATCGGCTGACATAGCCGATGTAGTACTTCCAGCCGATCCTGATGACAGCCGATAGCGATAGGATTTTAAGCTATAGGCTATGTGTTCAATAGATTCTGACACTTGATGTAAATAATGACAAAAAGACAATCGGCTGATAATAATATGCATTAGATCGGCAATGACTTGATAAAGTGAAAGGAAAGTTATACATACTCAATCGGCTGTAGATATCAATGATACATAATCTAAATCTCAAAATATATTTAAACCAAGTGATTGGGATAGATCGGACAGGGCGCCGAGACAGTATAAATCACTTATGTCTAAAAACATCTCAAGAGAGAGATTATATATATTCATAGCATAGCCGATGAAGTGAATCTAACATAGATCCAATGCCATAAAATCCACAAGATTAGATTAAACAGTGAAACCTTTGTTGTCATCGGCTAAATTCAACTTATATGTAATCCTTATAAGCCGATGCAACGTCCAGATAACTCATCGGCTGAAACCCCGATGAAACCCTAATCGGCAATCAATAAGCAGGCTAGAGACTCATGATTCTAAGCATGACTTAGTAGGTCAAACTCAACTGATGCAGCACTAAGCATGTAAAGAAACACAATATCTAGATGATCAAGCCCTTGACTGATTTTCAGGGTGGTGGATGCCTAAGTTAATCTAATCTAGCAAGACGATTTAGCCGATACCGGCAGAAACCCTAAAACGAGAAGCAGCCGATAAAACTAAATCGAGATGCTACTACTAGATTAACAGAAGACATATGATAAATAGTCAGGCAAATATATTATCCAAACCAGAGCAATCCAAGAGGTCGAATGTACTGATGCAGTCTTGAACGACGCCGACGTAGATAATACAATTGCCTAAACCGACGGAACATTAGACTTACCCCTTCACCGGAGATCGACAGCCGATGCAGCCCCGCGTCAGGTGCCGAATTCCGCTGGTTGATAAATAAATCGTAACAGAGTAAAAAGGTGGCGATGCGCCGAATTGTATTGATCGAGAGTTGATTAATTACAATAACCCGGGTGTACATATTTATACCCATAGGGAGATACTAGTCCTTGTAGGACAAGAAAGAAACTTTCCTAAAGATAAAAGGAAAACATGAAGTCCTTAAGGGACACTAAACACACTTTCCTAAAGATAAAAGGAAACTAACAAATATCCTAATTAATAGATACAATTGCCTTCTTCGGACTCAATCCGCACGTGGCAATCCTCATGAAGCACACCAACCGAACCCGACAATGATCCTGCCATCTCCTCATCGGAATCGGCTACATCGGCTATCCTTGTCCGATTCTGTTTCAGCCGATGCACACCGTAGCCGATTTGGCTTGCAGCCGATTCATACTCTGTTTCTGTAATCGCTTATCTCCTCCAATCGGCTTCGGCTTTAACTCTACATGATTTACCAAATTTCGTCGTTAACACATGCCCCCAGTTTTGGAGTATGGGAACTCATGCTTCAAAATTATCTTCTATGACTCCAAAATTGATCCTCTTTCGCTTCTTGCAATCGGCCTTCATGAGCCGATACCGTCTGCATTAGATGAGCTAAGCTGTCAAACTTGTGGCAAAAGAATTTATCCTTGATAGGTGCTGATAACCCTTGGAATGCAAGATCTGCTAGCTGCTCATCGCTTAGATTCAAACTATAACATCGGCTGCGGACATCACGAAATCTTTGTATATATTCCATAGCCGATTCTCCTTCTTGCTGCTGCACTGATATCAAATTTGAAAGCTTCATCTCACTGACGCCAGCGAAGAAGTAGTCATGAAATTGCTTCTCAAGATCGGCCCATCTTCTAATGGAATTTGATGGTAGTGATGAAAACCATGTGAAGGCCGATCCAATCAAAGACAGTGGAAAAAACCTAACTCTCAGAGCTTCCTCAGCCGATACTTCTCCACATTGCACTAAGAATCGGCTGATGTGTTCCATTGTAGATATATCACCTTGCCTTGAAAACTTGGAGAAATCTGGAACCTTGTATCGATGTGGCAATGACACCCTATCAAACCACTCAGGATATGACAGCCGATACACAGAAGTTTGTTCCTTGGGCATCATTCCAAACTGCTCCTCTATTACCTTTGCAATTCCATCGGCCAAATCATTGTTATATTGATGCCCATGTTGATGAAATTCTTCTAGCCGATGTTGATAAGGCTCATCATGTTGATACTGATATGCTTGCCCCCCCGAGCCAATATTGTTGCTGCCGAAGATGCTGAAGTTGTTCACCGATTTGCCCCCTGGGCTGATTTCTTTGAGCAACTATTTCAGGAACTATCTTCTTGATCACATCTTGTAATGTACTCATCAAAACTCTAGACTGATCAAACAAAGTACGATGAACTGCTTCATTAACTCTTTCTTGAATAATTTCATCCATCGGCTTAGGAGATTGTTCCTTCTCGGCATTGACTTCTTCTTCAGACATGTTGGGTAGAAAACTCGTGTCCTACCAGGCGTGCCAAAAGCGTGTTGATGCAAAAATCACACACTGGCCTGGGAGATCTGCTTAGCTCCAGTGCAGGTCCAATTCTTGATAAGATGCAGGCGTGCCAGTCAGTTTGATCCTACAACTGACAAGGTATACCAATAGCAGATCAGATAACCGATCGGCCGACATAGCCGATGTAGTAATTCCAGCCACAAATAGCAGATCAGATAATCGATCGTCCGACAGATAAAACAATCGATCGGCTGACATAGCCGATGTAGTACTTCCAGCCAATCCTGATGACAGCCGATAGCGATAGGATTTTAAACTATAGGCTATGTGTTCAATAGATTCTGACACTTGATGTAAATAATGACAAAGAGACAATCGGCTGATAATAATATGCATTAGATCGGCAATGACTTGATAAAGTGAAAGGAAAGTTATACATACTCAATCGGCTGTAGATATCAATGATACATAATCTAAATCTCAAAATATATTTAAACCAAGTGATTGGGATAGATCGGACAGGGCGCCGAGACAGTATAAATCACTTATGTCTAAAAACATCTCAAGAGAGAGATTATATATATTCATAGCATAGCCGATGAAGTGAATCTAACATAGATCCAATGCCATAAAATCCACAAGATTAGATTAAACAGTGAAACCTTTGTTGTCATCGGCTAAATTCAACTTATATGTAATCCTTATAAGCCGATGCAACGTCCAGATAACTCATCGGCTGAAACCCCGATGAAACCCTAATCGGCAATCAATAAGCAGGCTAGAGACTCATGATTCTAAGCATGACTTAGTAGGTCAAACTCAACTGATGCAGCACTAAGCATGTAAAGAAACACAATATCTAGATGATCAAGCCCTTGACTGATTTTCAGGGTGGTGGATGCCTAAGTTAATCTAATCTAGCAAGACGATTTAGCCGATACCGGCAGAAACCCTAAAACGAGAAGCAGCCGATAAAACTAAATCGAGATGCTACTACTAGATTAACAGAAGACATATGATAAATAGTCAGGCAAATATATTATCCAAACCAGAGCAATCCAAGAGGTCGAATGTACTGATGCAGTCTTGAACGACGCCGACGTAGATAATACAATTGCCTAAACCGACGGAACATTAGACTTACCCCTTCACCGGAGATCGACAGCCGATGCAGCCCCGCGTCAGGTGCCGAATTCCGCTGGTTGATAAATAAATCGTAACAGAGTAAAAAGGTGGCGATGCGCCGAATTGTATTGATCGAGAGTTGATTAATTACAATAACCCGGGTGTACATATTTATACCCATAGGGAGATACTAGTCCTTGTAGGACAAGAAAGAAACTTTCCTAAAGATAAAAGGAAAACATGAAGTCCTTAAGGGACACTAAACACACTTTCCTAAAGATAAAAGGAAACTAACAAATATCCTAATTAATAGATACAATTGCCTTCTTCGGACTCAATCCGCACGTGGCAATCCTCATGAAGCACACCAACCGAACCCGACAATGATCCTGCCATCTCCTCATCGGAATCGGCTACATCGGCTATCCTTGTCCGATTCTGTTTCAGCCGATGCACACCGTAGCCGATTTGGCTTGCAGCCGATTCATACTCTGTTTCTGTAATCGCTTATCTCCTCCAATTGGCTTCGGCTTTAACTCTGCATGATTTACCAAATTTCGTCAGAAGGAGGCGTCTCACCTCAATCCAAACACGAGTTGCTTTGCAACAACCCGAGCGGAAAAGCCAAATTTTAGCATTTATGACACTTTCTCCTTTATTAGCTTTTTTTCACTTCCAAAACATAAACCAACATTCTCTCCAACAATCATCCGTTAACCTAGTCTCAAAGTTAACAACTCCAGGTCCGGTCCTCTCGACCTGCCAACCCAAACTCGGCCATCTCGGCCCCTAAACCGGCCCTCTCGGCCCTATGGTGCCAGACGACACCCCAGGTCACACTGGCCTGTTCCCAACTACGAAGGCTGGCCGTCCGTCACAAAGGACTCTGATAACGGTTCCCATTCCACGAACCAATTTACTAAATAAGTTTTAAAAACAAATCTACGCTATGGGAATCACCTGACATTCGCCCTTGACTGTGGGCACGACTGTTTGAACAGTTCAAATAAACCGCTGCAGAGACTGTACGTTTTCCCACAAGACACGAAGCTTACACCGATACTGGCCGATACCGGAAGTTCGTGACAAAGCCTTTCCCTAACCAAACCATAAATATCCCGTGTCACACAGATGGGTGGAACCTCTCCACCAAGCATTAGACCAGGCTCAGGCCCTCATCTACCCAGGCCCCATCGTATGAACCCCCGACACATCCCCACTGCAAGAGATTGCCGTAAACTCCACCATACCGGTGCTCCTCACCTGCCAACATGCTAGACATCTATGTTTTAGCTAGTTACTCATCTAGGGGCATCCCATTCTACCCATGTGGTCGTACTGTGAGATGCTCGGATGAAAAACCCAAAGGAATCGGTCCTTATGCGCAACTATGAAACCAAACCACACAGGAGAGGATTCGCACCGTAAATTTTCTCCCATAAAACCATTTTATTTTCAAAGTCACCGACTCCCTGAGTCGGGTTTTATAAACCTTTCACAACCTAAGTTTTTTCACATCAATAACCGTGTATAAACTTGATATAAACAAATGGTGCAAAAGGATACCTACGCCTAGAGAGTGCAAGTATCGAGGTACTACTGTGGTGGAGCGACAAGGGTTAAGTTTAACAAGTTTCTACAGAAAATAATGCAACTACATAGGTTGGTCCGTCGGTCGTGTGCTCGTAGACCGATGACCGATCAAAATAATTGTGTACGCTAAACATGCAAGTTTGCAATCAACACATTTTATAAACTAGGAGCAATATGATCAAAGAGTGGCTTGCCTTATTGTTGGTCTTCAAATCTTCGAGAAAAAATCCGCGTCTGTTGCATCTCCGAAACATCCACCACGCGATCGAAGAGGAAAACATCCAAAATCCTATAAGGTAGATAATAACTATTATAAACTAATTATGCTATTGTATAGACCTCATTTTTAGAAAAATTATGGAAGTTGAACGGAGTTAATCGGACTTACGGTTGGGGAGATACGAATTTTGGAAGATTACAGGATTTTCTGAAACATGAGAAAAATGATTTATTAAATTGAAAAGGGAATATTCTCAAGAATATTTCTTGGCTGTGAAGTGAAGAGGGAGGCATATTGGACTTTATTTTGGGAGGGCTTGGGCTTTAGCCCAGAGATGAGGGAGGACGGATAGGGACGTAATATAGACTTCAGGAAGGAGCTTGGGTGAGTAGAGGGATATATGTTAGACTTTGGTGAGGAGGGGCTGCTGGTGGGCTTTAGCCCAAAATTTGGAGAAATGAGGCAGAGTAGACTTTTGGAAAAAGTTCATCGGAGGTCCCTCAAATTGACAACGAGATTTTTTAAGGTCCCTAAACTAGAATACCAGAAATGTGTAACCTTAAAATTACTAAATCTGTCCGACGAAGGTCCCTCGGCAGTATTGACTCGGCCTGGTTTTGCTGATGTGTCGCGCTGTGGGACCCACTGGTCAGTCCGCCGTTGGGGAGTTAATAGACGAGGTCAACTCGGCCAAATCGGGATCAAGACGACGCCACGCCGCCGATGAGACGGGATCCCCGCCCTTCGCTCCGGCTCGGCCGGAATGGCCAACCGCGGCGGATCAAGACGACGCCACGCCGACGACGAGACGGGATCCCCGCCCTCCGCCTCAGGATCCCTCTCCGTCTTCCTCTCCGAGCTCGCCGCTCTCCACCGCCGCTCCTCCGGTTCCTCCTCCTCCTCCCCGCCCTCTCCCTCTCCTCCCTCACCTTTCTCTCCTCGGCGGCGGCCCCCTCCTCCTCCATCTTCCCCCGCCTCGCCGCCGCGGGCCTCCCCGCCTCCTCCCTCTCCGTGTCGCCCTGCGGCGTCGGCGAGAAGGGCGAGCGCCTTGGGGAGGAGCGACGGCGGCGCCTGCGCCGTTGGCGAGTGACGCTGCTGGTCACTCTTCCGCTTCCGGTTCCGGTGGTTTCCCTTGCCGGAGCCGGAGCTAGGGTTGGCCGGCGCCCCATCGTGCGCGGCGGCGGCGGACGACGACGACGCCGCCTTGCGGAGGGCGAGGAGGAGGGAGAGGAAGGGGAGAGGCGAGAAGAGGGAGAGGAGAGGGGAGGCCGGGGCGAGGAGGAGGTTGAGGGACCTCCGATGAACTTTTCCCTAGACTTTTTAGAGGATTGACTTCTTGGGCTTGGGCCAACGAAGGATGAGGGCCGCCATTATAGACTTTTAGTCGGCAGCCCAATAGAGGAAGGCGATGTAGACTTTTTCAAAGTCTTAAGTCAATGGGGGCCCACAGAGAGAGAATAAAGAGAGTGGGTCCCATTGGTGGGTCCCACCTCCTTTCTTTTCTTTTTCTTTTTTTTTTCTTTTCCCCTTGTCTTCTTCTCTCTCCTTCTTCCTTTCTCTCATTTCTCTTTCCTGCCTTCTCTGCTGCTTCCCGAGCAGGAGGAGGGGACGGAGCGCCGGCCGGGCGAGGGCACGGCGAGGGCAGCGGAGCGGCGTCAGCGGCCGAGGCGGCGGCTGGGGAGGTGGCCGAGCGTGGCGGCATGGGGCGGCAAGAGCGACGGTGCGCGGCAGCGCCACGGTGGAGGGGCGGCTGCGTGGCACGACGTGGCGAGCCCGGCTGGGGCGACGGCACGCGGCAGCGCTGCGACGGAGCAGTGCGCGGGCTAGGGCAGGTTGGCGCCAGCGCGGCCCTGGCGCCGGCGTGGGCCTGACGCAGCGTGGCGGCGGCGCGTCGGCACGACGTGGCCGAGGCCCGTGGCCGGGAGGCGGCTCGGCACTAGCTGGGCCATGGCATCGGCCGGGCGCGACGACGCGGCAAGCTCGGCAGGGGCGGCATGGCAAAGTGGAGGCCGAAGCCGCTTACGACCGTTGGGCGGCTCGGCGGACGACGGCCGGGGAGGCGACCCGGGTGGCTTGGCCGAACGACGACGACGTTCGGCCCATCGTTGTGATGGTAGCAGCCATGGTGGTTTGGGATGGAAAAGAGGCGGTGACAGTGGGCGAAAAATGACGGCTTTTATAGCCGTCGCGGCCGGCGGATGACGACGAAGGCGGCTCAATCAAGCGGGGCCGACTGCCCTATTCGGCTGACGTCAACGGCAGGGCAGCACAGGAGGGGCGAGGACAGCGGTCGGTGCGGGACGGCGTAGGCACGATTCTTGCTTTTGGTGTGGACTACTGCCTCTAAGCCTTCTTGGCATGGTGCAATGGAGCACTAGACGGGAGCACGAGGAGGTTGCCATGGAGAAGAAATGGATGGTGGACAAACTCGCTTCTGTGTCTACAGCTTCTCTCTGCTGCAGCCTGCTTATTTGTTTGGGTGTGGTTAATGGTTGTCAGGGGGTTTTAATGGGTGTCAGGGAAGGGACAGTGACGACAGAGGAGAAAATGTGTGCATGCATGAGTAGTGGAACGAAATGGTTTTTGTTGGTCTCAGTGAGGAAAAATGGAGGAGTGCATGTGTCACGCCCGGAAATTCACTACCAGAATTTCCAAGACTGAATGTGTATTAAAACCCCTGTCCAGGACCAGCCAGGGTACACAGACGACAATGTTGACATACAGTCCACGTCTTACAAACAGAGTAAAAGTCTTACAGAAATGCAGCGGAAAAACGAAAAGACAAACTAAACTAGAACGGGACTCTTGCAGCGGGCGGCACCATTCCACAAGCATCCTCGACGGCGGACGAAACCTACTCCTCTGAGAAACCTCCATCGGACGCATACTCCTCTTCTGGTGTGGGGAAAAATTAAGCAAGGCTGAGTACTACCCACGGTACTCAACAAGTCATGCCGGAAAAGGAGGCATGATGCAAAATATTCCAAAGGAAGGCAGGGGTTTATTTGCATAAAGTAAGCATTTAAAAACAGTAGTTGAAAGCTGTAGTAAAACGTTGAATTAATTGATCAATATTAAACCATCACTGTCCAACGCTACATCCACGTTGCGACAGGCCCAAACCATCCACCTGAACTAAACCAGTTCCATAATTCCAGTTATTAAGAAAGTGAGACTAATCACGGTGAATCTGGTCTGATCGCCCATAACCGCGGGCACGGCTATTCGAATAGTTCTACTCTGATCAGAGGTGTACATCTGTACCCACAAGACACAGCCTCAACATCATGTCAACCATGCGTCGCGATACTGGAAAGTACCCGAATAGAGACTGTGACAGGACCCTTCGCATAACCCCCTCTAACCAATCGTACCACACCACAGGTTTCGCCCCCACCTTTAAATCCAAGGTAGGCAGCCCCCTCTCGTGCCACGGTGAATCCGGCAGCCGATCAACGGGTATGTCCCCCGCCGACCCAACTCCATCACGCCCACCCTACCTGGGTACGTCAGCCAGAGACAGGCTACACTACAAGCCAGCCGTTGCCCACGCTGGCTTGTGGTACGCACGGTATTCTTCCAGGGTTTCCCGCGAACCGGTCCTTAATTGCCATGGGTGCTACCATCAAAACCATGCACCCACAGCCCACCATTAGCATATTTTAATTAAATATTATTACCATGGTGGCTCCTAAACCAAAGTGTCACCATAGGGATTAGATTAATTAATTATTAAGGTGATTCCCTTTAGTGAGCTAAGTTAGCTAAGCATGGCTAAGCACTCCTAAAATCAGCGAACAATAAATTAATCACCCAAGCTATCAAAGGTATATGATAATCAAAATAATGGGCTGAGTACAATAGGTATAATCCCACATGAAATGACATTGCAAAATAATGCAGTATTTACAGAAAAATAAGACATTTGTAAATATAGGTACAATATGATCAATGTGAAGCATGACTTGCCTTGCTCCTGAGCTGAAGCTACCTCTGCGACGATCTCGAAATAAACGGGCGCGTCGGAGGTTTCGGAATCTACGCGACAAACAAAGCAAACAACAATACATGCTATAAGTCTACTGAAACAAAGCACAAAAGTATTTTTAATGGATTCTCTGCATTTTTATGAATTTAATGAAATTTGAATGGACTTAAACGGAGCTCGGATGAATTAGTTATGAATTTTTGAAGTTATCTGTGTTTTTACTAAAACAGAAAAATCTAAATCGAATTTATTGCGCAATTAATCCCAGGGCTGGCGTCAGCAGGCGGCGGCGGCCGGTCCACCGTGGACTCGGTCCACGGGACCGTGGGGCGGCGGTGCACCACGTGGCGCACACGTGGCGCCGACGCGGCAGCCACGGGGCAGCCACGTGGGCGGCCACGCGGCGACGGAGGAGGACGGCCGAGATCGGCCCGAGTGGCCGATCTAACGGCTGAGGGCGCGCGGGAGGCGGGCGGCCGGGGCGGCACGGCCCCGAGCTCGGGCGGCTCGGCCATGGCGCGCGGCGGTCGAAGGCGGCGGCCGGCGGCGCGACCGGTGGCCGGAGACGGCGGCGCAAGGGCGGCGGAGAGCGGCGAGGATAGGACGGCGCGGCCGGAGAGGGGAGGAGAGAAGGAAGAGGGGGAGAAAAGGGGTGCTCACCGAGCTCACCGGAGGCGGAGAAGAGAGGAGGGCGGCGATGCTTCGACGCGGATCCGGCGGCGCTAGGGCACGGCCGAGGAGCGGAGGTGGATGGCGAGCGCGGCGACAGGGTCGGCGCGGCTCGGGGCGGCGCAATCGGTGAGGAACGGCGACTGGAGTTGGAGGAAAACGGCGACGCTAGGGTTCAACGGCGCGGCGGCGCTAGGGGGCACGGAGCGGCGGCCGAAATGGGGAAAAAGGGAGAGGAGGACGCGGGGGTGGTTTTTATGGGCGCGGGGAGGAGAGATCGTGGCCGAACGCCCGCGGATTTCTCGCCGGAGTGGGAGAGGAGAGAGGGAATGGCCGGGATTCGAATTCGAATCCCGCTCCTCTCGGTGCGGTGGTTGCAGGCGGAGTGGACGCGGGAGGGGCGCGACGTGGGCGCGCACATGCGCGGGGCACGCGGGGCGTGGGGAGGTGGGCGGAGGCGGCGGCCGGCCGTTACAGGCGGGGCGGCTGGAGGTAGGGGATGACCCCGACAGGTGGGGCCCACCTGTCGGTGGTCCGGACTGGGAGGGAGGCCGAACGGGCTCGGCTGGGGCGCGGCGCTAGGGGCCTCGGCCTGCGGCCGGCCGAAGAGAAGGAGGGGCGCGAGGAGGTGGGCGGCCGGGCAGAGGCGGCGGCCGGGCTGGGCCGACGGCCCAAGAAGGAAGAAGAAGAGGAAAAAGGAAAAGAAAAGAAAGGAAATTCCTAGGATTAATTTAAATTCCGAATTTGATTTTAATTAGTTTAAAATTATTTCCAGGGCTCTGAAAATTTTCACTAAAAATCTTGTTAATGTATTTTGACATGAGGAACTCAAGAAAAATTCCACCTTGTCATTTCCATTTTTTTAATGCATTAATTAATTGGATTTTTCTCCAGATTAATTAAACAATTTCTCAGATAAATTATTAAATTCGATTTTTACGATTTGGGAGAACTTCAGGGTGTGACAGCATGCATGCTTGTTTAGTGTCATTTTTACCCGTGGGCTGTAAACGATTTTGAACTTGTAAAAGGACTATGACTCTGATGTGAAATGATTTGTTTGGGATTTTTGGACAGATCAAAAATTTGGTTGGATGGTCTTTGGTTTTGGAATAAAAATTTGTGACGAATGGAGTGATTAGAGCTTTAAACAAAATAATTTAAAATTGATAGAAAATGGAGGGATAATTTAGGACACAATTCGGATTCCAAGATCCAAACACGGGGATTTTACTTGGAAAAGAATGATTGAAGGAAAAATTCAGTTTTTGCCGGTTCCGTCAGTGCACGATTAAATCCAACGGGAATAACGATCATGGATTTTAGATTTTACGTGCACTGAAATATTGGTGTTGATATGTACACGTATAGGAAATATTTGTCGGGCGGTCGAAGTCTAAAAATAAATATTTTTAGACTCCCTGAATGGAAAGGAGATTATTTAACGACACGGTTAAAAATCTCAAAATCGAAATTTCAACCGTACGAATTTTTGAAAAGGTTTAGGAGGGAAACTCGAACTTCAAAATCCGAATAATAGGAATTTAATTTTGGGAGACGATATCATGATCAAGATTTTGGGTTCACAAGGGAATGAATCAATTGAAGTCTTTGGCATAAAATCCTAAATACACTCAAAGAACCAAATTTTTTAAAATAGGATTTTTATAAAATAGATTTTTCAACGGGACGAAAATCGGGGCATTACAGGCAGGATCAGCGTCATCGCCGTCAGGGAAGCAAGCGACAGGGGCAGGGGCTCGGGGGCCGCTGGGCGACGGTGTTCTCGTGATGGAGATCAAGATCAAACTCCCCCTCCTCGACGCCACCGCGCACCGCCACCTCTCCTCCTTCCTCGCGCACCGCCTCCGCCGCACCGATGCGCCACACAACCTCTTCTTTGCCGCCACCGCGCTTCACGTACACCTCTACAGCCTCAACCACCGAGCTCTGTCCCGTGCGATTGGGGAGGAAGAAGAAAGAGAGGAGCAGGAGGTAGTAGGAAAGGAGAAGAGAAAGGGAAGCCGAAGAAAATGACACTGACACGTGGGCTCCACATGTTGAGTCAACGGGATAAACCGGGTCAAAGCGCCACATCAGCGAAAATACCCTCCAAAACCGCTGAGGGAGTCAAATTGTGTTGGGTTCAATAGTTGGGGGTCAAGATATCCGGTATTGCGGTTAAGAGATACGAGTTAGATTGGAGCTATAACTAAGGGAGTCCAAGTGGACTTATTCCTAAAACAACTAACGTAGTAGGCTGCCACTCCCTCCAAGTGTTGGGCCTATAATTGCGTGGGCCGTGAGCCCGGTTCGGACCAAACAATACATGGGCCTAATAGCCCAAAGCCGACAGTGGAGAGAGAACCCTACAAAGAAAATCTCCCGTCTCGTCGTCTTCTCCGCTCCTTGCGCCAAGACGAGTCGCGGCTGAGCAGGGGAGGGGCGCCGATCTCCATCTGGCGAGCAGAGCAGGGGAGGGCAGGGGAGGGGAGGGGATCCTGGTGAGCATCCACATCCTCTTTCTGATTCATCTGTCCCTCCCACCGGGAGTACTTTTGTCTGGAATTTGCTTCCGTTAACCCTAGCTTCTCTTCTAGATCTGGAAGAAGCTATTCTCTTAATTTCAGAGCCTTAACCTTAATACAAGTAACAGTTTGTTTGTTCCCCCAAAAGGAACCCCCATGTCCCAACTTGGATCCGCCCCTGAAATCCAGTGTCTGATCGCTGGTTCCCATTAGATTGGCGAGTAGGAATCTTCCATTAGATTTTTTTTTTCACGCTCTGTAGTGGTGTTTTTTACATTAGATTTGTAAGATTCGGCAGCAGCAGTGTGCGAGTTACTTGTTGAGATGGCTGTAATATTGCGCTCCCCTCTTGCATTGTCTAATTGGCTGTACCTACCTGTACAAGAATCTTGTTCGAGATGAGGCTTCTGAGGTGTTTCATCATGTGGATTTTGTACAACTGAACTGAACTTTGTCATGCATAGAAGGGGTGTTCATCTATGGTTTCATCCAACCAGGCCGAAACCGGGCTGAGTAAACCTAAGTCAAACATTAGCACAGCCACTGGTCAGCTAGGTCATTATCTCACCTCGGAATTGAATGCGACCCACAGATGAACAGCCCTAATGCAGAGTGCTACATGAGCTGATCATTCATCTTCACTGCCCTGTGAACATCTTTAACTTCTCATTTATGTGCATGATATATGGAGTTCCCTTGTTAATTACTGTGTCGCTCTAGCACAAGTGGGCGAATGTGAGGTGAATTCATGGAACATGATCTGCATCTTTTGTGAAGCATTGTGCTATCAACTATCTATATCAAATGAAAGGAAGAGAGGCAGCAACATGCTTTGAATGGATATAATTGTACAGGAACATGCCAGATAGGAGCTAAAACCTTCTTTTACACCCTTTCTGTTCAGCAGGTTGCATATTGTGATGCTTATGGGGAAAATATTACAGGCGATGACAGCTTGTTTGTTCATAAATGTATGATCATTTTAGGTTTCAACTCTCATCTTCATAGCTTGCATGGGTTGGTCTTGATCGCTCTTGCACTAGGTGTGCTGTTGTTTACATTTTTACCTGATCCAGGTGAAAGCGAAGTGCTTCTATCTCCTTATTGGTGATTCAGTTAGCTGATGGGTGTATCTCCCTATTTCCATTGCAGTTCATGTACTCAGTAGAGAAACATGCGAAAGTAAATAAGCTGTTGTGGGCATCTTAGGATTAGAATAAGAATCTTTAAATAAACCTTTGTCCGTTTCTGAGCTCAACCCCATTGTTACATTACGGCACCAGGTAGCAGCAATAAGCAGAAATAATATTGGCCCAAACAGAATCTAATACCTTGAGCAACTATTTGCACATCTATATGTGTTTGCACGACCTTGAGTTAGATATTTTTTTGCTTGCAAAAACTATTTCATCAGCACTGATATTTACTGATATATGCAGCTAAAGCTTCCATCCAGGAATGGCAATGGCATTGAGAAGAGTACTGAAACATGGTGTTATTCCAAGAGATGCGACTCAAGTAGTTGGTATAAGAGGATTTGCAATTGCAAGCAAGGGAAAGAAGGGTGGAAAGGGTGCGGCTGATGCTGCAAAGACTCCTGTGCTTAGCAAAGAACTTAAGAGTACAACAGTGTTTGGGGCAAACATCCTCAAAGAGGGCTCTGATCCGAAACTCCTGCCAGATTCTGAATACCCTGAGTGGTTGTGGCACCTGCTCGACAAGCGCCCTATGCTGAGCGAGCTGCGGAGGAAAGACGCCAAGACGCTCCCCTATGAAGACCTGAAACGATTCGTCAAGCTGGTGAACCGAGCTCGGATCAAGGAGCAGAACTCCCTCACTGCAAAGAACTGATCTGGATGCTCTATGGAGGTTTCATCTGTCTGTTTTTTACTACATGATTTCTGTTGAATATTCTAGCTGTGCTCTGAAATAATGTGACCTGGAGCATCAAAATATTTTAAGAGCTGCTTGGTTTGGTGCTGTTGTAGCTTGTGCCATCACCTTGCTTTAGCTTCCTAGTTTTGTTTATCTGCAAAATGCTTTAGCAAATTATCGTGTTATGTGTTCTTTCGGCAGCACCAGGGGGATCCAAGGCTGATATTGATGTAGAGTGGTGAAATGGACGAAGTTTAGATGGCATAAATATACATTTTTGGATCATGGTATTCAAGGTTCAATAGTTTGTTCCCTGCATCAGCTTTCACATCACTCACGTTCATTCCAATGTTTTCAACTGTTTGGTGTCAATGATCCTGTTTGTTGCTCTCTCTGTCTACTTACTTAGACGCGCATGTATTTTAAAATTTAATTTTTTAAATATTTGACCAATAAATATTTTATTATAAATCAAATTTTATTTGATAAAAATAATATCATTGGATTGTCATTTAAATTTACTTTTATATGATTATATGATTATGATTTTGTTGCTACAAAACATTATAGTATATAAATAGTATATAAGTAATCTAAAATAAAAATTAGTTTTAAAAACTGTGATAAGTTTAACTGCGCCTTAATAAATGGGACGGACAGAGACGGAGAGAGAGTACTACTGCATGAACGCAATCGTGCAGTCATTAATTGAACTCCATTAAACCGGGAGCTTTCAGGCAAAGGCAAAGTACTCCATCCGTTTTATTTACGTTTGATTTTTTTTAGTCAAATATTTTTAATTTTAATTAAGTTTATAGAAAAAATTATAATATCTACAACACTAAATTAGTTTCATAAAATCTATCATTTAACATATTTTGATAACATATTTGCTTTTTTTATGTTGCTATGTTTTTTTGAATTTGGTTAAATTGAAAAAAAATTAACTTAGAAAAAAGTCATAGTGTATTATAATATGAAATGGACGGATTTTCTTGTCAAGGCTGTTGAAAAATCAAACCGGAAAACACCTCTACATATGAACTGGAATGAAACTTGAGTTTTCCTTTGAAAGCATGGGGGAAAACGGCACGGAAATCCTAACCATACCAATATCATTGTCATAAAAAATATTATAAAAACAATATCATTTTTATCCCTTTTTGTTTTTAACAATATAAAAAATTTAGTTTAGCCATATATAAAATTTACCTTTTCTAATTTTTATCAGCATCATATTAAAGCCATCACTAAATAGTTAAATTCATAAATATGATAAATATGAAAGTTAAATTCATAAATATGATAAATATGAAAGATTTCTGACTACCAATCTGTTTTCATAAATATAATATCATTTTCGACTGTTTTCGTCCTCTATTTGGAAGGCAGGAATTCACATAAAATAAAAAAGGACATGATGTTCCACACGATTATTTCCGTTTCTAGCAAGTAGAATGCACAGGGAACTCATGACAACTTTATTTTTAAGGAACAAGGTCATATCAATCAGCTACTTCTTCGATCAAAACCTTTGCCTCCTTTCATTTTTGAAGGCTACTTGATATAATCCTTCATCCAATATCACAAGAAAATGTTGGCAAAACCCTACGCTACAAATTGCAAACTAAAGAGCCTACTGTAACATGGATCCATAGTAATACAAAAAGAACAATTTGTTCACTCCCTTCTTCCTATAGCAGCACATACAGCGTCCCTCAGCCCTCCACCACAGATCATCCTTCCATCAATAATTTTCAATTGCTAGAACCATCAATTGCTGTCGGTGAAGTCCGCATCAATAACGTCTCCATCATTTGGTCCCTTGCTGCCTGAGCTTGTCGGTCCAGCATCGGCACCAGGAGTAGGTCCAGCAGCACCAGCATTAGGCTGCTGGTTGTACATGGCCTGACCGATCTGCATTACCTCCTCGTTCAAAGCAGCCATGGCATCCTTCATGCTCTGTGTTGATCCACCCGCAATGGCCTCTTTGAGCTCGTTGAGCTTTGCATCCACCTTCTCTTTCACAGGTGCAGGTACCTTGTCACCTAGCTCCTTCAGTTGCTTCTCGGTCTGGTAGACCACAGAGTCTGCCTGGTTTTTGGTGTCAATGGCATCTCTTTTCTCTTTGTCCTCCTGAGCGAACTTGTCAGCCTCTTCCACCATTCTCTCAACCTACAAACACAAAATGTTGTTTCAGATTGAATGTTATGCTTCAGTGTAGGCATTCTTATCTTTGCTTACAGGACCATAGTGTTGTTTCCCTAAAGGAACTGACCTAAATTCTATACCAAGAAAAATTTAGGTGGTGTTTGAAAGTCCTGAAGATAAAGATAAAGATAAAGATGAAGATAAAGTGTTTCACACAAAACGAGATGACAATAACGTGTGATTAATTGAGTTTTAATTATTACAAACTTGAAAAATGGATTAATCTAACATTTTAGAGCAACTTTCATATTAAAACTTTTCGCACGAAACGCACCGTTTGGGAGTTTGAAAAGCGTGCCACGAAAGTTTATTTTTTATCTGTACTGTTTCAGAAGAAACGAACGCAGCCTTAATACTAATCGATCAACAAGGATTATTATATCTGGTAAAGATATGAAAGTCTATCATAACAAAAGACAATTGGTAAATAAATTTCACACCAGTAGCAAATAACAGGATTGGGAATCAAAGAAAGTAGCTAGACAACATAGGGTGGCAAAGAAAATCTACAAACTAGCTAACCATGCAGAAAATAATCATACGTAAAGAAGAAACTCGCAAATTTTGTACCTAGTCACAATATAGCAAGCTGGCAACCAACTTTTGATGAATATAATCACACAATGCTTAAGCAGAGAGGGTGGGAACATACCTCATCCTTTGGTAATGTACTAGCGCCAGTGATGGTGATATCCTGTTTCTTCCCAGTACCCTTATCAATAGCAGCAACAGAGAGAATACCATTGGCATCAATATCAAACTTGACTTCAATTTGTGGAACACCACGTGGTGCAGGAGGGATTCCATCCAAGCGGAAGCTTCCAAGAGATTTGTTGTCCCGGACAAACTCTCTCTCTCCCTGAAGAACATTTATCTCAACACTAGTCTGTCCATCTGCAGCTGTGGAGAATACCTCTGATTTTGAGGTGGGCAGTGTTGTATTTCTGGGGATAATCTTGGTCATCACTCCACCCAATGTCTCCAAACCAAGAGACAATGGAGTAACATCAAGAAGAACGACATCTTTCACATCTCCGGCCAAAACTCCACCCTGGTGTTACAAGGGAAACACAAAATATATTAATTGAGATTTCAGATTCTGAACAAGAGAAATGTGGTTTTGCAGTGTTAAAACACGCTTTGGGAAGTTAGCTTTAAATACAAATAAATTGATTCGTAATCCACCATAATGCAGGAAACATGTACTTAAGATCAGTAAAGTAATTAGAAGGTTTATGGATGATTTTCTGCAAAGAACAAAAAATTAAAGCACTTGTGAGGACAAGAAAGTGACCTGTACAGCTGCCCCAAGAGAAACAACCTCATCAGGGTTGACTGTGACATTGGGATCCTTGCCAGTGATCTTCTTCACAAGTTCTTGCACTGAAGGGATACGAGTGGATCCACCAACAAGAATAACTTCATCCAGGTTATCAACAGACAGTTTGGCATCTCTCAAGGCATTAGTGACAGGAGTTTTAAGCCTATCAATAAGAAGCATATTAGTCAAGCCTTCAAAAAATATGAGAAGATGCAAATCATTTTCCTAAGCAATAGGCTTATATATCAGCACAATGTCCATATTTTACCTATCAATGAGGTCCGAACACAGCTCCTCAAATTTGGCTCTGGAGAGGGTTGTCTCAATGTGTTTAGGCCCATCAGCAGTAGCAGTTATGAAAGGCAAGCTGCAATTCAAGACATTCAATTATTTAAGAAGAAAATCACCAAATGAGCAATAGAATACTCTCTGTGAGAACAATTGGAAAGAAGCTCACCTAATGTTTGTCTGAGTCAGAGTAGACAGCTCCATCTTCGCTTTCTCTGCTGCCTCAGTGAGTCGCTGCAGGGCTTGTTTGTCTTTCAGAAGATCAATGCCTTCATCTTTCTTAAAGTTGCTAGCAAGCCAATCCACAACTTTCTACATAATTCAAGGTTGACATTCAAATTCCAATAAAAAACTAATAAGTATAGCATACTGTCAGTAAAAGAATCAGTTCAATTGATAGGTATGTTGTCAATGGAGCTACACTACAATGCCAATAGACCTTTGATATGCTAAGTTGACTTTTAGAAGTTCAAATTACATAATTCTAGGTCATGGGAATTACATAAAGAATATATGGAAGGCTTGATGAGGTCAGATTCCAGCACAAAACACACAGAGCTCATATTTACAGGAGTTTCATGAGTCATGGCTTCAAATAAAACTGCAATTACATAATTATATAGAAGGAGCAACCTATTGAGAAATTTTGGTTGACTGATATTACAAGTTTACTAAAGAAAGAATAAATTAATACACATACAGGGCACCACATCATATCAATATTTGCCAAAAATGCATAGTGCAACGTTACACAGAGAACAGTTAGAACAGTTGTGATGTATTTTCATAGAATTCCAAAATGGAGATTTGGCAGTAGTTAATTTCTTAAAAATAAAAATGGAATTTCATACCTTATCAAAGTCATCGCCACCAAGGTGTGTGTCACCAGATGTGGAAAGCACCTCAAACACACCATCTCCAACCTCCAATACTGCAGGATAATGTTTCTTTAGTAGAGATCACTATTCAAAACAACTGTAAAATTTAGGAAAAACAGGATGCAACACAATTCAATTACATCATGGCCTGTTTGAAGACTCATCCTATTTTTTTCATCACAGCATAAACCATCTACTTCACAATTGAGGAACTCCTGAAGTATTTTTCATTTTCTTTTGTGTGTCATTTTCTCAGAAAACTTTGCTTTGAGTATCATGCTCTCTCTTTCAAAGTCCCTTTTAACTAAATATTGATCTCTTCAAAAAAACTCAAGGCAGCCTCTATATGTATGATGATAGAACAAGGAGCTACTCAGCTCAAATATTTAGTAACAATATGTTTAATTCTGGAGGGACCATATAAAGTAGAACTCATGCTTTTGGCTAAATAGTTCTGAACCTTCGTAAAAGATCCTTACAGCAATTAACAGTATATTAAGTTCTGGAGGAATAAAGAACTCATGTTTCTGGCTAAACAGTTGTGAACCTTGGTAAAGATTCTTACAGAAATGAAACAGCAACAGCATTGCACATTCCATATTTCCATTTGATCAAATCAATTCATGATCTATTTTCCAGTTACGATTCATCTAGGAATAAAGGTCTGCAATAGTAGTATGATAAGATTCAGAGGTCCACGAGATCCCTATGCTACAGTAATTGTGCAAGAAAAGTAAACAGTTTGGTATTCTAGCACATAACATACCAGAGACATCAAAGGTACCGCCTCCCAAGTCAAACACAAGAATCGTTTCGTTGTTTTTCTTCTCAAAACCATAAGCAAGGGATGCAGCAGTCGGCTCATTTATAATGCGGAGAACTTCCAATCCTGCAATACGTCCAGCATCTTTTGTTGCTGTCCTCTGTGAGTCATTGAAGTATGCCGGAACAGTAACCACTGCTTTCGTAATTTTGTCGTTCAAAAACTTAGATGCATCGTCCACCAACTTCCTCAAGACCTGTCACGTTCACATTTTACCCGAAAAGTCAAATATAGTAATCCATTTACTAAGTAAATAAAATGTAAGCTTATGGGCCCTGAGCATTCAGGTGTTGTCAAACCATGTATTTATTATGTCCCTACACATGCATAGATGAGTGAGGACATGTCGAACCTGACTCAAATTAGCAATTGGTGATGCCAGAAAACTTTACCTTAATCAACAGTGTATAAGTGCTAACTATGGGAACACAAAGCCCTTTCAAGTTTAGAATGGTGCATTATAAGAAAAAGATTTACTAGTTGTTTCTTTCCCATCACTCAGACTGCCTCAATGCCCATAGAAGTTCAAGATGAGTACGTGACCATCTTAAGATGATTAGTCATTACACACATTTGGGCATAATTACAGAACTTGGTTTCCAAGCAACAAACATACTAACAAGTAAATCAATACAACACTATATTTGGTCTCGCCCATAGTTAAAAATACATTACCTCTGAGTCCAATTTGGTATTCTCTATTCACTTAAACAATCACATTTAGGATATATGATTAATCATCGTAGTCAAATTAATTGTTTAATCACTCCAATTGGCCCAATTGCGTGAAACACAGCTTTGGGTACAAAATGAGTGACAGATTGAATGTATGGCCAACAAAAAAAAAATTCTTACTGACAGAGAAATCGAAATTGAAGCTAAAAAAGGTAGAAGAAACCACCTGCGCGGAAATCTCTTCGGCGGCGAACTGCTTGCCGATGGCGGGGCAGTCGAGCTTGACGTTGCCGTTGTCGTCGCGCACGACGTGGTAGGACACCTGCTTGGCCTCGTCGTCGACCTCGGCCATCTTGCGGCCGATGAATCGCTTGACGGAGAAGAAGGTGTTCTCCGGGTTGACCACGGCCTGCCGCTTGGCGATCTGCCCCACCAGCCGCTCCCCTCCCTTGGTGTACGCCACCACGGAGGGCGTGGTCCGCTGGCCCTCGGCGTTGGTGATGACCGTCGGCTTTCCCCCTTCCATCGCCGCCACGGCCGAGTTGGTCGTCCCCAGATCGATCCCCACCACCTTCTCGCACGCCACCCGCATCGCCGTCCCTCGCGCCTGCCCCTCCCGCGGCACCCGCATCTGCACCGACGCCGCCGCAGGCTTCCGCCCCACGAACAGCTGCCCGCTCCTCCCCGCCGCCTCCCGCCGCCCCACGAAGGGCGAGCCCGAGGCCGCCATCGCGCCGACCTGGGAGGTGAAGGAGGCCATGGCGAGTCGAGGAAACCCTAACCAAATTCCCTTGGCGAGGCGGAGGAGCCGAGGAGGAGGGGGAGGTGAGGGGATAAGGCGAGGGGAGGAGGAGGGGGTTTATATCGGGGGAGGTAGGTGTGGGTGGCTGACGAATGGGGCCCACGGCGGCGAAGGGGAGGTTGGGTTGGAACTTGGAACTTGGAACGTGGAACGCGCGGTGGGGGGTGGGTTTTCGTGGCCGTCTGACCATGACTCGATTGGGTGAGTCTATTTGTTCTTCTAATTTTGCACGAAATTTGGGGGTGAGAAAGGTGCTTTTTGAATGGATTTCGTGTGGATTTGATAGGATGGGGGTGGCCGGTTTGGTATACGGGCTGAGCTTTTTGGGAGGTTAACTAGTCCGTGCAAGTCCGAAAAAAATAAATAAAAGGAATATTCGTGTACACTTTACAGGTTATATCCAATAAGATGACTTATATTGAAAGAAGTCGATGCCGCATTATTACATTCGAGCGTTCGGGTGCTTTTTAATTCTCATTGTTCTTTTTATACGTGACGTGTAAGTTCAATATAAATTTGTAGAAAAAATCAAAACCAGTGTCGTACGCATAACATAACAGTAGATCATTGTAGTAGCAGTTTTATATTTAAACATAACAGTAGATCACCACAGTAGCAGTTTTATATTTAATAGTATCTTGTAGTAGTTATCGTACTTACCAAAATAAAGATTTTTTTCTCATTTGTAATTGTAGCAAAAGTGGAGAGATGGTAGGGATGCAAGTGAACAATTTCACTATCCGTATAAAAAACCCGCTTGTAGTTTATTTCTCACATGGTAATATAATTTTTTTTAAAATAAACTAGAAGTAAAAAAATTTTATAAGAAAATTTTGTACGTATAAACTTTATACATACAAAGTTTAATTTATATATATACATATATGAGTATTTTGTACATATATGCATATAAACGTTGTACATGCGAATTTTATATTTGTAGAAAAAATAAACACGCACATGGTTGTGAGGGTCATCTGGTTAGAAAAAAGAAAAAGAGAAGGACTATTTAGCCCTATTCTTTTCTTTAACTCAGCCGGATGCGTTTGATAGTGATATGCATAGGGTGAAAACTCCGTTCAACTTATGACGAAAGCAGCCATATACCGAAAAGAAGAATTGATACGAAAAGAAAAAAGAAACAACATACAACCCAAATTATGCTGGGCAAAAAATAAAAATTCTGACAAAATTCACACCCACAACTTGAAAAAAAAAGATGTACTGGCATGATCACAGGCGCGGCTGATCGTTGCTTAATGTTTTCACTCCATGGATGCCAGGATGCCCCCAACCCCTCAACTGATCGCTGATTAGCGTTTCAAACATCATCGTACCACTGGTGGGGAAGGGATTTTTAACCCCGGTTCGTAACACTCTTTAGTCCCGGTTATTTCACCCGGGACCAAAGATGCCCATCTTTGGTCCCGAGTGAAATAACCGGGACTAAAGACACCAACCGGGACTAATAATATTTTTTAAAAAACAATTGCTGGTTCTGCCAGCTGCTTGTTTATATATTATGCATATATACGTATAAATACGTATATATGCATAATATATTTGTATATATAATATGTGTATTTATACATATATATATGCAATATGCATATATATATATGTATAAATACATGTTTTATACATATATATATTTCCTACATATATGCACTCAAGTAAATATATACTTATATTACCGAAATATACTCACACATATAAATACATGTATGCACATCTAAATATATACATATATTACAATCCTTCGTTAATTATAATGTTCTATTGTATATTACGAAGAAACCTAAGACATGTTATACATGGGGATGATGATCAATAGGTCTTTCATCGTAGTGGAATTCTTCCGCGGGATCAATTATTTGTTCATTGATAAATCCCATCAATTATTCTTGAACAGCCTTGATAAATTCTTTGTTGGATAGTTTTTTTCTCATGTAAATAATCTATCATTTGAAAAAAATTGAGATATAAGTATATGAAGTCAATAAGAAATTAGGACATAATGTATGAATAATTTTTACGTACTTCCAGATTTTTGTCACTGTTGATTTGGTGTACAAGTGCGTGAGTATATTCGTAGATGTAGTAGCCACACAAGTTATTCCCCTGCTCCTGTTTTGCACACTTAAGGAGAAACGACGAGAGATTTAATGTACTAATTTTTTCTAGAACCAATTAATGATTCAATATGTTTTGGAGCATGTACTCACCGAAAAATTAAACCTCCTACCAAGTTTTTCTTTCCAAACCCCGTGGACCAATGTACGGAACCTTGCCCATGCCCTATGTACAGTTGAAAGCTATGATTAAATATCGGAGATCTGCATAGTAGCAATAATAGTATTCATAATTAATGACAGTTGAATAGATGGCATTATCTGTCTATCACTTCAAAAATCTTGGTGAAAGTAGACTCTGGTTTATCCATTGAGTCATAGACATGGACTTTGCATAGTTCAAGGTCGAAGAGGAAAAGGACCCAGTGAAATCTGCAAATTGTGTCAGACGATATATATGTCATGGTATGAGTACGAGGAAGAAGTTGGTATAAATTCGAAAGACAGTTAAAACTCACGCTGTGTTGTAGGGCAATAGTATGTAGGTCTTATAATGCTGCTACACTAAGAAATGAACAATATTGTCCTTTGTATCTTTCTTAAAGTCCCGTATCATTATGTCATTGACTTTGCGGGGTCCATGAATCCAATATTGTAAATCTCCTGCCTACGGCACGATTGAATCTCCATTCTACAAAGGATAAAGGAATTTGCATCAGTCTTATCGGCACAGTGTAACCATCGAATGGTACCTAGAAGGAGCTAAGGAACAAAATAAATATTGCTAAAACGATACTTACAAAACCCAGCAGCTAAGAATGGAGACGTCGAGAGCGTCTAGTTGGTATACATTGAATACATTCTCGAAGTTGATCCACAAAACATCATCTCCTTGATAGTAATTTGTGTTTCTTATCCTCATTCCAACCATCATTCTACCTTTGGATGAAAGTTTCATGTACCATTGATGGAATCGGTGCATTTGTGTAGAGAGGGTGTTTACCCGACCAGGCTTGACAAGCGGTTCACCGAGTTTAAATTTGTATTTCAAATCGGCTTCTGTCGCCATGGTTATTGGTGCGTCTCCCACCAGGTGCGCCCTGTTCAGATCTGTCCCTTTCATCTATTGCCTCAGTTCCTCTTCACCGGGTGGTAACAACGGCTCAACCAATTGTTTTGGTTGCTTTTCGAGCTGAGGCATTTCTTTGGTCTTTCTTCTTTGTTTCTTAAACGACATCGTCATCGACCGGTCATAATCCGAAAGTAAAGCCCTCTTGACCGGTTCGCTCATCTTCTGAAAGAACTTCTTAGCAGCCGGATCTATAGGAATCTTCTTTGGTGGTTTCCGTGCCTCGAAGAACGCCTTCACTTCTGCTCGTACGACCTCCTCATTCTCCTCGGAAGTGCGGTCGTACGCCCTTTTCTTGAGAGCGGGAAGTTTTGGCTCGTCAAGTCTTGGCTTCTTTCTTTGTGGTGTGGACTTTGACGATGCGGGATGAAGTGGGCACGACTTTTTAGCTCGTGAAGGCAGAGCAGACGATGACGGTGCAAGCGAAGGAGGTGGAGGTGGAGGAGCCGGTGCAGGCGAAGGAGAGGTTGCAGGCAGAGGAGACTGAGGTGGAGGAGCCGGTGCAGGCGGAGGAGAGGGTGCAGGCGGAGGAACCGGTGCAGGCGGAGGAGAGGGTGCAGGCGGAGGAGACGGAGGAGAAGACGTCGCTGCTCGCCCGGGAAACACGATGTACCGCTTGCACCATAGTATAACGGCGTGGGCTGTGTCTCCTAGTTTCATCTCCCCGTCTCCTCCGGGGATGTCCAGCTCGAGATCCTCGAACCCTCATTCCACAATTCAACCTCGACCTTTGAGTATCCAGGTGGAATCGGTCTGCAATGATATGTCCCTGAAGGGTCTACTGGTATGGCCATGCCCGATGCCACCTTCACGAGAATCAAGGTTACTTAGTAATTAACAATGCATGCACCACCTTTTGCAATTTACAAGACATATATCATAAAACTACGAGCATACCTTGAGTGATATATTCTTGAAGGGACTGTGCAGCTCACAAGGTGTCCGCCGTGTGATTTCATCTACGGGGTATGATGGGTCGTCGTGAGCTGGCCCTGCTGCACATTCTATGCCCTGTTCTCCTGCTTGCCCTGTAGAAGCATAGCTGTTGCGATTGCCTGAGGGGCTCACCATGATTGGAGGGGCATCGGCTGCACCATTTGCTAGCTCTGTCGTTCTGCCAGGCGTTGATCCACCCGTCGTTCGACCTCCTCTTGCATCCTTATGTCCTGCAGGGCGACCCTCTCCTCGAGATATCTTAATTTTGCCTCGGTATCCCTCTTGCTCCTCATCCGACTCTTGTAAGTGTGGCTGTCCTCTTGAAATCCGTATTTCCAAGCAACCACGCCTTTTCCTCATGTTTGTCTTGGATGCTCGGGATTCTGTATTGTGAGCATAAGCTCGTCCTTCTCTCTGTCAGGCTGGAATGTTCCCTGAGCAGACGCCTCCACTGCTTCCGTAAGTCGGCTAGCTGCTTTGCGGATCGCATCGCCGAATACAAGGGAGCCATCAGTGGGATCGAGAGTTCCACCATGAGCATAGTACCAATTTTTGGAACGTTCAGGCCAGTTCGTTGTGGCTGGCTCAATACCCTTTTCTATCAACCCGACTTCCAGTTTATCCCACTTGGGGATTGCCTTCTTATAGCCACCTGACCCTAGCCGGTGATGGTACTTCTTCTTAGCGGCATTGGCTTTATTCTTTGCTATTTGTGCTTGCCTATGCTCGGAGGTCTTGTATGCGACAAACGCATCCCAATGATCCCTCAGCTTGGTTAATTTGTCGAAATCAGGTGTCAGACCCTTCAGGACGTATGTCTTGTATAGAGTTGGCTTGTACTTCTGGAACTGTTCAGCCATTTTCTTCATTGTCCATTCTTTCAATCTTGGCTGATCTGCCTCAGGGACCGTGAAGGTCTCGAGCATGGTGGTCCACACCATAGCTTTCTCCGTATCTGGAAGATAACTTTTGTCATCCTCGGCTGACCTTGATTGACGCCAGTGCACTGTGCTAATGGGCACGTGATCCCTCACGACCCAACCATTGTGTCTCACAAACTTCTGTAGTATACCGGCTGGGGCTACTGGTTCACCGTCTGGGGCCACTTCACTAATAATGTGCCTGCCCTCTAGCTTCCTCGCGGCTCCTCGTTGTCCGCGTGCCCTCTTCTCTCCAACGGCCAGTTGCCTTTCACTTTTCTCTTGGTTTGTGCCCTCGTTTCCATCCTCGTTTAGGTATTAGTTGAGATCCTCTGGCTCCTCATCCGCCCAATATTGTCTGCTGCCCTCTGCGATCTCGTCCATGAGGATTTGTTCGTCATCGCGATCTGCCATCTGTTCGTAACATTAACTAGTACACATCAACTAAGAGTATATTGTTATACATATATTGACATTGTTGAGAAATACGTACGATGACCAGTTAATTAATTGTTATACATGCAACCTACGTGCATATGTCATATATATATACACACACACCAGGGAATTAATGAAACTTGCCTTAGTTTTGCTTGGAGTTATTGGGGCCACTTAAGCTTGAGCGACGACGGCGGTCAGCAGCTATTAGAAAAAAATTAGAAAAAAAATTAAATCACTATTAAAAATGTAAAAAGATGTGCAATATTATATTCAGTGTATCCACGTGAAAACATGAAAACTATTGCAAACAAAACGGAGGTTAGATTATATCATTAACAATGTACATTGAAAACACAACTATGATTAATCTGGTACATCTATGATTGAAAACACATCTATGATTAATCTGTTGCAAACAACTTGATACATCTATGATTAATCTACACATCATGCTTGCATATCTGCATTGAAAACATATACATATATATACCACGTTCTCGTTCGTTTGTTCGATCTATCGTTCGGTCACGTTCCATCGTTCGGTCATATTCGACTAGAGACATTGGTTTCGTGTGATATGGGTGATCTATAGTGATCTATGTGTGATATGGGTGATCTAAAAAAACTATTACTACTAATAAATTTATTTTATTTGAACCATTAAGTTAGTCCTCCTTTTAGTTGGCTCACATTGATACAATTTGTTCCATACATACATATGAATGAATAAAGACAGAGGAAATATACACATGGTTGTGGAGAATATGGGTACCAGGTACCCACACGGCCTCCACATTCTATCGTTCGTTCATTCGTTCGTTCGTTCGTTCTATGGTTCGTTCGTTCGTTCGTTCGTTTGTTCTATGGTTCGTTCGTTCGTTCATTCGTTCGTTTTATCGTTCGTTCGTTCGTTCGGTCGTTCGTTCTATCGTTCGTTCGTTCGTTCGTTCGTTCATTCTATCGTTCTATCGTTCGTTCGTTCGTTCGGTCATTCGTTCTATCGTTTGTTCGTTCGTTCGTTCTATCGTTCTATCGTTCGTTCGGTCGGTCGTTCGATCACGTTCGTTCTATCGTTATATATATCGTTCACAGTCGTTCACGTTCTATCGTTTGCGTTCGTTCATGTTCTACCGCTCACGTAGCGCGGGGTGACGGCTACGCCGTGGAGTGCGGGCGACGCCGCGGGGTGGCGATGGCGGGGTGGCAGCGGCCGTGGTGGCGCGGGGTGGCGGCGGCGGTGGCGCGGGGTGGCAGCGGCGCCGCGGCGTGCCTGCTGTGGCGCCAAGTGGCGCAGGGAGTGACGGTCGCATGCATGGCGGCGGCGGCATGCATTGCGGCGGCGTTCGGTCGTTGCGGCGGCATGCATGGCGGTGGCAGCCGTGCACGGATGCGATCGAGAGAGATCGAGGGAAACGAGACATAGATCGATAGAGGAGAGATCGGCGCAAACCTCGGCTGCAGCGCGGCGGTGAGGTCGGTGACGACGTGCGGCGGCGGAGACGACGAAGACGACGACGGCGGCAAAGGCGGATGATCGGCGTTGAGAATGAAACGGCTAAGTGTGGATCAGTGGAGAAGACGATGCGCACAGCTATTTATAGTCGGGATCTTTAGTCCTGGTTGGTGGAATAAACCGGGACTAAAGATATCTTTAGTCCCGGTTGGTGGAATCAACCAGGACTAAAGATATTATCTTTAGTCCCGGTGGATTAACAACCGGGACTAAAGATAATTTCGTGCTGTTTTCAAAATATCTTTTTGTCCCGGCTATGTTTAACAACCGGGACTAAAGAATAAAATATTTAAATAACATATGCCCGATCTAAATAGTTTAAAATTATTATTAAATATAAATAATCACATATAATTAATATATGACCTATTTAAATAGTTTAAAATTGTTATTACATTTAAAAAATATATATAATTAACATATGATCAATTTAGATAGTTTAAATCTTCTATTACATTTCAATAATGATATATAATTAAAATATAACCAATTTAAATACTATTTAAATAGTAATAATCATATGTACATAACATATGACCTATTTAAATAGTTTAAAATTGCTATTACATATATAATTGTATTAGTAAAAAACACAAACATTGCATGGTCTTCAATACATTATAAATAATTTGCATCGTCCATACAACAACCTATGTCAATGTTTTCCTCACGTACTTTCTCCTCACTAATGTTCCTTCGCTATAATTGTTGCATGAATAAGGAGTGTCCTCCTTTGATAGGAGGATGCTCGGGTCAACCGTCACCGCGAACGGAGGTTGCTCGTCAAACTGATCGTAATCTTCGTCAGTCTTATCCTCGACTCTGACGATTTTCCTTTTGCCTGGGAGAACCACGTGGCGCTTTGGCTCGTCGGGTCCTTTACCCTTCTTTGGTTTGCTAGACATGTTCTTCACGTAGAAAACTTGTGTTACATTATTGGCTAGGACGAATGGTTCGTTTGAGTATCCAACCTTGCTTAGGTCAATCGTTGTCATCCCACTGTCATCAATCGTTACGCCTCCACCAGTGAGCCTAACCCATTGGCATCGAAACAGAGGCACCTTCAGGGGTCCGTAGTCTAGTTCCCATATGTCCTCAATGACACCATAATACGTGCTAGTTGCACCATCGTATCTCATGGCGTCGATACGAATAGCAGAGTTCTGGTTTGTGCTCTTTCTGTCTTGGGCTCTTGTGTAAAATGTATACCCATTGATTTCCTATCCTTGGAATGTCGATATCGAGCAAGAAGGCCCCCTCGCCAAGAAGGCTAGTTGTCGGTTAATGGTTTCGGTACCCATTAGATGTTGTCGTAGCCAAGCGAAGAAAGTATCGATGTGATGGCATGTAATCCATACATTGGACTTGCCGATGTTTTTTGAGCGAACAATCGCCAGGTGCTCCTCGATGTAAGCAGCCACCAACGAAGATTGTTGCAAAACCGTGAAATATGCTGTACGGAATAAATCGTTGTCCACAGTCATTATTGCTTTCCTTCCAAGAGTCCCCTTTCCTCGTAGTCTCCCCTCATGGCTTGATTCGGGTACCCCGATTAGACGAAGGTCTTCAATAAATTCTACGCAGAACTCAATGACCTCCTCTATTCCATAACCCTTGGTGATGCTTGCTTTCGGACGAGAACGGTTACGAACGTATTTCTTTAGAACGCTCATGTACCTCTCGAAAGGAAACATGTTGTGTAGGTACACAGGACCGAGAATACTGATCTCTTTCACAAGGTGACATAGAAGATGCGTCATTATATTAAAAAATGACAGTGGAAAGATCATCTCAAAGCCGACAAAACATTGGACCACGTCATCTTGAAGGATTGTTAAACTGTCTGGATCGATGATTTTTTGCGAAATTGCGTTCATGAAAGCACATAGCTTTGTTATTGTTCCCCGGACATTATCAGAAAGGATACCACGAATTATAACAGGAAGTAGTTGTATCATCAACATGTGATAGTCATGAGACTTTAGGTTTGTGAACTTCTTCTCCTTCATGCTTATTATTCTCTTTATATTCGAGGAGTATCCAGACGGTACCTTGATGCTCTCCAGGCATTCAAACATACTTTTCTTCTCTTCCTTGCTCAGAGTGTAGCTTGCAGGACTCAAGTAATGGCTTCCTTTATCTTTCGGTTCTGGGTGAAGGTCCTCGCGTTGTTGCATATGCTTGTGATCATTACATGCTTCAAGTGTATTTTTAGACTTTCCATATGCACCTAGGAAGCCTAACAGGTTGACGCAAAGGTTCTTACTGAGGTGCATCACGTCGATTGCGTGCCGGACGTCTAAGACTTCCCAATAGGGTAACTCCCAAAAAATAGACTTTTTCTTCCACATCGCCGCGTGACCATCTTTGCTCTCTATAGGTTGGCTGCCAGGTCCCTTTCTAAATACTACTTTCAGATCTTTCACCATAGCAAATACGTCTTTTCCGTTGCGATGTTTAGGCTTAGTACGGTGGTCTGTCTTCTGTTCGAAATGCTTGCCTTTTTTCCACACGGGATGAGTTGCAACAAGGAATCGACGATGGCCCATGTAAACAACCTTCCTGCAGTGTTTCAGATACGTACTTTCAGTTTCATCCATACAATGGGTGCAAGCCTTGTACCCCTTGTTTGACTGTCCGGATAGGTTGCTAAGTGCAGGCCAATCGTTAATGGTCACGAACAACAAAGCTCGTAGGTTAAATTGCATAGCCAAGAGGAGAGGTTGTAGATACACATGGTCATAGGCCAAGTGCTATGGCCGCGGTGTACATCCATTGTCGATCCATCTATACATCAAATAGTCCAATGTTACTAACAAAATCCACACAATTCAAACTAATTAAATAATCATATAAAAATTTAAAACATCATGATTCAAAGTGAAACTAATTTCTAGAAAAGAGCTACAAAATTTAAAACATCCTTTGTTTTTTACTTTTTTTTACAAATAATCATACAATAATTTTATAATAGTCTCACATATTATTCTTTTTTATGGTTTGTAAAGTTGAAAACATATTTTTAACGAATTATACTTTTTTCTAACTATTTTATTAAACTAACTTAGTTTTCAATTCTTTTATCTTAGTTTTCTATATTTTCCCTCGGTCATCTCTTTTATAACATATATATCCAAATTTTCTAATTTCAAAATCAACCTAATTTTGCCTACACATATTTTCTCTCTCACCATTTTGCATAAACCTTATTGGAAACAATATTTTATAGAAACAAAGCTATAAATATAATATGCTAAGCATATATTATTAGAGAATAGATTTGCTAACCTTTTCGATCTCTCCGATTTGTATATTATCACCAAAACAATTTTATCAAAAATTTTGGCAGCATCTTCCTTCTTCCTCCTCCTCTTGGCAGCAATGGCTCGGGCTGGAGGAGGACGAAGATATATAAAAAGGTAGATCACTTTAGTCCCGATTAATAACACCAACCGGGACTAAAGATCTAAATCATTTTTAATCCCGGTTGGTAATACAAATCGGGACTAAAGTGAGAATCTATAGTCCCGATTGGTAATACCAACCGAGATTAAAGATCATCGCGACCCATTACATTTTTTAACCGGGACTAAAGATGACCTTTAGTCCCAGTTTCTATTCGAACTGGGACTATTTCGGGTTTTTTTTTATACTGATCAAAGATCAGTTTTTCAGTAGTGTACATATACATTTTCTGTAAGGGAGAAGTACTGCCAGTGATGCACATATTATTAATTATATAGCAAGTTCAGTTCAGTTCATCAACCTTAATTACGCGGAGCCACGGAGGAGGTGGAGGAGGAACACCGAACACATACGCGCTAGCTCGAGGCTGCTGATCCTGCCGACGTCGCACCTTCTCCTTTCGTTCGCCTGCGAGCAGGTCGACGATGCGACGACGCAGTTCATGTCGAGTGCCCGCGCGCGCCGCGTTGCAGCACGGGTCGAACACGTACGTCGTTGTGCGGGGGGTAGGACGACGCGCGCGCGCGCGGCCCAGCTTCACCCGCCGCCAGCACGCGCGCGTGCAGGATGATGTTCATCTTCTGGGCGTGTACGTGGGTGCATTTCCTGATCCTTGGACTTTAGCTAGGAGGGGATCTCTTGGCGCTCGATCGGCTGCACTCCAGCGTTCGCGCTCGCCTTTGCATTCACGTACGCTCGGCTGCTGCTGCGACTCTCCCAGATGCCATTGTTTGTAGAGGACTAGTAGCGTGCGTGGTAGCATGCACCACTAGGAGAGAGGATTAGGATGGAGAATTATTATTATTGGAGATATAAAACCTGGATTTTTCTGTCCCTGCAACTCCAGGATTTGTGACCCTTATCAAGCGAGAGCAGATCGGCACCCTCTGCCTGTGATGCATGCCTAGTTTGATTAAATGTTCGAGATGGATGAACGAAATCTTTCCATCCATTAAAGTTTAGTTATAGATAGATATATACTCTTTTAAATTAATTAATTAATTAATTAATTAAAATTCAGGCGAACCAACGGGCTAGATATGTTCTTCATTTATGCATTGCGAATCAATCTCGATCTCATGAGCATTATGAAATGTACATGTTAAGTCTACGATGTTCCCGTGTACTCCCTGCGTCTCGAAAAAAGTCGACTCCTGGGAGGCGTTGTCCCACAAAAATTCGATTTCTACTCCAATCATCGAGAAAAACTAATGCGAACGTCCTTTCCCCTACCGTCTCTCTCCTCCCGTCCATCACTCGAGTGCGATATAAAAAAAATCACCACCTCATCTTCTCCCTCTCGTCTTGTCCATCTTTCTCTTCTCATCCATGTATCTGTCGTCTTTCACCCAAACCCAAGATCCACTGCTCGCTTCCTCCACGCCTTACCCGTCGCTCACTCTCTTCCACCCTCCTCGCGACCTTCCACGACATCCTGGATGCATAAGCTCGGATGCGGCGGCGGTGGAGGTTTGAGGCCACGGATTCGATTCCGACGACGGTGAAGGATGGAGACGGCTCGGAAGCGGCGGCGGCGGCGGCGGATGGGAACGGCTCGATGCAGCGGAGCCATCGAAGTTTCTACCCCGCACGAGACAGCAGTGACGGATCACGCACGAGATAGCGGGCTTGCGCGGCGTCGTCGTTGTGGGAAGCTTTGCTAGGCGGCGACGGAGGAGGAGCCTTGCATGCGTGTTGTATGCAACTGATCCAGCTTTGTATGCGTGGATGGATTATGCTTGCTCAGATGCAGTGCAGCTGCGGCAGAGGAAGGGAATCGAAGAAGGAAGCGAAGACGGAAGCAGAGCCACATTGAATTTTCTCGTCTTTTTTTAGTGTTAATTAATGTCTGTACTTTGTACTTCGGTGAGGGCATTTTAGTCTGTACTTTGTACTTCGGTGAGGGCATTTTAGTCTTTCGCTACCGGTGCTAAATTTGCCTCGGGCTTCTAGGATTCGCCATTTTGCGGGACGGAGGGAGTACATTTCATGAGCATTTATGTCTGTTGGACTGAAACAAAAGGTTGCAGATGTATTTATTATTGTTGAAGCATATTCATCCCTCATTTAATGAGACAACCATGTTTCTTTCCTACGTGGTGTTTGAAATGGAGGAATGGCCTAAGATTTTTGAACTTAATTATGTTGAACATTTTTGGCTATGCAAATTCAGTTTTTTAACTACTTATTTTTGTTAATATACTTATGTAGATTTGTGTAAGCATACTTATTTTTGCCATTCTAGTAATTAAAAGGCAATCAAATTTTAAAGTGTACAAATTTTTTCGATTGAGATTTGAGAAAGGTGAAGAAAAAAAATCTAAACCGATGGTGCAAATTGGATGAGCAACATAATACTTGGAGATTACATCAAAGGTTCTAAGATAATATCAATAGGATTGCTATGTGATACGTATTGACATTATGAAAAAACTTACATAGCACTCATTAACCAAAATAGCACATATCTAACCAAGTCATTGTACCAAAATACTAGGGGTGTGTTCGGCAACATGTGTTCCCAGCTCCTTTTCCTCGTGTTTCACACGCACGCATTTCAAACTGCTAAACGGTACGTTTTTTACAAAAAGTTTGTATACGAAAGTTGTTTTAAAAAATCATATTAATTCATTTTTCAAAAAAAATTTAGTAAATACTTAATTAATCATGTGTTAATGAGTCGCTCCATTTTTCGTGTGAAAGAAATAAGTTCGTCGCCGAACACATCCTAAATTACCAAAAGCACACCCATTTACCAAGTTATTGCAGTTGGACGTTCCATTATCAATACTAATCGTATTCACTGCTAACGTGTTGTGCCCAGGGTATAATTTACTCTTTTATAATTCTCTAATTAATTTACACGTGCACTCCTATGTTTTATTTTCCTACACTTTTATTCCTGTGTTTCGTTTTCCTTCAATCCAAACTGGGCCACTGTGGGCTCAATCCAAACAGGGCACCGTGTGATTAGTCAGAAGGTTTGGTCTAGTTCGATTCAGCATGTTGTCTAAAATTCATTATTTATTATGTGCATGCTTTTCAATTTTTTCTGATTCTACAATTTTTAATGTTGTGGACAAGGACAACGACAAGGTCGTTGACTATATTTTTTTTACATAATATATACAATAAATAAATGATTTTTCTTTATTATAGTACTGTACATGTTATTCTATTATTCTAGTGTTTTTAAACTAAACATAATATTTAAAGTTACTGATAATCAAATTATAAAAGTTTGACTCTCAACTTTATCTAAAATATTATGGAACCGGTATTTTGTGCAAAAGTTATATCTTAAAAATTTGATAAAAAACTATATTATTTTTTTCAAGTTTAAAATAATTAATAATCAATTAATCATATACTAATCTCTTATTTCGTTTCACATGCCGCTGTGCAGCTAAACCCACCTGCTCTAAACTCAACTAGAAAGCTACGTTGCACTTAGAACAGGATTACGACTTACAAAGATGCAGTAGTAAAAGTTTTTTAGTGTAAGCAATTATACTGGCTTTTGCACACTATAATGTTATTTTATTAGTGTAGTACCTCTTTTTAGTCCTCTTAAATATATCCGAAAGAGCTCATGTCTTCGGTTTTTCAAAAGAAAAAAAAATGTACATACGTTTGCAGTGACACAACTTTGCTAAGAGCTTTTCTCGAGCAGTCTAGGTTGGTTATTATATATGTCAGTACTAGTTATACTCTCTTGTTAGAGTATATGGATAGGGTGGTCAAAAATGTAGATACGTTTGCAGTGACATAACTTTGCTAAGAGCTTTTTCCCGAGAAACACTAGCACGGGATCGGCTATCTCTAACGGGCATTAACCCTCATCACTATCGGGTAGGGCCCCCGTCACTGAGCAAAGGTCTGAGCAAAGGTCAGTGATGTGAGAAAATATCTCAATCAAGCACAAGGCCGTCATGGATGGACGTTATCTCAATCGGGCCTAACAATGTAGCCCGTCACAGATAAGATTGACCAAGCAATACAAGTCAAACCAGGTTGGATAGGAGCCCATCACGGATGACTAATTTCAATTGGGCAAACTACTAAGCCCGTCACCGATGACTCCCATCCCTAACGGGCTTTCCAAAAAAGCCCGTCACCGATAGGTTTGACCCCACCTGTTGAGTCAAAATAGTCCTGGTTCGGATGACTTATCTCTATCGGGCTTAGATTAAGAGTCTGTCAGGGATGTCTATATCCCTATCGGGCTTTGTTTGGAGCCCGTTACGGATGAGTATCTCTTTCAGGCATTATTAAAATGCCCGTTAGGGATAAGTAAGTCAGAAAAAAAATTTGTTTTTTTTGGCTAGCCTCAGGCCTTTGCCAGCCATGCCCGCTGCAAAAAATGACAGTTCCAGCAACCCCATTCCCAGCATTCCTAATTCAGTGCATATTCCAGCATTCCATCAGATATTTACAGCCAATTCACAAAATCAAACATATATATATATATACACACATTAACATCCATAGACCCATTCACATATATATGTCATTCACTTTTTTTTTCTCTCCAAACTACCGACATGCATCAAAACCTGTAAAACTGAGTTATAAATTGGAACAAGTTTATATGTAATTAAGAAATGTAAATATATACAGAAGAACGTGCAGAATTGTATTACAAAGAATATTTACAAAAATCAAATGTTTGTCGCAAAAGCATTGCAAATGTTCTACCATTTAGAGACGAGCTACCTAGGACTTTACTCTAAACATTCCTTTCGGTGACAAGAGATTATCTAGTATGAATTGTGCTATCTCCTCTCTAATGATATCGAAGTTGTTTTCCGGAATCGTCAAAAGTTTTTCCTGCATGTGAGGCGCCAAGTTAGTCTACATACTTGGAAAATTAGTATGAATCGTGCTATCTCCTCTCTAATGTATATAAACAAGTGAAGCACACACCTCAAGGTCGAGCAATGTCACCTTGTCTGCGAGGCTTCTCATGTTATGGCAGACGTGGAACCCACACTGGTCGCCAACTTGTTGGCATATTGAAAAGTCCTTTTTGTGACCGAGTGTGGGATGCCCTTCCTTATGCCTCCCGCCTTTTGCCACGTATTGGTCCCAGGCATCGTTCAAGGCAGCTTCGATCGCCGACCAATCGTATATTTCTTTGTTGATATTGGAGTTAAGGTAGTATACCAAACTCCACTTTGGCACTATGACCAGGAGAATCCAATGACGACTGCGACATTAATAAATTGCAAGTTAAATACTAAAGCTATACGCGTCGTACATTTGATTCTAAGTAGGGTACACGATTACTGTTCAGAGTAGGCACACATAATGAAGTCCTTGTCTTGACGGGACCATAAGCAGTCCTTGATATATTCTACCATGCTGGCTCGATCGTAGTTCATAGTTGTCTCGTTGACGACAGTTGAATCAAGTAAGGCAACATGGGGAGCATTATGATGGACATGCTTCCAAGTTAACCTAGAAGCAAGACAAGAATCCGGGTAAGCGTAATACAAGGATAGTTATTACCATATCTCGTACGCAAGAATACTTACAAGGAATAGCACTTAAGGAGGTTGGTGTCGACCGCTCGCACCCTGTAGAGGTCCCATAGATCTTTAAAGTCTACGGCGATAAAGGCTTCAGGGCCGAGGAACGGCTGTCTATCGTGCTGGCCCGTCATGGAGCTCTCTCTATGCTTCCTCCTTGCGTTGGACCTCTCCATGTAGTACTCGTGCAACTCCTTACATGCAGGGCCCATCTTCGATAAGGCGTCGTCTCCAACCAATGGCATGCCTAATGTGAATTCTTTAGGAGAAGCTGATGGTGCCTTGCCAAGATCTAGCTTCTTTGCAGCCAGAAGTGGCCCTTCCATATTTCCTCTTCCTCTCCCCCTTCCAGCAACTCTTTTGCGTGATCCAAGCTTGGTTGGAGAAGATGCCGTCCTCTTTCTTTTTTTGGAGATTGGGGGGAGGTGCACTCTGCTGCTGACCTCCGTATCGTCATCCCCAAAATCTGTATCATACTGTAATTGGAGATCTTGATCTCCTTTTCCAACGGCAAGAGGGGCAGATACAAGAGCTGGAGGGGGACGCGGCGGCGGCGGCGGACGAGCACTTGGTGCTGGCCTAAGAGTTATATTGATCTGAATGTTCTGCTTGGGCCATTGGATAAAGGTCCCACGTGCAGCTCCAAGGGTCAGAACCTCATCATTTGGTGGGTGCGAGGGAGTGAAGCCAACCCAATCGGGCTTCACCATGTCCACTTGAACTTTGGCATGGCCGGCTAGCAGCTGCCCCCCATGCACTCGGGTGTCCGGCGTGGGCTTGAACGCAAGACCCTCTGCGGCAGGAATTGCAAAGTCTTTTGTCATCCTAACGACTAGGGTGCACGATGTGGGTCCCTGCAATAGATTCATATGTGTCTTTATAATATGTTATATTGTACTGTGGTGCTAAGAGAACATATACGTTTTGTGTTGGTTTTACCGTTATGTGGTCCACCGCAGTGGGGGCTGGTTGTTCTTGTGCCGCCGCCCCAGCAGATGCGCAGCTGCTACGCCTCTGCGTGGGGCTCGTTTCCACTATGGGAGCGGCAGCAGGCTCGCTTTCCCTGAGGCATGCCTCCACCCGAGCCTCCACTTGTAACAACTTCTCATCGTACTCTTCTCGGAGCTCGTTTCTAATCTCCTCCCGAAGTTGTTCCTTAAGGCATGCATCTTTCTGCGCCTTTGAAAGCTTGTGCTTCCTGTACTGCCACGTGTATTGAGGAAACCGAACCTTCCATGGAACATTGGAGCCAATGCCCCTTGTCCGTCCACGGTGTTCTTCGGTTCCCAACGCTTTCGTGAGGATGTCATCCTCGTGAAGTTGTGAGCAGACCTCTTGGGAGGCCTGTCTCTCAGCAGTCATGTCGACCTGCGATACCGTTAGGATGAATTTAATCAAGGGTACGATACAACCTAATGAAATATACTCTACATGTGGTACTTACGATTTTCTGGTACAGCGCTTGATTTTCGGGATTTGGGAACGTAAGTGTTCCGTCACTATTCTTCTTCACCCTCGCCCTTGCCCAGTTCCTTGCTCGGGTGGTCGGGATATTACCAAGAACTGGCGGCGTGTTAGATTCTGCAGCAGCTTCATCCTCCTTGACCCATTCGTGCTGCTTCCCGGCGTAGCCTCCGGTGCCAAGCCAGCGCGGGTGATGGTTTTTTGACACTAATTCAATACTAATTCATAGTAATTCAAACAAATTTGACACTAAATTCAAACTAATTCATACTAAATTCATTCCAATTTAATACTAACTCATACTAATTCAAACAAATTTGACACTAAATTCAAACTAATTTCATACCGGCGACGCGGCGACGGCGTTGAGGAGGAGGATGGCGGCGGCGAGGAGGAGGAGGACGACGGCGTTGAGGAAGCGCCGGCGGCGAGGAGGAGGACGGTGTCGAGGAGGTGGCGGCGTCGAGGAGGAGGACGGCGTCGAGGAGGCGGCGGCATCGCGGAGGCGGACTGCGGCGGCGAGGAGGCGGCGGCGGCGTCAAGGAGAGGATGGCGGCGGCGAGGAGGAGGACAGCGGTGGCGAGGAGGCGCCGGTAGTGAGGAGGAGGAGACGGCGGTGGTCGGTGAGGAGGCGCTTGGTGGGAGAAGGCGACGGCGTGAAAGAGTGATAGTGAGACTTAGAGTCAGATCTGGATCGGTAGAAAACCTAGTCGTAGGTCATCACCATCGGGCACAAGCACTAAGCCCGATACGGATGACACACATCCGTGACAGGCATAAGTAACAAGCCCGATACGGATGACACACATCCGTGATAGGCATAACTAACAAGCCCGATACGGATGACATACATCCGTGACGGGCAGAACTACTACGCCTGATAAAGATAACCTCATCTTTGACGGGCATTATTTATATGCCTGATAGAGATAAGCTTATCCCACTATAGAATTAAAATATTCCTTATTAATTATATTTAATAATGATATTTAAGTTATAAAATTATTTATAATTAACTTATACCCGATTTAAAATTGCTATTACATTTTTAAATGGTGTAAAATTTCTGTTAAATTAAAATATGCCTTATTAAATTAGTTTAAAATTGCTATTAAATTTAAAAAAATATTATAATTAACCCATGCCTTATTTAAACAATGTAAATTTGCTATTAAATTTTAAAAACCATATGAAATTAAAATATGCAGATCATAAGGCACCGGTACAAAATACTTCATTACTTATATCAATTTGCAAATTACAGTACTACGAAGACTCTATTTACAAGGATATGCCTTCCGAATGGTCAGAACGAGTGTATGCCACTTCGTCTTCGGGATCATCGTCAAGGTCGATCTGAGGTCTCACATGAAGATTCTGGTTATATTCTTCCTCATCGACGATGTTGTCAGCCCCAACAATTCTTCGTTTGCCATCCCTAACGACGTGCAGCTTCTTGTTTGCGGGGTCTTGTATATAGAAAATCTGCTTGACCTGCTTCGCTAGGACGAATGCTTCGTCCGCGTATCCAATCTTGGCCAGGTCCACTAAAGTGAATCTTTCCCTGTCGACTTTAACACCAGTGCGGATATTCACCCAGCTGCAATGAAACAAAGAGACTTTGAAGCTCCTGTAGTTCATCTCCCAGATCTGCTCTATGCGGACATAGTATGTGTTCGATCCAGCTTGATTCTGATATGCATCTATACGGACTCCACTGTTCTGCATTGTGCTTTTGTCATCTTGTTTGATGGTGTAGAATGTGTATCCATTGATATCGTACCCTTGCCATGTGTCAACATCGCAGCTTGGGCCCCTTGCCAACCTTCGTATTATCTCACTTGGGCCATCGGTCGATCGTGCGATACGATTCTTGAACCATTTGTTGAAGCGAGTACTATGTTCTCTGTTGATACACATATCTGATCGACCCATGTTCTTGTCAGGACACCCCGGGTTAAATATTATGTAAGTTATCTGAAATGATAGCGTGAATTATTTAGTTGGATGGGTTCTAGTAATAATTGAGTAAAACAATAACCATCCAACTTCATCGTCGCACTATCAAGTCAAATAACATACATAATATAAAACCTGAAGCGTCGAGTAGAGAGCATAGAGGATATTGCTGGGACTTTAGCATGCCAGTCAATTTCAGCCTGAGACATGCCCATCAAACCACACGAAGGTGATGACCAGTTGTGTTACACATCTCAGGAGACTTGACAAAATTCGCTAAAGCTCTACGACATCCCAAATGCTCAAAACTCATACCGGTGTAGAACTAGATCCCAGGATAAGCTCTAGTTCCACACTTTCATCTAAGCGATGAAAATCAGAATAATAGGGAGTAAACACAAATAAACTTTACTCTACATCCTTATTTAAATAGATAGGCCAAACGGCCAGATAATTACTGATCCGCGGAAGCTTGGCTACCCGAAACCACAAGCAGCTGACTGGGGAGATACCCCTTTTGGACCCGGTCCTAGAAGAAGCAACGATTCCCCGAATCACTCAGAAGACTAAGTAAACAACCTGCAAAATGGATATTCCAGTCGAACAAGAGTCAGTACATTAAACAAGTTAATGTACCGGCAAGTACAAGACAATCCTAATATACTACATACATGGCATAAATCAAGGAAAGGCTATCTGTAGCTTATTTTAGCATAAAGCCAATTTTGGTTCATAATTAGTTGTAAAAGAGTTGATGATTCAATTAATAAAACATTAACGTAAGTAAACCATAATATTTACCATCTTAACCTCATATACATACTCTCCTTACTGGTACCAAGTCATCATCAACATCATCATATCAGCCCTCCCCGGGCAACATCATCATCATACTCTACCACACCCCACACCCATCACCATTCTCATAACCCCTTTTCATAAACACATTTATAAAACATAAGTCTATACCCATGACAATTCACTATGTCGCTCATGACCGTGAGCACGGCTAATCGATTAGTTTTAGAGAACTCTGCAGAGTTTGTACAGCTTTACCCACATGATATGAACACTCTAGTTTGTCCGGTACCCGTCGGTACCACCACATTCTACACATTGAATACGGTCTAGAGGTCACAACGTAGCCTTTACATTACTTAACGCCTAGCCTTGCATCAGCGACGGCAAGTGTGAATCCGTCCTGGGAATGACTCAGAACCGTTAGGTGGCGGGCCCACGCCTTAAACCTAACGCCGTGGCAGCGAACACATCCGTTCCCCCACGAGGCACTATACCGTTGAATTGGACAGACTTAGACGCCCATGCTATGAAGCGGACCATCCGTCTCCTCACAGAATCACACACATAGGGAATGTTTCATCCTATGATCAATAAACAACAACAACACTCATGGGTAGTTCCTATGAATCATCGCTCAGACTAATTCATTCTACTCCGGCCTACCAATATGCAAGGCTAGACTTTAAGTAACTTAATTAGCTAAGGCCACCCCATAATAGCACATGTGGATGTACGGTAAACGATAGTGAACGACACAAAGTTCGGTCCTTAATCGACCCGGGCGAACACTCTCCCTATCGGTGCACAACTACCACCATATGCACACCACTTGCCGCCCAAGTCTAAAAATCATTTTACTCACACTTTAGTTCACAAATACTTAACATTTGCATTTTAAATCCACCATTAAACAAATATTCAAAATCTCAATTATAAATCCATGAGAGAAATTAATTTGATTCATTCTAAGCATGGCTAAGCATAAGGTATACATGAAAGTATTCAAGTCCATCCTATGGTTATAAATAGAAGGGTAACAATGTATCAAGATAGATTATGCAGCAATAAGGTCATAGCTACCATTTACTATGTTTCAAATATCGTTTTAAATCAAATATATATGCATTTTCGCAAACAAACGCTTTTCATCTCCCAAATCATGGGTTTCAATGTGATCAAAGGAGAGGGGTTAACTTGCCTTGATCTTGGATAATAGGAATACCACCTAGATCACTCCGTTATCGTCAAAGCAATTTATTTAAACAAATAACACGATATGCACATAAATACCAAATTATGCAAAATATGCAAAATGCTCTAAAATGCATGATTTATGCTCAGTGCATAGGTTCAGACCTAAGATGAATTTAGGTGAAAGAATTCCTATTTTATCTTTATTCATTTAAAAGTTATGAATTTTCTATACCTGCATTAACATATAGTATGATCTACTCACATATCATTGAGACACATTTTTAATATACATTTTTGATCAAGTTGACATTACTGAGGTGAAGAGGATGGTTTTCTAAGACTAATGAAATTGTTTCAAAATTTTTAGAGCTAGTATGAATTTCTTATAAATTTTAGAAATTCAATTGTACATATAGTGGTTATTTCACTAAATCAATAATTAATGCTATTTCTGTTACAGAAAGTAAAATATTTTATTTTACCAAATTAAAGTTCATAATTTGATGGTTCTACAGAAATTTAGTTCACTTCATTTAGAGCACAAATGAATTTTCTACAAATTTTACAAGTTCTAAGTTAACTATTTCTTAATTGCAATTTTAGAAATAAATATCATACTGTGGGTATAGGATTTTATTCTACAAAATTAAAGTTCACAATTTTATGAATCTACTGGAGTTGGTTTTATCTCAAAATGAGCTATATTTGATTTGATATGGATTTTACAAGTTTGACCTAATTTCCAGTTGAACAGATAAAGGTTTCCTTATTCTCTTTTATATTTTCAATTTACAAATCTATAGGGTCCACAAGTCAGCCTAAGGCATTATGCAGAAAGGTCCCTGAGATTCATAAGAATCAACCCGCAGTATAAAACACGTGGTAATACCATTTCCATTAAGAGTCCCCTAGATTTCTGGATATTACAAATGAGTCCTGGTCCCACAAGTCAGTCTAGGGGATTTTACACTTAGAGCCTTGTGGGTTTTAAACTATTACTAAGCCGATTTCTTTAGTGCTAATTAGATGGGTCCCGCACGTCAGTGGGTCAGTGGCTGGGAGAGGAGCAGCAGCAGCTCCGACGAGCTTTCCGCCGGCGGCTAGGGCAAACGGCGACGGATCACAGCGGGCGTCCAAAATAAAAAATGTAGAGGGGATCACGGCGAAGCGGATGGTAGTCTTGCCACCAGCTGCGGTGGCCGGAATTGAAGGCGACGGCAGTAGAAGCGGCGGTAGCTTTCGGGGTGTTGATGCTTATCGCGCTTCGGCTCGGTTGGGCGCGGACGGATGCATGCGCATGATTCCACGGGTGTCCTGGGAACTCACCGAGTGGCGCACGAGGTCCGGTGAAGCCCGTACGACGAAGGCGGTGGAGAAACTCCCGGGCGGCGGTGCAGAAGATAGAGCTTCACGGTGACAGCGTGCTCTCCTTTGCGATCTGCCATGCATGCATGTCTACCGGGTCAAAGAAGTTCGAGGGTTGCTTGATACGCAAGGAATTGAAGAACGGCTCACCGAAGAAGGCGAATTCGGTGATGAGGCCCGGCGGCCGGACTTGGAGAAGACAAGGTCGATCTCGGGTTTCACGGCATCATGGTTCAATTCCCTCGGTAGGCGGCCTCCTGGGACCAAGGCGAAGGTGATGGCGCGGCGGGTTGGCCCGGCTCGGTCGGGAACGGCCGGACGGCGACGAAGCCAAGGCGGCGGCGCTCTGGTGCTCCAGGGTGCGCGGCAGTGTTCCAGCGTGACCGCTGCACGAAATTGAACGGGGTTAGAGGGATCGGGATCGGTGCTTTGCATAGGTAGTAGAACGCGGGAAGTGAGATAATGACCGCGGCTCAAGGGCGCTGACGCCGGTCGTCGTCTCCACGGCCGGGGTTGGAGAGAAAAGGGAATCCGAAGCTCCGGCTCTCCCTCTCTCGGCTTGGCTAGCTCAGGGGTGGACTAGGAGGGGCGGCGATGCAGATGGGAGGTAGTAGAGGAGGAGCCCGGCGGTGACACGTCAAGACCACGCGTCGAGCACACCGGCGTCGACCTCCCCCGCTCTCTGCCTCTCTCTGTGTTTGCTTAGGCGGTGGAGGATTGTTCACCGAGGTGAGGCTAGCCCGTGAGACAGACAAGTGGGTCCAGGTGATGGAGATGGAGGCAAAGGGAGAGAAGAGGGTAGAGAGTCTGGTGTACAGCTGTGTAGTGTGAATTTCAGGATTTTTCCTATTTTCTTTCTTCTCCCATTCTTTGAAAGTCCATAACTTCATTTCTGTGCATATTAAATTAATGTATATTTTTCTGGAGATAGTAAAAAATAGCTAGATTCTATTTTCTTTGGTTTCACCCAAAAACTCTTTATATTTTTCTCTCAGGAAAATAGACAAATTCAGTCTAACCGAAATTAGTTTAAATTTTTAGGAGGTCAAGACTTATAAAAAAAATTCTGGAAAAATTATATTAATTCATGATAAATAGATTAGTATTTAAATAAATTATATCCTCTATACACTTTTATGTGGTAAAATACACATATGAGAAATGTGTTCGTTTTGCTGATTAGGGTTTTGAAATAATATATAATTTGACCATTTTGACCTAATTGTTTGAGGTATCAAATATACATATTAAATTACATCAAAATTCCAGTGGGTTATATGTAGTGAATAGTTCTTACTTAAATTTCCCCATGATTTTATATTGCACCATTTATTTTTAAATATTCAATGAGTTCACTCTCTTTTAAGTGTTCCTATTATAAGTATATGTATAAATGGTTGAAAAATTATATTCTAAATTTATAATTAACAAGAGATGATGTGTTTAGATTCTACTTCTTATTCACCATGCTCAACTCATAATATACTTGAGCATGGGTGTACTTAAGGTAGTGACTAGTGTAGGGTTGGTATTATGTTTATATATATGAATTAACCTATATGTATACTTGTTGTGTTCACGAGGCCTATTATGCATTGCATCCAAAATCCAAAAACATTTAAAAGACTCAAATCACACCACAACTTGTGTTTATGCAAATATGAAAATATTTCACATGTCAAATTATTTTGAAAAGGAAAAAGTTCTAAGTCATTTATAATTATACATGTAATCACGGTTAGTTAACCTCACCTAGGTCTTATCTTGGAAAAATTTTTGGTCAATGACTCGAGAACACATTTTTATTATTTAAGTGTAATTAAAATTTGAAATTTGAATTTTTGGTATGCTACAGATCTCCTGTCGGACCTTCGCTAGATGCTCCTCAAAGTATGGAGTTACTTCGGCCATATGTTGTAGCATAGCAAAATGAGCCTACGCATACGATGCCTGATCGGGTACAATTCTTTTTCTGCCTGTTGTGCCAAGGCCTGCCAACCTTCCATCGTGGCGAGATGCATGAACTCCAATAGGATCAGTCTTGGCCATGTAATCGATGCCTTTAATGATGCTTCCCTGCGGTTTTGCTCTATTTCGAACATACGACTTAAGAACTCTCATATGCCTCTCAAACGGGTACATCTCCCTTAGAACAGCTGGACCACATAGTTTTGTTTGCTTCACTAGATGAACAGGGAGATGAACCATGATGTCGAAGAAAGACAGTGGAAAATACATCTCCAAGTGACACAGGGTATTGACAATATTAGCCTGCATCTTATCTAGATCTTCGGGATCTATAATCTTCTGACCGATTGCATTGAAGAAAGCACAGAGGCGTTGGATCGTGTGACGGACTTTGGGTGGTAGAATGCCTCTGATAGCAACTAGCAAGATCTATGTGATTAGCACGTGACAATCGTGAGACTTCATTCCAACCAGTTTTAGATCCTCCAATTTAACGTACTTACTGATCCTTGCTGAATAGCCCGAAGGAACCTTAATATCAGCCAGGCATGATAGCATTGCAATCTTCTCATCCTTCGACAATGTGTGGCAAGATGGTGGGAGGTACACTCTTCCTGTCTCTTCATCCGTAACAGGCTGAAGCTCACTGCGAATGTTCAATTCTTGCAGATCTAGGCGAGCATTCAACCCGTCCTTTGTCTTTCCAGGCATATTAAGCAGTAGCCCGAGCAAACTATCGCAGCAGTTCTTCTCTACGTGCATTAGATCAATGCAATGCCGGACCTCAAGGTCTTTCCACTATGGTAGCCGCCAAAATATGGATTTTTTCTTTCACATACCCTTATCATTTGCCTTGCCACGTTTTGTTTTCTTCCCAAACTCATTAGTTATGTCTTTGACCATGTCGTGGACTTCATCTCCAGACAAATCCTTGGGAGCAGTTCCAAGTTCTCTCCGACCGTTGAAAATTTTCTTCTTTCTTCTAAAGGCGTGGCGTAGCGGGAGCCATCTCCTATGACCCATGTAAACCATCTTTCTTGATTTCTTCAGCCACCTACTGCGTGTATGTTCCATACAGTCAGAGCAAGCCTTCTTTCCTTTAACGGTTTGTCCAGAAAGATTACCTAGTGCAGAATGGTCATTAATGGTGCAGAACAATAGAACTTGTAGCTTGAAGTTATCCTGACCATATGCATCCCAAGTTTCCACATCTTCTTTCCAAAGAATCTCAAGATCATCGATAACAGGCTTCAAGAACACATCGATATCATTGCCCGGTTGATTCGGACCTTGAATTAACAAGCACAACACAATATATTTCCTTTTGAAGCACAACCATGACGGGAGGTTATAGTTCGCAATAAGAACGGGCCAAGTGCTGTGAGAACTGCTCATATCTCCGAAAGGATTCATGTCATCCGTACACAGACATATCCTCATGTTTCTGGGATCAGCAGTAAAGTCTTTGTGCATTTGATCGATATTCCTCCATTGAATCGAATCCGCAGGGTGCCTTAGCAAACCGTCGTTCCTTCTATCTTCGGCATGCCAACGCACTAACTTTGCTTCCTTGGGGTTGGCAAATATTCTCTTGAAGCGATCAATGATAGGTAGATACCACACAACCTTCGCCGGACCACCCCGCTTTGACTTCTTTCCCTCCCCTGCACTTTTCTTTCGCTTGTATCGAGAAGCCTTGCATACAGGACAAGCATCTAGGTCCGCATATTGCTTGTGGTACAATATGCAGTCGTTTGGACAAGCGTGAATTCTACGGACCTCTAACCCCAGGGGATACAGAACCTGCTTTGCTTGATATGTCGTCTCGGGCAATGTGTTCTCTTCAGAAAGCATGGCCTTCAATATTCCCAAAAGTTCCGTAAAACTCTTGTCTGTCCATCCACTACTTGCCTTCAGCTTCATTAGGTTCAAGGTAGCTGATAATTTGGTGTGCTTTGCCTTGCATCCGGCGTATAGAGGTGTCTCGGAGTCACTGACCAACCTGTTGAACTTCATGGAATATCTCTCGTTGTTAGCTTGCTCCTCAACATCACGTAACATCTCTTGCAGCATATCAGGATCCACATCAACCATTTCACCGCCCAATGAAGATGGTATAAACATGTCATGCTCATCTTCATTTTCATGATTGTCTGCACCACTTCTGTCTGTAGCTGCACCATTACCCGATTCTTGCTCTCCATGCTTCACCCAACATGTGTAGCCCTTCATGAATCCCCGTTGTATCAAGCGAGAGTGTACCTCCTCTCCGCTAAACATAATATCATTCTTGCAATCTCTACATGGACAACACATGTATTTGCTATTTCTTCTTCTCCTATCCTCCTCTGCAACGTTCATAAAACTTAAAACGCCATCTCTATACTTCTTACAATGACGTTTCAAAGTTGTCGCATTCATCCAACTTCGATCCATCGCTGCAAAATTTAATAAAATATTAGTTAACATACTACTAAATTAAAAAAATTATTACTACCTTTTTACTTACTTCTAAGATTTTTCTGTTTTTCTTTGAAAAAAATAACAAAAATTCGCCCCTTTCAACCTCCCACCAAAATAGTGAATAGTGGGATAACTTCAGACAACAGTCGGGTGGTCTCTTTATAGTGTGCAAAATATATCTCAATCGGGCCAATGAACCGACATCTCTAACGGGTGCACAGTTATCTCTAACGGGCATCAATAAAAGCCCAACACAGATATGAGTCATCGGTGATGGGTTTTAAAGTCATCTCAATCGGGCCATCTTTGGAGCTCGTCACCGATGACCCTTATCTCTGACAGGCTCTGTATATGGGCCCGATTGAGATATGCTAGGTCATCTCAATCGGGCCTAAATCTGTGCCCGTCACAGATGAGTGTCATCGGTGACGGGCTATATGTACTTGGGCCTAGAGTATGAATGTACGAGTACATTGACAATGGTGCAAATTTAGGCCCGATTGAGATGACTTCGTTCTGACGGCCCAAGTAGTCCAGGCATAATTGAGCCCGTCACAGATGATAGGATCTGGACTAGTGAAAGATTGTTTTCAAATCATGGCAATAAAGCTAGGACAGATAGAGTTCATAGCCAGATGAACGGGTAAGTTTTGAAGAAAATAATGGCTTACAGAACTCGGCCCTTGGAACAGAAAGGTTTGAATAGAAATGTGCTCCATGATAGATAAGAAGAGAAAGAAAGAAAAGAAAAGAAAAGATACGAGGATGAATTAGGTTCAAAGATGATACATCAACCGTTCCTCGGAAACGGTGCCAGAAATGTTTGTTGGTATTTGATACGGTCACAGATAAATCCACAAGCGCAAGGATACCGCATAGCACTTCACCTTAGACTATTTCAAGGGTATCAAATCATAGGAAACATGTGTGTATTTTTAATATCAAAATTCTATTCAAGTACAACAACTAATAGTAGGCTAAGGCTAAAGAGGATTCCTATGGGTTAATTTACTAAACTTGTGTTAAAGGTAAAACCCTATCGATTGTTTTGGGCACCGGTTCTCCCCTGATCTGCCAAACTGAGTCTGATCTACGGCTTTATGATGTACCCGAACGTATAGACAGGGCTATCACCACCTGCCGACTACCTCACTTTTTGTGAAGTACACAACAAATAAAGGTAACCTCTAACCTAGATACCACACCTAAGTTATTGATTCTACTCTAGCCTCACGCATGAACTTCTTTCTTTATCCAGAGTCCTAGTACTAGAGCACTTAATAATTCAACTAAGCGACGAACCCACAACGATGGGAATATATCTCACTCAAGCAAATAAACTAAATACCATAAGGAGATCTCGAATACTTACTTTATTACTTTATTAAAAGAAGCATTCGCCGAGGTACAAGCAAGAGAAGAAGGCCGACAACTCCGGCGCTTCTCCGGAACTCCATTGGAAGAATGCCGACAAACCCGGCACTCCTCCGAAACTTCCCGGAGAGAACTTCAATATTTGGGGCACTCTTTCCAGAGCTTCCCCTTACTCTCTACCTAATTCCACATACTAAAGTGATGCCTAAAATATAAAAGTGAGTTGTACTCCACTTTGTTGTGCAAGTCGAAAGTGAGAGCTATAGTGTGTCAATGATGATTGTAGGTCAGTAGTTAAGTCGGTAAACACCCCTAGCCGTCATTGGGGACCAATAGGGAGCTGCCACGTGGAAGCAAGTGGGTGGAGACGCCGGGACTGGTTCGGCCGAACTATCTCCACTGCCTTTGGCCATCGACTTTTCCTAGTGGATGACAAGTGGGCCCTTATGGTGGTTGGTAGTGGATTAGCTCCAATTTAGTCGGTTTTGACTGACATGTGGGCCCTCCGATCCTCATGCTCGCATATGATCGGCTGGAAGTATTTTAAGTCATATGGCAAGTGTGTTTTCTTCTAGAAATCATTTGCATATTAATATTTACCAATATTAGTGGAAATGGTTAGTAATAAACCCCTACCACTAAGTTTGATATTATATTTTGTATTCTTTTAGGCAGGAGTTGATGGTAAAAGTTTGTACTTAACGACCGTCAATATCCTCCTACCACCTTTGTAAGTGGTCGACTACAACTATGTTGGTATTTCTTACATTCACAGATAAATCCGCAGACGCACGGATACCACTGTAGCACTTCACCCATGAGTATTCTCAAGGGTATTGTATTTATATTTTCACAGGGAAGACGGTGGTGTAAAGACATAGTTTATACATCATTAATCAATCTATAATTAACTCATCATAGTCTAAACAAGAGTTAGGATAAATATGATCAAGGGGTAGTATGACACACACATGAGATTCATCTCTAATGAATTAGTATAGTGAAAAAAGACATAAGAGAACTACGATACAACTGTACTTCTATATTAATCATATTTTGTATATACTTAACACATACATGCTTACAATGCTAGGACTTAGTGCTAGACACTCAGGTACTACCGAGAGACCACTTCCTGCTGGTTTGCCAGCATAGTTATGACATTTACGTACTCTTCTGTCATACCCAAACGTGGATAAATACAAAGGACGAACAGAGTTGTCATCACCTGCTGCCTACCTCATTTTCCGTGAGGCACACCCGCATCTGACGACATTTATCTAACCTAGGCACCATGCTTATGCTAGTAAATAATATCACTAACTCCCCTAGGACTCCCACCCTCCGGATGGACAAGTTAGAGCTAGAGCAACCCATCAAAGTCATTGAACTGTTACCGTAGCACATATCGACTAGCCTAATCAAGTGAAGAATATAAATGAAGTACATCGTATTCATAAAGCACATAACTACTAAAGCATTATATGAATTATGAATACAAGAATATAAAGAAGATAATTCTATTAATTCAACTATAATCTTACAAGAAAAGTAAAGTACTAAAGACATACCGGAATCTCCAGAAGACTATAGGACTGAAGATATTCTAAGCCTATTTCCACTAATACTATAGAAGATACAATGTAGAGTAGAGAGAATGGCTCCTTGAGGTGTGTGTTACAAGTGAAGAGAGTGAGCTCTATTTATAGCTCTCAATGACGGTTGCTAATGACGGTTGTAGGTCGGTAACCTCCCATAACCGCCGTAAGGAACCAATGAGGAGCTGCCACGTGGAAGGGAGGAGTTGGGGGAGCCAAGCCTGGTTCGGCCGATCCAAGGCAACCGCCATTCCTCATCGACTTTGGTGAGGGGATGACAGGTGGGCTCCTTAGTCGGTTGAGGTTGGTTTGGTCCCACTTTAAGTTAGTTTTGCCTGAATTGTGGGCTCCTCAATCCGTGTGCTCGCACGTGATTCGTCGGAAGTGTGTTTCTTTACATGCCAGCTTCATTTCTCTTTCAGTTTGATGTTTATTCTCCGCATACATGTTAATTCTCCAGTATAGTGGAACTACATTATTTTTATTGATGTACGTGTAAGAAATGTTAGTTCTCCCATTATTTATTATGATATTTGACGGTCGAAATTTGTACTTTAATGACCGTCAACAGACTATACACCTAGTTCTCTACTAGCATTATAGCGATCCTCCCACCACCATTGCGAGTGGTCGAGTACGACTACACACCTAGTTCTCAACCAGTGTTCTAGCGATCCTCTCACGACCTCTGTGAGTCATTGAGTATGATTACACATTTGGTTCTTGAGCAGCGTGGTAGTGATCCTCCTATCTGTACAAGTGGTTTGGCTACGACTACACACTTGGTCCTCACTCGACCAGTGTGTGTAGCGATCCTACTCTATCCATGCATTAATCTATGTGAGTTTTTATACATATCAAATGTGCAATATTTGTTCATTGATCCCCTTTTCTCATATCGCTACTGGTTGGAATCGTTTCTTATCGTCCTATTGCGTTAAGCCTGGCTAATCACCGGGTCTCAAAACCTTGGCCAGGGACACCTGGTACTATTGGATTAGTAAGGTGACATGTCAGAATTGGTCATGTCAGAGTAATCAATGTAACGTATTAACTAGTCGTGTAATTAGGAATTGGTTTTCCTAAGTTCGCGGCTGGGGGCTAAGAATTCGTTTCTTTACCTTAGTTTGTTATGAGATTAAAACTGCTTTTGAGGTAAACTTCCCACAAATCTAGCTAGGGGCTAGGGAGAGTATCTAACTTCGTTCAGCTGAGGGTAGCTCTGGTGAGAGTACTCGTTTGTTGTCACACATAGATATAATTTATTTTCATTTCATATCATATTACTCCTAAGCGTTCGCTTGGGGGCTTGTTGTCTAATAATTTGTTCTGAGAATTGATTTCAGGAAAAAATAGATATAACAGCAATTAGCCTTCTTGAGTAAAAGAGACTAGTTGGAGGCTTTATAGTAGTCGACATCTTGTCTTGACTAAATAATGCTCAAACCAACAAATCTTGTACTCAACTAAAAGACATATACTGGTCTCAAGGCATATAGTAGTCAAAAATTTATTTTGACTAAACTGACGACGAATTAGTGACTTCAAGTCTCAAGTATATATAAGGAAAGGTCCCATGATAGAGCAAAGTTGAAGAGTTGTGTTGTTGTCGCACTTTGTGCCGACTACAAGAAACTTAGAACGACAACGCTATAGCATGGTCACATATCTTGTATGGATTTGAGAACCTACATAAGGAGAAAGAAAGATTGAACAAAACAATAATTTACTTGCCAAGATGATATTTTTTTGACCTCAATCCAAATTCAAACAATGGTCACGTTCTCTATCATGACCAGGAAAGATGACTTGTCAGGAATTCCATGCCTACTTGGTATTCCAAGAACAGCTAAGTGATTTTGACAATGATGGATCTTCGGACTACACGATCGAGAACGCTAGTCCAATCATTTGCATTGAGGTCGAGGGCTAGTTTCAATGTCAAGGATAAGGCATACCTCCTATACATGGGTTTGCAGTATACAGAAATACCATATACCTAATAGTATACGAGAAGGTATTCTTTGGTTAAGGAAATACAGTGAATAAAAAAGAAAATTATCTTCCCAGAATAGAAGATGTTAGAGTCCTAGTCGGGGAAGATAAGGTCTTCTTAGTCTGTATCCTATTCTATTTCTCCGAGTTCTACTTGGAGAGGAAGATGATCTTTGCTATAAATACAACAACCCCTAGGAGGAGAGAGGAGATGCCAATGTAAGACAAGCCAATACAAATCTAGACAAACCCAATGTAGGAGCCACAGAGGCCGACATGAGGAATCTAGAGCTACCTCCAATCTTGCCGAGTTCATATTCGAGGAAGAAGACTACACTAGCTATCGACCACGTGTGAAAACTCCATGCCGCCAAGCCGACAGAGACTGGATTAGATCATCCCAAATATTGTACTCGTGTGATACTGATATAAAAAGGTAACACCGGTTCGCCCAACAGGAGTAGGGCTATTACCTGTCAGTTAAGATGCCCAAACCTGTATAAAAATCCCTTTTATCGTCTCTTTTACCTTAATCTCGCGTATACCCTGGTTCCAACAATCCCCATACTCTACAAATATCAAAATATCGTCTACGGATATAGCCCGTTGAAACTTGTGGAGTTCGATGCTTGTCAAGAATCATGGCGGGATCTGTTGCCACTTCTCGAACTACCTCATGAACTGATGGCAAAGCTGGTACTCAACTGCAAAGAAACATATCAAAGGGCATCATAGGATGTCCAGCTCGAACTCTATGTAGCACATGTTGTTGATCCCTAGGTCAACTACCTCCTGTGATGTATACGACATCCACTCCACCTGAGTTGACACAAAACTTGAGTGAGTTTAGCTAGGAGAATGAAAATTGCCTTTTCAACTAGGAAATAAAAGTTTAGTACTCATATGATCGGGTTGGAGGTAGTCCATCTCGTTCATGTAGTGGTAATAGGCCATATTTCTATGGCCTACTACCAGCGATGGAACCACCTCCCATAGCAATGCAACTGTGGATCGTCGATCTAGATCCTCGAAGGGCCAAGCCAAATGAAACTCTTGGTCATATTGCTAGTCATGAAGCTGTACCTATGCTCATCAGTATCAAATGATCTGGCCCATTTAATCTTAAGTGGCATATTATCCTCTAGCCACTTCTTTGGTCGCTCCCCAACCAAATCCATGAGGCGCTTCACCTCACTTAGGAACACAAATTTCTCATTTATTTGACATATACGCTCGAGGTCTTTCATCTAATCCTGTGTAGCTCGAGTGGTATAGAAGTTAGTGTAGAAGTGCTTCATGCACCATCTATGGTGAATCGCTCGGTGTCTTGGTATCTCGTTGTTAATGAAGTTCAATATGCCAGGGTGCCTATTAGATATTATACACACTTGTCTCTTAGGGTCGATCAGACGCTTTCTCAACATGTTGATGAACCACTCCCAGTTCGATGTATTCTCCTTCTCTACCAAAGCAGACGCCAAGGGAACAAGATGTAACCCTGCGTCAATCCCTATTGCTATGAGCAATGTACTTCTAAATTTACCGGTCAAGAAGGTCCCATCAATTGCTAACACCGGCCTCAAGTGCTTGAATGTCTCCACTGACTGACTGAATATCCATGACGCACGGCCAACTACACGTCTAGGGACTCCTTCTATCATTCTTGACTTCTCGGGGTGAGCCTCAACACGGAAATGCATGCTCGGGTCTTTTTACTTTCATGGCATTCAAGAGTGTAGGCAAGCGAACGTGTGCCTCATCCCAATCTCCCAAATGACCTTCATAGCAACTTTCTTAGCATGTCAAGCTTTGCCGTGCGTAGGTCGATAGTGCCACATTTGCTCCACTGCCTCGACAATAGCTACTGGAGAAAAGGTTGGTTCAGCTTGAACAAATGTCTGCAACCTGTTACCAATAAACCTCAATGTTAGCTGCATGTGTTTGCCAGATGCTTCCGCACTACAACATGTGTGGTTTTTGCCTACACTAGTTATCCTCCACCTATCGGCTACACTCTTTCTTGCACGAACTTGCTATTTCATTAAAGATCGAGGCAAGCCACAGTGTACTTAACAGATGCATTGGACTCCTTAACATGAAACAGGCGGTGCACCTAGATAGAGTAGCTCTGCACCCATATTTTCAAGTCTTCCAACCCCTTCCTCGGTTCCTCTCCCATTGCATCGATGGCTCCATCGTATTGTAGATCCCTGTCAGCAACTGCTAGCCTGGCATTGCTAAGATCCTTGAATTGAGTGATTTTCTGGACTATGGCCAACGATTTTCTCAAACACCCACCTCTCTTCCTCCAATATCTTGCCCACTGGATGATCGTCATCGGAATTAGAAGCATACTCATCCACATCATCATCTAAATGCTCGTCCAACAAATCTATGTTCAATCCATTAAATATCATAACATACTCACACTCCTAGCAGGTGTAAATTTTAAGTTGAAGCAATTCTCTGATTTACGAAGCCACCTACCTATCATCAAGTTCACCTCCCATCTCATTCACCACTTGATTCACATCCAATTCATCATTTGACAAATCGTCCCATACCTCCACATCCTCCTCAACTTGTACTTCCTTCCTTACCTCCACATCTTCATCAATTAATTATTCCTTCCGATCCGCCAAAAACACATCATTCTTTGGTTCATGACAATACGGGGGGGATTCTATGCGTGGACTTTCATTGAGGTCTAATAATTCTTTTTTGGATTATCTACGCTCTTTCTTCCAAGCAAACATCTCAAGCGATTTGAATTATGACCCCAATACTATATCTACATATGTTTGTCATTTCACTTCTCCATTTAAGTCTAACATAAACTTATGCGACATGGGACTAGCACCCACATCGTATCTTCCTTACATACCAACCGACTCATCACTCCAACCCGATTCATCCTTCGTGCGGGAAATTAACTCATCAAATATGGGTTTGGCATGAAACATTAGCTGCCTAACTGTCATCCCCTCAAATTGGCTTCCACCAATACTTTCATCTACCACATAACCATCAAAATGAAGCCGTAATAATCTATCCATCTACAACATGTAACCAATAAATAAGAGTGCCTCATTCTAAAATAATATGTCGGTTAAAAAATAAAAAAATGTCACAGAAACCCCAAAACTTCCTACGAGATTTTTGTAGTTTAAACACTGGCCCTACTTTGTAACAGCACTACTCCTGACCATACGTCACAATGTCCTTAGGATCTACAAAATATAAACTACACGCAACACTGTAGTTCAACTACACACAATAAAACTAATACAAAATGGTGCAACAAAATCATATATTGTATTTCTATACCTATCAACATCAACATGAATCATCCATACCAATCCCCAAATATTCACAATACAAGGGCACAATACATCTCTACCAATTTCACCCTTGGAAAAAGAGTATAAAACTTGCAAAATCAACCTAAATCATCCATACGAACATCAAGATAGAACTACAACATTACATCCTTACCCACATTCCATAATTCACACCGCATCCCGAGCCACATTTAACAAACCCTGGTTTCAACCAAAATAATCAATATAAATGGGCAAACATTGGGGAAATTAGGGTTTTCGGAGGGGGATTACCTTAAAAATAAATCTCCAACGCAATGCCCATAAAATCATCTTTGATTTGAGGGAGATTTGAGAAGATTTTTGGAGGGGAGGAGAGAGGGCGCTGCGGGGCCCTAACCCTAGCCCTAGCCGTGGGGGGGAAGAAGAAGAGGGAGGCATGGCCCGCGCAGCTGGCCATGGGGTTAAGTTCCCTATCTCAGCGCCAATGAGCCTAGTGCTGATGTTAGGGTTCCGTGCCAAAGCGGTTGGCGCTGAGCCCTGCCATGTCGGCGAAGGGGATTGGCTCTAGCTCCACGTGGATAGGGGTTCAGCGCCAACGGGCCAGGCGCTGATCAGTGTAACCTCAGTGCCAAGACGGTTGGTGCTGAGCCAACGATCTATTTTTGATTGAAGTTTTTTGGGCGGTCTAGTTTTGAAATAAGTTTTTGAAAAGGACCAAATTGTCAAAAAAGGGTCCTTTAACGGTGGTAGTATTCCTTCTTAATTGCTAATTTTGCATCGCTAGGATGGATTTGGACCGTACCCACTGATGGACGGATTAAAACGAAGGGCATGTTTGGCACAGATCTAGCTCCAACTCCACCTCTCCTAGAGCTGGAGCCTAGCCAAACAGTTTTGGCTCCACCTAAAATGGGAGTGGAGTTGGATGGAGCGCTCTCACAACATAAACTATAGAGGTGGAGCTGGGTTTAGGCTGCTCCACAACTCCACTTCAGACCCAACTCTTAGAGCTAAATTTAGGAGTTGGAGCTCTATCAAACATGCACTAAATTGAAGATGAAGTTAACATATATTATTGCATCTGCATGGTGCGTGCTTTGGTTGGCACACCGCTCTTTAGAAATCAGTGAAAGATGCAACTTATTAGCAAGCAGGCTGTGCTATGGCAGTGTCCTGCAGTTTTGTGCCTAGCCACACCTCTCCCATGCGCTTTGGTCTGCTTGGCCCATGCTGCTTTATACAACCGCAGCACCGCATTCAGTGGCGGAGGACTCGGTAGGGCGAGGGATGGCACGCGGCAAACCTCGTTCCTCGCATGAGTACCCCCATTCCCAGGCCCCGGCGCAAGGCGCACCCCCATGACTGCACCACTGCATCCCACATGCCCTTAATTGGCGTTGCTGCTACCCTGCCAAGCGCCAAGACACTCGAGAGACGGCTGCCTGGGCCTATTGGGCTTTCACTGGTTTGTGGACTCGTACGTGGACCTGATGAACCCTAGCTCCCTACCTCCCAAATTCCCAGTCTCGATTACCGAGAGGGAGCTAGCATTGACGACGAGCGCACGACGCTTGTGGTTGGCGTGGGCATGCGGTGTCATGGTCAGTGTGTTAGAGCTCTCAACCGGCTCCTGCCATGGCACCCATGGAGCAGCAAGACACGCAAACGCTGCTACAACCTAGGGAAATCACTGCTCCTGAAAACCTCTACTCATCTTCTAATATCATGTCGAATTTCACTATGCAGTTTATTTGAATTCAGTTCAGTTTCCCTGTATGGATCGATACTTGCCTGAACTAGCTAGTTAATTTAATGCCCGTGTATATGCTTACTGCTAAGTTGGCTGGGGATTTATGTTACTAAAAGGCATATACCGGATGGGTGTATTGGCATTGATGCATCACATTGGTGAATAGGCGCCAAGTTTTTTTACTGCCCAGCCTACTATGGGATTACGTTCAACCTTGTCACCTGCTTAGAGCCTCGTCGTTTTGCTTGTGCATATACTTAGTTTATCGCCATACCTCTACTTTTTTTCATCCTCCGCCACTGTACTGACCACATCACTCACTTACTGCACAAGTCTCACCATTAGGATTTAAATTATTTCCAAATTTGGTTAAAATTTACAATTTAAAATTTGGTCAAACTTTACAATTAAAATTTCAAATTTAAAATTTTGAATAATTTACATTTTAAAAAAAATTTGAACATTTTTCCAAATTGAAAAAAATAAAAAAATCCAAAACTTTTGGGAAAAACAATATCACATCGGGGATCCGATTTTCGAGAAATTTTAGTCTCAAATTTTGAACCCTGCTCACCGTCGCCCGCTGCTTCCTAACACCCCCGGCCCGTGTACAGCTGCACCGGTTGCCTATGCTGCACCATCTCACAGCCCACGCGCATTGTGCCCTACACGGCTGCTCCTCGCTGGTCACCTCTCATGCACGACGTGACGCGCCGCCTCCATCCCGTGTGCGTCACACCTTCGCTCGGTTGCTTGGGTTTAGAGTTAAGTATGAACTGCTCTTAGCCCACATCATGTGACGGATCTAGGAATTTGTTTTTTTGGTGTCATATCGTGTCTACCAGAGTCATACTAGGCCATGTTTAGTTACAAACTTCAAACTTCAAAATCCATCACATCGAATGTTTGGACACATGCATGAAGTATTAAATGTGGACGAAAAAAAAACTAATTACACAGTTTGCGTGTAAATTGCGAGACGAATCTTTTGAGCCTAATTGCACCATGATTTGACAATGTGGTGCTACAGTAAACATTTGCTAATGACGGATTAATTAGGCTCAAAAGATTCGTCTCGCAGTTTACAGGCGGAATCTGTAATTTGTTTTGTTATTAGACTATATTTAATACTTTAAATGTGTGTCCGTATATCTGATATGACCTGATGTGACTTTTTTTTCAAAGTTTTTTTGAATCTAAACACGGGCTATGCCACATGTATAATATGCGAATCTGCTCAAGCCATTGAAAGGCCCTCGTCTTAGCCATACGATGGGGCCGGATTGGCGTTGGTTGGCTGAGTGCGGAGCAGCAGGTTCTGACTGGCGGCTAAATCGAGGTATGCCACATGCCATAGCTCGCCTAATGAGAGCTCCGTCACTTGTGTTGATCTTAGAATATTTCTTCCACATACGATATACAATAAGAATCAAGGATCATTCATAAATAGCACATAAAAAGTCTCATAAATAAATAAGTTACAAACGTATTGCTTGATTATCAAGAAACGTTTTATTCATAAATCAATAAACATAGTATATGATACAATCATCTATATGATTGCCTCTACAGCATATTACTAACCGAGTAACCGAGTAGGGAGTTGTCGAAACTTGGTTTCGGCAATAGAATTTGGGGGTAGCAGTCAAGTGCCAAACACGATGGGTTAGGTTGCAAAGAGGGTTTAGACAGGTTCAGGCCCTCTCTAACGAGAGGTAATACCCTACTCCTGTTTAGGGGATTCGATCCACCGAGTGATTTATTGATCTCTTGATCTCTTATCGAAAAGCTCCTGCTATTATCTAATTCTCTGATCTATTGTCACCTCATATCCCTCAAGGGACATCCTTACCCTCCTTATATAGTCTCGGAGGGTAAGGTTACAAGTCGAAGACCCTATCATACTCTATATCGGACTCCTCAATCTTACCCACTATAGACTATGAGCCGTTACCTTATCTTTATGGTAACGTAATACCCAAGTCTCCAGTCGGTTTACATAATCTTGAGTCTTTCCTATCCCCTATAGTCAGTCGGATAAGCTTATTATGAGGATACCTAGTATCCATAATATCCACAGGAGTTGAGGGACGACCTATTTTGTTAAGATGTTTGATCCTGTTGGTGTTGTACCTGCTCGTCTCTTCGCTGGTGAGGAGATCGACGATGCAATCCATGTCAAGGTTCTGCACGCTCCGCGCCGCATCACAACACGGAGAATGTAGATCTGGGAGGGTGACGTGGAAGCCCATAGTCACATACCCCCTGCACTCGCGCAGGATGTCCTGCTTCTGGGCCTCGGTGCATTTTCTTATTTTTGGTTGTTGAGGGGGTTTCTTCTTGGTACTTGGCTGCACCGCAGCACTCGCACCAATTACCTTCTGTGCAGCTTGTGCACTAGCTTGCTGCACAACAAGGAGGAGGAGGAGGAGTCCTCCCGCTGCTGCCACTGTCCAGGAGACCATTGTTGTAGTGGTGTGGTAAAACCACTAGAGGAGAGGACTAGGATGGAGATTACCCTGAATCCTTTTCTGTGTTTGGAACTCCAAGATTTGTGACGCTTTTATAAGGAGAGTAGTGCATCCATCCTGTGGTAGCTAGTTTCATTTAATGTTGGAGATGGATGCTCAAAATGTATCCGTGCATTTAGTCTAGTGATAGATATATACTCTTTCAAAATTAATTAATTAATTGAAGTTCAGCGAACCAGCAAGCCAGTTATATATCTCTTCTTCATTTATGCATGGGAATCCATTTCTAGAGTATTAGTAATTGTCCATGGTGCTTCTATATATTATGTATGGCTGGAAGAAACATATTTCCATTCTCTAAATTAATTTATGCATATCTAAGATTTTTTATAACCTTCATGGGTATTTATGTGTGTTGGACGAAAACAAGATGGTGCACATGCATTTATTATTTTTTAGCGATGAAGATTACTACTCCCTTCTTCCCACAGTTTATTTGGTGCTTGTGGAATGGATGTTGATGTTACCTAGAGTGGTTTTGAATATGCGTTTCCTGAAATTCTTCAGAATGAATCATTCTTAGGCCAGAACATCCGATCTTATGGATAGTCAAATTACCAATGTTTTCGGCCCACATGAAAATGGCCCACAGAAGGGAAATCACAACCACAATTTCCACAAGGTAGATACAACAAACTAGTAGGTAAATAGAGCACAAGCTATCACAACCAGCCCCATAAACAGAATAGCAACACATCAGCAAAATGGTTTGGATCCAATGATCTTTCTGAAAGGATACTGATATCGCCTTGAGGGGGGTGTAGTCTCGTGCCAGAACTTTTCGGTCTTATGGATGGAACATCTGCCCCGGTCCTGAATTTCTGGTCAATAGGTAAATGGTTCGCCAAGAGAAAATTGTGACAAGCACGATTTGCCTAGAGTAGATACATCAATGAGGAAGGTAAACTACCAATGAAATAGATCACAAGTTATCATGAGAAACCTCACAAGGACAACACTAGAGCAAAAACAAGAGAGAGAGGGAGATCCAATGATTCTATGTCATCATTGAGGGACTCCTCGGAGCTGGTTTGCACTCAAAACTAACCTTACCGAGCGACCATAAAGATCGAGCTTGGTTCTCACTCAATTTACCTCTTTTCCTATTGGGGGTAGAGTAGAACCTTCATAAACTTCTCAGGTTGTACGTCCACAATGTTCAAAATCTCATAGGTGACACCTAGCCATCTAGGAGAAAGGCCTTTAAGAGTAAAAAATGGGATGAACAACCTAGCTCAGAGCCAAACTTGAGTGCCCAAGATTGAATCTCTAGCCTCACATGCACTTACTCCCTAAACTACTCCAATCATAACCCACTTGATGCTTTAGATGTACTAGATCTAAGGAGAACAGATATGGGAGAGGTGAAGGATGCTATCGATTAGGGTTTATGTCTTGCGAATAGCTAGCCTCTCAAAAGAGAGGGAGGGGGGAGTTAAATGCTCGAACCCCTCAAAAACTAGTGTTGGCACAAGAACATGACCGTGACAACATGCACCAAACACCTTGTGTGCAACCCGTAACGACATCCGGAGACATGCCACTGCCAGGTATAAGCTACCAAATGCGCACTCAAAAGGGACCTTGTCAAGGAAAGCGTGTGCCGGTTTGTCCTAAGCTTGGCAGCCTAGCTAGGTAACGTTGTAGAGACGAGAGATGACATGTAGCAGGTACTTGCAAGGGTAGAGGGCAAAGGGATAAAAAATTAGAGGTTGGCCTAGTAGATTGATTTTGACTATTAATTATTAGTTGCTCCAATCGAAGTAGACCCCCCAAATTATTAGTTGCTCCAATCGGAATAGACCCACCAAACACAAATAGAATCTTATTTACATCCAATAGGCTCACAAAACTTGGAAAATATGGCCTTCATACGAAGAAACACAAGAAGAGCTAAATTTGACTCAGACTGGCCTTCAACCAAGAAGGAGGATGAGATCAAGGGGCCGTCTAATACGGGCCCAGACACGCGGGCGCGCACCCGCGCGGTGGGTTCTCCCTCTAGTCTTTGCTCTATATACGTATATATATATGTATACAAAGTATATATAAAGTTTATATATGTATTTGTGTATAAACTTTGTATATAGACTTATACAATTTTTATATGCGTATAAATTTACACGTGTATATACACTTTTGACATATATATATATATATATATGCATGTATAAAGTTTGTATGTATACGTACAGTGGCGGAGCTAGCAATTTTGTGAAGCCTGGGCAAGCCTAACTAAAACCGCCACCCATATATGTAACTAGTTGATACCCCGCGCTTTGCTGCGAAATATGTGAATGAATACATGTTATACATCATAGAAATGATAGATGTATATGTTTAAATAATGTGAAAATGATGTGGAGATAATGATTTGACATTACTTGCATATTGAGTTCTAAAAATACAACAAAATTATAAATGATATATCATGTTTGCATGATATTTAAAATAATGTAGATAATAATTGCAAGTAGGTGATAATGTGACACACTTGCATGTGATTTAAAATAGTCTAGATAATAATTGTTAGTGGATGATGATGTGGCATACTGGCATGTTGAGCTTTAATAGTTAGTGAGCATCAACTATATAAATAGTATAGATGTCAATACTCTCATTTGCTACTATTTGAAGACAGAATAATTTTGTTAGTTCAATATGCACGTACATTTTCAATAGTTGAAAAACAATACAATTTTATTATAAAACGGACGAATCGTATGTGTGGTGCTTGAGTGTGTCATGTTAATCATTGTGAAGCAGACAAGTTGGCAAATGGTAAATGATGGTTAGTATTGCCCAATTGCATGCTAAACGGCCGAAAGGCCTGCTGCTTGTGCCAAGACTTCTAATTAAAAATCTAATCTTCTAGCTTTGCATGAAAAATCATTGCATCTGTTGATTTTACTGTAGAGAAATCAATCAACCTCCATGGCTTTTGCTCCCGCAGCCCGGGCAACTGCCCACCCAAGTCGGGCGATGAATCTGCCGCTGTATACATATATGTACGGACATGTATTCTGTATGGACCATGCCGTATGGAACAGTGGTCATTCTGGGAGGCACGCGCGTGCCTATTCACTAATTAGCGATTCTGCGAGAATCGGGGATGGCTTAGGCATTAGGAGATGAGTATGGAATGAGAAATAGGCGGCAAGGTCGTTGACTCATCAGCAGTCGGGGCGCGTATTCGTGTTCATCTTGGTGGCCAGCGACCTGGACAAGGAAGAAGAGGGTTGGAGAGGTTCTGTTCCTCGAAGACGAAAAAGATCACTAGTTAAGAGTTTGGATTTAAAATACAAATTGTCGATCGAGTTGACCACGTCATTTGAGTTGAAAATTAAACTTTGAATATTATGAAACTAATTGTGTACTCCATTGCTGCACCTGGACTAACATGTCTTGGTCGAAGCAACTATATACATATGTGTCTTATGTACTTATAGTTTTATCTGATCGTGTGTACTCTTTTTTATGTGTTTATAGTTTTATTTGATCGTGTGTACTCTTTTCCGTGCTTTTGAGTCTAGCCATGTTTATGATATCTTTTTTCCAAAAGGGGTTCTTCAAAAATTGATTATTATAGATCATATTTTTTTGACAAGGAGATAAACATAAAAAGAGGTATAGACTTGCAAGATAGGACATTATATGTCAGCCAAAAGATCAGAGTGGACTTGGAGTTCATTTTAGAAATTCAAAACCAATGTTTATTGACCAAATGGTTATTTAAGTTAATAAATGAGTAAGATGTTTGCCAAGACTTATTGAAAAGGAAATACTTCAATAATCAATCAATAAAGCAAGTTGAGAGGAAACAAGGGGATTTCCATTTTTGGTTGGGATTTATGAAAGTTAAGAGTAGATTCTTAAATATGGGTTCTGGGATAATTAATATTGGTGAACAACTTGGATTCTGGGAGGATAAGTGGATAGGAAATACCTCCTTTAAGGATAGGTATCCGTCTTTTTATTCTATAGTTCAAAGGAGAAACTCTTCGATTGCAAATGTTATGAGTTTTGTCTCGTTGTATGTTTCTTTTAGGAGAGCTTTAGTAGGCTAGAACCTGGTCAATTGGCATAACTTGTGTGCTTCGATTGTGCATATTCATTTGATAGAAGAAAATGATATATTTAGATGGAATTTTCATCAAAATGGTAAATTCTCTGTTCGTTCTATGTACTTAACTTTAATTAATAATAGTTACATTGAGAGAAATAAGATTACCTGAAAACTTAAGATGCCTCTTAAGATTAAGACTTTTATTTGGTATCTGCTTAAAGGGGTAGTTTTAACAAAGGATAATTTGGCTAGGAGGAATTGGAATGGTAGTATGAGATGTTGTTTTTATGAAAAATGAGACGGCCATCATTTATTCTTGGAATGCCATTTTGCAAAATTTGTTTGGAGAACATTACATATTTCTTCTGGTTTATATACTTCACATAGTATATCAAATATCTTTGAGAATTAGCTTGTGAGTATTAATAAAAAACCAAAGAACTTATTTTTGTAGGAGCATCTGCTATATATTAGGCTCTATGGCTTAGCAGAAATGATATGGTTTTTGACAAATCACCATTCAAATCTTATATGCATGTACTTTTCAGGGCAACATACTGGCTCTGGTTTTGAGCTTAACTATAAAGGTGTGATGATGACATCAAGCTAATAAATACTGCATGTCGTAAACTTGAGTCAACGGTCATGTAGCTTTTTGCCAACTTCGGATGAAGTTTCACAAATAGGATTCAATGATTGTGGGGTCTCTTGTGTTGGTGCATATTAGTTGTACTTGCTTCATGTTATTTAGGTGTGCTTTTTTAAGACTTGTGGGTGTGTGCTCGTTATTGAGTGAATTTGTGTAATAATTGGTTGTAGCTCGTTGAGCAAAGACCGAATTTTAATTCCATTATCTAATAAAATTGTTATTTGTTGTTGGTAAAGTTTATGGGAGCAAGCACTAGTACAGGATCCCCTATTGGTACCAGTTGGAAATCCATCATAGATGCTGGTTTCTTAAGCCAGTATCAATTTGGTGACACCTTTGTCTAATCACATAGGTGCTGGTTCTATAGAGATTATAGGTGCCGATTTTGACTTTAGAACCGGCACATATAATCTTCAAAATAAAAAAAAGGTGACATGCTCGCCAGTGGCAGTAGACGCACGCGAAGGCACCGCGCTCGCAGCCGTCGGGAAGCGTGTCGAGCGATGGCAGTTGCTGCTCAAACCAAAAAACACATCCCTAAGATCCCCATCCAAGAACCATTTGAGATCCCCATCATCCTCATTGAAGAAACACAATCACAAAATCAACATTAAGACATATAAGAACACTTAAAGAGAAGGCAACAATCTCGAAAACACCAACAATTTGGAGGATGAGGAGAACCTCCAAGCCGGAGTTTTGTAGTAGCGAAGATCGCTTACCATACATTAGGCATGCATGCTAATTAGTCAATAAATTGATCTAATTCATTTTCTTTAGAATATTTGGATGTGTTCGCTGTATGAGCTCGGTTTCCTCGTTTGAAACGGCCAAAGGTTGGGTTAACCGTATTTGTGCATGCACTGGCTAGTTGGAATCCCTTTTGTTAGTTTATTTTTTTCCCTACTCACCGAAACCACAACTTTCGAGAAGCACTTTCAGTATTTTGCATAGCTGAATAATTAGGTATGTTATAATAATAGTTATGTTTCTATCGCGGATGCGCTAAAACACACCAAGAGTACACAATAACTAAAATACACCCCTCACGTAGTAAAATTTTTACTACGTGTTATATGTTCTCAAATACCTGATAATAAAAATTTTACTAATAGGCTCAATAGAGGGATTTGTGATGATTATACTTTCAAAAATAAGTGTACTAACACTGGGCGCGTATTAACTATGACACACGCTGGGTGCGGTATAGAATGTCTAGTTTCTATTGTTTATAAATAATGTATTTATATAGCTCCATGTTCAAATGTCATTTGATACTGGTCATCTTTTAACTTTGGGCGCCAATATTTAATAAATATGAAAATAAATTTTTCATTTTATGAAGTACTAGAAAAAATGTCCATACGTTGCAATAGGTAAAGGTGTTATTTTTAGTGATACAACAGCTATTAGATGCTGAGCAATAAATGAAAACATTGACATCACTATACACTATAATTGAAAAAGTTAATAAAAATCCTTTCTTAATTTTAGACCAAAAGCTCATTCCTTCATTCCTTTTCAACCCCAGCATAGTCTGTTGTTCCCTATCTCTCTTTGCTCGGCCTGCCTCTATTTCCATAGATACCGGTTCTAAATAAAAACTAACACCTATATTATAGTGTCAGTTTTTTTAAAGAACTGATACCTATACTATATTATAGATGCCTGTTTTTTTAAAAACCGACACCTATTACAAAAACCGATCGGAGCCAACCAACCTTATGTACACCCTGGTCCAGTTGTCCTTATCCCTAGTTCTCCACACTTCCTCTATCGCCCCCTCCTTTTCCTCCTTCCTCCTCCTCCTACTCCTTCACAGTTACTCCCTCCGTCTCACTCCCACCCACCCCCACCGCNCCGCCGTATCCGCCTCCCTCCACTTTCCTTCGCCGCGCCTCCTCGACTTTGTCGTCACCTCCTTCTCCTTCCTTCACCTCTCGGCATCTCCCCGGTGCATCAGCGGGTTGGCAGCGACGTGGCGAGGAGAAGGTCCAACGAGGAGCAACGGCGGCCTCTCGCTCTCCCCTCCCTCTCCTCTCAAATATTGTGTATTTTTTTTTTGTGATTTCCGCCTCTCCTCTCCCTGTGATTTTGGATGATTTTGTGATGATTCCAATTGGATTGAGGTTTAGTTTTTGGGTTAGATTTATGATGATTTGGAATTTGGAGAGGAGGTGCGTGTTTCTCGGGATGGTTTTCTCGGGCCTAGATTATGGCCCAAACCTGAAATTGAGATTTGTGACTGCACAGTGCCTACAAATAGCAACTAAACTAGATTGCACTAGATGTCAGTAACCCCGGGGGCCAAACTTCACCCGGCGCCTGAATTTCTTCAGAGATTTGGCTACTAGCTACATAATTGTATTTCTAAGATTTAAAATTTGTCTCAAAATAATTATCACTATAAAGTATTAATTGTCCCGTCAATCATTGTTTATTTAAATTTCTCTCTATTCTACCCTCAACCACCCTCCCACTCACCTATATACTATTTAGTAAGAGAAACCATGGTTTTTCTTCTCAAACGTTGATATATGCTAAACAATTTAAAATTACAATGATTATGAAAATGAAGTAGTACCTATTTAGGATCCTACGGAAAGAAATTTCAGGGAATAATAGCAGAATGGGGAAAATAAATGGTTGCCACAAGACAAGGACAAATGAGATGCATCTTCCCAGGTAGCTGCTTGCACTGAGAGATTCTCCCACGGAACCTTTCATTGCACCACCGGCTCATTGTGACGGGGAATTAACCTTCTTAATATCCAGACCAGCAACAGGAGCAGTAAGTATGTTTTCGTCTTTGTCGATTAGAGGCAAGCCAGGTTCAGGAATTGCTTTTGATCCAAGGTGTTTCTTCAACTGGTTGACATGAAAAATCGGGTGGATGTGAAAAGTTTCATGCAAGAGAAGCTTATAGGTAACAACCCCCACCTTGTCGATCACCCTGAAAGGCCCATAGTAACGGGAATGTAGCTTCCGAGAATTATGCAGATCAAGTGCATTATTTCGATAGGGCTGCATTTGCAGATAAGCCATGTTACCATTTTTCAGGGTACGTTCACTTTCGTTAGCAACAGCATAATGTTTCGTCTGCGATTAAGCTTTGTCCAAACTGGATTTCATAGAATCAAGTATGGTAGCTATGGTTTGTTCGCTATTGCGGTATTCTTCCAATAAATTGGCAGGTACAAGGGCTTCACCAAGTATGGGTGGTTTCTGACACTGACCATAGAGAGCCTGATAAGGTGTCATATTCAAAGAGAGATGAAAGATTGTATTGTACCATCACTATATAAAATCAAAGTGTGTTTGATTATTATTTTAGGATGAACAATTGGTATTTGAGATAATTGGTTTTGATATTTGAAAATTATTGACAAAGTGGTTTTGCAGCCGGTCAGACTAGGGTGTGTGTACTGGTCAGACTAGGGTTACGGTGAATAGGATTTTCAGATGATGAATAGGTGCTTTGGCTTGATGGAGCCGATCAGATCGGGCAGGTAAGGCCGGTCAGACCGGAGTGTAGTGAGAGGTCAAATCGGCCAACCCAACGGTCTGACTGGCCTGCTCTGTGTCCGTTTCAGTTTTCGGGTTGTTTATTTGGATACTTGTCATAACTTCATGTTTATGACTTATATATGATTTCTATGTGTATGTAATACTGTTGTGTGTTAATGTTGAGTTAAGTTGAAGAGAACTTGTGCTCGGATATGGTTTCTTGTTTGATTCATGTGTAGGTCTGTCTTGATGCTTTGGGAGAATGTTGCCGGTGATGGATTATGAGTCAACTTGGGAGAAGATGACGTCCGTACAATCAGGATATCATGTGGGATGCTTAGGCTAAAGAACAACGCACGTGGTTGATGAAGATTCCATATGGCATATGATGAAGATATTATGTGCGTATGGGATAAGGAGTCAAATTTGGAAGGAGTCCAAATTTGGTATGATTGGTTTTGTAAAGTTTGTTTCTTGTACAGAAATATTTCCTAGGGGATTAGGACTTCTTGTATGAGTTGGATTCATGGGTTTAGACTGTAGATCCATGGGTATAAATAGGAAGGGAGGTTGAGACCTCTCGGTATTGATTTTGTTAGAGTTGAGTTGAGAAAAAAGTTAAGGTTTCGAGTTTGGTTGAGATTTTGTGAGGAGTGTTGTTGTTGCACTTTGTAAACATGAATAGAAGCAATAAAGCTCAATCTACTTTGAGAGATCTTCAATTTGTGTTTGCTCGGGTTTCGACAGTCACACCCGCGAGTGCACGATGGTCAAACCGGCGACACAACTGCGGTTGGACTAGCAACAACGGCTGCGACAGGAGGCGACGCGACTCGGTTAGATCGGCCGATCTACTTTGGTCAGACCGGTGGCACAGGTGCGGTCAGACTGACACAACATCTTTGGTCAGACCGATCTACATTGACAACGAGGGTAACTTTTTATTCCGCGAAAGTTTTGGATTTTTGGGTACTCCAACCATTCATCCCCTCTCTGGTTGGCTTAGTTTTTGTTGTTTGATCCTACACACTCAACTTGTGATAACAAGGATAGCCATATCCTAGGTTTAGTGGAAGTCAGGCAGCTTAAGATTGCGTTCGTTTGTGCTGGTTAGGAACCTTTTCTTATGGCGCGAAAAACAAAGTAGCTCATTAGCGCATGATTAATTAAGTATTAGCTAAAACTAACTTAAAAAGGAATATGAATTTTTAAAACAACTTTCCTATAGAAATTTTTTTAAAAAAATATACTGTTTAGCAGTTTAAAAAGCATGCGCGCGTAAAATGAGAAAAAAAGGTTGGGACCACAGCCTAAGGGTATGTTCGTTTGTAGGAGTTGGGAAGAAATTCCCTCCGCATGAAAAACGGAGCGACTTATTAGCACATGATTAATTAAGTATTTAGTTTTTAAAAAATAAATTAATATGATTTTTAAAGCAACTTTCGTATAAAAACTTTTTGTAAAAAAACACACCGTTTAGCAGTTTAAAAAACGTGCACGCGAAAAAAGAGAGATGTGAGTTGGGAAAGTAGGGTGAAGAACTCATCCTAAGTAAGTTTCCAAGCACTGATTTACACATTCAGTTTGACCATTCGACTGTGGGTGATACGCACTACTCAAATACAATTTGACTCCAGCATCCTCAAAGACCAAAGGTGGCTTGTGAAAATACTGTCCCGATCACTAACAATCATGGTGGGATTCTAACATACACAAGAACACACAAAAGCTCTAGGACTCCAGACTTAGCCAGTTCTAACACATCTCCATTATAAGGTTGTCCGTATCTTAATCAAGATAACACGAGCAGCAGATCTATTATCCTTATCCTTTGGGGGGCCCAACCTGGGTAATTTGAGGGTGTTAGTGAGCTTGTTCAGGGTAAAGTTGTGCGATCATAGCCTTAAACCCCATCGCCGAACACAGGTTCCCAGTTTTGTTAGGATTCGCCCATCGACATACTTGATATTCACGTGGATTTTCTGCTTGCAGCATTTGGCAGTTTGAGGAACACCGAGGTGAGATATCCCACATGTACTTGGGGATTATAATCATGATGGGGTTATCCTCTCTCGTATGAGATTCTAACCCATGATACACATATGTGTAGAAAATCAGTTTGTAAAAATGCAATATAAATATATTATTATACAATTGCAACTCTGGCTTCACGCAAATAAATTTTAGCTTTTCTTGATTTATTCCTGTACATTATGCATATAATCCAATGTTGTGGCGAGCTAATTACTTTTGTAGTTTTGTAATCATGGTTGCTTTGTTTAATTCTTTCAGTATTAGTAAGTTGGAAGAGAAAGGTCTTGCTGTATTCAGGATGAACGGAGTGTCAGTTACGACTAAATCACGACCTCATTCAGCTGCTTGTGGGCACGTTGTGTGGGCTCTACTACTACTTCGGTTTCCACTGCTATTTCTCTGATAGCTTATGGCCAATGTGGCCTTAATAAAGGTATTTATATCTCTTTAGCCTTTATGCAATCCGTAATATGGGATGTATCAGCTCTATGGCTGAGTTAGTTGATGTGAGTTCCTAACTCAGACAGTACGCACGGAAAACGAAATGGTCCATTAGCGCATGATTAATTAAGTGTTAACTAATTTTTTTTCGAAAATGGATTAATTTGATTTTTTTAAGCAACTTTTGTATAGAAACTTTTTTAAAAAAATACACCGTTTAGTACTTTGAAAAGCGTGCGCGTGAAAAAATTGCTGTGCGCGTGAAAAAATCAGCAAACGAACTCGGCCTATATATGTATCAACTATGGATCGAGGAATTGGTACATGAAAACATATCAGGTTTCGAGAATCAAAACCAAAGGCCTACAGAGGTGAAGGTGGGCAAGACACAAAATGTTGTTGTTGCCGGAGAAAACTATTGTTCTTATAGCCATGCTTATTTCTCACTTTGAATATGCCTTATTTGGAAATTTGGAACAATAAGAAAAAATGACAATATGACCATGTTTCTCCTTTGTCAAAAGGTTCAGGGCTTCTTTTAAATAATTGAAATTTTACACTATTTCCATAGGAATTAATTTAACTCGTTTGAGAAATTCGTCTAGAAATCCTCCATTCAAGGCCTTAATTAATTTTGCCTTGGCCTGGACATCAAAGATACTAAATGCCCAAAAAAAGTAAATTATGTAGCTGAGGCTAGGGCTTAAAACAAGAGTTGGACATAGAGAAAAAAAAACAAAAGAGCCCTTTTAGGGGTCTTTGATTTGAAGGAAAAACATAGAAATTTTAAAGGATTTCAATTCTATAAAAAAATTTCTATGAATATATTTGAAACAAAGGATTGAATCCTATCATATCCTTTGAAAATCCTATGAAATGAATAATTCTATAGAGATTTTGGAGAAAATTTAGCAAGAGCTTCAACCTCTTAAAATATTTCCTTTGAGTCTATCTCTCTCATCCGATTCCTGTGTTTCTTCTACGGTCCAATCAAACGGTCATTTCTGTATTTTTTGTTTTGCAATCCTCTGTTTTGCACTTCCAATCCTATCAAAATCCTGTATTTTTCTTATTCTTTCGTTTTTTCATTCATGCAATTCAAAGGGGCCGTTAAGTTACAACTCATATGTACATACGTGTTGAAATGCTACCAATATTCAATAGAGTAAATTTCACATTAGGCCACATGTTTTGACCAAAATATCACAATAAACCAGACCTCAACCAATACATCAGTTTGCACTTTGGACTAGAAATAATCATAGCAAGAGAATACGTGAGACAACTTCATAAGGTTTACACAGTTATGTATATAAAAAGACAAAACATTGGCTGAGTTCGGGAGTATACTTTTCCAACTGATACTCCCTCATTTTCTAGGCATACTATGTTTTTCTAAAAAATTCTCAACTGCTACTCCCTCGTTTTATGTGCATACTACGTTTTTTTAGAAAAATCTATAGAATTTAATTTTTTTAATACTTAATTAATCATATGCTAATGAGATACTCCGTTTTACGTAGGTAGGGATTAGTTGCCAACCCACTACCGGACACAACCATTATATGTTTTTTTATTCTTTAGTGTGGGTGGTATCAAATGAACTCTAAGTTCTACTTATATTTCATTTTTATTCATTTTCCCCTGTGTAGATTACTTTGTACCCTTCTTTAAACATGTTCACATCTTTGTTTCATGTGATCAGCTGAAAAATCGTTTTTGATTTGCTAAAGACTGACTCTCTAAATACATTTATACTATGAATCACTAATCATTTAGATTCTCTCTCACATGTTCCCTTCCTACGCTCAACCCTGATCCAAACTCCCAAAAAGTGCTAAAGACATATGGTGTTAAGTGGAAAGATTGGTTTATCCCTTGCCCATTATAAAACTTTTGTTAAAATATATAACTCAGAGTGAAATTTACTCACATTGGCCTTGGGACCCAATATGGCCCAGTTTTGTAAGATTAGGGATGCATTATATCTGATATTTTAGTTTATAGGCGAATTTTTAACTCGATGCTGAGATAAGGGACCTCAATTGAACCTTTTCAGCCCACATTCTAGTCAGAAATAAGTTCATTTAAGGTCCCTTAACTTGACACCGAATCCAATTTTTGTCCTTGAACCATAAAACCAGATATCAAAGTCCCCCAACTTACAAAACCAGTGCAAACGAGGTCCCTCGATAGTATTTTCCTTGGTTTTGGTTGATGTGGCGCCTACATGGCTCATTTGACTAGGTCTTTATTCCATGTGGTATTGACGTGACGTTTACGTGGCAATTCGATCTAAAGAAATAATAAAATCGTAGAGCCCACATGTCAATTACACCAAAAAACAATAAAAAAAGTAGGGCCAATGTGGGCCTCACATGTCAACGGCCCAATTCTCTTCTTCCCCTCCTCTCCCCTCTCTCCACTGACGAGCTATTAGTCCCCTATCCCTATCCATATTCACCGGCGAGCCCATATTTGGTCAACGGCTTCCCGCACCACCCCTCCTCGCGAGGCAGCCACCACCGATGTCCATCAACGACGCGGCAAATGTTCGAGCTCGAGGAAGCAAGGAAGAGGGTGGGGAGGAGGGAGGCAAGGGAGCTGGCGAGCTCAAGCTTGCCATCCCGTCCGCCGCTTCCTCGCTATCCCAGATGGCTGTCGGTGGCGTGGACGGAGCAGGGACGCCGCCACTGCTCAACGGGGAGCTTCACCACTGGCGCAACCCTTTTCTCGTCTCCCCGACCGCAACCCGGCGTTGGGTCCAGCCTCTCATCCCCATCCTGTGGTGGCCGCGGGAAGAAGGGTTATGGGAAGGGCTGAGCCTTGCGGCGACAGTGGCAGTTTCTTCTCCCCCTCTCCCTACTCCTCTCTCTTTTCCCTTTTTTGGTGAGGGCCAGCGAGGGCCCGCGACGAAGCCCCACTGCATTGCCCACAACCTCCGCCCCTCTGCTCCACCCACTACTGCTTCGGTCGAAATTGTGGAGAGGGTGAGGAGGTCACCGGGACGGAGATCAAGCTCACCCGCCATCGCTTCTCTCCACCCACTGCCCCTCTGCTCCATCTGCCATCGCTCTAGCCAAAATCGTGGAGAGGGAGAGGTGGTTGCTCGGGCGGAGATTGAGCTCTCCCGCCGCCAGTTCGCTACGCCCATGGTCGCTTCCCTCTGCCTGCCTGCTCCGCCCGTCGTGCTCCGCATCACTTGTCTGCTCCACCCTTATCCTCATTGCCCGCCCTTCCCGTCCACGCTCTGAAGAGATGATGAAGAGAGGGGAGAGGGGAAGAGAGGAGGAAGAAGACCGCCTGGGAGATAGAGAGGGAAGAGAAGAGGGGAGGAGTGAGGATGACATGTGGGGCCCCACCATTTTTTATTTTTTTTGTAATTGACATGTGGGGCCAATGGTTTTTATTATTTTTTGGGATGAAATTGTCATGTAAGCGTCATGTTAATGCCACATGGGACGAAGACCTAGTCAAATGAGCCATGTAGGCGCCAGCCAAAACTGGAGAAAATATTATCACGGGAACTCGTTTGTACTGGTTTTATAAGTTAAAGGACCCGTTATATCTAGTTTGATGGTTACAGGACGAAAATCGGATTCAGCGTGAAGTTAGCATACCTCAAACGAATTATTCCAACTAGCCGTGGCATTCTCGGGCCCAGTTCACGGCCCAAACTGAAAACAACCTCCTCTCGTCCGCCGCCGCCACCGCCACCGCCCACCAATTATCTAGGGTTTGCTCTCTCCCGCAAAATTCTTTCCCGCCATTTTGGTTCTTGGCCTCACCCCCGTTCCCGCTAAATCCTCTCGTCTCCCCCAAATTCCCGCTCCTTTCTCTCTCTCCCTCTTCCTCTCCCCACCAGAATCCAATCCCCGCCGAGGCGAGGGCTATTGGACTACCGAGCAAACGACGGTGACGCGACGCGGCGGTGATGGAGGAAGAGATCCGCGCGGAGTTCGAGAGCAGCGGCTTCTCCATCGGCGGCGCCGACCCGGGGACCGCCGCCGAGATCCTCTCCACGCGTACGCGCGCATGCCCCCATGTTGCCCTGATTTTTCTTTTCTTTTTTCTTTTTTGATTCTTCGGTTCATTGATATTTCGATTTGGGCGCTGATGCGGTGCCCGTTGCTGTGTTGTTTGTGCAGTGCTGACCTACTGCATCAACTACAAGATGAGCCCCGCGGATCTCGTCTCCAACTGGGAGGTCTACTACCTCAACAGGTCAGCTCGCCTCAATTGAACTCTTAGCCTGTTTCGCCAGGAGAGTGTCAAATTATACTGGGATGTTCTCATTTTTGTTGGAAACATGCTTATAGTTCTAGAATTTGCGGGAGGTGCATCCTATTAGAGTATTAATATCTGATACCTAGACTATTTTGGTGCGCGATTCTGGAGAAGTGGCGATTGTACCCAGCTTGGTTTTCATTGTCATTTAGTAGGCGCCAAGTTTGGTTCATACTTTTCATAGAACGGAGAAATGATGTACAGAAATATACAGCATATTGCAGAAGACACTAGGTGATGTGATTGCCTTATTGCAGCCGCTTCACTGGAGCATGCAGTTCTGATCCTGTTTCCACTTTTGGTTGAGGGCATAACAACATATAACTCTTGTGTCCATATGTTTTGCTTACGGGAAAAAATGGTTAGAAGGTACTAGATAATGGTTTAGGGAGAAATGAACTTTATCTGCTTGCCATATATTTTGTAGCCCTTTTTAAGGCAGTATGAAGTAATAGTACTGGCCAGAGTGGCAGTAGCTTTCTGGTAATGTTTCTCATTATTTACCAGTTCATGATGTACCATTAGCTTTTCTGAACTCTTATTTTAAGCTGAAAAATCAGACGTGTTGCAATTATACCACTACAAAGCAACCTTTTTTTTTCCGTTCCTGTTACGTGATGCAGCGAAGCTGAAGAAACTGACTTTTGCAGGCAATTGGATGGGCTAAAGCTTGAAAGCTCATATCTGGATGGTTTTCTGTCACACCTGCAAAATGAAGTAAAAGACAAGATTATAAAAGAAGAAACAAGCCTTCACATTTATTCTAGTAATGATGTTGACATGTCAGTTCCATGTCCCAGCTTCACCAATGTGCATTTCTTTAGAGTATTTTTGTTATTTCATTGTTCAATGTCAAGGGAAATCATAATATACAAGTAATTGGTGCAGGCTCTTGAGCAGTACACAAACAGATGAAGAGGGATTCCTCGACACACCAAGCACTAAACAGGAAAAGCCCAATGGAGAGTCATGTAACTCTGAGCTTACCCCACTGACCACTGATAGGCCATCATCCAGCAGATTGGCCAAAACAAATGGCGACCGCATTACCCCGTTCTCTCAACGAGTAAATAAATTTACTCAACAGTATGTTCTTAATTCTGATAACGTGGCTAGTGTGCCAAGTAAAGATGAGATTGAATCCACAGAAGATGAAGTAATTCGAAGAGTTCAACCTAGTAAAAGGTGTACCTTGCAAGTTCAACGCTCACAGCCTGAACCAGGTTGTAGGTTCATGTATGACAGAATAGAAGATAGAGTAAGGGCAATTCTTACTTGTTTGTTCAATCTTCATCTACAACTGCTTGTTTAATTTTCTTTTGTTTTCTAGTTTAATTACTTGGAAGATAGGATAAGGAGGTCTGGAAGCTTGTTTTCTGCATCTGGGCTTTGTGGAGAACCTGCAGATGCTACCCTTGCTTCAGAGGTTACTACATGCCATCTGAACTTTGCTGGTTGAACTCATCATCATCCCTGTCCTGGAAGCATATCTAATTATTTATTTTTCTTTTTAGGAGAGCATGTTTTCAGTTGGCATGGTAATTTGTGATGGGGAAGGTCATCTAAATGAAAAATCTATCTTGCTACAGGGCAGGTAATGTTGATTCTCGAACTCGTTCATGTGGAAAACATCATTTCATCACCCTTTCTTCTTTATGCTAACTAAATGAGATTTTTCTTTTTAGTGTTGAGCACTCCAGGGGACAGCGTGTACGCTTAGACTTGAAGGATGTAGACCGGTTTTCCTTGTTTCCTGGGCAGGTATCTGTATTCTGTTCGTATCTCATATTTATTATCAATTACATTAAATTAACACCAAGTTGAATGACAGGTTGTTGGCATTCAAGGCCACAATCCTAGCGGGCATTGTTTTGTTGTGTCAAAGTTGAATGATTCCATACCAAACTCTGTTGATGCTCAACTGCCTCGTGCTAAGAAACAAGCTGTTGACAGTGAAGGCCACCAAAGTTCTGACGTTCTATCAAGAGTGCTGTCATCAGTTAGTTCCTACTACTATTTGAGAAAACAATTGGATACATGCCCTTTTATCTAATGATCAATGTGGTTATATCTTAGCTTATTGATATTTATGCACTTTTCTTTTAGCTTAATTAAATTGTCAATAACACAGGAGGTTTTAATAATACTAGGGTGTTGTACATCTTATTGTTAAAGTTAGTAATTACTTTTTGCTTCCTATATTTGTTGTTTATTCAGTTCGTTATGCTTTCATTTACATATTCTAATTTCAGGTAGCCACTAAAAGTGTAGAGTTGAATAATAAATCCATGGAACTTATGAAGTAACAAAAAGAAATGCAACAAGGAACATCAAAGCTACTGTTCTCATGTTTGAAGGTCTCATGTCTTATAGGTCATTGCGGCAGGCCCCTATACAACGAGTGACAATCTGTTGTTTGAGCCTTTGCAAGAGTTGATATCTTATGCCAGTCGTAAGCAGCCTCAACTTCTTATATTGGTGAGGCATTTGAATCTTGTTCATGAAGCAATGCATCTATATTTAATATGTTTTGGCACTCCGTACCAATTGATGTGTCTTGGATGCAGATGGGACCCTTTATTGACTCTGATCATCCTGAAATAAAAAAGGGAGCTGTTGACCAGAGTTTTCAACACATATTTCTTTTCGAAATTCTGAGAAAGGTAGGCACCACAGAAGATTTCATGCTGGCAGGTAATGAAATACACAACTGAGTAACATGTATATTTGATATCTTTGTCCAGCTTCAAGACTTCACCCAGTATTTGGGGCACAATGTTCGTGTGATTCTTATTCCATCCGTACGTGATGCCCACCATGACTTTGTTTTTCCCCAGGTGTGTAATTCCTCATTCAGAGCCAGGCTAGTCTTGTCTAATTTGCAATTATGAAGAGGTTGCCATTTTTATGATCTATAAGATTGGGCACGACTTTCTAATTCATCTACTACATTTTTGAACTAAAAATGTCCTATATCTTGGCATTCTGCAACTTATCGCTCTGATAGCTTATTATTATTTAAGCCTTCTTTTGATGCTGCTTTCACATGCTTGACATAACTGTATTTTTGCTGTCTGCAGCCTGCATTTGACTTGAATTTACCAGAAGACATCACGCATCAGGTAGTAATACATCACTCTCTGAGAATATCTGTTTCCTTGCGAAATATTTGATAATAATTCCCTTGTTCTGAAATGGGTTTCACAAATTATGCAGATTACTTGTCTGGCTAATCCAAGCCTATTCAGTTGTAACGAGGTACTGTACTGTATCCAAATGAAAGAAATGAATTGTGCAATGGTCATATGTACTTTAATTATTACAGAGGCAAAGTACATGTATTCTAATCATGAAAATATCTAACAGTGACATACCTATTTTATTGAATTATTTGTGCTATTCTGCTAAGAAATCAGGCTATTCCTTGTTTTCCATTAAAAATTCACACAATCCTTTATTTGACACTGATGTCATTGACATAAAGATCCTGGCAATGAATGGCAAATAAGGGAACCACAATTTTATTGTGTTTGCCTATTAGATATTTATTTTCCTAGTTTTGGAACTTGTCTAACAAGACCGTGCTTAATACATATCATCCATATTAAGGATGAACAAATCTGTGTAATCTTATTCTATTTATGAAGTTCTCCTAAGCTGTATTACTTGTTGTTCCAGATACACTTTGGCTGCTGCACAGTGGATATCCTGAAACATCTCAGTGGTGAAGAAATTTCTCGCAAGCCACCTGGTGAAAAGCCTGGTGACAGAATTGGTAGAATTTGCACACACATATTGAAGCAACAAAGGTAGTTACATATATCTTGATAGTAGTGCTACTCGGGGCAGATGTTTTTATTAATGGATTCTGATATAGTACTCTTCCTATAGCTATTACCCTCTATATCCTCCTCCTGCTGGTGTACCCTTGGACTTTTCACTCGCTAATGGAGCACTGGAGATCACATCAGCTCCTGACGTTCTCCTGCTTCCTTCTGATCTTGCTCCATTTGTGAAGGTAATTATGACGAGAAATGTTATTGGAATTTTAAATTGACATGCATAAATTTGAGTTGTGCTCTTCGGGGAGCTTAAACATGTCACTTATTGGTTTTTTTCCTTTCCAAATGAAATGATTTACACTTCCAACAGGTGCTCTCCCTTGATGAAAGAAGTGAAGAACCCAAGCGATTTATTTGTGTGAACCCTGGAAGATTAGCAAAGGGTATCGGTGGAGGCACATTTGTCGAGCTTAACTATAACGAGGACACAGACAAGACAAGCGCCTTCATTATTCGCATCTAGTTCTCCGAATGCCGCAATTTATCGGCTGATGAGAAGTAGGAAAGCTTCCTTATGTAACACACCCCTTACTGCTCAACAGTACGGATCGAAATTCTTCATGGTTCTTATATGGTAAGCTTTCCTTGACAACCTGTTGATTGGTCAACTAAAATCAGTTCATTTGTGATGTCCTTGCTGTAATTATTCTTGGGAGTAGCGTATGGTAGCATTTTCTGCTAACAAGGTGATTTTACTGTGAACTAACAACTGTTCTGATCTTGTTCCACATCCCATTGTGAATCAGAATCAGGAAGCTACCTGATCAATTAAGTTATCAAATATGTCCTGTGTTTTTTTGACCTTTTTTTTATGGAACTAACAAGTGTATGGGCAGATAAGCATTTTTAATGCATTATTTGTGTTACACGTGTCTACTATGTGGAATAACCAATTGCTCACGCTGAGCAGATTAGCTAATTCAGTCTGCAACGGACTGGTCAGAAATGGCTCTTTTTTTAGTGTTGGCAAGCCTACCTCTGGTAGTTCATGGATGACAAAAAAAAAGGGCTCTTGTGATGTCTGCTAATTAGTTTTTTTTCTTTTATTGGATCCTTCTGGGTGTGCAACACGATTATGCCTCGTTTGGATGGACCTGAATTCTGGTCTTTCCAGATATGTATGGGCCGGGATTTTGTCCTATCCAAACAAGTTTTTAGTGTCGGCGTCCTTTTCTTTTTCCTTCACATTTTTTGGTAGATCCTGCCTTGTCACCTTGTCTTTGTTAGCTCTGTTTCGAGGGAAAAGAAATCCTGAATTGGAGTTTCAGCCATATGCAGCCATTTTCTGTTCAAGAACAGACAATCTGATTGTGCAATACCAATGCTTTTGTTGGAGGTGGAGAATTGGACGACTTTGGAAATAGTTGTGCTGAAAATAGTCATGAAAATTCTCGACCAATTGAACGTAGTTTTCGTATAAGTGGTACTGTTTCTGTTGTTAGCCATATATAAAAATTGTTTTTTCTAGTTTGTTTAAGTGTCGTATTGATAAATATGTTTAAATCTCGACCAACCAAACATGGTTTCTGAAGAGATACTATCAATTCCAACCATTTTCATCCCTAGATGCGGATAAGTGTTACATTGTGAACCACGACAATTCTAGGCATTATCTGATTGGTCAAAATTGCAATTGCATTCGAGTTAACTCACTGTCAAATTCTTAGAGTATGATACGGATACACAGTTCAATTGAAAACTGTTGACTGGCAATTTTGAAATACAGTTATCTATGATGTTTCAGAAGGATGTCACAGATCATAAAAATAAAATAAGGCCATCTTTTAAATACAGAAACTTTACATGAATACTGTAAGAATCAGTTTAATTTCTGTAAAGATCGTGAAAAATTAAAAAAAAACCCTAATGTTCTAAATGAGTACTTTGGAACGAAAGGATTTTACAAGAATTTCACATGAATTAGTTTGATTCTTATAAACATCCTGTAAAATTGCATCGATCCAAATCAAGCAAAAATTTCAACAGATCTGCAGAAATGCTGTCACTGCTCCTTGCTGCTCTCTTTTCTCTTGTTTTCTCTGAAGAATTCCACCCACAGGTTGCTCACCCAGAGCACGCTCACCACTATCCCGCCGCCGATCACCACCGTCCACGACGCCCTCGCCCACGCCGGCAACGCCTCGCCGCCGCCGCCGCCGTCCGGCGCGTAGTAGAATCGCACCATCCTCACGAACCACGCCGGCCCGAGCACCGCCCTCATGGCCGTGTACGCGGCGTAGAACGGGAGCGACAGCCTCGCGTGCGCCACGGCCGCCGCCGGCGAGTCGGCGCGCCGCATGCCGGCGAGCGTCCAGAGGTTATGCGCGAGGCTGGTTGCCTCGGCGAGCACCTCCATGGCGAGCAGGCGGCGCGGCAGGTGACGAGCACGTAGAGCGTGGCGAGGTGGTGCGCCACGAAGAGGTACTCGCCTGGGAGGAAGACGAGGTAGTGCGCCAGGTCGACGGCGAAGTAGGCCGTGCTGAAGTCGAGGGCGAGCTCGTCGCCGCGCGTGTTGGGCGCCGCGAGGTCGCCGGCGACGACGACGACGCAGCCGCGCGGGTTGGACAGCACGGCGCGGAGCGCGAGCACCGCCGCCGGCGTGCCGTGGAACAGCGACGCGAAGCAGCTCGACGCCTCTGCCCTCTGCGCGCTGCCCCACCGCCGGAACACGACGAGGTACCCGACGAGGTATATAGCCGCGAACATCGCCAAGAACGGCAAGAACATGGACTCCGCCGCCGCCTCCGCGCCCGCTGCCATTGCCACCCACCACCTGTTCGACCGATCAGAACTGCACAATGCCACGCACGCCGCGCCACGCCAGCCACGGCGGCGACTCGCGTCACAACGCTTGCGAGGAAGAAGAAAGATTGGTGTTGCGTGTGGGATATGAGATTGAGAGGATGATAGTGTGGTTTGGTTGGATTGGCTGTGAGGTGATGAGCACTCGCTTTCTGACATGGCTAGAGTTTTATTCTCAAGGCATATCCTTTCTGCAAACTCCTGCATATTCTGACAGCGATGGTGTCTAAGCTTACTGCAGTTTGTGTGAAATTCACAGAAAAACAATATTTGAATAATTTTAGATTGGCTATGATTTGTTTGACAGATGTTCTTGCTGAATTTTCAGGCAACTCTAGTGATGCTGATTCCTTAATTTTTTCAGAGCATCCAAGATTCAGAAAGGATAAAAGGCATATCTTTGATCGAATTGTTATCTCTGAAGTGGAGTCAAAGAATGGTAGTTTGGTAGTAGTCGTTTTGGCGTATTTTAGACTTTTTGGTGATTTGGCTTAAGGTTAAGGTTGAAATTTGGAGCAGCAGTTTTCACTTGTGACAAATGTGGGCTGTCAAGTCATGGAGAAACCTCTTGAATTTTCAAGGTTTGGGTGGGTTACAACTCACAAGCTAGTGCTATGTTAAATTGTCCCGATCCAAAGAAAGCCAAATTTGGTGATGTTTGTTTGGTAGGAGTTGGAGATTGTGATGCTTGATCTTTTGGAATTGTGTTGCTCAAGTTCTTGGGATCTTGAAAAGTTGTCTGATTCACCAACCATATGATATGGAAATGAAGTGCCCATATAACTTTCTGATAGGTCCAAGTCAGTACAAAACCAAGTTTCAGTGCTCTTGGCTGATTTTCAAGAACATCTGGGTAAACATCATGGTTTCTTTAGAGTCTATTACATTCATTTTGGTTAAATTCCTTCAGTTTGTAACTTCCTATGACAGTAAAAAGGACTAAAGCATAGATGCAAGTGCTTCAATTCACAAGTCAGAACTTTGTTGCTTCTCCTAAAAATTGTGCTTCCCAATCCCCTCGCTTCAATTGCTTCTCAAATTGACAGGCCACCATCAACCGGCAGCACCTGCACCATCACAAATTAAGCAACTTAATCTCTCAAACAATGTTCATTTGATCACATATCTGAAGACCATTTTCTGCAGTTGTGCTTGCCTGCCCAGTGATGTAGCTTGCAGCAGGATGGACGGCCAGGAACTCCACCAGACCGGCTATCTCTTCTGGCTTGCCGAACCGTCCTGGAATTTGCATCAGAAACAGCAAAACCAAATCAAAATTCAGAATTTCTTGTTCAGAAAAAGTGCAGACAATGCTGCTAGTCTGCTACTAACCTAATGGTATCGTCTCGAGCGCCTTACGTTCAACGTTGTCGCCTAGTTTTGCGGTCATGTCGGAGGTCACCCAGCCGGGAGCAACGGCGTTCACCTGCAAAACCAAGTTTGCCACAAGCTCAATCAGCAAGTGCTTCAGATTTTGTTTCTTCTGTTCTTCAGACTGCAGTTGTAGTGACATGATCACTAGCTCACTGCTAGCTGAGTACTTGCATTGATGTTTCTGCTGCCGTACTCCCTCGCCATGGCCTTGGTCAGACCGATCACCCCGGCCTTGGCAGCGCAGTAGTTGGCCTGCCCAATGTTGCCGATGATGCCGGAAACCGAGGTGATGTTGATGATCCTTCCCTGTAGCAAATCAGACAACCAAAAACTTCAATGGAACTCTATCGGATTATGGCCTATCACGAGCACGCTTTCCAAGCTCCTAAAAATTGCAGTTTTCACAAAAACTTTTCATAAGTAAGTTTCTTAGAATACTTATTTAAAAACAAATTATCAACCTTGCATGGGAATTGTTAAAAAATTGTCGCGAGTTTTTCTAAAAAAAGTGTAACCACAATATAATTACACTATTGTTACATTGTAACTATAGTGTAATTACACTCTAACTACATTTTAATCTCTATATAACTTAGGTATAAAGTTACATATATTTTTTAATACTTATATACAAGTTATATTGCAGTTATAGTATAGTTACTGTAGAATTATATTGCAACTATAACATAGTTAGATTTGAAATTTTTACTACAAAACTTGCAGCCAGTTTTTTAGATAGTCTTATAGTTAATTCACTCATTTGTGCCCTTAAACAATTATACAAAATCAGATAATCTATCATCCATTCATAACAAAGGAACTGTGCGACTTCATTTCATAACAAGTGCTCCTCTCAGGACAGAAATGTCAGAGATTTTTCATCCCCATCCAGGGTTGCAGAGTACCAACCTTCTTCTTCATCATCATCACCCCTGCCGCAGCCTGAAAGAACAGAAGAATCTGACGCTCCATGAGTAAGATAAATTTTCTACTCCATCCCAGAATAAGTTCACTTTTGTACACAAGTTTGGACATATATAGGCTATATACCGTATATGTCTAGATTCGTGTATAAAAGTGAACTTATTCTGGGAGAGGTAGTACGAGATAGTTGGCAAAGGAAGATCATCAAGTAACTACTTGAGCGCAGAGGTAGACACCGGTGAGGTTGACGTCGACGACCTCCTGCCACTGCGTCCGCTTCATCCGCATCAGCAGCGCGTCTCGTGTGATCCCTGCTCAACACCAGTACACACCTAGTTTGTCACAATGCCATCTAAAATCCACCAAAAATGTTGTAGAAATGCAATCCAGAATTAGCATTGCTCACATAACCTGCATTGTTCACCAGCACGTCTAGTGTTCCCCAAGTGTCAATTGCCTGTAGAAAACATACTCAAAGAACAGCACTCAATAATCCACCCATGTATTCAATTGGATAATTAAATGTCAGGGTTTCTTTGGAAGTATGAATTTGTAGCATTTTCGCGGGAATTAGTTCCATTCTCATAAAATTCGTCCGTTCGAAAGGAAGCCCTTGGAGCAAAGATACCGAAAATGCATACTCACGGCTCTCATCATGGATTCGACCTCGGCTTCAATGGAGACGTCGGCGGAGAAGGCGATCGCGGTGCCTCCGGACTCCTCAATCTGAATAATGGAAGAACAATATATTGTGCAGGTTATTATGCAGAATAGGAGGAGGCAGAGCATGGCATGGCAGTGGATCAAGATCAACTAGGATGAGTGATTTAGTTTACCTCTCTGCACACTTCTTCAGCTTCCATACCTGACTTGGCATAGTTCACAATCACCTTAGACAAACAAAAGCCTTACATAAGTTAATTTGTTTTATTGTACCTTCTATTTTTTTAATTCATCAATTGACTTATGTCCTTTACTACCAATTCCTCATATATATAAGAAAATTTCAGGTGAATAATAAATAACAAAATAGTTCTTGGAACATCCAGAAAAAAATTTACTGTATTTGGTGAATCTCCACCAAAATTATAAAAACATATCTAAGTGAAATAATAAAAACTAAAAGGTTGTAGTAAATTTAGTGCGTGCTTGGTTCAGGATACTGCAGCTGCTGCAAGGAGCTTATACTGAAGTTGCAATTTCATATATTTGCGTGAGTATAAATGAGTAACCGAGAATAAAAAATTAGAGGACTGACAAGAAAAAGAATTCTTGTTCCTATTCAAGGAATAATATCAATAATCAAGGTTGTTGGTTTCTCAACTGTTGAACATATCAGACTAGAAATATTATATTTACCTTGCACCCTGCTTTGCCAAGAGCCGCAGCGATGGCTCTTCCAATCCCTCTAGATGCTCCAGTGATCACTGCAACTGGGGCTGCAAGCTTTGCCCCGCTATCCATGTCCACTCCATTGGTGACCCTAATTGCTTGATGGTTTCTTCTGCCTACATAAAAGTTATTTATTTATCAGATCAACAACATACCTCATAGCCAATTGCTAATCTATTTTTTCAGTTGTCATTTAGAACATTAGCAGAGTCTCCAGTGCATATGTTTGTGATCATTTTTTTTCTAAACATATATTCATAAAATTAGTAACAATATAGCTATGTTAAAATATTGTTCGTGATAAATCTAGCAACATCATATTCATATATCAAATCTTAAATATTTTTACATATATTAAAAATTTAAGATTTCAAGATTTTACTACGAGTATTCTAAACAATGTCTATTTGAGAATGGAAGGAGTATATAATTTATAATTAATGAAAGTTGTATATATAATTATATTTATGGCACGTCACGCAATCTAATGTCGCATACTTTAAGTATACATGTTTTTTTTAAAAAAATAAGCGGTCAAAGTTGAAAAGTGAATAATATTCAATAACAAATATTTTTTGATAAGAATAACAAATATTCAAAATCAAAGAAGTAAGAATGTAAATACATTCGCAGTCCACAAAATTCAAAGCTTTGAACAATTGCCTGATGAGACGAGGTTATTGGCCGGTGGCTGACAGTACCGGAGCCGGCCAGGGCGACACGGCGGAGGTGGTGTGCTGGCGACGAGCCCGGCGTAGTATGCCGCGGAGGCCATGGCCGGCGGATGAGGTTGATATATATAAGTTGTTAATGATTTTCTTACCGTATGGGGTCTTATATATATTAATATCTAGAGTATGCATGTGTCAGTACAAGCAACGTAAAGAATGCCGCCCCATCTCTAATGGAGGTTTGCTTTGCATGATAGTAAGAGAGTATAACGGAATGGTTAAACATACAGTTATGTGGATCGATCACCCTATCCGTAAGTGAAGGTAACATTGGCAACGTAATTTGTAGCATTGTTCATCAGAGATGGCCTTCCTTTGCACAGTGATTAATTACACTATTAGTTGCAACAGTCATCAACCCGTACGTTGAACGGGTTATTACTATTGTTATTATTAGTATAAAAAGTTTTATACTAAATTTGTTGGTTCTTTAGAGCAGCTTATAACAAAAATAAGAGTTCACGTAAGTTACAATTTGCAAATTATTTTTTGTAGAATTAAATTGCTAGAATGACGAATTGAGAGTCCAAGATCGTAGAACTCTATATTTATGAATTCAAAATTATAGCATATTACCATGAAAAAATAGTCCATGTTAGTTACTATTTGTAACTATCAATTTTGAATTTCAAAATTTAATTAAGAAAGTGTTAACTAAGTCCAAATAGATGCACTCTGTGTTTATTAATTCTAAATTTTAGAAAGAAAAAAGAACTAATCTAAGGTGACCATGGTATCTACCATCGGATATATTATTTAACACAAATTCTCAGTACAATATACGGTCACAATGATATGATCACCTAATCAATGTCTTTATCTTTTTTTTAACGTGGGAGCTGACTCACAATGTCCAATTACTATAGAGATATAAATATTAAATTTTAATCGTATGTTATGTATAAAACTTTACTATATTGTTCTAAGGACAGAACAATTTTTCAAATTTATAGTTCCAAAAATCAAAATTAGCCATTATAAAGTATATACATAATACATCTTAGCTAACATTAATTTCTTGTGTTACTTTCATATTCTTAGGTTAATAATTTGCAAAGATGGAATTAATAATTAATACTTGTACTTAATATTGGGGTCTTAATTTAGTATTTTTCTTAATCTAATGAAGAAAATTTCGAATTAATAAGTATTGATGTGTACATGGCTTGGACTCTCATTTATAGATTTTTCATGATTTTTTTCTGAAATTAATAATCTATAAGTAGTGGATTGTACTCGGTTTGGTTTGCAATGTCCACTATAGCATTTCCATAATCTAATTAATAATTTGAAAATGTGGAATTACTCACTACCTGTTTGTTGTCGTGGTAGAGTTCGAATTTTTTGTTTTAATTAATTCAATAATTTCAAACTCAGGAATTAATAAGCTTGAAGTTGTACCCAATTTGGAATGAATGCTTAAAGTTAAAAAAAGTCAAGAATACTCCATGGTATTCCAGAAGGTATATTTTATTTGCAGAAAATCATAATATGATCAACGGTCATGATAAAAACAAAATGTAGCCAATACATATGTAAGTACTTACTCAATTCAGAGCATAATTTCACTCATTTTGCATCTTCTTGACCTGTTGTTTGTGTTCCATCAGTCTGTCCTATGAAAGATGCTCAGCCAACATCTGCAGACTACATAAGGGAAGTGTGGGCTTAATATGCCAGAAATGAATCATATTATACACAGATAATTAACTTTATTGGAACTAAATACTACTCCAATCAAGGTGTTTTTTGTTGTCTATTATTTTGGAAAGAATCTCAATATTTGAAAATCTAAAGATATGTTCTAGTTTTGCTATTTCTCCTAGAGTCTTGATCATCCGAATTTTGTAGTTTTTAAGGAGTAGAGTTTTTTTGCTACTGCGGCACAATATTTTGCCAGGTATTGTTTTTCAGAAAAATTGGTATGATGATAAAAATGTAGCGGAATGTACAAATAACAATAAATTGCAGACTACATACAGTAGTCATATGGATATATATATACAGATAAGGCATATGGAAAATTAATTATTACTATCTGTCACAAAATATAATAAATTTTAGGGTATGACACAAATATTAAGAAAGTAGGTAGAATTAAATTGGGGGAAGGTTATTAGTAGAGAAGTTGCTACATTTTTTTAGAAGTAAAGTTGCTATATTTTTTGGTTGAATTTTGAATGCTATAAGTTGTATTTTGAGATAGAGAGGGTAGTTGCAAATGTGTATCAATATATATGTTCTTTGTTTCAAAACTAAGACTAAATACTTTAATTTTTTTCAAATACTGTGTAACATGAAAATAATACTCCAAAATAATTAGTCCGCTGGTTTTAAGTGAAAATTATCTTGAATTATTAATTTAATGGTTAAAAATTTAATGGTGTACACACGTGCAAAGTGCATAGGACCAGAGAGAGCAGTCTTCGGAGGCTTTGTTTTGCTTTGGTTTTCAACAAAGTTAGATGCTGATGGTCTAAATAATGAGTCCACCATTTTGAGTGGAAATTGATGACCATATATTTTTTAAAATAATCTAAAATAATGATCCACTGATTTAAGTATAAATTAGTCAATATAGATCTTAAATTGTTTATTTAGTGGGCATAGATCTTAATGGCGTAAATTTTATTTTCAAACACCATATTATTTGAAAATAACAGTATAAAATAATAGGTCTATCGATTTAAATAAAAATTATCCTATATAATTAATTTAATGTGTAAAAATTTTATGGTGCGAAACTTAATTTTCAAATATTACGGAGGTAATTTAGTTACATATGTTTGTGTAAAGAGTTTTATGATGATCTATGTTTGTATTATTATGATTATTTAACATTTGTTATTACTAATAGTAATAATAGTAATTGTTATCTTGATTATACATAGAAAAAATAAGAGAAAAGAGGAATGAAAAGGGAAGAGGGGTGACTATGTATGTACGTTAAGTACGTAAGTAGTACATGGCTATGTGGGAGGAGAGGTGGAGTTTTAGGTGAGGAGGTGGGCCTAATTAATCTAATCTAACTGTTTATAAGGTTGGATTCACTGATTTAATTGAAAAATCAAGAGGTAGATGTTTTGTTTTTTTTCTCAGATTTTCTATGATTTTTTTAATTTATTAGAGCATCATGTGACGGATTAAGAGCGTTTTGAAAAAGTTTAATGGATTTTTAGTATAATATAATGGATAGATGTTCGATTCTCTACCATATATGTATATTCACTACTACAGATGTGGTTTTCACAGTCCGTCAAAACAAGTTATTTCAGGCGGCCGGCTGACCCGCCCCGGCACATGCGTTTGTGAAAATAGCTATTTCTACGTGTGGGCACCACGACCACATGCAAAATTCATGGGTGTTTGTGAAAATAGTGATTTTCATGGGCAAGGCCAGTTATATAATATGTTCAACAAATTATATACCTAAGGCAATTGCGCGGCGAGATTAGTAAATGAAGAGAGAAACCAATTTTACTCCCTCAAATTATTTTGTCAACGCACATAACCACCTAGATTCAAACTCTGTGACATCATATATAGATATCAGCAATTGGGCTCCCATTTTAGTTGGCAATTGTGCAAAAATTGGTTCTAATCCAAACTTATGCAACTATCAATCTAATCTAAAGTTGATAGGGCAAAAAATCAGTTGAACGAGAGAGTTATTGGATTTTATTGGATTTTCTGCAACCAACCCCACACCACCACCCCTAACCGCTCCCTCCCTCATATGCCGCAGTATTACTGATAGTAGTTGGATTACTATTTGGTTTGGTGTAAGCGTCCAGTTGCCAACCAACCCCACACCACCACTCCAACAGCCCCCTCCCCCTCCCCCATATGCCGCAGTATTAGTACTAATACTGATAGTAGCTAAATTACTATTTGGTGTAAACGGCCCGTTGTTAGTAATATGGTTACTACATGATTATATCCGCTACATTAATACTAATACTGATAGTAATCGGATTACTATTTGTTGTAATTGACAAGTAGTCAGAGCATTTATTAGTATTCTAGTTACTACATGATGATGTATTTAAATGTTAGTTATGTATTTACTAGCGGGGACGACATGGTTTATAAATTAATTATTCTCCCAACCTCACAGTATTTGTTTCGATAGTAATTATATTACTATGAATCAACTCCCTATTTTTTACATGAACGTGGGAACATCCCGGATTAAATATTATGTAAGTTATCTGAAGTAGTAGCGCGAATTGTTTAGTTGGATGGGGTCTAGTAATAATCGAGTAAAACACTAACCATTTAACCTCATCGCCGTCCTATCAAATCAAATGACATACATAGTATAAAACCTGAAGCGCCGAGTAGAGAGCATAGGGGATATTGCTGGGACTTTAGCATGCTAGTCAACTTCAGCCTGAAACATGCCCGTCAAACCACACGAAGATGGCGACTAGATGTGTTACACATCTCAGGAGACTTGACAAAATTCGCTAAAGCTCTACGACATTCCAAATGCTCAATACTCAAACCGGTGTAGAACTAGATCCTAGGATAAGCTCTAGTTCCACACTTTCATCTAAGCGATGAAGATCAAAATAATGAGGAGTAAACACAAATAAACTTTACTCTACATTTTTATTTAAATACATAGGCCAAATGGCTAGATAATTACTGATCCGCGGAAGCTTGGCTACCCGAAACCACAAGCAGCCGACTAGGGAGGTAACCCATTTAGATCCAGTCCTAGAAGAAACAACGATCTCCCGAATCACTCAGATTAAACTAAGCATACAACCTACAAAATGGATATTCCAGTATAACAAGAGTCAGTACATTAAACGAGTTAATGTACCGGCAAGCACAAGACAATCCTAACATACTACATGCATGGCATATAATTAAGGAAAGGCTATTTGTAGCTCATTTTAGCATAAAGCAAGTTTTAGTTCACAATCATTTGTAAAGGAGTTGACAATTCAATTAACAAAATATTAACATAGTTGAATCATAATATTCACCATAAAAACATCATAAACATACTCTTGTTGTCCATACCAGCAACAAGTCATAATCTTGTCATAATAATATATCATCACCATACTCTGGTTGCCCATACCGGCAACAAGTCATAATCTCATCATAATAATATACTTGATTGCCCACCCGGCATCAAGTCTCACATTCATCATCAACATAACATAATTATCATAACTTAACCCAATTTACCATTTCCAAATCCATAGTTCACAAAACATCATTTGAAAACATTAATCAAAATCTATACCCATGACACTTCACCAAGTCTCTCATGACCGTAAGCACGGTTAAAATTAGTTTTAGAGAACTCTGCAGAGTTTGTATAACTTTACCCACATGATATGAACACTCTAGTTTGTTTTGTGTTTGCAAAGCACTACCACACTCTTCATGATGAATGTGGTCTAGAGGTCATAATGTAGCCTTTACCTTACTTAACGCCTAACCTTGCATCAGCGATGGCAAGTGTGAATCCATCCTGGGAATGACCCAAGGTGGCGGGCCCACGCCTTAAACCTAACGCCGTGGCAGCGAACACATCCGTTCCCCCACGAGGCACTATACCATTGAATTGGATAGACTTAGACGCCTAAACTACCCCCAATAATAAGCGGGGTAAATAGGTAGTTCCTATGAATCATCGCTCAGACTAATTCATTCTACTTCGGCCTACCAATATGCAAGGCTAGACTTTAAGTAACTTAATAAGCTAAGGCCACCCCATAAATAACACATATGGTTGTACGGTATACTTAAGTTGGTGACACGAAGTTCAGTCCTTAATTAACTCAGGCGAACACTCCCCTTATCGGTGTGCAACTACCACCATATGCACACCACTTGCCGCCCAAGTCTAAAATCATTTTACTCACACTTTAGTTCGCAAATACTTAACATTTTCATTTTCAATCCAACATTAACCAAATATTCAAAATCCCATTTATAAATCCATAAAAGTGATTATTTTGTTTAACTCTAAGCATGGCTAAGCATATAGTAGTGTAATAAGCATGATTAACCCCAAATGAGTACAGGTAAAGTACTCTACCCATTACTAAGGTTACAAACCAAGGGAAATACAATTAGTCAAGGTGGTACATGCAACAATAAGGACATAGATACCATTTAACAAGTTTTAAATATCGTTTTTACTCAAATACATATGTAGTTTTGCAAACAACATTTTTCTTCTCCCAACTCATGGGTTTCAATGTGATCAAAGGAGAGGGGAGGAATAACTTGCCTTGATCCTGAACAATGTGAATACCACATAAGTCACTTCTTCACCGTCAATGCAATTTATCTATACAAATGACACGATATGCAAATAAATACCAAATTATGCGAAAAATATAAAATGCTCTAAAATGCATGATTTGTGCACAATGGATAGGTTTTGACCTATGATGAATTTAGATAAAAGAATTTCTATTTTATCTCTTTTCATTTGTGAGTTATGAATTTTCCAAGTTTGCATTTGTCTTATAGTATTATTTACTTATGTATTGTTGTGAAATATTTTTAATATATGATTTTGATCAAGTTACCCTTACTGGGATGAAGAGGATTGTTTTCTAAGATTAATACGATTGGTTTCATAATTTTTAGAGCTAGTATGAATTTCCTATAATTTTTAGAAATTAAATTGTACATTTGGTGGTTATTTTACTATACAAATTATTAGTGCTGTTTCCTGTACAGAAAGTGTCCAATTTTATATCACTAAATTAAAGTTCATACTTTGCTGATTCTACAGAAATTTAGTTCACTCCATTTAGAGTATAAATGAATTTTCTACAAATTTTACAATTTTTATGTTAACTATTTCTTATTTGCAATTTTAGAAATAAATATCATATTGTAAGCATAGGATCTTATTCTACAACATTAAAGTTCACAATTTTATGAACCTACTGAAGTTAGTTTTACCTCAAAATGAGCTATATTTTATTTTATATGGATTTTACAAGTTTGACATAATTTCAATTGAAAGGATAAAGGTTTAACTATTTCCTTTTATATTTTTAAACTATAAATACTTAGGGTCCACTCTGGCAATATGCAAAAAGGTCCCTAGGGTTCTCAGGAATCAACCCGAGCTCCAAAACACGTGCTAATACAAAGTTTATTTAGAATCCCTGAGGTTTTTAGATATTGCTAATCAATCCTTGGTCCCACATGTAAGTCTAGGGAATCTTATACTTACAACCTCGCAGGTTTTAAATCTTTGCTAAGCTGGATCTTTAGCGCCTAATTAAGTGGGGTCTGCTCGTTAGTGACACAATGCAAAGAGGAGCAGAGGCAGCAGCGCTCCAGCGAGCTTCTCGCCGGCGGCAAGGGCGAACGGTGGCCGATCTCCGTGGGCGGCTAAAAGAGAAAATGGAGAGGGCCTCCTAGCGAAGCTATTGGTGGTCTTCCCGCAAGCTATGGTGGTCGGAATCGATGGTGACAACGGCGCAGGCAGCGGTGGCTCTTGGCATGCAAGTGCATGTCGAGTTTTGGCTCAATTCCGTGTGAATGAGTGCATGCATGTGTGTCTACAAGAGTCCTAGAGACTTACCGAGGGACACGCGAGGTTCGGTATGGTCCAGACGATGATGGCGATGGAGAAAACTCCCAGGCGGCGGCGAAGATCTTCGGCTTCACGGCGACAGCCCGTACCGATCAGTGGAAAGCTAGGAAGAGATGCACGGGTGGTTAGAGAGGTCCCTAGGGTGTTACATGCGCAAGGAATTGAATAGTGGCTCACCAGAGTAGAAGGATTTGGAGATGGAGTCCGGCGGCCGGAGTTGGGGAAGAAGAGGCCGATCTCCTTTTCCATGGCTTTGTGGTTCGATTCCTTCGGTCGGCGGCCCCCTGGGATCACGATGAAGACGATGGCGCGACGGTTTGGCTTGGGGTGGTCGAGAATGGTCGGACGACGATGATGCCGTAGTAGCGGTGCTCTGGCGCTTCTGTGAGGGCGGCGGCGTTCCGGCATCACAGCTGCAAGTCATGAGGCGTGATTAGAGGGGACGGGATTGGCATCTTGTGGGGGTGATAGAATGCAGGAAGAGGAGGGACGATCATGGCTCCATGACGGTGGCGATGGTCGTCGTTCCCATGGCCGGTGATGGAGATGGAAGAGAGTGGAGGCGAGACAAGCTCTCCCTCTCGACTTTCTCGGCTCAGGAGTGAAATGGGAGAGGAGGCAATGCACTAGAGAGGATATGGCGAGCTCGGCGGCCGCCACGACGATGAACACGCGTCGAGCACGCCGGCGCCGCTTTCTCTCTCGCTCTCTGTCTCTCTCTCTCAGCTTGAGCGCTAGAACACTTTGAACTGAGTTAGAGCTAGTCAATGAGACCGACGGGTGGGTCCAGGGCGGTGCAAACAGAGCTAGAGTGAGGGGGGTGGGTAGAACTCTTGGTGAACAACTGTGTATGCGATTTACAAAAGTTTTTCCTGTTTATTTCTTTCGCTCTTCTTTGTAATTCCACAATTTAATTTGTGTGCATGATAAATTAATGTGGATTTTTCTGGAGGTAGATAAAAATACCTAGATTCCATTTTCTTTGGTTTCACACAAAAATTCCCAATATTTTATTCTCAGGAAAATAAAGAAATTAGGTCTGGCTGAAATTGATTTGAATTTTTAGGAGGTCAAAATATATAAAATAAATTCTGTAAAAATTATATTAATTCATGATAAATAAATTAGTGTTTGAATAAATTATATCCTCTATACATTCTCATTTGATAAAATACATATATGAGATGTGTATCCGTTTTGCTGATTAGGGTTTAGAAATAATTCGTGGTTTAACTGTTTGACCTAATTATTTGAGGTATCAAATGTACATATTAAATTATACCAAAATTCCAGTGATATATATTTATTGAATAGTATCTACTTGAATTTCCCCATGATTTTATATTGCCCCAATTATTTTTAGGTATTCAGTGAGTTCACCTATCTTTAAATGTTTCTATTATAAATATATATTTAAATGATTGGAAAATTATATTTTGATTTGTAATTAACCAGAGATGATGTGTGTAGACTTTACTTCCTATTCACCATGCTTAACTTACAAAATACTTGAGCATAGGTGCACTTAAGGTGATGACTGGTGTAGTGTTTTTATTATATATATGAATTAACATGTATACATACTTGTGTTCATGAGGCCTAATATATAATACATCCAAGATCCAGAAACATTTAAAAGGACTCAAATTACACACCACATCTTGTATTTATACAAGTATCCACATGTTTTTCATGTCAAGTTAAATTAGGAAAGAAAAGTTTTAAATTGTTCGCAGATTTGCATATGGGCACTAGCTAATTTAACCTTACCTAGGTTTTAAATTTGAAAAATTTTGGTCATCAACTCAAAAACACATTTTTATTATTTAGGTGAAATCAAAATTCGAAATTCGAATTTTTGGTATGTTACAATGAATGTCGCCTGTATAATCTAATATTCTGTTAAATATTTTATAATTAATTGAACTGAGTTATAAAAAACCATTCAACATCGTAATCATTGATGCCTTATAAGTAGACTGTTTTCCAATGAGGCCAATATGATTCATGTCATTTTTTTCTATAGGATAAATCATTAACTTGCTAAGTTATGTATTTGTTAATAATATTTTTTCAATCCCTTTTTATTTACTCTGTTTTATATTGAGGCCTATCTGATTCATCCCAATAATGTTTTATATGCCAAATCATTAAATTGCTACTTATGTATTTGATAATATTATTTTTTCAATCCCCGATTTTTTATTTAATCTGCTTTCTAACGAGGCCAATCTGTTTCGTGTCAATATTTTTTTATTTTCCAAATTATTAAATCACTATCTTATTTATTTGTTAATAATATGTTTTCAATCCTGGATTTTTTATTTATTCTGTTTTCTAATGAGACCAATATGATTCGTGTCAATATTTTTTTATTTTGCCAAACCATTAAATTGCTACCTCATGTATTTGTTAATAATTATTTTTTATATCCCCGATGGATAACACATTAGTTACTAACCTATCCTAAATAACCGGCGGTTTTTTTCTAACTCTACCAACTGTTCCTTCTCAGTCCATTCCCCATCTACCGTTCACCACCCAAATTCCATCGCTCCCAGTGGTGTTGGCGGCGCCCGGTGACCATCTCTATGCACCGGCATCCGACGGCACCATAGACCGGATGGACTAGCCGACGACTGGAAGGACAAACCTTCACCGGGGTGAGCTGAGCCGACTACTTCCTTCGGCCAATTCCGCATCAAAATCCCCTTCCCAATCCACCATCTCTTGCTCCCCAGGTGGTGTCGGCGGCGCCTGTGTGTGCGCCAGCGTTCGGCAGCGGCGCAGACTGGAGGGACCAGTTGACGACAGGAAGGACAAGCCCTTGACCTGAGGGGGCTGAGCCGAAGACCTGCGACAGCGGATTGCGCATCGCAAACCCTACCGCCGGCGACAGCGCTCCCGATTCCACGAGCAAAGGTCAGTCCCTCATCCCACAGGCCCCCGTCCCCAAATCATCATTCATCTTTTTTTACTCGCATCTAGCATTGCTTCATCAGTCAATGCTTTTGGATCGTTGAATGTTCTTGTTGAGTCAGTTTATTTCTCACACCATTCTTCAGATGAAGCGGAAGGGCAAAATGCCGGAAAAAGTCAGGAGCATCAAGTTCACCGGATCCCAATCGGAGTGCGAGATTCTGATTTCCGACTCTCAACCAACTCCCGACCAACACCCAGCCGGCGCCAAGCGAGCCCGGTCAGGTGAACATATCAAGGAAGGCGCAACCAAAAATGTTAGACGTAAGGGACAAGAGGATTCATCACTGAGGAAGTTGAGTTGGTCGAGGTCAGTTTTTGGGCTTTCCATTTTTGTATGCATATGTTGTTGTCGATTTCTTTGGAATGGATTGACGTTCAGAGAATTTAGCTTTATGGCACATCCATATTGTCTTATTTTAACATTCCACACGTGGTAAGTCTCCTGTGATTGTCGAAAGATGGTCCCCAGTTGGGCTTTAATTATATATCTTTGGGCTTTGAGTAATTATCATGAGGACAAAATAAAATATTTTGTACGACTTAGTGTGTTTCACCCAACTATGTATTTTCAAACGACAACGCCTGATTCAATTATATCCATAATGCATTTCTTTTTTTTTTGCTATTGTTTCCAGAACATCCATATTGTCCTATCATATTTCTGTATTATATAAGTGTGGAGATTATGGGTACCGGATACCCTCATGGCTAGCTTATCCGACTTAGCATAAGGGGTAGGTTATGACTCATGATTATGTAAACCGGCTTATGACTTGAGTGTTATGTTGCCATTGAGATAAGGTAACAGCTCATAGTCTATAGTTGATAAGATTGAGGAGTCCGGCGTAGAATAGGATAGGGTCTTCGACTTGTAAACCTACCCTCCAAGACTATATAAGGAGGGTAGGGAGTCCCTTGAGAGGACACACGCATAGAGATTTTCACAAGAGCACGAGCACCCAAACTCACGAGAGCACATATTGAAAGAGATCACAAGATCAATAAACCACTCGGCGGATCGAATCCCCGAAACAGGAGTAGGGTATTACCTCTCGAAGAGAGGGCCTGAACCTGTCTAAATTCTTTTGCATACTAACCCATCATGTTTGGCCCTTGACTGCTACCCCCAGATTCTTATTGCCGAAACCAAGTTTCGACAGTTGGCGCGCCAGGTAGGGGCAGTGCGTCAAGATTTCTTCTTCATCTCGCCGACAAACGCGATGGGATCTACATCAGGCTTCGACGATTTCGTCTTCCCCCCTGGGCAAGCGTTTCGCTTTGGCGTCCTCGACTTCACCACCGACAAATTCGGTAAGCTCTCTCTCCTCGACTCGGATTCGAACCAGTCGGGAGGGGGAAATCACTCGGCGCCGTTTGGGTTACCAGACGACGCTAAGATCTACCACAATCTCCTGTCTTCCGAGTTGGATCCGATCCACTCGGGAGAATCCTCTTCATCATCTACATGCTGTGATCCGGGCGCAAGGAAGGTGGCCGTCATCCTCGAACGGCTCGGGTCATACTCATCTATGGACCTCGACGAAAACCTCAGCTCCGCCAACTTCGACGACCTCTACGACATCTCCACCGACGAAATCAACAGCCTCGACTCAGATAAAGATTACTACGATCCGGCGCTCCTCAATGTCCTCATGGCTGAAGTAGCCGAGACCGACTCGGCCATGGCCCGGAGGATCGCGGAGGAAAAACGAGCCAAGCTTGAGCAGGAGTGCAAGCGCATGGAAGAAGAACGAACTAGGCTGGAGCAGGAGCGCAAACGTGTGGAGGAGAAGAACAAACGCAAAGAGGAAGAGCTCAAGAAGAAAGAAGAAGCAGACAAAAGGAAACGAGACTTGAGAGCGACGGGGCGTTCCGCCCGCGAGGCTATATTGCAAACACGAGTCGACAACGCCAACATCTTCCAAACGCCTCAACAAAACGCCGTCGCTGCCCTCACCCTCATCGACACCGTCATTGAAGCGGCGCCCGCTGTGGTAACACCACTCCTGGACAAGATCAAGACCATTGTTGCGGCAACGGCCAACTATCCTCCATCCAGCTCCGCACGAAGACCCACGGAGTCCGTCGCCGAGACACCTGGTGGAAGCCGCCTACCACCATTACGGTCCAAGGACTACAAGAGGCCCGAACAAAGCAGGACACCTATCAAGTCAAAAGACCCTCGCCAAGCAGCAGCATGGAAGCATCGAGAACAATCGGCCGACTCTCATGAGAGAGGTTATGGTCAACCACCCGTTCATGATCGAATTCGTCATAGCTCCAACCATCAAAGTGGCTCTCGAAGGCCCCCACCGAGTGACTTGAGGGAAGTTCTTGATCGGCGCCATCGGGAGCGTGAACGACGCTCTTATGAAGACCGAAGGAGATCACCCGACTATGACGACGATGGAGTACCTGCGTTCACTCGGGACCTGCGTCGAGTGGATTGGCCGAGTGGTTTCAAGCCTACAGGGATTGACAAGTACGACGGAAAGACCGACCCCAAGTCATGGCTGACCGTATACACCCTCGCCATCCGCGCAGTAGGAGGAGATAGCAAGGCAATGGCTAATCACCTACCCGTTGCTCTCGTCGACTCGGCCAGAAACTGGCTCACGAGTTTGCCAAGAGGCTCGATCGACTCATGGAGTGAGCTTCGGGACCACTTCATCGCCAACTTCCAGGGTACTTTCGAAAGGCCCGGGACCCACTTTGATCTTTACAATGTTATCCAGAAGCTAGACGAATCGCTAAAAGACTACATTCGGCGCTTTTCGGAAAAGCGGAACAAGATCCCCAACATCACTGACGACGTTATCATAGCCACGTTCCAGAAAGGCGTCTGCGATGAGTTGCTGATCGGCAAATTTGGGCGCAAGCCACTGAAGACGGTCAAGCAAATGTTCGAGACAGCAAACTCCTACGCTAAATCTGATGACGCAATCAAGGCCTCGCGACAAGACCGGCACGACAAAAGGGACAACAAGCCATCTGGAACTAGCTGGCATCCTAAGAAGGACAACGGCAACAACAACAACAACGGCCAAAAAGATCACAAGCGCAAGCCCGAGGATCTGGTCGCCACTACATCCAACTACCAACAACAGTGTCCCCGAGTCGCCACATACGACAAGATCATGAACGCTCAGTGCACGCACCACCCGAATCACAAACACGCGGCCTAGGATTGTTTCATCTACAAACAGTTCGCTGAGCGGTACGCAGCACAACTACGCCAGAAATCGGCTGATGAAGCCGGCCCATCGGGAACCAAGAGAAACGACCCCACTAGTGTTAACAGTAGATTTTCGTAATCGGCCCGGAGAGGGAAGAGGAAACCGACGCGGAGAGAAGGGCTGAATTGGAGTCGGACTAAGTCTCGTATCGGACTCGGTAAGCGTATCGGACTGGGAGAGGCGCTACCAGGAAGAGCGTATCGGCCGATACGGATTCAATATGGTCATTGGCCGATAGAGGCTGGAAGTTGACAGAGTCAGCGTAGACTTGGTTTGGGCTCAGGATAAGCTTCAAGGAAGTTGCCAAATAGAGATAAGGCTCGGTTTTAGGCAATTGTATCTTGTAAATCAAGTAGGTTTAGATCTAATCTTTGGCAAGAGTTTGCCACAAAGACTTGTTTGTTAGTTAGAGATAAGATCGTGTCCTACAAGGACCATGTTGTAATCCCGGGTATAAATATCCCGGTAGTATGTACATAGAAATTCTCTCACAACTCAATACAACAATCAGTTTGTTTCAATCTATTTTCGGCGCATCGCCAACCCTCGCAAGAGGTTAATCTTGACGAGTTCTTGCTTCCCCAGGGCAGAGGTAAGAACTCGTGCCCGACGATCTACATCGTCGGGGCTAACGTGTCGCTTTAGACACGTTAAGCCTCGATGATATGATCGTCGTTTATCATGTTTTGAATGATCTTGACAAGTGTCTAATTATGCTTCGCCAGCGATTTACTCATTTTAGGGTTTGTTGCCGACGGGGGTTTAATTACTACGCTTGGTTAGATCTTTCAATGCATCTACCATCCCCAAAAGCAATCGGCGACTTGATTTTCTTTGTGTTAAGTCTCAATTCACACTTTGAGTTGCTATCGACCTTAGTCCTGTTTTGAGATTTAACTTGAAGCCTGTTTTCGATTGTAATTAAGGATAGTACTGGGGTTTCAGCCAGTTTTACCTGATACATATGATTATCCTAAGGTTTTTATGTGTGTCTGCCATCTACATGAATGGATTGATGAATATATATGTATTTGTTATAGATTACTCTTTAGGGTTTATCTGTGATCAGTATGTTTATGTTGGTTGATTAGTTATCTTTATTATTCCTTATCGACCGATGCCATTAATTGACATCAGTATGTTGATGAAGGCCGATAAGATTAGATTCATGCTTTAACCTCGCTTTATCACGAGTAAGCCGATATAGCTTTGCCCTATCGGCTGGGCCACGACAATGCGACATCGACCTAACGGCCGATCGGTCATTGTTTTTGATATGGTTTACTTGTTTATCTTGTTGATTGCAGATCAAATCAATTGGCACGCCCTACACGCACCTAGGCAAGCCTTTGGACCTGCACTGGAGTAAAGCAAACCTCCCAGGCCGCCGTGGAAACGTGGAACCCGTTTGGTCGCAAGGCGGGTCGAAATTTTACGCCAACAGCTAGTAGCTCAGAACCCTTCCAAGATCCGGTCAGCGAGCTAAACCATATTTTTGGGGGATCGCAGGCGTACGAGTCCAAGAGAAAGCAGAAGCTAACCGATAGAGAAGTCAACGCCGTACAACCCGAAGTCCCACACTACCTGCGATGGTCGGAGGTGGCTATCACGTTCAACCGCTCGGATCATCTTGACCGAGTGGTTCACCCGGGGCGGTATCCCCTGGTACTAGACCCGGTGGTTCGCAATATCAAGCTTAAATGCATCCTTATTGATGGCGGTAGCGCCCTCAACATCTTATTCGCCAAAACGCTGGACGAGATGCAGATGCCAAGGTCACAGTTGAAGCCGAGTTCAGCTCCCTTTCATGGAGTCATCCCAGGGTTGTCATCTACGTCACTCGGGCATATTACCCTTTCAGTCACCTTCGAAGTTCGGGAGAACTTCCGGACGGAGAACATTACCTTTGAGGTTGCCGACTTCAAGGCAGCTTACCACACAATCATCGGAAGACCCGCGCTCGCCAAGTTCATGGCGGTACCACACTATACATATCTCATCATGAAGATGCCCGGGCCCCACGGAGTCATCACTTTGCGCAGCGACTTCAAACAAGTCTTCACCTGCGACAAAGAGAGCTGCGACATGGCCCAAACTCGCGAGAGACTACGCGGCCAGCAAGAAGTCCAACTAGCGGCATCGACATCCGGAGAAGCAGAGATCCCTGCAAAGAAGATAGCCAAGTCGGGAGAAGGCGATGCCAAGATGAAGAAAATACCCCTTGACCCTTCTAATCCTTCTAAAACTGTTGTAATAAGCGCGGAGCTAGATCCCAAATAGGAAAGCGCGCTCATCACCTTCCTCCAGAATAATAAAGATATTTTTGCTTGGAAACCGTCTGACATGTCGGGTATTCCTAGGGAGGTGATCGAGCACTCTTTAAACGTCAAAGATGACGCTAAACCTATTAAACAACGACTACGCCGCTTCGCTCAAGATCGAAAAGATGCCATTAAGAAGGAACTTGCTAAGCTCTTAGCTGCCGGGTTCATCAAGAAAGTTTATCATCCCGACTGGCTGGCTAACCCGGTCCTGGTTCGGAAGAAGACAGGACAATGGCGCATGTGCGTGGACTACACCGATCTCAACAAGTCCTGCCCTAAGGATCCTTTCGGATTACCCCGTATTGATCAAGTCGTCGATTCAACAGCCGGTTGCGAGCTGCTGAGTTTTTTGGATTGTTACTCGGGTTACCACCAGATCAGCTTGAGGGAGTCCGACTGCCTCAAGACGTCATTTATCACCCCGTTTGGAGCTTATTGCTACATCACGATGCCCTTCGGCCTGAAGAACGCTGGAGCTACTTATCAGCGCATGATCCAGAGATGCCTGCAGACTCAGATTGGGAAAAATGTGGAAGCCTACGTCGACGATGTTGTCATCAAGACCAAGCAGAAGGAAGACCTGATCGCTGACTTAGAGGAAACCTTCGCAAATATCCGGGCCTTCAGAATGAAGTTGAATCCGGAGAAGTGCACCTTCGGCGTGCCGTCAGGCAAGCTACTCAGTTTTATGGTGTCTCATCACGGCATTGAAGCAAATCCATAGAAAATCAACGCTATCCAGAACATGAAGCCCCCGAGTACCCAGAAGGATGTCCAGAAGCTTACTGGTTGAATGGCGGCGTTGAGCCGATTTGTTTCCAGACTCGGCGAACGAGGTATGCCTTTTTTCAGGTTACTGAATAAGACGGACGATTTTCAATGGACCACCGAGGCCTAGAAAGCTTTCGAAGATTTCAAGGAGTTCCTCACGACGCCACCCGTGTTGGCTTCGCCACATCCTCAAGAACCCCTGTTGCTCTACGTCGCCGCAACTCATCAGGCGGTCAGCACGGTCTTGGTCGTCGAGCGCGAGGAAGAAGGCCGAGCTCAGAAGGTTCAACGGTCGATCTACTTTATCAGCGAGGTGCTGGCAGGAGCCAAAACCCGCTACCCTCAGGTACAAAAATTGTTATACGGAGTTCTAATTACAGCTAGGAAGCTAGCCCATTATTTTCAGGGTCACTCGTTCACCGTCGTCACGTCCTTTCCATTCGGCAATGTCATCCATAACCGGGAGGTTACTGGACGCATCGCGAAGTGGGCTCTGGAGTTGATGCCGCTGGACATAACTTTCAAGGCGAGGACGTCTATAAAGTCTCAAGTCCTGGCAGATTTTGTAGCCGAGTGGACCGAGCAACAAGAAGATGTACCTAGAGAGGATCTGCAGAACTGGACAATGCACTTTGACGGATCTAAAAGAGTCATCGGCCTGGGAGCAGGAGTTGTCCTGATTTCCCTGACTGAGGAGAGGCTGCGGTATGTTTTACACATTCATTTCCCAGCTTCACATAACGTTGCCGAGTATGAAGCCTTGCTGCATGGCCTACGACTTGCTGTTTCACTCGGGATACGGCGGATGGTTGTATGAGGGGACTCCCAGCTGGTGGTCAACCAAGTAATGAAGGATTGGTCCTATTTAAATGAGACTATGGAGGCTTATCGACAAGAGGTTCGCAAGCTTGAGGACAAGTTTGATGGACTGGAGTTATCCCATGTCTTGAGACATAATAATGAAGCAGCAGACCAATTGGCACAGTTTGGGTCCAAACGTGAAGCAGCCCCGACTGACGTTTTCGTGGAGCACCTCTACGAGCCGACTGTTGCTAAGAAATCAACCCCCAACGAGGAAGCTACAAACCAGGTCGCCATGCTCGACGCTGATTGGAGGACACCGATCATCAAGTTTTTAACTCAGCAGGAGCTGCCGGAAGACTGGGATGATGCGGAACGAGTCCGACGTCACAGTCAAAGCTATGTAATGGTTGACTCAGAACTGTACAAGAGAAGCCCTTCTGGAGTTCTGATGAGATGCGTTACGCCTGAGGAGGGACGACAATTACTGCACGATATTCACTCGGGCATATGCGGCAGTCACGCAGCAGCACGCACTCTGGTGGGCAAGGCTTATAGACAAGGATTCTTTTGGCTCACGGTGGTTTCCGACGCAGAAAAGGTGGTCCGCACGTGTGAAGGTTGTCAATTCTTTGCCCGGCAGAGTCATGTGCCGGCCCAAGATCTACAAACAATTCCTTTATCATGGCCTTTCATCGTGTGGGGCTTGGATATGGTTGGTCCTTTCAAAAAGGCTCCAGGAGGATTTATGCACCTATTTGTCGTGATTGACAAGTTTTCCAAGTGGATTGAGGCTAAGCCGGTAGCTACGATAACTACGGATAAGACGTGCGACTTTATTTTAAACATTGTGCATCGGTTTGGCGTCCCGAACAGAATCATAACCGATAATGGGGCTCAGTTTACTGGAGGCATTTTTAAGGAGTTCTGTGAAGACTTTGGAATCAAGATATGCTATGCATCGGTGGCACAAGTCGAACGTGCCAATGGTATGGTTCTTCAAGGCATCAAGGCCCGAGTGTTTGATAGATTACGACCGTACGCTGGAAGATGGGTTCAAGAGTTGCCATCGATGTTATGGTCACTGCGGACTACACCCAGTCGGGCTACCGGCCAATCTCCTTTCTTCTTGGTTTATGGAGCAGAAGCAATGTTGCCAAGTGAGATGGAATACGAGTCCCTTCAAGTTCGCAATTTCAATGACGAATGTTATGATCAAGATAGAGTGGATGACTTAACCCGACTGGAAGAGGCACGTGAGGCTGCATTGGTCCAGTCGGGAAGGTATCTTCAAGGACTTCGGCGCTACCATAATCGCAATGTTTGGTCACGAGCCTTTATTGTTGGTGACATGGTTTTATGCAAGATTCAAACTACAAAAGATCGTCACAAGTTATCTCCACTATGGGAAGGACCCTATATAATCGCTGAAGTTACTCGGCCAGGAGCATATCGCTTGAAGCATGAAGATGGGACCATGGTGAAGAATTCTTGGAACATTGAGCATCTTCGTCGATATTATACTTAAGTCTTCTTGACTTCATGTTCTTCTCGACTGCCAAACCCAAGCAAGATGACTTCTTGAGTTGTCAGTCGGGGGCTATACGTATATATATCAATAAAGTGTGATTTTCTTTTTCATCACCAACAACTTGTTCGTATTTAGTTTATCATTGTTTAATGTTTTGGTTCGAGTTTAATAGATAAGGACTGAGAATTTTCAACGGCCGAATCAAGCCTAGGCTTGCTGACAGTCGGAAAAAATTCTTAAGAAATTATATATGAAGTCTCGGATCAGGGCATTAACATAAATAAGCCAAATATTCACAAGTCAGCATTACAACAAGTCAACTATTCCTGGAAGTTTACAGCTACATCTACAGCTACTTTTTTCGCTGACTCTTGTGCTTCATTTATAAGTTCTAGGGCTCGCTCATCTGTGGTGCCCGCTGCGAAGCCATCTCCTACAGAGTCCACATCTATCCGCGGATAGAGTGATTTTGTCTGCGCAAGAGCAAAGCTTGCGCTCATGATGGCTGCGTCTGTGATATTCTCCATGTATTTTGCTAGCGCCGTCCTGAGCTTGTCGAAGACTTCAACAACATCCAATGAGCTTGTCCTGAGTCCGTGTCTGTATATTGCTGACAAGATTGGCGTAGCCGCGTTAGCGATGTCATCCCGAACACTTTCAGCCCTTCGGACTCTCTCGGCAAAGACATTAAATTGTGCTTGGGACTTCACCTTATTAGCTACAAGATTGAAACAGTGCAGGTTACATTGACAGTCAAGATCAAGTAAATTGAGAAGCGCGAATTTCGCGTGCTACCTTCGATCTCTTCCAGGGCTTTTTCCTTCTCAGACTCCAGTTTAGCTTTATCAGTTTCCGCTTTCTCTAGCTGGGCCTTGAGAGAGTTGACTTCAGATAAATTGGCTACAAGACTTGCATAACGTCAGGATCAGACAAATACATGAAGACAAAATAAGGACAAGATGGTTTGACTTACCTCCGATTGAACCACGGAGTTCCAAGTTCGCGTCTCGGAGCTTCGCGATCATAGCCCGCAAGACGACCTCTCGAGCTGCGGCTTCTTCTCTGGCGGCCTTGAGATCTTGGTGGACGTTTTCCAGAGAGTTCACATGGGGGACCAGCTTCTCGAGGTTTACTAACTTGGCCATTGAACGACAGTAAATTCTCTGCATGCGAGTATGAAGATAGTTAACTACAAAAGACCGTGAGGATAAGACATGGAGGAGTTATGCTTACGTTCATCAGCCGGGTTGCTTCGTTGAGGCTAGCCACGAGCATGTCACGTTCCTCATTCTCCTTTTGCTTATTTAAAACGATGCCTTGCTTCACACCTTCGGCATCGCGCCACTCGATCTTGATAGGAGAGACCGAGTCAGCTGAGGACTTCAGTCGGGCAATTTCCTCCTCTTCGGCTGATTGATCTAGTGAAGATGAATAAGGATAGAAGTAAGAAGCATATTGAAGACAAGAGTCTGGGGACTATATTGAAGCCTACCTGTTTGAGGAGCCGGGTCCTTAGATGGTGCTTCCTGATTGAGTGAGCCCTGTGGATCTTCGGCCGACTGGTTTCCAGCCGGGATATCTTGGCTTGCAGTCGGGGCCTCAACTTCGGGAGCGTCTTTATTTGGGGGCTCCACTTCAGGAGCATCCTCACTCGGGGGAGGGTTTTGAGGCCTTTGTTCTGCAGGTCTTGGTTTTTCTGACGCTGCAGGCGGATTGGCGGTTTCAGTCCGCCCGGTGGGATCTATGTCCTGAGGTTTTCTGCAAGAAAGATGATGAAGACGATTGAGACGGAGAGGAAAGAATTTTCAACAGGAAGCTGGCTTTGGTTATACAAGATGCCTGTTAGATCTCCTGATCTTAGGGGCAGATCTGGCGGACGGCTTCGGAGGGCTTATGTTAACTCGTGGAATTTGGATTTCTTCGTCATCCGAGTCGTCGACGACCAGTCTCCTTTTGCTCGCCCGCTTGCTGATATCTTCGTCATCAGCAGCCCTCTTTTCTTGAGGTTCAACTTTGATTTTGGGGCCGCCGATTGGTTTTTGGTAGCAGGCCGAGTTGGCATATCGTCATGATACACCTTGTATGGCCGAGATATGATGAGAGCATTAGCCTGCAAGCAGAATTTTTAAGATATATTAAAGAACATAAGCGAGATAGAAAGAAATTGAAGAGGCCGAGTTTGCTTACCGGAGGAGGAGGTCGGAACAGGTTGAAGGGAGGAACCGGCATCTTGTGGCTGCGATCTACTGTGATCCCAGAGGAGAAAATCTTCTACATACGAGTGCACAAGGCCTGGTAACTCAGAGCATCGCGGTCTTCCCGATTGGGGTCGCTTTCGCCCTCATACTCGAATGCTGGCTTGGATCTCTCTTTGATAGGAGCCAGTTGGTTCTTGATAAAATGCCGGGTAATTTGTTCTCCTTGGAGGCCTTTCTTCTTCATTTCAAGAATGTTAGCCAGGAGATTATTCGCTTCCACCCAATCTTGGTTCTCTGGCATTGGGCTCCAGTTGGCTCTTTGGATCGGTGGAAGGCCGACGAAGTCGAGCAAACTGGGATGGGGGTTTGAGATGTAGAACCAGTTTGCATGCCAGCCCTTATTGGAGGATTTCAAGGGGAGGGAGAAGTAGTCTCTGTGGAGAGTCCCGCGGAGTTGAAAGCCAGCCCCACCGACGACGCAGGGGTCATCTTTGGTCAGGTGTGGCTTGACATAGAACATACGGCGAAATAGATTGAAATGGGGGAGGATGCCTAAGAAAGCTTCGCATACGTGAATGAAGATTGCAATATGAAGGATGGAATTAGGATTCAAGTGATAGATTCGGAGGCCGTAATATTCAAGAATGCCATGGAAGAAATTGGAAGTGGGAAGACCAAATCCGCAGTAAAAGAAAGAGGTGAAGACTACAATCTCACCGGTGTTCGGGGTGGGGAATTCCTGGCCAAACACCGGGCACCAGCCGATGATTTCCTTAGGAGGGAGGACTCCGTTCTTCACCATTTATCGCAAGGTCGATTCCTTCACATCAGAGGTCGCCCATTGGTCGAAAGGGATTTCTCTCTCTTCCATCATGGATGCGAGCCGAGAAGAGGTGGATCTAGCATAGAGAATGGGGATTTTTTGAGGAGATGCTAGAGGCTGGATGCGGATGAGGGATTGTGGTGGAACTTGAGTTCCTGAATGGATGGATTTGAGTGTGCGCGAGTTCTTGGATTCTTCGGAGCGGTTGATGAACAGGAGCGCGAAAAGGGGAAAGTTTCAGGAAGATGAAGCAGCGGGAAAGATGCTGGCGCTTTAAGAAAGATTTTTAGGGTTTTGCTGGGTTTTCTCGTGTTTGGGCCGAGCCCATGAGGAACTTGCGGCCCATGTCCATATTACAGGTCTGGCTTGACATGTGTCCTTGAGGACTTAAGCAAATTTGCTTTGGCAATATGCGCATGTCTTATTGCCCGATACCTTCAAAATCCTTTCATACAGCAGTTACACAACTTGTTGAAGGTTGGTACGATGCAGCTTGGGAGGTGACAAACGGTAAAGTTTTTTATAACTGTCCTGGTAACTTTTTATGGGTTGCAGGAGCTGTTTGGTCTTTACAACGCATTTGATTTTATATCAGTGTTGTTCTGCCACCTTGGTGTGCTCTTTTTATTAAGACCAATATTATGGCAAGAGCTATTTAATATTTTGGTCATGTTTTTCAGATGACTGATGAATTATTAACTCAGATTTTCTACCCATGAGGGTTGGCTGAGTTGTTTGTTCTGAGATGACTCGAGCAAAACGACTCGGATAAAGCAAAATCTTGCCGAGTACTTGGAATTCATTATACACCATGCCTTGATTGTAAGGTTATGCGTTATATGATTTTTTATGATTGCTTCTGGCTTAGGCTAGATATTTATTTAACTCAAGAGAATATGATTATTATAGTTCTTGACTATATGCTTAGTTTGATTAACTAAACACATAGTCGGGGGCTACACCTAATTAGGTGCATCAGTCGATGCACCTAAATATTTATTTTTGGAATTTTTGAGATGTTTTCAGCCCTTCACAGCCTTTTTGGATGATAAAGCACTCGGGAGATTCATGGAGGCACTCGGCGACAGAAGCACTTGGCTAAGGAGTCACTCGGCTGTGCGAAATTCTGGCTCAAGACAACATTATTTCGTCGACTGTGAAGGTCTCGAGGGCTACTGTGGAGATTATGGGTACCGGATACCCTCATGGCTAGCTTATCCGACTTAGCATAAGGGGTAGGTTATGACTCATGATTATGTAAACCGGCTTATGACTTGAGTGTTACGTTGCCATTGAGATAAGGTAACGACTCATAGTCTATAGTTGATAAGATTGAGGAGTCCGGCATAGAATAGGATAGGGTCTTCGACTTGTAAACCTACCCTCCGAGACTATATAAGGAGGGTAGGGAATCCCTTGAGAGGACACACGCATAGAGATTTTCACAAGAGCACAAGCACCCAAACTCACGAGAGCACATATTGAAACAGATCATAAGATCAATAAACCACTCGGCGGATAGAATCCCCGAAACAAGAGTAGGGTATTACCTCTCGAAGAGAGGGCCTGAACCTGTCTAAATTCTTTTGCATACTAACCCATTGTGTTTGACCCTTAACTACTACCCCCAGATTCTTATTGCCGAAACCAAGTTTCGACAATAAGTCAAGTACTTGATTCATACAATGTTCCCAGACTCAAATACTGGTGCCCCTTACTGGGGACCTTTTTAGAATGGGAAGCCATGTGTTCTGATTTGATTAGTGAGATACAATCTCTTAGTTTTCGTTGGATCAAGAGGCTTGCTGAATAAATGGTTCTCCTAAAATCTTAAACAACACTAGGATTTATGTAATGTTAATTGAGATTGATTGCTGCAAAACCTTAGCATGACTCACTAGCAAATTTGTTAACTGCTTGTACAGGAAAGTACCGTTGTTATTTCGCAAAATTTTGGATACAGTTATATTGATGTGACCAGAATAAAATAATTATGTTAATTTAATCTGTTCACTGCTGGTACAGTAAAGTACCATTCTGAATTCGGTTATTTTTCACGCACACTCTTGTCAATTTGCTTTTTATTAATCCTGTCGTCATACGTAAAATTGCAACCCCTTGCGACTAAACAGATGGTTTACACCCGGTGCAGCTCGAAGATTGTGCTCGCTACGTGCCAAGCGTTGTCACTTGATCACCGTCAAGCATTGTCACGGCTCGGATTGGGGAAACTAGCGGATATGACGCTTGATGGGCTGGAGCAGCCTGAGTTGACCTCCTGGTTCATGGATCATACTAACCCAGAAACAATGACCATTCAAGTTGCTGATAACAAGAAGATTGCCATAACACCATGGAAGGTCAGTATTGTCATGGGAATCCCCTTTGGTGGTGAACCGTTACAATATCCTGACCATAATCACATGTCAGATGCATTCGCCGAGCTGGCCAATGAGCTCGGGGTGCCAGCAAGCTCTAACATTTCTGCAACAAGGTTGATAAGAGAGCTAAAAGAACGGAAAGATGATCCCAGAGCTGTTCGGTTCTTCATCATGATCCTGACCAACAAGTTGTTGCTCCCATCCACCAATTTCTATATCTCAAAGAAGCATGTGTGGCTAGGCATGGATCTTTCTATGGTAGCCAGGATCAATTGGTCAGTGGAGATTATGGGTGCCGGGTATCCTCATGGCTAGCTTATCCGACCTACCATAGGGGATAGGTTATGACTCATGATTATGTAAACCGGCTTATGACTTGGGTGTTACGTTACCATTATAATAAGGTAACGGCTCATAGTCCATAGTTGGTAAGGTTGAGGAGTCCGATATAAAGTATGATAGGGTCTTCGACTTGTAAACCCACCTTCCGGGACTATATAGGAAGGGTAGGGCGTCCCTTGAGGGGCATAAGAAAAATACACACGAATACACAAACTCACGAGAGCACATATTGAAAGAGATCAAGAGATCCATAAACCACTCGGCGGATCGAATCCCCGAAATAGGAGTAGGGTATTACCTTTCGAAGAGAGGGCCTGAACCTGTCTAAATTCCTTTTGCATACTAACCCATCGTGTTTGGCGCTTGACTGCTACCCCCAGATTCTTATTGTCGAAACCAAGTTTCGACCGATGGCGCGCCAAGTAGGGGTTGTGTGTCAAGTTTTCTTCTTCATCTCGCCAACAAGCGCGATGGGATCTTCATCAGACTTCGACGACCTCGTCTTCGGTAGCCTCGACTTCATCGCCGACAAATTCGGTAAGCTCTCTCTCCTCGACTCGGATTCGGACCAGTCGGGAGGGAAAAACCCCTCGGCGCCGTTCGGGTTACCGGATGACGCTGAGATCTACCACAAACTTCTGTCTTCCGAGTCGGATTCAAACCACTTGGGAGAATCTTCTTCATCATCTTCATGCTGCGATTTGGGCGCAAGGGAAATTGCTGTCATACTCGAACGACTCGGGTCATACTCGTCTACGGACCTCGATGAACACCTCAACTCCCCCAACTTCGACGACCTCTACGACATCTCCACGGACGACATCAACAGCTCCGACTTAGACAAAGATTACTATGATCCGGCGCTCCTTGACGTCCTCATGGCCGAAGTAGCTGAGACCGACTCGGCCATGGCCCGGAGGATACGGAGGAGGAACGAGTCAAGCTTGAGCAAGAGCGCAAGCGTGTGGAGGAGGAGAACAAGCGTAAGGAGGAGGAGCTCAAGAACAAAGAAGAAGCTGACAAGAGGAAACGAGACCTGAGGGCGACTGGGCACTCTGCCCGCGACGCCATATTGCAGACGTGAGTCGACAACGCCAATATCTTCCAAACGCCTCAACAAAACGCCGTAGCTGCCCTCACCCTCATCGACACTGTCATCGAAGCGGCACCCGCTGCGGTAACACCACTTTTTGACAAGATCAAAACCATCGTCGCGGCTACAGCCAATGGGCCTTCCTCTAGCTCCGCGCGGAGACCTACTAAGTCCATCGCCGAAACACCTGAAAGAAGCCGCCTACCACCGCTACGATCCAAAGACTACAAGAGGCCCGAGCAGAGGTAAACACCCGTCAAGTCCAAGGACCCTTCCCGCAACGCAGCATGGAAGCATCAAGAACAATCGGCCGACTCTCATGAGAGAGGATCAACAAGTACAACGGCAAGACCAACCTCGAATCATGGTTGACTGTGTACACCCTCGCCATCCGCGCAGCGGGAGGAGATAGCAAGGCCATGGCCAATTACCTGCCCGTCGCTCTCGCCGAGTCAGCCAGGAACTGGCTTACGAGTTTGCCAAGAGGCTCAATCGACTCGTGGAGCGAGCTTCGGGACCACTTCGATCTCCACAATGTGATTAAGAAGACAGATGAATCGTTGAAGGACTACATCCGGCGCTTCTTGGAAAAGCGGAACAAGATCCCCAATATCACCGACGACGTCATTATAGGCGCATTCCAGAAAGGCGTCTGTGACAAGTTGCTGATCGGCAAATTTGGGCGCATGCCACCGAAGACGGTCAAGCAGATCTTCGAGACAGCTAACTCCTACGCCAAATCCGACGATGCAATCAAGGCCTCACGGCAAGACAGGCACGACAAGAGGGACGACAAGCAATCCAGAGTCAGCTGGGGTCCTAAGAAGGACAACAGCAACAACAACAACAATGGCCAAAAAGATCGTAAGCGTAAGCCCGAGGATCTGGACGCCACGACGTCGAACTACCAACAACAGCGTCCCCGAGTCGCTGCCTACGACAAGATCATGAACGCTCAATGCACGCATCACCCAAATCACAAGCACGCGGCCAAAGATTGTTTCATCTACAAGCAGTTCGCTGAACAGTACGCAACTCAACTACGCCAGAAGCCGGCAGATGAAGCCGGCACATCGGGACCAAGGAGGAACGACCCGGCTGGCAGCTCAGAGCCTTTCCAAGATCCCATGGGTGAGCTAAACCACATCTTCGGGGGACCGCTGGCGTACGAGTCCAAGAGGAAGCAAAAGCTGATCGACAGAGAAGTCAACGCGGCACAACCCGAAGTCCCACACTACCTACGATGGTCGGAGGTGGCTATCACGTTCAACCACTCGGATCACCCTGAACCGAGTGGTTCACCCGGGGCGGTATCCTCTGGTACTAGACCCGGTGGTTCGCAACATCAAACTCAAGCGCGTCCTCATCGACGGCGGCAACGCCCTGAACATCCTCTTCGCCAAGATGCTAGACGAGATGCAGATCCCAAGAGCAGAATTGAAGCCAAGCTCAGCCCCCTTCCATGGAGTCATCCCGGGGCTGTCATCTATGCCACTCGGGCATATCACCCTTCCGGTCACCTTCGGCGTTCGGGAGAATTTTCGGACAGAGAACATCACCTTTGAGGTTGCCGACTTCGAAGCGGCTTACCATGCAATCATCGGAAGACATGCGCTTGCTAAGTTCATGGTGGTACCACACTACACTTATCTCATCATGAAGATGCCCGGAAGACATGCGCTTGCTAAGTTCATGGTGGTACCACACTACACTTATCTCATCATGAAGATGCCCGGTCCCAATGGAGTTATCACCCTGCATAGCGACATCAGGCAAGCCTTCACCTGCGACAAGGAAAGCTGCGACATGGCCCAAACTCGTGAGAGATTACGCGGCCAACAAGAAGTCCGACTGGCTGCATCGACATCTGGAGAAAGCGAGATCCCTGCGAAGAAGATAGCCAAGTCAGGAGAAGGCGACGCCAAGACGAGGAAAATTCCCCTTGACCCCTCTGATCCTTTTAAAACTGCTGTAATAGGTACGGAGTTAGATCCCAAATAGGAAAGCGCGCTCGTCACCTTCCTACAGAATAATAACGAGATTTTTGCTTGGAAACCGTCTGATATGCCGAGTATTCCTAGGGAGGTGATCGAGCACTCATTAAACGTCAAAGATGACGCGAAACCTATCAAACAACGACTCCGCCGCTTCACCCAAGATCGAAAAGATGCCATCAAAGAGGAACTCGGCAAGCTCTTGGCTGCCGGGTTTATCAAGGAGGTTTACCATCCCGACTGGTTAGCCAACCCGGTCTTGGTTCGGAAGAAGACAGGACAATGGCGCATGTGCGTGGACTACACCGACCTCAACAAATCCGACCCCAAGGATCCTTTCGGATTGCCCCGTATTGATCAAGTCGTTGATTCAACAGCCGGCTGCGAACTTCTGAGCTTCTTGGATTGTTGCTCGGGTTACCATCAGATCAGCTTGAAGGAGTCCGACTGCCTGAAGACATTATTCATTACCCCGTTTGGAGCCTATTGCTACGTCACGATGCCCTTTGGCCTGAAGAACGCCAGAGCCACTTATCAGCGTATGATCCAGAGATGCCTTCAGACCCAGCTCAGGAGGAACGTGGAAGCCTACGTCGACAATGTCGTCATCAAGACCAAGCGGAAAGAAGACCTGATCGCTGACTTAGAAGAAACCTTCGCAAATATTCGGGCCTTCAGAATGAAGTTGAACCTGAAGAAGTGCACCTTTGGTGTGCCGTCAGGCAAGCTGCTCGGCTTTATGGTGTCTCATCGCGGCATTGAAGTAAATCCAGAAAAAATTAACACTATCCGGAACATGAAGCCCCGAGTACCCAGAAGGACGTCCAGAAGCTCACTGGTTACATGGCGGTGCTGAGCCATTTTGTTTCCAGACTCGGGGAACGAGGCATGCTATTTTTCAAGTTGTTGAAAAAGACAGACGATTTTCAATGGACCACCGAGGCCCAGAAAGCTTTTGAAGACTTCAAGAAGTTCCTCACAACCCCACCCGTGTTGGCGTCACCTCACCCTCAAGAACCTCTGTTGCTCTACGTTTTCGCAACTCACCAGGTGGTCAGCATGGTTTTGGTTGTCGAACGTGAGGAGGAAGGACGAGCTCAGAAGATTCAAAGACTAATCTACTTTGTTAGCGAGGTGCTGGCAGGAGCCAAGACACGCTACCCCCAGGTACAAAAACTACTATATGGAGTTCTAATTACTGCTAGGAAGTTGGCTCATTATTTTCAGGGTCATTCGGTGACTGTAGTCACGTCCTTTCCACTCGGTGATGTCATCCATAACCGGGAGGTTACTGGGCGCATTGCGAAGTGGGCTCTGGAGTTGATGCTGCTGGATATTACTTTCAAAGCAAGGACGTCTATAAAGTCTCAAGTCTTGGCGGATTTTGTGGCCGAGTGGACCGAGCGACAAGAAGATGTACCTAGGGAAGAGCTGCAGTACTGGACCATGCACTTTGATGGATCTAAACGAGTCACCGGCCTGGGAGCGGGAGTCGTGCTGATTTCCCCGACTGGGGAGAAGCTACGGTATGTCCTTCATATTCACTTCCCCGCCTCACATAACGTCGCCGAGTACGAAGCTTTACTTCATGGCCTATGACTTGCTGTTTCACTCAGGATACGACGGATGGTTGTACGAGGAGATTCCCAGCTGGTGGTCAACCAAGTAATGAAGGACTGGTCCTGCTTGAATGATACCATGGAGGCCTATCGACAAGAAGTTCGCAAACTTGAGGACAAGTTTGATGGACTGGAGTTATCCCACGTCTTGAGACACAACAATGAAGCTGCAGATGAGTTGGCGCAGTTTGGGTCCAAGCGAGAAGCAGCCCCGACTAACGTCTTCGTGGAGAACCTCTACGAGCCGACTATTGCTAAGAAATCAATCCCCAATGTAGAAGCTACAGACCAGGTTGCCATGCTCGACGCCGACTGGAGGATACCGTTCATCAAGTTTTTAACTCAGCAAGAGCTGCCGGAAGACTGGGATGATGCGGAGCGAGTCCGACGTCGTAGTCAGTCATGGTCGATTCGAAATTATACAAAAGAAGCCCTTCTGGAGTTTTGATGAGATGCGTCACGCCTGAGGAGGGACGACAATTGTTGCACGATATTCACTCTGGTATATACGGCAATCATGCTGCGGCGCCCACTCTGGTGGGCAAGGCTTACAGACAAGGTTTTTTTTGGCTCACGGCGGTCTCCGACGCCGACAAGGTGGTCCACACGTGTGAAGGTTGTCAGTTCTTCGCTCGGCAAAGCCATGTTCCAGCCCAAGATCTACAAACAATCCCTTTATCATGGCCTTTCGCCGTATGAGGCTTGGACATGGTTGGTCCTTTCAAGAAGGCTCCGGGAGGATTTACGCATCTGTTTGTCGCGATTGACAAGTTTTCCAAGTGGATTGAGGCTAAGCCGGTTGCTACGATAACTGCGAATAAGGCGCGAGATTTTATTCTAAACATTGTGCACCGGTTTGGTGTCCCAAACAGAATCATAACCGATAATGGGACTCAGTTTACTAGAGGCGTTTTCAAGGAATTCTGCGAAGATTTTGGAATCATGATTTGCTATGCATCGGTGGCACACTCTAGAAGCAACGGACAAGTCGAACGCGCCAATGGTATGGTTCTTCAAGGCATCAAGGCCCGAGTGTTTGATAGGCTACGTCCCTATGCTGGAAGATGGGTTCAAGAGTTGCCTTCGGTATTATGGTCACTGCAGACTACACCCAGTCGGGCTACCGGCCAATCTCCTTTTTTCTTGGTTTATGGGGCCGAAGCAATGTTGCCGAGTGAGATGGAGTATGAGTCTCTTCGAGTTTGCAGTTTCAACGATGAACGATATGATCAAGATAGAGTTGACGACTTGACCCGACTGGAGGAAGCTCGTGAGGCTGCATTGGTTCAGTCGGTAAGGTATCTTCAAGGACTTCGGCGTTATCATAATTGTAACGTTCGGTCACGAGCTTTTATTGTTGACGACATAGTTCTACGAAAGATTCAGACTACATAAGATAGACACAAGTTATGTCCGCTATGGGAAGGCCCTTACATAATTGCTGAGGTCACTCGGCCAGGAGCGTATCGCTTGAAGCGTGAAGACAGGACCATGGTGGAGAATTCTTAGAATATTGAGCACCTTCGTCGATATTATGCTTAGACTTATTGTATCATGCTCTTCTCAACTGCCGACTTCAAGTAAGATGACTTCTTGAGTTGTCAGTCAGGGGCTAGACATATCAGTAAAATATGATGTTCTTTTTATCAGTACTGACTTGTTCATACTTAGTTTATCATTGTTTATTGTTCTGGTTTGAGTTCAGCAGATAAGGACTGAAAGTTTTCTGATGGCTTAATCAAGTCTAAGCTTGGTGACAGTCGGACGAAAATTATTAAGAGATTAAATGCGAAGACTCAGATTAGGGCACAAGCATAAATAAATTAAAAAATTACAAGTCATATCTCAACAATGTTTACATCGGCAAATCTACCCTTGGAAGTTTTCTACGACGTCAGCAGCAATGTTTTTGGCCGTCTCTTGTGCTTCATTAATCAGCTCTAAGGCCTGCTCATCGGGGGTACCATCAGCGAAGCCTTCTCCTATGGAGTTTATGTCTACCCGAGGATAGAGCAACTTCGTCATGGCCAAGGTTTGACTAGCACTCATAACAGCAGCATCCGTAATATTTTCTATATACTTCTTCGGTATTGTCCTCAGCTTATCAAAGACTTCAACCATGTCCAAAGAACTTGTCCCGAGGCCGTTTTCATAGAGTGCCGACAATATTGGCGTGGCTGCATTGGCGATATCGTCTCTAACTCTTTCGGCCCTCCGGACTTTTTCAGCGAAGACTTCGAATTGAGCTTGGGATTTTACTCTATTAGCTGCATGTTTGATATGATTCAGATTACATGAATAACCAAGATCAGATCGAGGAGTGCGAGTCTCAGGAGGTACCTTCAATTTCTTCTAAGGCCTTGTTCTTGTCAGACTCAAGCTTGGCGTTGTCAGTTTCCGCCTTCTTCAGTTGAGCCTTGAGGGAGTCGATCTCGGATACGTTGGCTATAGCATGAAGATTTGGAATCATCAAGTATCGATTAGATTACAAAAAAGCAAGACAAGTTGATTTCTATTACCTTCGATTGAACCACGAAGTTCTAGATTCATATCTCGAAGCATATTGATTTCCTCCCTCAAGACGACCTCTCGAGCCGCTGCTTCTTCTCTGGCTTCCTTGAGTTTTTGCTGGATGTTCTCCAGAGAGTTAACGTGAGGCACCAGCTTCTCGAGAGTGTCTGACTTGGCCATCGAGCGACGATGAATTCTCTGCATTATAAAGATTGAATCAGTCAGCTGCACAAGGTTATATGGATGAGATATGAGAAGATTATATATACATTCATCAGCCGGGTTGCTTCATTAAGGCTGGCAACGAGCATGTCGCATTCTACGGCTTCTTTTTCCTTGTTCAACACGATGCCCTGTCTTTTGCCTTCAGCATCCCGCCACTCGATTTTTATTGGAGGAACTGAGTCTTCTGAAGACTTCAGCAGGGTAATCTCCTCCTCTTCAGTTGCTTGTTTTGAGGATGACAAATGAGAAGGATATCGGAAAATATATTCAAGACAAGAGTCCGAAGACTATTTGAAGCTTACCTGTCCTTGGAGCTGGGTCCTTGACTGGCGTTTCTTGACCACACGAGCCCTGTGTGTCTTTGTCCAGCTGGTTTCCAGTCAGGGTTTCCTGGCTGGCAATCGGGGGCTCCTACACAGGAGTGTCCTCACTCGGGAGAGGGTCTTGAGACCCTTGTTCTGCAGATTTTGGCTCTTCTGGCGCTGCAGGTTGGCTTGTTTTTTCTGTCTGCCCGGTGGGATCTATATCTTAAGGTTTTCTGAAGAAGAAGATGAAGATAGTGAAGACAAGTTTATTTTCAGCAAGAAGATAAGTGTGGATAAGCAAAGAGATACCTATTGGATTTCCTGATCTTTGGAGCAGATCGTGTGGATGACCTCGGAGAAGTTATGTTCGTCTTCGGAGTCTGAATTTCTTCAATATCTTCGTCCGAGTCATCTACAACTAGCATTCTCATGCTAGCCCGTTTGTTGGTTTCTTCCTCGGCAGCAGTTCTCTTATTTTTGGTCTGCGGTTTAATTTTTGGGCCGCCTGTCGGCTTCTTGGTATTTGGCTGAGCAGGTGCGTCTTCGTGGAAGACTTTATACGGCCTGGAGATGATCAGAGCGTTTGCCTGCAAACAGTACTATTAATACACATTGAAAGATAGAAACAAAATGAAGAATGATACGAGTTACAGAGTCTACTTACCGGAGGAGGAGGTCGAAGAAGACTGAAGGGAGCAACCGGGAGCTTATGGCTGTACTCCACTGCAATTCCAGATGAGAAGATCTTGTACATGCGAGCGCACAAGACCTGGAAGTTTAGGGACTCACGATCCTCCCGGTTGGGATCACTCTGGCCTTCATACTTGAAAGCTGGCTTAGACCTTTCCTTGATAGGAGCCAGTCAGCACTTGATGAAATGCCGCATGATCTGCTATCCTTGGAGGCCTTTATTCTTCAGCTCAAGGATTTTAGCCAAGAGGTTGTTCGCTTCTATCCAATCCTGGTTTTCTGGCATGGTGTTCCAGTTGGCCCGTTGGATAGGTGGGAGGCCGATGAAGTCGGGCAAACTGGGGGCTAGGTTCGAGATGTAGAACCAATTTACGTGCCAGCCTTTATTGGAAGATTTCAAAGGAAGAGGGAAGTAATCTTTGCGAAGAGTCCCGCGGAGTTGAAAGCCGGCGCCACCCACAACACAGGGATTGTCCTTAGTCGGGTGGGCCTTGAGAGAGAACATGCATACATGGATACCTAAGAAGGCCTCGCATACATGGATGAAGATGGCGATATGTAGCACAGAATTTGGGTTCAGATAGTAGAGTTGGAGACCGTAATATTCTAAGATGCCACGGAAGAAATCGCAAGTTGGAAGACCAAACCCGCAGTAAAAGAAGTGGGTGAAGACAATGATCTCACCGGTGTTTGGGGTCGGGAATTCTTCGCCGAACATCGGACGCCAACCGATGATCTCCTTGGCCGGAAGAATTCTATCCTTCACCATCTCCTGCAGGGTTGATTCCTTCACGTTAGAAGTAGCCCATTGGTCGAAGGGGATTTTTCTCTCCTCAGCCATGGATGCGAGTTGGGGAAGTTGAATCTGGCGCTGGGAGTGGGGATTTTTTGAGGGAAATGCCGGAAGTTGGTTGTGCGTGAGGAATCCTGATGGGGCTTGAGCTTCCGGATGGATGGATTTGGATGCGCACAAGTTCTAGGTTTTTATGAAGAGCCTGTGAACAGGAGCGCGGAAGGGGAAATTTTTGGAAGATGAAGCGGCGGGCAAGACAACGACGCTTCAGCGATTTTAGGGTATCGCTAGGTTTTCTCGTGTTTGGACCGAGACCCATGAGAAACTTACAGCCCATATTACAGGTGTGGCTTGACACGTGTCTTTAGGGACTTAAGCAGATTTGCTCTGGCAATACGCGCGTGTCTCATTGCCCAATACCTTAAAATCCTTTCATACAGCAGTTACACAACTTGTTAAAAGTTGGTACGATGCAACTTGGAAGTTGACAAATACTGAAAGTTTTTTATAACTGTCCTGATAACTTTTTTATAGGTTGCAGGAGCTGTTTGGTTTTTTACAAAGCATTTGATTTTATGATTATGTCAATGCTTTTCTGCCACCTTGGTGTGCTTTTTCGATTAAGACCGATATTATGGCTTGAGCTATTTAATATTTTTTGTCGTATTTTTCAGATAACTGATAAATTCATTTTGAGTTTATTAATTCAAATTTTCTACCCATGAGGGTTGGCTGAATTGTTTGTTTCGAGATGACTCGGGCAGAACGACTCGGATAAGCATGAGCTTGCCAAGTACTCGAATTTATTATGCACTATGCCTTGATTGTAATGTTATGTGTTATATGACTTTCTATGATTGCTTTTGGTTTAGGCTAGTCATTTATTTAACTCAAGAGAGTATGACTATTATAATTCTTGACTATATGCTTAGTTTGATTAACTAAACACATAGTCGGGGGCTACACCTAATTAGGTGCATCAGTCGATGCACCTAAATATCTATTTTTGAAATTTTTGAAATGTTTTCAGCCCTTCACAACCTTTTTGGATGATAAAGCACTCGGGAGATTCATGGAGGCACTCGGCGACAGAAGCACTCGGCTAAGGAGTCACTCGGCTGTGTGTTATTTTGGTTCGAAGGAAGATTATCTCGTCGACTGTAAAGGTCTCGGCGGCTACTGTGGAGATTATGGGTGCCGGGTATCGTCACGGCTAGCTTATCCGACCTACCATAGGTGATAGGTTATGACTCATGATTATGTAAACCGGCTTATGACTTGGGTGTTACGTTACCATTGTAATAAGGTAACGGCTTATAGTCCATAGTTGGTAAGGTTGAGGAGTCCGACATAGAGTATGATAGGGTCTCCGACTTATAAACCCACCCTTCAGGACTATATAAGGAGGGTAGGACATCCCTTGAGGGACATAAGAAAAATACACGCGAATACACAAACTCACGAGAGCACATATTGAAAGAGATCAAAAGATCAATAAACCACTTGGCGGATCGAATCCCCGAAACAGGAGTAGGGTATTACCTCTCGAAGAGAGAAACTGAACCTGTCTAAATTCTTTTTGCATACTAACCCATCGTGTTTGGCGCTTGACTGCTACCCCCAGATTCTTATTGCCGAAACCAAGTTTCGACATGGTCAAAGGCTGTTCTTGATGTGCTTCACGATAGTCTCGTGTTATGGCACAGGAATGACTGCCACCAAAAATCGCAAACGTACATATGCTCATGCATGGCGTGTCTTGTTGTAAGTATCCATTTATCGTGATGAATTTATTTCAGTCGTTAATCCTCTGCCACTGCCATATCGGTCGTCAATTTATTTTTCCTCTATTCATGATTGTTTATTAACTGCATTTTATTTAACCTTTATTTTTATCAGCTGCTCTGCATTGACAACCTCGAGGTGACCAAACCCTGGATTGATAATTGATCCGCTGCACACACCACGTATCCAGCTTTATACAAAGGAGCTGGTGGAGGCTATATGTCAGAAAGACCGCAGGATGAAGACCATAAAAATGTTTTTGGACAGCTCAATGTAAGGATTTCTTTCATTTCTCATTTTTATGTGGTCCTCATTTTCACACCAGTAATTCCTTTTACATACCTGTGCATTAACCTCATATCCTCTATCCTTTCATAGTTCAATGGCATTCTTGCTTCATGCTACAGCCATCCGAACTATGACAAGGACAAAGAGCCACGTGGTGACAATTCTGGCACTCCATTTGCCAATGAGCCAATCACTGCCGTTCACATATCTTTCCCAAGCATGTTCCACACTATTGGTCCCCGTCTGTAATGAGAACCCATTAGGGTTTGTGACCGATCTTTCGATGAGAGACGTGAGATAACTCGATTGGTGGATGGAGATGACGTTCACGGCCCGACTACAGCCTTCCAAGACCACGCCTTAGCGACTGATACACCACTTCCAAAAGGCCGTCCCGATCTTGTGGAACGCGACAACCAGCCACTAGGGCTCCCGTCCTGCAAGCAATCGAAGAACTAGCAAGAACGAGGAAACAAGCACTGAATTTGCAAGATGAAATTGAAGGTCTCAAACTGAATCTCAATCAAGAGTGGGGTTCCGAAGACAAGGAGACAGGCGGCTAAATCAGCACGCGCGCCTACAAGCAAGTAGCGAAGGCTAAACTTGATCTAAACAAAACCCGGGTGTTCCTGGTGGCGGCTAAGGGGTATATAACGTGGGGAGGATGACCACAAGAGAGTTTGGGTCGTGCTCCAACCCTAGGACGTGTCCCTATTGAACTCTAAACGATACAAGCCCATTGGGCTAAGTTAAGGTGGCGCAGCACCCTGGACAGAAAAGACCACTCGGTGGTTTTTGGACTGTTGACGCCGCTTCTGAATAGAGATGAGTACAAGGCCAGATCCATATGAAAGAAGACTTGTTCAGCTTTCCAACAAGTCCAGAATCACCCCAATCCGACTCCGTATGTAGCCGGGGCAACCATTGCAAGTTAGAGGTGTGTTGCAATCCGAATCCAGCCTACGCGACTCCTTTTCCCTTTCGGTCTTCTCCTAGATTCTTAATCAAAACAAGAGTGCACGTGTCTCCAAGATCTAAACAGGATAGATAAGAGCTCAAGAAGGAACTCACTTGATGATTAAGTTGTCGAGCACGAGCACGAGTAATAGGACCGGTAATAGGACCAGCATATACTGGTGTCGGTGTGGATGTATGGTTGGTGGTGATGTCCTCATCAGTCTGTCTGGCCTTCAAGCTGAACAGAAGAAGCGTGCCCTTGACGCACTAGGAGAATATGATCGGCATGCAAAAATTTGTGCAGAGAATATCGCGAAGAATATTAGGACGATGCAAACATGCCATGCACGAGTTAGTGACCATATTGTCAGCATTATCAGGGGTGACATGCGTCCTCAGGAAACAGCTAAATTTGTTGACACATCAACAGATAAGCAGCCAACCTTCATGGGGAGCCAAATATGCCGCCATCGTATCAGGAAGCTGATCCCCAGGTGGCCGATGGAGCTCAACAATCTACCACCCTGCTGAGTACTGCTGATATGGAGCGCCATGTGCATACTGCAGTCGACCCGGCCTCAACGCTACATAATGAGGCTCAGACTGGAGGTACCGTACTGCCATTACTTCAGAAACCCGAGGATTTTGTAGAATCGAAAACCAAGAACTAAGCCAACCAGAGGGGGGTGAATGGTTGTAGTACCCAAAAACCAAAACTTTTAGCGGAATTAAAAGTTACCCTCAAATCGATGTAAATCGGTCTGCTTCTTGTCACCTTCACCAGTCTGACCGCCGTGTCCCCACCGGTCTGACCGCTGCGATGCCACCGGTCTGACTGCCGTAAAGCTGTCGGTCTAACCGCCATGAAGCCGCAGGTCTGACCACCGATGTCTCGTCGGTTAGACCGTAAAATCCGGGCAAACACAAATTGAAGATCTATTAAAATAGATGAATACTTTATTACTTCTCTTTGTGTTTACAAAGTGTAACAACAGCACTTCTCACAAAAATCTCGACTAAACTCGAAACCCTAACCAAACTCACAACTCAATGCTCCCAAAAGCAATACCGGGAGGCCACCCCCTTCCTCTCTATTTATACATGAGGTAGACAGCCTAAAGCCACGAACCAAACTCATACATGAAGTCCTAATCAACCTAGGAAACCTTCCCGTACAAGAAACCAACTTTACATATTCCAATTATACCAAATTTGGACTCCTTCCAAATTCGACTCCGCATCCCATATGCACACAATATCTCCATTGTATGTCATATGGAATCTTCACCAACCACGTGCATTGATTTTTAGCCTAAGTACCCACATGATATCTGATCGTCCGGACATCATCTTATCTCAAGTTGACTCCTGATTCATCACCGGCAATACTCTCCCGAGACATAAAGATTACCTACACATGAATCAAACAAAGAAACCATATCCGAGCACAAGCTATCTCCAACTTGACTCATTGTTAGCACACAACAGTATTACATATGCATAGTATCCATCTAGAAGTCATAAACATGAATTAACCACGGATATCCAATGAAACAACCCGAAACCGAAACCGACACAGGGTCGGCCGGTCAGACCGCAGGCTGGCCGGTCTGACCGCACACATACCACCGGTCTGACCGGACCCAACAAAACAACAGTCCCCGTTCACCGTCTGAAAATTCAATCATCTCACAAGCCACTTCGCCAATAATCTTAAAATATCAAAACCAAGAACCTCAGATGCCAATTGTTCATCACGACAAAAGAATCAAACACACTTTGATTTTACAATCTCACCCTTGATGAACACATTGGCAAACTCATCAAAAATGTTTATTTTAGTGTTTGGAAAAATAAAAAATAAATTTCTCAAATTTCTCCTCCTTTTGAAAAGAAAGAAAAACCACGAAAAAACGCTTGCATCTCCCCCTTTTGACAATGATTTCATCAAGCATAGAAATTATGTTCAGTTAATATTCAAGAGCTTAATGACATACATATAGTAATTCATGTCATGTATTGCAACAAAAAAAAGATAAATCCATCAATTATATAGCAAGCATATACTAGAGTATAATCATAAACCAAAGATTTTACAATTAAGTTCAATAATGTAATCAAGATTCATGAATTCAAAAGATTTATAATACAACATCTTTACAAACACATAGGTTGAAAAATAAATCCACACATATAGACCTATTGCAATCATTACTCTTTCCCAAATTAGCTTTAGCACAAAACAACCAAGCGATTTTTCATATTTATTTGAGCCTATTTTTGCTTATATTTTTCTCAATTATTCCGGGTACGTCCTTATCGTCAAGACTGTTTCCAAGTATTCGGCACCCATTATTTTTACTCATATCGAATACGTCCTTGTCGTCAAGACTGTTTCCAAGGATTCAGTATGCATTTTTATCGAATACGTCCTTGTCGTCAAGATTGTTTCCAAGGATTCAGTATGCATTTTTTCTCTCATAAATATTTTTAATTCTCTTGCACAATGAGCAATTTCAAAACTATTTGAGGAATAACAATTCAACAAAACATATATATAAGCATTTACAATCCAACCTATGCATTAGTATCAATATTGCATATTTCATTAATTCAAATATGAAATTTAAGTGTCATGCATCATCTCCCTTAAAAGCAATATCTAAACCTTATGAAAATACTAAAAGTTATACAAGCTATAAAATAGACAAATAAACCTTCAAAGTATAGCTAGCATGAACAAAGAAAACACTATATGCATAATACAAAGCTCTCTTTTAATTTGTTTCTTTCAATTGTTGTTTAATAAAACCAAGAGCACAAAAACTCCCCCTCAAACCATGCCTAAAGGATGAATGATTCTCAATTCTCCACGAAGAAAAGCAAAACGAGATGAATCCAATGGTTTAGTGAAAATATCCGCAAGTTGTAATTTTGTATCCAAAAATTTCAATTCAACATCTCCCTTCTCAACATGATCCCTCAAAAAGTGAAAGCGAATATCAATGTGCTTTGTGCGTGAGTGTTGTACAGGATTCTTAGCAATGTTAATAGCACTTGTATTGTCACAAAAAAGAGGAACCTTTTCAAAAACAAGACCATAATCTTTCAATGTTGAAATAAGCCAAAGGATCTGAGAACAACAGCTAGCAGCAGCAACATATTCTGATTCAGCAGTTGATTGGGCTACACTAGATTGTTTCCTAGAAGACCATGCAATCAATAATGTACCAAAAAAATGACATATTCCACTAATACTTTTCCTATCAATTCTACAACCCGCAAAATCAGCATCAGAATATCCACTTAAACATATAGAAGATGAAGTAGAATACCAAATTCCAAACTCAAGTGTATGATTCAAATACCACATTATTCGCTTGACCGCTTGACGATGTGAACCACAAGGAGAAGATTGAAAGCATGCACACAAACACACAGCAAATTGTATGTCTGACATAGAAACAGTTAGATACAACAAAGATCCAATCATACTTCTATACTCCTTTTGATCCACAACTTCACCATCTTCATCAGGATTCAACACAGCAGTAGAACCAATTGGTCTAGAGATTGGCTTGCTATTCTCCATCTTGAACCGTCTTGAAAGATCCTTGGTATACTTCATTTGATGCACAAACGTACCTTGAGGTGTTTGCTTAATTTGCAATCCCAAAAAGTACGATAACTCACCTATCATGCTCATCTTAAATTCCCTGCGCATAGTCTCAGCAAACTCCACAACCAAAGCGTGAGTAGAACAACCAAAGATGATATCATCCACATAAATCTGAACAAAAAGTTGATCATCACCATGCTTAAGAACAAAAAGCGTTTTGTCAATCTTTCCCATTTGAAAACCTTTCGCAAGCAAAAAGTTTTTAAGTCTATCATACCATGCCCTAGGTGTTTGTTTCAAACCATACAAAGCTTTTGACAACTTAAAAACATGGTTGGGAAAATCAGGATTTTCAAAACCCGATGGTTGTTTAACATAGACTTCCTCCTGTATATAGCCATTTAGAAAAGCACTTTTAACATTCATTTGATACAATTTAAAACCTTTTGCAGCAGCAAAAATTAACAAAAGTTTCACCAAAATCCAAACCCTCCACCTGAGTAAAACCTTGAGCAACAAATCTAGCTTTATTTCGCACAATTAAACCATCCTCATTTTTATTTCGCACAATTAAACCATCCTCATTTTGTTTATTTTTGAAAACCCACTTGGTTCCAATAATATTATGTCCAGAAGGTGGTTCAACTAAATTTTCAAGTTCTTCATGCATAACGTTAATCCACGATTCATCAGTTAGCGCATGAGTAACATCTTTGGGCTCAAAAGAAGCAACAAATGCAAAATTTGCACAAACATCATGAGTCGTTACCTTAGACCTTGTAGTCTGCTCACCTATATTACCAATAATTTGTTCCGGTGAATGTTGTCGTTGAATGCGCAAAGGAGCAGCGACTTCTGAAGTTGTTTCACGTTCTGTACCCTCACTGGTCGAAGTTGTAGCCTCTGGAGGACCATCCCGATTAGCATCAACAGAACCGGAAGCCGATGACCCTGGCCGGTCTGATCGCGTCTCCTGCGCCAGTCTGACCGGAGGTGTGCCGGCGGTCTGACCGGCCTGGTGCCCAGTCGGACCGGCCGAGCCAACCTTGTCGTCGTCGTCGTCGCTCTCGTCTTCAAAAATACGACCATCCTCCCCCTGAACCTATGACAATGTACCTGCAATTTCTGGTCTAGTTCCTGGACTAGCCTCATCAAAAGTGACTTCACAAGTCTCAACAATTTTGTTAGTCTTCAAAACAAGTACACGATAGCCACGAGAATGAGTGGGGTAACCAAGAAACATTCCATCGGTAAAACGTGCCTCAAACTTATCTAAATTTCCAAATTTCAGGACAAAGCACTTGCAACCAAAAACACGCAAATGTGAAACTTTGGGTTGATGTCCAAAACGAAGCTCATAAGAAGTTTTTCCAAGTTTTGATCTCAAGAAAACACAATTGGAAATATAACATGCAGTATTAATAGCTTCGGCCCAAAATTTTCTTAGAGTATGATACTCATCAAGCATTGTTCTAGCCATCTCAACCAAAGAACGATTTTTTCTTTCAACAACACCATTTTGTTGTGGAACACGAGGAGAAGAAAATTGATGTTCAAGACCTTTTTCATTGCAAAATTGTTCAAAAGAAGCATTCTTAAATTCACCACCATTATCACTTCTGATTCGCTTCAAAGAACTAGGAAGTTCACAATTCAATCTAAGATACAAACTCCGAAAGTGTCCAAAAGCCTCATCCTTACTTGCTATTAAGAAAACCCAAGAATATCGAGAAAAATCGTCAACAACAACCAACACATACCACTTTCCTCCAACGGATTGCACTCTAGCTGGACCAACAGTGTCCATGTGTAAGAGCTGTCCCGGTGCATCCGTTATCACAAAAAAAATAGGAACATGTGAAGAAGCAACAATATTAGCATGACGACATGGTGTATAAACCAAATCAAGTTTAGTTAAACCACGAACAAGATCCAAACCACTTAATTTACTGAGATGATCAAAACCAACATGTCCAAGTCTACGATGCCAAAACATCAAATCTTTGTTGAATTTAGCAACCAAACATGTTACAACAAGTGAAACAGGATTTTCAAAATCAGCTTTAAACACTCTTCCAAAGCGAGAAATATTCAACACAGAGACACCACAAGAATCAAATACTTTACTTCCAGTTTTCTTAAAGTGAACCTCAAAATTCTCATCAACAATTTGTGAAACCGAAAGCAAATTGTATTTTAAATCCTCAACCAAAGCTACTTCTTTCAATTCAAACTTGTTATTTACCTTGACAGATCCTGTAGCAAGAACGGCCCTAGTAGAAGCATCACCAAATATAATCAATTCCGTCTTGGAAGCCATCTTGAGGGAGGAGAACTAATTTTTATCACCGGTCATGTGCCGCGAACAACCGAAATCTACAATCCACATGTTCTCCTTCCTCGCCACCAAAGCCTACACACAAGAAGATGTCGAAGCCTCAGTACTGGGGTTAGATAAAAGAAATTTAGGAATCCAGTACTGAGACACACAACCATTAGATCTAATAGGCATATATCCACGAGCAAAAATAGTTTGAGAATTTTTAGAAGAATTTCTTCGAGGCCAGTCTGACCGAAGTACAGTAGCTGGTCTAACCGGGGGGCGGTCTGACCGCTTCTATACCTCCGGTCTGACCGGAGCCCGATCTGACCGACGCTCAGTAGCCGGTCGGACCAGTCGCCGGTCTGACCGCGCAACCCACTGCGGTCTGACCGGTTTCCTCGAGGGAAAACCATATTTCTGCCACTTAGATTTTGCAAAAGCAATTTCTCTTTCTTTTTTCTGTTTTCGTGCTAATCTGAAACAAAAACCAACAAGATGACCATCTTTACCACAAAAGAAACAAATATACTTTTTCCTAGCAGTTAATGGTTTTGAAATATTAGTTTTAGTTTCTTTTAGTGTAGCAGAAAAACAAGGCATAATTCCAGCAGATTTAAAAACTATTTTCACAACAATAGGTTTTGTCAAAATTTCACCATGTTCAGTCACTTTTAAAACATTGGGTTGACTTTTGGTGAAATAATCATGAACATCAAAACCTACACCCCTATTGTAGCTAGTCACTTTAGATTGATCCAAAATCATGTTAAGTTGTTTCTTACCATCAGAAAATCTTTCCAAAGAACTTTTCAAATAAGAAACCTTTTTTTTCCAAATTTGCACAATTTTCACAATCTACCATGACACCTTTGTTTTTACGACATTTTGGACAAGAAAGCACTTCATCAGATTTTACAATATCTTCCATATACTCAACACGACGCAAAGCATCTTTCAATCTCATCTTGTTTAGTGTACATGTTGAGCAATTCAAAATATTGTGTTGTTTTAACTTTTTAGCACAAATCATGTTAAACATCAAACTAGCATAAAAAGCAACTTGATATTTTATCAACAATTTTTTAGTTAAAAACAATTCATCCAAAGTGTGTGTGTACATAACAAATCCAAGAGCAAAAGAAGATTTCAATTTCAAATCATGAACAATATTAATTTCTCTAATTTTTGAAATTTCATTCATTAAAATCTCACAATTTTTGCAATCATCATCATCAGGAATAAGAGATTTCAATCTAGCAATTTCAGTATTTAGAGATTCAATCATGAACTCTTGTTTTTTATACATGTTCTCACACTTCTTATTTTTTGCACTTAAAACAAGAATAGCTTCCTCAAGAGAACTCACCTCATGGTCCTCATACTTTGAATCCGATTCACCACGAGCCATGAAGCAAACACCAGAGATGTTCTTTTTCTTCTCCTTGTCTTCATCACTATCAAAATCTATGTCGCTTAATGGCTCAAAAGCAGCATAGACTTGACTCAACACCTTCCTGACCACCTCCTTGGATTTCTTACCCTTGAACGTGTTGTTAGACTTGGGCTTGTCATCCTTGGTTTTCTCTCCACCGTTGTCTTCCTTCTTGCCTCTCCCAAATTTAGGACAATGTGAACGAATGTGACCAAGTGCACCACATTCAAAGCAACGAGTTTGACCTCCTCTTTTCCTGTACCTAACATTGTTCATAGCTCAAGAAATCTTGTTAGCGGCCAAAACCATTGCTCATCGGACATGGCATTAATCAAAATAAGAGCGGTAGAATTTGATGAAGAAGCACCAACATCCAAAGAAGTCGAGGAAGAAACCAAAGCACTAGACTTAGAATCTACTTTGCGAGAAAGAATATTCATCTCATGAGTTTTGAGTTTTGTGTAAAGTGAATCCAACGTCAAAGTAGACATATCAACAGACTCTTGAATAGATATAACCTTTATCTCCCAAATAGACACATCAAGATCATTCAAAAAGTGACGAGAAACCTCAGATTATGTGTAATTTGTGTCATAAGCAGAATCAACAGATCTAAGATCACTCAAAATCTTATTAAATCTACCAAGATAATCATCCAAAGCTTCTCCAGGTTTCATCTCAAATTTTATGTATTCCTTTTTGAAAAGATCTCGACGAAGTTTTTTAATGTTAGTAGTTCCTTGATGAAAGTTTCTCAAGGCATTCCAAATCTCATGGGTGGTTTTAAGATGTGACACACGATCAAAATCCGAACAAGAAATTCCACTCAATAAAATATTATGAGCTTTGCAATTGTTATTAAACTCAATTTTCAAAACTTCAGTAGTAATTTGATCAGGAATCACATAAGGAAGAGCAACCTTTTGCCAAACATCATAATCTTGAGCCATAATGTAAGATTGCATCTTGTCACACTAATAAGCAAAATCCGAACCATCAAAAATATGTGGCTTAGTTGAAAACTTGTTAACCATGGCTTAAAACTCTAGATCAGTAAAAATCCAAAGAAGAAAAACGAGGCTCTGATACCACTTGAAGGATCGAAAAGCAAGAACTAAGCCAACCAGAGGGGGGGTGAATGGTTGTAGTACCCAAAAACCAAAACTTTTAGCGGAATTAAAAGTTACCCTCAAATCGATGTAGATCGGTCTGTTTCTTGCCACCTTCACCAGTCTGACCGCCGTGTCCCCACCGGTCTGACCGCTGTGATGCCGCCGGCCTGACCGCCGTAAAGCTGCCGGTCTAACCGCCGTGAAGCTGCCGGTCTGACCGCCGATGTCTCGTCAGTTAGACCGCAGAACCCGAGTAAACACAAATTGAAGATCTATTAAAATAGATGAATACTTTATTACTTCTCTCTATGTTTACAAAGTGCAACAACAGCACTCCTTACGAAAATCTCGACTAAACTCGAAACCCTAACCAAACTCACAAATCAATGCTCTCAAAAGCGATACCGGGAGGCCACCCCCTCCCTCTCTATTTATAGATGAGGTAGGCAGCCTAATGCCACGAACCAAACTCATACATGAAGTCCTAATCCACCTAGGAAACATTCCCGTATAAGAAACCAGCTTTACATATTCCAATTATACCAAATTTGGACTCCTTCCCAATTCGACTCCGCATCCCATACGCACACAATATCTCCATTGTACGCCATATGGAATATTCACCAACCACGTACATGGATCTTTAGCCTAAGTATCCCGCATGATATCTGACCGTCCGGACATCACCTTATCTCAAGTTGACTCCCGATCCATCACCGGCAATATTCTCCCGAGACATAAAGATTACCTACACATGAATCAAACAAAGAAACCATATCCGAGCACAAGCTATCTCCAACTTGACTTATTGTTAGCATACAACAGTATTACATATGCATAGTATCCATCTAGAAGTTATAAACATGAATTAACCACGGATATCCAATGAAACAACCCGAAACCGAAACCGACACAGGGTCGGCCGGTCAGACCGTGGGCTGGCCGGTCTGACCGCACACATACCACCGGTCTGACCGGCCTTACCTGCCCGGTCTGACCGGACCCAACAAAACATCAGTCCCTGTTCACCATCTGAAAATTCAATCATCTCATAAGCCACTTCGCAAATAATCTTCAAATATCAAAACCAAAAACCTCATATGCCAATTGTTCATCACGACAAAAGAATCAAACAAACTTTGATTTTACAGATTTGGTGATACCGGATGGTCAACAACAAGCAGCACCTGGTGCCAATTTCTTTTGCGATCCCAATGACACAATCGCAGAGGACATTCAGGATTGTCACCATGGGGTGGAGCAAACTGATACACCTCATATGCCAGCATCTGAATCTCATCAGGTAGTTTTAAAACATGTTGGAAAAGCATCCCAACCAGAAATGGCAGCTAACATCCTCAGTGGACGTATCGATGATGCTTGCCGTATCGGACCTGCAACGCCCTGTCCATTAATTCCCTCAGTTGATGTTATTCCTGAGGGCAGACATACTGAGCGCATCAGCCAAGGTACAGGCCGCATGACTTCTTATACAAATGTTTCATTAATCATGCATTATGTTCCGACGATATCGATCACTATAAACTATCAACAATGTTATGCAGATTTAAATGAAACTCAATCCGTTGGTGCCATCAAGTTACCGGAAGAGGGGCCCGCTAAAGACAGCATTCAAGCGAGAGACTCTGGGGATAATGATACCTCTGTCATATCTCCTGCAGATATGGGTATACAGGAGGACACCACGTCTCAGCATTGCTCAGAAGGTACAGACGACATCCTCGATACCCCCTCACACTTAAAACTACTACACCGTTAGATTGGGGATGGTCTCTGTCGTATGTGTTATACAGTTTTAAAAAGCCTACTTGTTCTAGGAAATGTTCATTGCCTCCATGCTTTCATTTTTCATAATTTGGCATATATAATAAAATTAAACATGAACCAGACCCTGCCCTTATTTTGAAAAAAATAATACAATAAGATTGATACAAGTAGTCAGATGTTGGTTGTATTTTTGTAATACTCAATTCAATTATTTCTAATACATTTACTCCCAGTTTAGTATTCACAAGAAATATCTGTATATATGTCCATTAACCAATTTTTACCGGCTGATTCATACCATTTAATTTGCTTTCTGTTCAGACACTGAGTGGTTGGGAAAATAAAATATTAAACCAAAAGGACACCCCTTGTAGTAACTACTTTACTATAAGTTGAAAATGTCTTAATATAGTAACTATATTACTTTGACTTATGTATTTTCATCAAATAATAATCTTCTTACTAACTGTATTATTATGACAGGTTCATATCCTATTACCTCTTATCCACGTCTGATATTGCATATAAACAACTGCAATTGTTATGTAGATTCAAATGAAACTGAAACGGATGGTGCTATCATGAAACTAGATAGTCTGACGGACACAGTCATGATACAAGCGGCACACATCGGGGTTGATACGACATCTGCCATTTCTCCTGCAGATATGGGTATCCAGGAGGACACCACATCTCAGCGTTGCTCACAAGATATGGAAGGCATTCTCGAAAGCCCCTCATGATAAAACATCATATTCTCTTTACAGCACATGAAATATATATGTTCATTTATGTTGTTTTCGATTTTCCCCACCCACTGAATTAAATTATGGAGTATTTCTATTTTTTTGTTTCAAAGCCACAGTCTCGCAACTAACAATTGACGGGTGTGAAGACTTCAACTCATTATCTTTGCCATCAGACAATATTTTGACTGACTCACAGTTGGCAATAAAAATTAACTAGATTTGTTTAAGGGAGTGTCATCATGGCCTGGATACACAGGTTGGCAGAGATCCCAAATTTTCAAATATATTCATTACTGTACACAATTATCCTTTAGGTCACCACAGTTGTTCAAAATTTTCCCCCAATTTTCAGGTCAATGAAGGGGCCAAGAATGATGGTTCCAAAAAAACCACACCGTTGAGGCGGACCCATAGACGCACCAAAAGGCTAGCCAGGTTTTTGTCTACGCCGACCCTTGACAATTCACCACTTCAACTGTTGGAACTGCTACTAGCAGACTTGGACCGTTTCAGGAGGTAGGTTTCACGGCATCCAAATTAAAAAAATATATGATAATCTATATCTTACATACAGTTCAGATCAGAAGTGAGTAATATTTTGATACTTTGCAAATTCTATAGTGCCATACTAATACAGCCGGATCATTGCTATGCAACTTCTAGTGATATTGTCAAGTCATTTTCTGCTCGTCACATGGCTAAAGGAATGTTCATAGATGCATTTGCCGATTGCTTGGACAAAGAAGATATGTCGAAAAGGCCCCACCCTGCCTACAACCAAATATTCATTCCGACCACCATATCAGTACACGACATCTCTTCTTTTTTACCCCAAATCTGCTGCAGTATTCATTTTGTCAGGGAACTGTTGTATGCACCTTTCCATAATTACATCTGAAATACATACGCTCCTGCAGACACTGATCAACATTGAGAATGTTACTCGTAATGGCACCAAGGATAACTTCAAACCAGATGCTCTTATCGAACAGCTCTGTTTCGCTTTAGGGAACGTCGAAGTCACACACGACAACAGGTTTCCAAACAATGCTTACTCCCATACTTTTATTACACTTTATTCCGATGCTCGTTTATGACCATGGTTTTTCTTTTTTTGTTCTGTAGATGATTTTGCCAATCATCCACGACAACCACTGGTCGCTGTACATAATCAACCACAACCAAAAAAGTTTTGAAATTCTCAATTCCAAGAAATATGACTTAATAGGAGGCACAGAGACCCAACATCACTTCCCAATGGCTCAGAAGATATTGAAGCGTTTGAGCGATGGATTCTAGGTTTACATGGGTGGGAGATTTCCAAAGTTTGGAAATTATCGTAGAGGCTACATCAAATGTCCAAAGATGGCTTTGGGTTCTAATGATTCTGCTTTCTATGTAATGAGATTCATGGAGAAATACAATGGTGATGCCAACAAGCTGTCGCAAGCCTTTCCCATGGTAATTTTTTTCTCATTTTATATTTGGTCTCCCGACCACGGTACCTACAATCTTTTTGCTATATTAGTGTTTTGCCACACAGTTTGAAAATTGTGTAACATTTATAGGTTCCGTCAGCCACGCTCCGGGGGCAGATACTACACCCTCTAATCTTCAATAGGTTCAATTCTGTGGAAGATCTTGTTGACGCCGAATCCGTACCGCCGATGAGGATCCAGCGTGCGGACACACGAAAGCCTAGGAGATCTGCTTAGCTCCAGTGCAGGTCCTAAAATTGATGAAGCGCGGGCGTGCCAGTCAGTTTGATCCTGCCACTGACAAGGTATGCAAAATAGCAGAACGAAAGGTCTATCGGCCGATAGGCCGATAGGGCAAAAACGTGTCGGACGGTAGGCCGATAGCCAAAACAACCGGTCGGCCGATGATAACATGATGATATAGCAATGTGATATGGCATAATCCAAATATAAAATAAACATTGATCTGAGGATTAAAGCATACATTGGCCAGAGGTCCGATGACATAAATTCTCAATAAGCAAATAAACAATAAATACTCTGTTGTCATCGGCCAGATCCAATCTATATGTAAAACTCTTGGGCCGATGCAACGTCCAGATAACTCACCGGCTGAAACCTCGGTGAAACCCTTATTGGCAATCGACAGGCAGGCTAGAGATTACGGTTCTAATCACGACTTAGCGGCACTAAGTATGAAAAGAAATGCAAGATCTAGACAATCAAGCCCTCGACTGATTTTCGGGGTGGTGGATACCTTAGTCAATCTAATCTAGCGAGGCAATTTAGTCGATACCGGCGTAAATCCTAAAACGAATCTCGGCCGATACGACTAAATCGAGACGCCAAACCAGATTGACTAAGATATATGTTAGTAGGTGCTTACGTTGATGAGATCAGAACATCGAAGCCCTAGCCTCGACAGCGCAGGCAGCCATAACGAGACTTACCCCTCGCGGGAAGGGCATGAACTCGCCGAAGAAGACGAAAAGTAAAGGTTGGCGATGCGCCGAAGTTGTATTGATCGTGAGATGATTTACATGAACCTTGGGCTTACATATTTATACCCATAGACTAACAAAAATCCTAACAGAATACGACTCAAACTTTCCTAAAGATAAAAGGAAACAGATAAAGTCCTTATTGGACACTAAACACACTTTCCTAAAGATAAAAAGGAAACTAACAAATTTTTCCTAATTAATAGATACAAGTCGCATCCTCCTCAAACTCGGTCTTCTCTGGATAAGATCTTCCCGAATCTAACAAGAATCCGACTGCTGTTGGTGGCTGGTTTTAAGAAAACCCCCATCGGCCGATATAAGACTCTAGGTCGATACCAACCTTGAGCCGATATGGATCCTAAGCCGATGAGGACTTCGGGGCTTACCAAATTCTGGTGTTAACAGATCTCCATCACGACATCGAGTCACATCATGCAGCCGACAATGCCCAATAATTTTGTTGAAACTGAATAATTGAATCAGTCTCTGTTAGCTTTACTTTTGCCACTGGGTTGCATTATGTATGTAATACATTCCACACCTCCAGAACTGTACTACTTGTATTGTAATGCCCGGTTGTGCAGTCACTTCTTAAATGTGTTCCATTCCAGTAATAAAGTCAGGGAGTACCAAATATACTCCTTTGGTCTCCTTGCCCCCCCTCCCCCCACCCCCTGATGAATTGAATCTACTTTACAGTTATCCTATAGGTTAATTCTTTACTAATGCATTATATCTTCTATAGAAACATCCAGTAATATAATTACTAAAAGCTAATCTCTTAACGTCTTTGGCTGAGATGAGAATGCTCACACCTGATTCAATATTGTGCTTAGCAAATGTCTTATTTACAAAGAGTACTCAATGGGAGACTTAAGTCATTCACCAAAAATACATTACTATCATCACAGATTAAGTAAATATATTACTATCAGACAATTGTCTAAATAGTAATCAATTTACTAAACTCCTTAATTTTTGTGTATGACAACAAATCATCGTCAATATTCAACAAGTAAAAAGGTTACTTCTTTACCAACCATCTATCTTCACATGGTGCAAACCAACCATTGCGTAACTGTGTAATCTCGTTTCCTTGCACGATTTTATATTGCAAATTGGATTAATACAAGCATAATCAAACTTGAACCAATAATCTTCCCTTCTAATTGATATTAAATTTTTAAATGGGGACCAAGTATTCAAAGTAAAATCGACACTACTTATTCGAAATATCTCAAAGAAATCTAATTAATAATCATCTGAAATCTCCTATGCTTGGTTTCCGGCGACAATTCATCCTTCGATGCTGGTTCCTTCATGGTGAACTTGCCATCGTCACCTTCATCATGAACCTCATCTTCACTTTCATGCCACTCTGCTGATTCTGATAGGTCAGATGGTGGCGACGGGCACGGTGTGCTTAAATAACCATAGTCCATCTCGTGGTAAGTTTCTTCCAAAAACCTCTGTTTTGCGGATGGTGTCAACGGCGATGGATGATCTAATCCAGGCGATGGAGGTCTGGTGCATGAAACCACGGAGGTACATCCACATCATGCATAACTGGGGATGATGCCAACCTTGACATCGACGGCTATCGTGGCGATCCAACTGTAACGACTGGCAATGCAGATCAGGGCGATCCAGGCATATCGGCTGGTGACGATACCTCAACCGGATTTGCATCATGCTCTTCCAGTATTCTTTTTGTCAACCATCTACGGGAGTTTCCTTTCTGCACTGATTGGGACTCTATTCCAGCGGTGCAAGTCCTGATAATTTATAGTGGTCTATAGATAAGTTTGTTAAGATACCCACCTAACAGTGTCAACAACAACCAAAATATCAATTGCAACTAACCTTATCCCAAAAATAGTAACGTTTCAGGTTTTACTTCTCCCTACAGTCTTCAATAAACAGATCGATGATGCACCTTTCAAACTATTTACTGATATTTTTAATTACCACACTCCACGATGGGGTCCGGATTTCTTAATGATCGATCTCATAAAAAAACACTACAACAATTTCGTGACACGAGTAATTATTTTACTAGATGCTATAGCACACTCATTCACATCCAGTAAAAATATCACTACAACGCACCGATTCGGGCTATGGCATAACTACGAATAATAATCCCGAGGTAGCAAAAACTTCGTTACCTTAATTATTTTACATTATTAGCATCCATACAGAACAAGATGAAACTCAAAATATTCCAAATTAAACAAACTCCATGGTACATTCATTCTGAAAGATTATCAGAGTCGTCACCACTTTGCACACTGCAGTCATCACCCTCCTCGCTTGTCATGCTACACTCCCCTCCACCGGACATCTTCTCCCACTCGTCAATCAGGTTCCTCCGCACAGTTTTACGCGCATGAGAACCTCCAGTTCCACTGCCTCTTGGGTGACCTCTCTTACGTTTCCCCCTATTGTTTGCGTTTGCTATACGCTTGAAATTTGCTGGAATTTTTGGACAGGTTGTGCTATAGTGCCCATCTTTCAAACCACACCACCCGCACACCCTGGTGCATTTCTTAAGACCACGAGCCCCTAGCTAGACCTTCTCAGTAGGGTCACTTTTCCTGCCCTTTGTCATTGACCTAGGAGGAGGGCGTCTGCTCACTCCTTCACATGCATGTCCACTCGCTGACATTGATGGTCTAGCCCGCATAGTGTCGGCCTTATGAACTATGCTTTTACCACTCCTCATTGCATCGCCAGCCCCATCATCTACATCCGGTGGTATATCTTCTAGTTGCTTCCTTAGTCCTTTCAACACAGCAATTGCCCTATAAAAAGCAACCTTAGACCTCCCCAACCGAACAATCTGCATAGCATCATGTGACAACAACTTGGTTCTATATGATTCCTTAACACCGTCTGGTCCAGCTATAGGACGATCACGACGATCGTAGTTCACGTCACTTTTAGCATGCTTTGTGTACCGACGAAGAACATACATGTGAGGTATTTTCTCAACCAGCACATGAACAAAAGCTCGCAACAGATGGGGGCAGAACCCTGGAAATACAAACCCAAAAATTTGTCAAACAAGGTTCTAAAAATAAATATGCTATGTCAACACGGAAATTTATCTATATGTTCCCACTGCAGGCATTCACAACCAAAGTTCCCATCATCAACGTCCACTACCACCTTGAACTGTCACTGGCACCAGTCATGCTTCTCCGAGCGTTTGGTGTGCGAAACAAGCAAATGAGTACGGTCCAATCCATCCTGGTCAATCCTGAAATAAATACTTTCATCTAGGGATTCCTCAAACACCTTGAACACCGCCCGAGTGTACACCCTTGATAACTGTTCTGCAAATGGCCATGCAGTCTTGACAATTGGTATTCCCTATTACATCATCGATCAAAGTGTTTACAAAGTTTCGTCATAAAAAAATTGACATACATTCTAATGTACTTATCTCACAACCTCTCGACTCTGCGGCCTCCCTCTCCTTCCTTGATACAACGACATTGAGCATCCTTCTGGAAAACCTGTGTAGAGCAGTTTGATGATCGACAAAATTACTTTTGACCAACCTGTTAAAGCTTTCGCTCCTCTGTGTTGAAGTCATACGACCACAGTAATATTTCTTGAAAAAAGCTAGTACCCATTGTTGCCTTATATCATACAGGTTGCGTAGTGTCACGCTATCATGTAGCTCGAATTTATCAATGAATTGATCCCATGCATTCTCAAACTCCATAGGAGTATATGTTTGGTTAATGCACACCATCATCTTTCCCTCTATGTCCTTGTTTCTAGAAAAAATTGCATTCAGATGGTCTAAGTGCACGTCTATAATGTGCCTCCTGCACAACCTACGGATAGCGTCAGGAAAAACACGTTCCACAGCCACTGCCATTGCTTGGTCTTGGTCTAACAAAACCGACAAAAAATATATGAGCACTCAGCCCAAAAATTCATTTCTCTTATAAACATAATTAAAAAATTAGCATACGGCTTATACCTGTCAGAATGCACTGGCGTTGGGCTGTCCCCCATGCAGTTCTTGAATGTTTCAAATAGCCACTGGAAGGACTCAGCCCTTTCATCCTGAATCAACGCACACCCAAAAAGTGTTGACCGCAAATGATGATTCGCCCCAACAAACATAACCAAAGGCATCTCATACATGTTTGTCTTGTAGGTGGTGTCGAAAGTAATAGCATCTCCGAAATCTGCATAGTCCGCCTGCATACTCGTGTGGGTCCAGAATACATTCTTAACAACCCCTTGCTCATCAACTTGTACATCCTAGTAAAACTTTACGTTTTCTTTTTTACATTCTTTGAAAAACGCCAGCAGCTTGCTTATATCATCCGCATTCTCTTCTCGCACATTAGCAGCTTTCCTGCACATACATCAAGCTTTCACAACGATTCATGATGCAATCTAAATGACATGAACAAAAATTAAGCACTGATTAACAAATCATATATTACCTGTTTTCAAGGTCTCGCGTCGTGAAAGGAATGTTCTCACGTCCCCCATGCAGATCAGAAAGTACACCTATAATACTACCATGTGGGACACGGCTTTGTTGCATTGTGTCAACAAACCCCACCAATGTATCATCTCGATGCTTGTGCGAACGCATTTGCTTAACAGTCGAGGGTGATGGCATCAATGGGTGATTGTGTTCGAGAACGACGTCATCCAACCATACCGAAACAATCTCGCTGTCTCTAACAACATTCTTCACCTTCACATAAGCCTTACAGCAGATCCTAGCAGGTACCCGTCTACGCTCACGTTTTGTTTCATCTCCCTGTATTTGTTCTTACCCTCCCTAGTGCAGCATATCCCTATGAAAGAAGGTTTCTTTTGGCTTTTTTTTTCAAATCAAAATCAGCATGGAACAAGTATCTTTCGTAGAAATCGTATGCCGCTTCGTAACAATCGAAAACCATTCCTATTTTTGGGATCATTTCCTCACTAACATTGATGCCCTGTAATCAAAGTTTTTTCATTCTATGAACAAGACGATACGAGAGATCATATCGACACCCATTCAACTAGTAATTTACACAAACCAATAGTATATTAAAATTAAATGGATGAAATCACATGCAACTGCCTCGAGCATCACTTAGTTATCAAACAACAAACATTAGTTCAAAGTACAGCAATATTAGTTCAAGAATACTTACATGAGTGTGCACAACATCTTTTTCAGGTGTATTCATCTCACATGCATCAACGCACGGAGGTCGAACCACCCCTCCGGGGAAGCCTAACGAAGTTGATGGAATGCCAGGTTGCCCTGAAGACACTGGATGACCACTGGGATGATCACCGCCATCTCTTGTACCGGAGGATGTGGAGGTATCGGAAGTTGTCTTTCCCGAATCCATTCCACATGTTTCCGGCGTCACACTTGCGCTCGTCGTGGATGAACTTCGGTCTGCAAAACAAAGTCCACGGTAAGGAAGAAACCGCCGTCCTCCTCAACCATGTATGGAGTGCAGCTTTCCCGGATCCAGAGTTACACAATTTCAATCTATAACAACACGATGGTCGTAACTACCTCCCTCGATATCCCTTATTATCATTAAAAAATTCCTCTTCAAAAATCCAGTGCACAACATACTATCATAGCTTTCACAAAATGTTTTTTCATCGTTCAGTAAAAATTTTACTAATGCCTATATGGTACGATAAAACCATAAGTAAATATATTACTACTACCTCATTTATGTGTTCCAATCAGTCCTCTCATTAACTTGTCCCCAATAAATATTTATTTACCTAAACCCTAAACAATAACTAACTAATGATTTCATTCCCTCAAAAAGCTTATTAATTTTAATATCAAATAAATAGTACCTTATTTACTTTCTGAATCTGTACAATCTATAGTAAGAGATTTACTCAACCTCATGTATAATTTTTTCACATGATGTATCTGCAGTCCATGGTGGGTTGTGTGGGGCCTTTGACATAAATAGTAAATTATCATAGTTTTCAAACTACAGAAGCTTATAGTAAATGAGTTACTAAATCTCACATTCATTTTTTTCCTGGGATACACACGTGTTACTACGTGTTTTTTGTGCGAGACCAATCATAACAAAAGTAACTCATTTACTAATAGTAAATATACAAATTTATAGTAAATGCGTTACTAACATATAACTATCGTTGTACCGCGTGATGTATGTGCGATCCTGATTAGGTTAGTGTGGAGAGTGAGGGATGGGTAGGTGGGGTGATGGGGGTAGAGTGAAGCGTGTTAGTTATCGCACTTCAGACGTGTGTCTCTCTAACATATATACCGGCCAAAAAATGGGAGCCAAACTACTATTTTTCTGGTCAATCCTCCTATCAAAAAGTTGACCCGGATAATATATGCTTCTTCGTACGTCCTTGTCATCGCGCTTTGCACCGAGTATATTACTCCTAAATCGTAATTCCTCTCGACGTATTCCCTACAACCCTACAAGAAAATAAAATATGCTATCAGACGTACAGATCGTACACATAGTTTAGGGTAAACCATGGACACCTGTCCCCAACTCTTGCCAAAGCAGTCCATGCCCGACCTTACCCACTCGCCAACGGCCACAAATACTGTACAACCATGGATAGTCTGTACTCGTAGTGGTCTAGTGGATATACTAGTACAGTACAGTAGAATAGCTGATAGCATTAGTATGATCAGTTACTCTTTAAAAAGTAACACATTATCTACTGTCACTTTAATAGCTTATTTATATAATAGTTTTATATAAATATATATTACATCATTAATATTTGGTTCATCTCATATATATATATATATATATATATATATATATATATATATATATATATATATATATATATATATATATAAATATAAAATATCTTGAAGCTCGTATTATAGCTAGCTACAATTTTGTAGTTTGTTTTTTTCCTCTTGTTTTTTCTTTATATATATACATCCTCTGTCAAAAAACCTTAAATCCTGTTTATGAACTTGAACATATGAACATAGCCTGATTTAAGTTTCTTTTAGAGTTTAAGACAAATGAAGTATTTCTCCCATCCCAAAATATAACAACTTTTAACACTCAAGATTTGTCTCAAAATATAACAACTTCTCTATCAACATTCTCTTTCCAACCAATCATAATCCTTTCTCATTTATTTTTTTCATCTATCTTCACATGTCAACCAATCATAATCTTTTCTCATTTAATTTTATCTATTTTCTTAATAATCATATTCAATTCTAAAAAACGGAGGCAGTAGTTTGGTATTGTACCTAGCTGGCTACTTGATCTGAGAGTGAGACTAGTCCAAAGCAAAGCATACTGTAGTTTTCTGCAGCGTGGCCACCTGTGATCCGTCGGCGAGATCGACATGTTTGACATGCACGTCAAGAAATGAAAAGATGCCTCCGCAAAAGCAGCAGCGGCGTTAGCTCTCGAATCATCCGCAGCCATCTGCCCTCCTCCTCATCGATCATCGATCACCGGTCGCCAAAAGATCTCGAAAAGAGTGTGTGTACTGTACTATGTACTAGGAGATGGTTGAGCTGGCCCAATGGGAGCTCGTCGCGATAGTACAATCTCTTTGTCTTAAAATAAATTCATTCGTGGATTTTTGTGTGTAATGTAAGATCGTTCATTTTATTTGAAATTTTTTATAATTAGTATTTTTGTTGTTATTAAATGATAAAACATAAATACTCCATAGTACTTTATGCGTTACTTATATTTTTAAATTTATTTTTTAAATTTTTTAAATAAAACAAATGATCAAATATTAAAAAAAATTATAAATAAATTTATTTTGAGAGAGATATATTGCATAGTACAGTAGCATCCGGCTCCGTCACGGTGTCGTGGCTGCAAAAGCGGGAAAGATAGATAGATGGCGGTGGGGCCCTGCAGGTGGCGCGCCTCGGCTGACGCGCCGGTGCAGGCTACGGCATGCTCATCGGTCTTCTACAACAGTACAACGCGCGGTGTTAATCCTTCCGTGGCCGTTCCACAGATATCGACAGGCTCGGGCTAGCTAGAGTACCTACAGATCATGTATTTTTTTTAAGACATGTTCATTCGATTTAAATCTTAAATTTAATATATGTGCTCGTATTTATGACTAATTATTTTTTCAGTGATGAATGATATATTCTTCGACAACAATGTATTTGTGATGACTTTATCAATATCAAACAATGTATTTGTGATGACTTTATCAATATCAAGATATGTCAGTTTAATTTTTCGGAGATATTCATAGCGATAGGGTGTATGTTCATAAGGATGAATATGTTCGTGTTGGGGCAACAACAATGTGTATAACAAAAGTAGTTCATATATATATAGGACTTATATATATGGGTTTTAACTATTATAACATTTACGATGTATATAGATAACAAGTGGTATTAGGAGGAGAGAAAAAGTAAAGACAAATAACATATTGTATTTTATATGGGCAGCTCATATACTTATGGGTGACTTTTGCTATTTTCTTACTATGAACTAGTTCCACAATGTTGTTAGGTAGCTTAATAAAATATTATAGTATTACTTATAGACTAGTTTTACACTATATTGTGGATGTCCTTATGAGCGCATGCATTTATACTACATTTTTCAAAAAAATATATATATACTCCAACTTTTGGTAATACAGTACGAATTTGCTAAAAAAACATTCACAAGTTATTATCCCCCAAAACTTTCAAACTTTTGATCATCGGATCACGTAGAGATTTGAACTTTCAAACTTTTTACCATCGGATCACATCAATATTCATGTTATAGATGCCAAAACTCTTAAATTTTTTACCATCGGATCATGTTCAGATTCATGCTATAGATGGAGAAAAATCTTGCAATTACATGTGGGGACAGGGAGTCATACTCTCGAACTCTTAGGTGAAGGCTTGCTGCGTTAACCAAATGGCCACGGGCTTTGTTTGATTAGTTACCCATGACTTACATATAAGTTACTTTGTAAATACAGTATAGTTAATTGTATTTTAATTATACTATAACTTGAAAGTTTTTCAATAAAAAACTATCAAAAGTTATATAGATAGTCTCTTGGTAATGTATCTGAAAAGAGTATGTCCAAAGGTTATTTTAAGACGGGGTAGCAGTAATTAACAAGTTGTAAAATTAAATGATTGTTACATCATAGATTTAAGAACAAAATATATACTACTAAGTATATGGATAAATTAAGTACTCCATTATACAAAGCTAAAATGTTATCAATAGTGATAAAAATTGTATTTTTAAAGATGTGACACTGATAATTCATGCCTCCATTAATTCTATGGGTCATACGGGTTCTTTCGTTTGCTACTCTAATAAAATTTGCTATTTAAACCAAACACTTTAAAAAATCATACTTATAAAATTTTTTGGTGTGACAAGGATGTTTTTTCAAAGTGTTCGGTTTAAATAGTAAAATTTAAGGTGTGTTTGGAACTATTCTCATCCTCTACTCTCATTTTTTTTCACATGCCTCCCAAACTGTTAAACAACGTATTTTTTATAATTTTTTAATAGAAAAATTGCTTTAAAAATTTGTATTTATCCATTTTTAGGGTTTTTATAGCTATTGTTTAATTAACATGCGCTAATGAGCCACTTCATTTCACATAAGAGAAGTTTCTCTCCCAAAGGCAACCTTAATTGGAACCACACTTAATTAAGTCCATCCTACCCTACTGTCTTACTAGCTCTTTCCAAACACTGTTTACTCAAAGGGTGCAGTGAAAAGAAACATTGTAACACTCGTTAAAAATAGCATTGTAACAGAATAGGGATTGCAAATTATGTCGTGTTTGCATTTCTCTGTGAAATGTACAATAATACAGTTTTCTGAAATTGGTGGCACAAAATATGAATTGTGCGTCAATCTTCCAAATAAGTACGGTCGTGGAATATCGCGGCCAGTAAGTAGATGACATGACAATAACAATATGTATGGTGGACACTCAGTGGGGAGGTGAAAGATTCCAGTCTCAAACAAATTGGTACCGAGAAAAAGTCTAGAGTGAAGCTTTAATTTAGATAAAGTAAAGAAAGCTTTTAACACATATTGATCTCGTACCTGCCTCTAGTACAGTATAAAGTTATCCCCCGTTTGCTAAATATATTTCAATCATTAAAATATGAGTTTGAATAGTGCTACTTCCGTCCTCTATACTCAATAGATGATGGCCTAAAATACGCATTGTCTTAAATTACTAAAATATATAAAAATATTAAGATATAATAGGTAAAAAATGATACCAATAGATCTATCATAAAAATTACTTTCATATATATTTTTTTGATAATCATTAATATAATTAGAAAACATAGTGATGGAACATGAATAATATCCAAAACATCAAATAAAAAAAAGAACGGAGGAATGGACACTAAGGCTTCCGTGACATCCCAAAAATTTAAAGCTACAATTACAGTACAAATTGCAACAAATTTTGCTATCAGGAGGTGACAAACTGCAAATTTTTACTAGTGGGTTCAATACCTCACTTTTGTATTAATTTTTAGGAAGTTAGAAAGTGAATTTTATTCTAAATACTCCCTCCGTTCCAGGTTCCAGAATAAGTTTATTTTAGCCTTTTCTGTTTATTTAAAATAATTTTATTTTTAAGTAATCGTTATATGGAGTTTATGAAAGTAGCGGAGAGATGTATTGGAAGTAAATATAGAAATAAATAATTATCATCGGATTTAATAAAATAAAGATATTCTATTTTTTAATTTTATATTGATATGTGTGAAATGAGTGAAATTAATTTATTTTAAAACGGATGAAGTACGTGCTTGTAATTAAGACAACCCTTTTTTTTCTTAAAAAAGAAAACTGGCCTCTTCCCGCACTAATCAATAATTAAGCAGCCAGTTGTTAGGTCCGTAGAAATAATCTACGGCCGCATGCAGCACAGCTCATCCAATTAATCCAACTCCTAGGCTCCTAGCTTCTCCAAAATCCAAATGTCTACTCTACCATCCACCTGGCACTGTGCAGTCTACTGTATCATGACTCCGCGACCTTACCCACCCTCCAATGGCCACTTGGATCTTATCACATCATCATTCCTGTGCCCATCATATCATATCATCTCTCCGGATATAGTATTGCTCCGCCAATCAATTCACTTGAGGTATCACGACCACCAGCCAATCGCCGGCGATCTCCGTACGGTTCGCTGAGTCACCGGCGCTAGCCAATGGCGAGCCGCGGCCCTGTGACCCCTGCGAGCGAGCGAGCGAGCGACATGCATGTAGATCAGATGCTTCCGGCAAAGCAGCACGATCTCCGTCGGCGCCTTCGTCGTCGATCGTCCACCTGTCCGCCGGAGATCTGGAAAGAGATCCGCCTCGCCGTCTCCTTTTTTCTTTTTTTCTTTTTCTAAGGATCTCGATGTCTCTCCAGCTAGGTAAGCACTGCTTGCTTGGTGTGTAGTAGTAGAAAACGATGGATGGATCATGGATGGATGAGAGCGAGGTGGACCAATCGTGTGTTCGCGATAGCCGTCGGCGTGCTTTTTTTTAGTTTAAGCGACGGGTTTGCTTGCGGTGGTCGCCTCCGATTGGCTCTCTCTCGCGGGGGGTAACAATGGCGTAAGCGGTGGTGGCCTGGAGCCTGGGAGGTAGGGGATCGAGTAGGACGGCGACGACGACGACGACCAGTGGGCGAGGCACGGAAATTCAAGCAAAAAGAGAGAAGAATATGGGACACGTAGAACAAGTCGCTATAAGATAATTGGACTATCGTCACCAAATTATTATAAAAAAATAATTCATAATAAAATATTATACTATTGCAATGATAATTTTTATGTGACAAATAACTATATTTTATTGTAACGATTTACGATCGTTGTTTTATTCAGTATTTTTGTTGCAATAGAAAATGAGCTATCACCACGAAAATATTATTGATGTAAAAAACATGTTCTATCACAACAATTTTAATTTTTTGGGCCATTTGCATATTACGTGGCTCTGGTAAATTACTTTTCACTATTTTATGTTGTCATGATCAACAAATCCGTTGCAATAAAAAATTTATCATCTTTAACTTAATTTTTTCATATGGACATAGATTGGAATAAATTTTATATGAAAATTATAGCCCTCAATGAGATCTACAATTTTATGGGTAAAATTTTTCATTTAAAATCTTTTAGATACTCAAATCCAAGATTCAAATATCAGTTAGGTAGGTTCAGATGGAATGATTTGTATTTTTTAATAGAATTGATGTGTAGCTGAGTTGGTAAAGTAGAATGCACGTGATGGAGAGGTCTTCTTGGGTTCAAATCCTAGCCATGCCAAGGTATCAAAAAATAGTTAAGATGCTAGATTAATAATTAATCTTTTAATTTGGTACGTAAAACTAATGCCACATATGAAGTGGTGGCAATAATTATTTATTGCAACGATGTGAAGTGTTGCAATATGATTTTTTTTGCCACAACCATTTTGTGGCAATGTCAAAATTTATTATCACTAAATAAAAATCGTTGTAATAACCTATTATCACTCTATTTATTATCACGGTTAGCAACGATTTTAAAATTGTGGCAACATGTGTCTATTGTCACAATTTTAACATCGATGTCATGATTTTTTTTTCATGGCGACAAATTATTTTTCTAGCAGTTGTACTTCCTCCATCCCATATTTAGTTTATTTTTAGATTCTTTTATTTGTTTTAAAATAAATTTATTTTTATAGTAATTATTGCATCGAAGTTTGTAAAAGTAGAGAATAGCAGTAGACCACTATAGAAGTATACGTACAAAATTACTATCATTAATTCTTTAATTTTCTTAACATACTAGGATTTCTAGGACTTAAATTCTAAATTTTGTACCACGATAGAAAAAAGGATTTATACACCAATTCCCATGATTCACATCACTTCAATAACAAAGCCAATCAGGTGTTTCGACAGGGAATCTAATCCATTTAAAATTAAAAAATTGACAATCAAAATGATTAAACATGAATCCTTTGAACTAGCGATACAACCCAGAAATCCTTTTCTTTAAAAGAACGGATGGAGTACATGAGATTTTGTTTCGTTTTGAAGTCTTTGACCAACTAATAGTTAATTATGATATTATTCTTTAACATGAAATCGAATTTATAGATTTGTATATAAAAATACTTGTACTTCCGTACTTCATATACATAAATAATATCCTAATAAAGTAATTGTTAGTTAAAATCTCGTTATAACGAAACAAAATATATATTATATTATTAAAAAAAGAGAATACTTTCAATACTGCAAACATATTAAGGATGCTACTTGCCTACTACTACAAATAAAATGAGTGTACCCGAACAATTTATACATGTTTCCTAGCACGAAGGCCATGAAAATACATGACGTGCAATGATAAAATATACCGGAATGCGGTACGTGCTGCCACCGTTTCTCTTTATAGAGCGTATATTTGAATTTGAAAGTAATGGCCACCTAGAAAACTTTTGACTTTTATTATAAATTGCATTCTTAAACTAATATATCATAATTACATGAAATCACTTCGAAAATTGGAATGCAAATCTTTTGGCTAAACTTTTGTACTATGGGGCGCACGGTATGCTTGAAATTCGACTGATTATTGTGATCAAATCCATGAAGCTATCGCTTTTAATAATTGAAAATATCACCTGCTGTAGTAGTACCATGCACAATTACTAAATATAACAAGTGGAGCCATTAATTATTAATCAGGAGACTAGTTAACACCGCCAGTCGCCGTCCGATCCCCACCAATCTCACATCATCTCAGCAACAGGACACACCTGCACTGGCCACGGACGGCCCAGATCTCTCCACGCGGCTCTGACTAGTCAGCGGGGATTACGTAAACGTCAAAAGATGACGTGACACCAAATCCAAATATTCCAATGCCTCTGCAGGATTCGTAATCCACTGCCTTGCCTCATCTGCTGCACCAGCTAATTAAACTAATTAGGGCTTAATAAACAAAGATAAATCTCCATACATTTGGGGGTAAATAGAGATTAAATAATTAGGCCTTAATAAACAAAGGTAAATCTCCATACATTTGGGGAGCAAACAGAAAAATTAAAAAGAGACGCATGCTTCTTGCATGCCTCCAGATTCCAGAAGCATTGACTTGGGCTTAGTTAATTTTTCTTCTTACACTTGCAAATCTTGCTGCTCTGCTGCTAATCTAATCCCACCACTTAATCTCGTAATTAAGTAGACCTAATCTGCGGCCATGACAAGCTTAATTAACGCCCAGCCCGACCAGGATACGGATACGGTATACTGTATTTGGAGCGGCGTACGCGACGAGAATACGTCTCCGTGCGATGGAGGCGTATTACGGGAGGACGCCGAGGCTGAGGCTGAGCGCAGCCTGGAGGTCAAGCCGCCAGAGGTAGCAGCCGCCGGCGTCGAGCTGCCACACGTCGCAGGGGGCCACGAGAGAGCCGCGGCGAGGGGAGGATGGGTGGACGCGCACGCGGCAGGTGAACCCGGCGCAGGTGCCCCACGCCGGCACGGCACCCTTCGCGGCGAGCGCCACGCGCGCCTGGTCGGGCGCCGGAGCATCCGGCGACACGGCGCGGTGGAACGCGGCGTTCTTCCACGTGACGCGACCCCACTGGTCGGAGACGAACGCCGGGGCGTCGTCGTCGTCCCCCGCGCGCGCCGCGGCGGAGGACGGCGCCTCGCCGCTGCCGTCGCGCCAGACGCTCGTCACGTCCTCCACCGTCACCACCGCCGCGGCTGGGAGCAGCACCCGCGGCGGAGTAACCACCGACTGCCCAGCGGCGTGCGCGGGCGCCACGGGAGGTGGCGGCAGCTCTGCCGGTGCGGCGACCTGCGTCGTCGTGTCCACCGGCCGCACAGGGAGGAGCGGCAGCATCGCCGACGGTGGTGGTGGAGGCGACGAGTCCACGGATGTCATCTCGGACGAGGACGACGACGGCGAGGACAACGACTTCTCCTTTTCCCTCTCCCTCTCCTTGCAGTCGCCGACGACCTTTGGCACAGTCTGGGCCACCACCGCCGGCGCCGGTGCCGGTGCATGCGCCGCCGCCAACGTAGCCGCGGTGGCAGCCTTCTTGGGCTTTCTCCCCCTCCTCCCACCACCACTGCCGGTCACCGCCTTCCGCTTCCCCTTCCCGGCCCCCACACCCGCCACCGGCGCCGGCGTGGGCGCCGGCGCCATCGCCGCTGGCTTGGGCGCAATCGGCCGGAACTTGAGCATGATCCTCCCCATCTGCCACGCCATGGTCGCCTGTCCCCCATCTCCGGCTGCTGCCGCCGCCGACGCCGCGCCGTACCTCGGCGCCAAGCAGCACCCTCCCTTCCGCTCCATCAACCACCCACTAGGCCACTACTCCCAACCTCACCTCACCTCACCTCACCTCGTCGTGAACTCGAACGGCGACGAGCACTTGTCCTTCGCGGCGAGCTGAGCCTGAACCCCGAGTGGAACGCGACGCCGGCGAGTGGGGCGGAGAGGTTTTTAATACAGAGGAGCTAGCTAGGGAGGGTGGGAACGGACGCGTGTCGTGAGGCCCACGTGTCACTCGAAGGAGGCGGGCTATGATTGGTCTCGCCGCAACACGTGGCGCGTGGCACGTGAAAGGCCGCACCCGCGCGGCCCATTGGAGGAGGAGCGCCTTGCCTGCCGTGCCACGCAAAGCCGCAGAAAATACTCTATCTCACTGACACCCCTGGCCCACACCCGACCTACCCCACCCGCCAGCAAAAGCCGGGTCGCAGAGGCGACGTGTCCTTGCGGGCGGGCGCGTCGCTTCGACGACACGCGAGGGCGTACCGATGTGACTGACAGGTGGGTCCGGAGGTTATCTCGGGGCCACGTGTAAGTGACAGAGGGATACCTGCTGCGTGTGGTCGGAGTTGAGGGGGTAAAAGATAAAAGCGATTATGTGTCCGGACCAATGGGAGGGCGCGGAGTGTGCAGCGCTTTTATGGTTGGACTTGGGAGAGGGAACACGTAGACCGTCTGGAGCATGCGGCGGCGGGTCCCACCGGCAGCTGTGCTTCATCCACGGGAAAAGGCCCTGCCACCAACGTTTTCCACTAACCCCACACAGCTATTTTCCCTCGCCAGAAGGGCAACTACAGCAGCAGCAATTTAGAGTGATTGTATTGGTTGGTGTGGATTGATTTCCTTGCTTGGCATTGGATAACCATGATTTAGCTACCTATTTGTTGGTGGATACCACTGCAAAATATGTGACAAATGTTATTTATGAGGTATATAAGGGTACAAATATCTATTTTATTTTAACTTTTTGTTACAAATTAATCTGCTATGCTAATCTAAAGACGGCGGTGACGCCGGCCTTTGAATGGGCCACATGGTGCCCATAGCTTATCAAATAAATCATGGATTTTGTCTAAGAAAAAAATTACAGAAAATCAAGAGTAAGTACTTTCATATTATAAGATGGTTTAATTTTAAAATAGGAATATCACAAATATTCCATTTCATATATCTTTTAGAATTAATCAATAAAAAATAAACTAATTTTGTAGATAACCCCATACATTTAATCTCCCTAGCTCTAAGTATATGAATTTCAAATACATGCACTGGTCCATCCATGTGAACAATTAACTTATCTTACACCACCTACTCTAACTTAACTTTGTGGAATATGCCTACATAAACAATTTTCAGTGGGTGCTATTACCATGTGTTCCGAAGGTGAAATTCATTCCAATAATTTTTTTATCAGCCTCTTTGCTTCTGTTTGTATAGAGTAAAGTCTTTAAATCTCTCGAGAAAAAAAGTCAATTTATGTATCTTGAACCAGACCAACGATACCACCACATGCTATATTAATCGGCGTGCCTATTTTCTTGTCTATTTTAACACTCATCCAAGTAAGTACTTTCATATTATAAAAGACGGTTTAATTCTATTTCTAATTCAAACTTCTTTAAATTTCACTTAATTTATAGAAAAACTGATTTAAAGAGTCTAATTTAATGTTGTAGATGTTACTTATTTTTAATAAATAACTTGATCTAACTTAAAAAAGTTTAATTAAAAAATTAAAGTTACTTATAATATAATAGCGAGGGAGTAGAAAAAAGATATTTTTCCTTTTGACTAATGGTACGATAAGGAGGTGGATCAAAACTTGAAGATAAACAATTTGAAAATCCAAGCCTTTTTATTGTTCGTTGCTCTTATTTGCATCGACACCCGAATGTTGTAATATATATTGTCGTATTTTTCTGTAGTATCAAATCGTCAGCCTCATTGTTGTTCATGCTGATTAGACAGGAAGATATTTTCTTACGAATAAATAGTTCAGTATATTTGCTTCAAACTCATTTCATTCGGAGTTTTTTTTTAAAAAAAAGGTGTATTGCTAATTATTCGATTGATTGTGTCTGCTGCTAATAGTAACTAAAACTTCATCCGCAAGAAGGAAATATATGTGAAAGAATTTACAAAAGAGACGTCACTATTATAAATCTTTCATTCACTCAACCAACATTAGCGGGAGGAGAAAAGAAGTATATGGTTTTTTTGTCACGGCATGGCGTGCTGGTGCACCCGGCGTGGTGCGCGTAGCCCAAGCAAACGAAGGACAGGAGGACGGGGGAGAGTGGGAAGTGGGCAGACGACGACGTGACAGGGAGGGAGGGTCAGGCAGGAGGGTGCACTGCACTAGATAACAGGCGTACGTGGGCGAATGGGCGCGCGCCGTGCCGCCATAATTGCACCGTATTGGACGGGGACGTCCGTGGGACGTGGGACGCGTGGCCTCCCCACCCACCCACTCCCCGGATCCTCCCTTTCGGATCCCGGGGAGTCGCGATTGGTCCGACCCGGTGGATGTGGGGCCCACCACGGTGTACGGCGCCGCGGCTTCGCCGGAGCGCGACTGTTTGGGTGTGATGGCAACGTACGGCCGGATCGACATGGCTGATCGATCCGGGTAATGTGGTGGGCTGTTTTCATTTCGTCTGCGCATTACGGGGAAATATTTTTCTATAATAAAATTTGTTAAAGCATCTACTTTGTTAAGGTTACAAATAAGATATATTTCCTATCTTTAGGATTATAAAATATACGAATATGATATACCCTTATGATACGAGAAGGTTACCTTAACATTATGGAATTCGGCTAACAAAAAGAGAAATTGTATCCTGAATAAAAGGTGTTAGAGTTCTATTCGAGGAAGATACAATCTTTGTGATTGTTGACGCCGAATCCGTACCACCGATGCGGACCCGGCGCGCGAACACACGAAGGCCTGGAAGATCTGCTTAGCTCCAGCGCAGGTCCTAAAATTGATGAAGCGCGAGCGTGCCAGTCAGTTTGATCCTGCCACTGACAAGATATATAAAATAACAGAATAAAAGATCTATCGCCCGATAAGCCGATGGCCAAAGATATCAGCCGATAGGCCGATAGGGCGAAAACAGCCGATCGGCCAGTAGGCCGATGGTGCAGTTTCAGCTGATGCCGATTCCAGCCGATGTAGTTAGGGTTTTAATCCATCGACTGTGTACTGATCAGACATCTATATAGAAACAATCGGCCAACGATAACATGATAATATAGCAATATAATATAGCATAATCCAAATATAAACTAAACATTGATCTGAAGATTGAAGCACACATCGGCCAGAGGTCTGATGGCGTAAACCCTCAATAAGCAGATAAACAATAAATACTCCATTGTCATCGGCCAAATCCAATCTATATGTAAAACTCTTGGGCCGATGTAACATCCAGATAACTCACCGGCTGAAACCCCGGTGAAACCCTTATTGACAATTGACAGGCAGGCTAGAGATTACGGTTCTAATCACGACTTAGCAGCACTAAGTATGAAAAGAAACGCAAGATCTAGACAATCAAGCCCTCGACTGATTTTCGGGGTGGTAAATACCTTAGCCAATCTAATCTAGCAAGACGATTTAGTCAATACCGGTGTAAACCCTAAGGTGAATCTCGACCAATAAGACTAAATCGAGAAGTCTAACCAGATTGACTAAGATATATGATAGTAGGTGCCTATGTTGACGAAATCAGAACGTCGAAGCCCTAGCCCCAACAACGCAGGCAGCCATAACGAGACTTACCCCTCGTGGAAAGGGCATGAACTCGCCGAAGAAGACGAAAATAAAAAGGTGGCGATGCGCTGAAGTTGTATTGATCGTGAGATGATTTTACATGAACCTTGGGCTTACATATTTATACCCATAGACTAACAAAGATCCTAACAAATTACGACTCAAACTTTCCTAAAGATAAAAGGAAACAAATAAAATCCTTACCGGACACTAACACACTTTCCTAAAGATAAAACAGAAAACTAACAAACTCTTCCTAATTAAGAGATACAAGCCGCATCCTTCTTGAACTCGGTCTTCTTTAGATAAGATCTTCCCGAATCTAACAAGAATCCGACTGTTGTTGGTGGTTAGTCTAAGATAACCCCATCGGCCGATATAAGACTCTAGGCCGATACCAACCTTGAGCCAATATAGATCCTGGGCCGATGAGGACTTCGGGGCTTACCAAATTCTGGCGTTAACAGTGATATAGATCGTAGACCAAAAGTACTCTCCGAGTTCTACTTGGAGACCAAGGTAGTCTGCAGTATAAATATAAGGCCCTCTAGGGGTACGGAATTATCAAATCATAGTGCAAGCCACCATCATAGCAGAGGCAATCTGGAAGACTTGAAGATAACTCACCGCCTGGATTTCGTTGTGTCATTCTCAATAGGGATCTCGTCAGTATTCAATACTTTACGTTGTTCTCTATTGTAATTTCTGTGGTTCTTGTCGTAATTCCATATAAACTGGAGTAGGGCTATTACCTTACAAGGAGTCTAAACCAGTATAATCTTTGTCTCTTATGTGCTTGATGTCGTTTCGTGTAGATCCTTGTTCCAACATACCCCAATACCCTCAGAATACGGTCTACGGATATAACCCGTTGACAGTGACACGCAAGGTAGGGACACTTGGTGCTCAAGGTTTCGCCGAGATGGCTTCAAGCTCAAGGTCTTCCAACAAACAATGTCCACATTCATCCTGGCCTGGGAGATCCTACTCAACCGGCATTCGTTTGGACTTAAGTCGGATTCATCGTCTTCTTCGTATTCACTGCAACTCCAATCTCGCATTCCCCAATGTCGAAACTTGGTTTCGGCAATAAGAAACTGGGGGTAGCAGTCAAGTGCCAAACACGATGGGTTAGTAGACAAAGGGATTTAGACAGGTTCAGGCCTTCTATAAAGAAGTAATACCCTACTCCTGTTTCGGGGATTTGATCCGCCGAGTGATTTATTGACCTCTTGATCAGATTGTGTATGCAAAAAAATTAGCTAATTGCTATTGTCTCCTATCCTTCAAGGGACGTCCTACCCTCTTTATATAGGTTTAGAGGGTAGGCTCACAAGTCGGAGACCTAACTACATACTGTATATGACTCCATATTATTCCCGACTCAGAACTATAAGCCGTTCCTTATACACAAGGTAACGTAATACTTAAGTCCTAAGTCGATTACATAATCATGGATAATAACCTTTCCCCTAAAGTCAGTCGGATAAGCTAGCCGTGTGGGTATACGGTACCCATAATCTCCACAGTAGCCCCTGAGACCTTCACAGTCAACGAGATAACTTTGCCTCGAACCAAAATAACACATAGCCGAGTACCTCCTTAGCCGAGTGCTTCCATCGCCGAGAGCTTCCATCATCTCTGCCTAAGTCCCTCGAGTGCTTTATCATCCAATAAAAAGGTTGTGAAGGGCTAAAAATATCTCAAGCTAAAAATATCTCAAGAATTACCAAGAATATATACTTAGGTGCATCGACTAGATGCATCTAATTAGGTGTAGCCCCCGATTATGTGTTTAGTTAAACAAACTAAGCATATAGTCAACAACTATAGTAATTACACTCATCCGAGTGATATAAATAAATGCCTAGCCTAAGCCAAAAGCAATCATAAAAAATCATATAACACATAACCTTATAAACAAGGCGTAGTGTATAATGACCCCGAGTACTAGCAAGCTCATGCTGTCCGAGTTGTTATGCCCGAGTCCTCTCAAAACACACAACTCCTCCATTCTCAGGAATATGTCATATGGACAATAGAAAATCTGAATTAATAAACCCATAATAGATTTACCAATCGCCCAAAGAATAAGACCAAAATATTAAGAAGCCTAAGCCATAATATTGGTCTTAATCAAAATAGCACACCAAGGTGGCAAGATAGCATTGATATAGTATAAAATCAATTGCTTTTTGTAAACCAAACAGCTCCAGCAACTTATAAAAAAGTTACCAAAATAATCATAAAAGATTTTACTGCTGGTCACCTTCCAAGTCGCATCGCACTAACTCCTAAGAAATTGAATAACCACTATATAAAAGGATTTTTAAGGCATCGGGCAATAGATCACGCGCATATTACCAAGGCAAATTTGCTTAAGTCCCTAGAGACACGTGTCAAGCCACACTTGAATTATGGGCTGTAAGCTTCTCATGGGCCTCGGCCCAAATACGAGAAAACTCACAGATACCCTAAAAACCACTGAAGCGTCGTCGTCTTCCCCGCCACGTCATCTTCTGAAAATTTCCCCTTTCGCGCTCCTGTTCACAAGCTCTTCCGAAGAAACCTAGAACACGAGCCCATCCAAATCCATCCATCCAGAAACTCAAAGCTCCATCAAAATCCACCACGCGCATCCAGCTCCCAACAACTCCTTCGAGAATCCTCACTCCCAACACCAAAATTGCTTTCCCCCAAACCGCATCCATGGCAGAAGAGAGAGAAATCCCCTTCGACCAATGGGCGACATCAGATGTGAAAGAATCAACCCTGCGGGGAATTGTAACACCCTGAGAAAATTCCTAAATAAAAATACACCGATCAAAAATCATTTCTGATTTATTTTTGCATCATGCCGACAATTTCTTTATTTGTTTATGCCAGTGCCAAACTTTTATTGAAAATTTCCAATTTTTCAACTCCTCTGATCTTTTGGTTTTTGTCCCAAGATTTTCACTCTGACCGAAATTAGTGTTACTCCAAAAAGTCCGCGTAAGCTCCCTCTACTGTGGCCTTCTTGTTGCTGGGCTTTTTTTGGAAAAAGTCCATGTTGCCTCCCCAAGCCCTTTCATTCCTATTGGGTTTAAAAAGATAAAGTCTAATTTTCCCCCATACTATTTTCGGTGACGACGTCGCCGCACGCCGCGCCGCTACGACGAGGCCGCTGCGACATCACCGGCTGCCGTCTTCCGCTCCCGTCTCACTGGCGAGCTTGCCGTCCATTCCACGCGCATCCTGCCCAACCTCGCACCGCCACCAGCCATGCAGCAAGCTAGTTGTGCATGTGCATGCATGCAAGCAAGCCAGCCACGAGCAGGCACCATGCAACTAGCTAGCTATGCATATGCCTGCATGCAAGCGGCTAGTCGAGCCCAAGCTAGTATGCATGCACCATCCGCCTAACTCCAACAGCCTATGCACGTACGCCCGGGCGATGCTCCTATCGAACGCCGGTGGTCCCCGTCGGGTTACCGTCGCCGTCTTCTGTTTTGGTAAGTGGCGACGGCAGGCAGCACAGGAGCCAGCCTTTGTCTCCCGAACGACGACGGCCGATGCAGCATGCGCACCAACCCACGCGGCCGGTGCAACCACCCCGTCCCTGTCTTCATGGCAATTCAAGACGAGCCCCGTGCGGTGGAACCTATATAAGCGCAGCCATAGCCGAATACGCAACCCGTCCCTCTCCATCCTCTCTTCTCCTCCTCCTTGCTTTGTTTCCCTTCAGCCACACCCTCCCGCGCACACGCCGCCATCTCTCCGCTTGCTCCGCCGCGGCCGGCTCCGGCTGGGCCTCAGTTGAGCAAGAGGATGGATAGGCCACCGCGCCGTCATTTCAACCCGAGAACGACTAACTTATCGAATGGCTAACCCCTAACATCTAACCCGCTGACTTCTAACTCGCTAACCCGCTAACCTCTGACTCGCTAACCCCTGACACCTAACTTGCACTAATCCGCTAACATTTATTCCTTAACGCTGTGTGTTCGTTTGTTGCCACCGATCGAACACGTGGTGTGCGAGGACGATCCGCGGGTCGACCGTCCCCAGGCTGTACCTCGACGACCGTAGTTCGTACGAGGACCGTCGCCCGGTACGCCGCTACCCGGCTGCCGCAAGGTGAGCTCCTCTCCTGCTCTTCCTCTTGCTTTTGTTTCCTTACCACATTTCTCGTCTACCGTTGTTATCGCGGCACGGTGACGTCGTGAGGCATAGCACCGTAACCATTCCTTGCGCGGCCGCCCTCCGCAGCGATCGTCGCTTCACAGCCGCCCATGCATGCGCCATACAACTAGCTGGCCGAACGTGTGCATGCATGCATGCAAGCAGCTAGCTAGCTGTAGGTATGCGTATGCATGTACGCTTGTAGCCGCCCGAGCCCTCCATCTTACCAAGCGCACACTCTAGGAAAACCACAACCACTGGAGGATCCCATTGTCCCGACCGATGCCGTGGCCCAGCTCGTGCCGAGCTTCCCCGGTTGACCATCTCCCTCCCGCGGACATCGGCCAAGCCGCGCGCCACCAACCTCCTGGCCGTGCCGCGCAAGCTGAGCCGGCACCGACCCGCCTCCCGGCCGCCTCGGCTGCGCGCCACCGCCCTTGCCGTGGCACTGCCGCGCCGTGCCGCCATGCTCGGCCGCCTCTCCAGCCGTCAGCCCGGCCGGCCGCAGCCGCCGCACCGCGTCTCCCCGGCCGCGCGCCACCGCCCGCGCCGCCCTGGCCGACGCGACCCCCAGCCGCGCTGCCGAGCCGGCGCCGCCGCTCCCAGCCATGCTCGCGCCACCCGCCCGGCCGCAGCCGAGCCACCTGGCCGCAGCCGCCGCCGGTCTGCGCCTCCCGCGCCACCCTCCGCCGCCACGCGCGCCGCGCTGCCGAGGCCGCGCCGCCCAGCCGCGCCCGTGCACGCCGCCGCCCGTGCAAGTCGCCTCTCGTGCGCCGCCGTGCGCCGTGCCCCCGCCAGCCCGCCCCGCTCGGCCTTCCCTCTGGAAGAAGCAAGAACAGATAAAGATAGAGAAAGAAGGAGAAGCGAAGAGAAAAAGGAAAGAAAAAAAAAGAAGAAAAGAAAAAGAAGTGGGACCCGCCGGTGGGCCCACTATTCTGACTCCCTCTGTGGACCTGAAGACTTGGAAACGTCTAAATCACCTCCCTCTTCTTTTCCGGGCCGAAGCCCATAGTCCTCCACAAAAGTCTAGAAAACGTCCCCTATTTCCTCGGGCCGAGCCCAGAATGGACCTGCAAAAGTCTACCTTATAACCTTCGGGCCGAAGCTCACCAACGGCCTCCCTCCTCACCAAAGTCTAATGAATATCCCTCTACTCACCCAGGCCCCTATCCAAAAGTCTATATCAGGTCCCTACCCGACCTCCTTCATCTCTCGGCTAAAGCCCAAGCTTTCACAAAAGAAAGTCCAACATTCGTCCCTCTCAACATCACAGCCAAGGAATATTCTTGGGAATATTCCTTTCCAATTTAATTAATTCATTTTCGTATTTCAGAAAATCCATTAATCCTCCAAATCCGTATCTCCCTCGTTTTAAGTCGGAGTTGAACGAAACTTTCGTCAAAATCTTTCAAAAATCAAGATCTATGCAATGACACTGGTTTGGTTATTTTTCTTTTTCTGGAATTTTTGGCTCTTTTTGTGTTAGCGAGTAGTTCGTGACGTTATTATTCAACCGAACAGGGTACATCTACGAGGAGGAAACTGAGCCAATTGATAACGAACCCCCAATTGAGCAAGGCAAGTCACTACGCCCCCTTCCTCGAACATGTTGATTCTATTTTTATAAATGTGTTGATTACAAATAAAATTGCATACTAATTATAAAATGCGTACCTACATTTGCTTAAGCCTTACCTTTGATATTGTTTATCCTTATGTATTTACACACCTTTGTTGCCTGAGTATATTACTTTACGCGTGATTATTTATTCACTGCTTAGCCCTGCTTACGTAGACGTTATACACTCCATATGTATGATATGTGGATGTGGCTATACTGATCACTCGATGGGAGTGATTGATAGAGATCGGGTGGAGACATAAGCGCCACCCACAGCATGAAAACCCTTTGTGAAAACCCAAAAACTTAATTAAACAAAAGTGATTTCGATTGGGACGGCACGGATAGAATATGGGTGGTTCTGGGAACGGTAAGCCGCCGACCCTGGTCAGTTAAGGACCGAGTCAAGAAGCTAAGCAGGAAACGAACCGAGTACGACCACACTTCTTGAGTGGGGTTAGACCCGGTGGACTAGGTTATTCTCGCGGGGTGGCACCCCAGACATGGTAGGTTCTGAATATCGGTATGGAAATGTGGAAGTGTGTGGTTTAATGACGTCAAGCTTTATATATGTATAATGTAACCTTCAATCTCGGGAGCGCCAGGACTCCCCTCACAACCGACTCGAGGTAGGAATGTGGCGCCGGGGGTGCAATGGGGATTCATAGTCCTTGGAGCGGGTGCCTCCATGCGAGGGTAGCTGAAAAACCGGGCCGTGACAAGTCTCATGTGTTGGGTGCGTCACGGAGTGTGGGATTAAAAGCGTACATCCGCTGCAGCGTGAGTAAATTAAACTATTCGAATAGCCGTGCTCGCAGTTAATGAGCGCCTGGACTAGCATTACTCTTGACTAGCCTCGTCAATTTGTAATATTGCTTAAAATATGATGGGTATGGAAGATGTGACCTTACCTGATGTGCAAAAAGGTCGTAGTGATTAAAACTGTGGAAATTGGATGCGAGGGTAAACCGGACCAAGCGAGGCTTGGGGAAGGTGGATGAACCCTCGCAGGTTAATGACAACTTCAACTTAACGTGGTTTTCAGTTAAAACTGTTATGGCATAGGTTTGTGAAATAATTTGTGAAAACTAGCTTTATGCAAATAAACCAAGCCATCCTTGAACCCCTATGAACATTATATGCATTCTGCAGTGGTGGCTTGCTGAGTACTGTTGGTACTCACTCTTGCTTATTTAAATTTTTTTTAGAAAAAGGTGTTGATGTCGATCTGTGCATGTGCTATGCTGGCAAGGAGTTACCAAGGATGGCGGAATAGGGACCTAGGTTCACCAGTCGATGCGTGTGGGATTAAATGGACCGCCGCTGCTTCGCTTCCGCTACCTCATTTATTTGTGTTGGTATTTTGTGTTGTTGTCGACCATGCTTGGTCTATTCGGATCCCAATTGGGCTATCCTTGTATTATTAATAGATTGTAAGACCTGTATGACGATGTCAGCTTGTGATATACAACTGTGCCATGTGTATACCATCTACTGATCCAGGGAATGGTATTGTAATACACATGGGGTTTTCGGTATACAAAACCGGGGGCCGGCAGGGTTGGTATCAGAGCCTGCGACTGTAGGATTAGTCCCCTTGGCACCCACCATCCGAGACTTTGTTTTGGTTTAGCCTCACATAAGTGCACCCCGCTTACCAAAACAATATTAATTGCAAAACTCTACCCCGCTGCTCGTGATTTATTAAAATTTTATTGACTTTGTGCTTAATTTTTGTAGATGAACTTCACCTTCCACGGCCAGTACGCCCTTCAGCAGCTTCGAAACCAGCGCTTCTTCCTGGTCAGTTGGTACGGAGAGAACCTCGCTGAGGTTGACCACCTTCGCTACCTGCTTCGCGAGGCTGACTCCGTCATCTCGAACCTCCGGGAGAGGTACGAGCTGCTTGGTGAGCGGTGCGACAGCCAGGAGCACAAAATTTCTGAGCTGGAGCATACGCTCGCCACACTCCGCCAGCAGACCGCACCAGTCCACTCAGCACCGGCTCCACCCCCGACTACCACTCTGCTGCGACCCTTCCCGGCGTCTACCTCGACCTTCACGCCACTCAGGGCCCCCGGTTCTACACCAGCTCCACCGCCGACCAGCACCGTCAGCATCGGCTTTGCCACCGTCTTCAGCCCACGGTCTACACCAGCAGCAGGGGCCGGCCAGGCCACTGCCACCCGCTCCCGCACTGCTACACCGACATTCACACAGTACTTGGCTGCACTCCGTGCTTCGGTGGCCGCAGCGTCGACTACTGGGAGCTCCGCTACCCGCTCCTCGACTCCTGCTTAGGGGGTGGGACTCACCCCTGCTTTCGGCACGGCACTGCTCGTCGCCACCACTACCACCACCGCCCTCATCACGGCAGCTACCCAGGACGATGTGGTGATCGGTGTGGCGCCACTCCCGCCACCAGTGCTGTGTGCTTTCCCGGCGGCACCGACTACTGCAGCTCTCACCGCACTAGCCAGTGGCACCCTCAACGACGTCATTAGGTCCGTCATACCCGCCGAGGACCCAGAGGAGAGGGTCGTGGAGATCGACGAGCCCTTCGTCGATGCCACCTCTGACCCAGCAGCACGCAGGGGACGCCGGAGCTGCGGTGACCCGGCCACGTCCGGGAGACGCCGCCGTAGCCGCCTCCTCCTCGGCACCACCTCGGGCTACGACGGCGACCGCGAAGTCGACGAGACTGCCCCTCGCAGTCGCAGCCGTAGCCGCTCCCCTCGCCGCGTGGGTGACGAGGCTAGTCGCGACCCGGCCTTGGACCCGCGCGTGGAGTGGGTTCTGCCTTGGGCAGGAACCGTTGCGCGCCAGGAACTAGACTCGCTTTGGTGGTCCTCTGGATAGCGAGCCTGTTCCCGCTCACCACTACTTAGACTCAGTAGACGCTGAGGTGTTCATTACTGTATTGTACCCCTCTAACCTGCGTTTGAGCAGAAGAGGTCGCACCTTCCTATTTTGCATCGTCATGTATGTAGTTGTACCTCCTCCCCTTACTCTAGCAGGGGAAGTAGGATGTACTTAGGATTTGCACCAGTGCATCTGATTATATTATTATGAGTTACGCTATGTTTATGGGAGTGTTTGTCTCACAACAGATAACACAACCTGAACAACATTAGAGCTGCTATACCATAAACAACCCTACCCCTTTACGCTAACATTGCCTATGCCACCCTGCTCTCAGATGGTGAACCCAAGGACCGCGGGATCGGGCTCCGGATCAGCCCGTACGCGCGATGCGATGCCTCCACCACCTCCACCCCCCAGCATCGCTGAGTTGATGGCAAATCAGAACGTGCTGATGCGAGGCATGCTCGACATGCTCAACAATGGAGGGTCTGGGAACCATACGGCCCAATCCGGGTCCGCCGGAGCAACGGCTGGGGCCAGGCGGCATGCGCCCAGCTATGGAGAGTTCATGAGGACCAGGCCGCCAACTTTCTCGGAGGTCGCAGAACCACTAGAAGCGGAAGACTGGCTGTGCACTGTGGTAAAGAAGTTGGAACTAGTGCGAGCCGACGAAGAAGATAAGGTCCGGTACGCCACTAGTCTACTTGAAGGAACAGCTAGTGATTGGTGGGAGACTTACAAGAAATCTCGCACAGCAGACACGGACGAGCCAGACTGGAAGGAATTCACTGAAGCCTTCCGAGGGGCGTACATTCCGGCGACCCTTATTAAACTAAAAAGAGATGAGTTTAGGGCCTTGACCCAGGGGGATCTGAGCGTGCAGGACTACCTCAACAAGTTCATACAACTAGCCCGCTATGCACCACAGGATCTCCTAGACGAAGATGAAAAGGTCGATAAATTCCTGAACGGAATGAACGACGAACTGCGTAGTTAGCTGATTACGCAGGACCATGACACTTTCCAAGGACTGATCAACAAGGCGCTTCGAAAAGAAGCTGATAACAAGATAGTGAATGCCAACCAGAAGCGCAAGTTCGCAGCCCTCAAGAGCAAGCAGCAGCAGCAAGGGCAAAGGTTCAAAACTAATGCCGGACAAGTATGGAAGCCGGTATACTCTGGCTCTTTTCGCCCCGCATCCACCCCCACCATACCTACCGTCCACCCCGCTGCAATACTCCGCACTCCTACTTCCACCATCCCCAGCTCTGGCACCACAAACATGAACTGCTTCAACTGCGGTGGAGCAGGCCACTTCTCCAGAGAATGCCCCCTGCCCAGAAAAATTCCCTCCAAATTCCAGACAAATCCCGCCCCCGTCCGTGGTACTTTTACACCCTCTGCGCCCCGGGCAGCCCCGCGGGCCCCAGTTCGGGCCCAGTTCGCATCATCTGTTGCTCATGGCCGCGTGAACCACGTGCACGCGGAGGAGGCCCAGGAAGATCAGGGCGTTCTTCTCGGTACGTTTTCTATAAACTCTGTCCCGATGTTGGTCCTTTTTGACTCTGGTGCATCTCATTCTTTCATCTCTCCAAAAGTCGTTCGAAGTCATCAACTTGGGCTTTCTGAGTTAAATAAACCTATGGTCATACACTCACCAGGGGGGATTTGATGGTAACCCGGGTTTGCAAAAATGTGCCGCTCCTTTTGCAAGGGACGGTGATTCCCACCACTTTAATAGTCCTCCCCTCTCAGCACCTTGACATTATTTTGGGCATGGATTGGCTATCCAAATACCGAGGAACCCTTGACTGTGCCCGAAGAATCATCTCACTAGCCACCCAAGGCGCCAACCCTGTAAGAATTGAGATCGGACCCCTCAAACCGGTGTCTGGAGACCAAAAGACCGTCTTAGCCTCTCTTACCTTGGAAGAAACCCCCGTGGTTCGGGAATACCGAGACGTTTTTCCAGAGGAACTGCCAGGAATGCCCCCTGACAGAGATATAGAGTTCGTCATAAACTTAATGCCTGGTACTGCACCAATAGCCAAGCGACCCTATAGGATGCCTGCCAACGATTTAGAAGAACTTAAGAAACAAATTCAAGAACTCCAGGACAAGGGATTTATCCGCCCTAGTTCTTCTCCATGGGGTGCCCCGGTGCTATTCGTTAAAAAGAAAGATGGTAGCCAAAGGATGTGCGTGGACTATCGCTCGCTGAACGAGGTCACGGTCAAAAATAAATACCCCCTCCCTAGAATCGATGATCTATTCGACCAACTTCAAGGGGCAAGTGTATTCTCAAAAATCGACCTCCGTTCTGGCTATCACCAACTTAAGGTACGCCCGGAAGATGTACCCAAAACCGCCTTCTCCACTCGCTATGGGCTCTATGAGTTCTTGGTCATGGCGTTTGGACAAACCAACGCCCCCGCTTATTTCATGAACCTTATGAATAAAGTATTCATGGAATACCTTGACAAGTTCGTCGTAGTGTTCATAGATGATATATTAATCTACTCCAAAACCGAGAAAGAACATGCGGCCCACCTACGAATAGTGTTGGAAAAATTAAGGGAACACCGGCTGTATGCCAAGTACAGTAAGTGCGAGTTTTGGCTTAAGGAGGTGAGTTTTCTAGGCCACGTAATTTCAACCGGAGGAGTAGCGGTAGACTCAACCAAAGTGGACGCAGTTACTAAGTGGCCAGCACCTCGAAGTGTAAACGAGGTACGGAGCTTCCTTGGCCTAGCTGGGTATTACCGCAGATTCATCGAAGGATTTTCTCAAATCGCCCACCCTATGACACAACTGCTGAAAAAGGAGAAAAAGTATGATTGGACCAAAAAATGTCAAAGTAGCTTCGACCAGCTAAAAGCCAAGTTAACTTCGGCCCCCATCCTTGTCTTGCCCGACATCGGGAAAGATTTCGAAGTTTACTGTGATGCTTCTCGTCACGGATTGGGAGGTGTACTAATGCAGGACAACAAGGTAGTCGCCTATGCGTCACGCCAATTAAGACCTCATGAAGAGAACTACCCAACCCACGATTTGGAGCTGGCATCCGTAGTTCATGCCCTTAAAATTTGGAGGCACTATCTGATCGGTAACCGCTGTAATATCTTCACCGATCACAAAAGCCTCAAGTACATCTTTACTCAGGCTGACCTCAACCTACGCCAAAGAAGATGGCTAGAGTTAATTAAGGATTATGACTTGGGCATCCACTACCATCCAGGCAAGGCTAATGTGGTAGCTGACGCCTTGAGCAGGAAACCTGCATGTAACATGCTAAGGGCCCAAGACCTACCGCCCACCTTGGAAGCTGAGTTCGCCCGCCTCAACCTAACCGTGGTGAAGCAAGGGAGTGTGGCAAACCTAGAGCTTCAGCCACAACTCCCTGCCCAAATCAAAGACAGCCAAAATCAAAGCAAGGAGGTAGAAAAGATTAAGGATCAGATGAAGGGAGGAAAGGCCAAGGAATTCAGGTTGGATGAGCAAGGAATCCTTTGGTATAAACATCGGTTGTTCGTGCCAGCTGGAAAGAATTTCCGAAAGACCATCCTCATGGAAGCCCACGATTCGGCCTACTCCATCCACCCCGGAAGCACAAAAATGTACGAAGATATAAAGCAAGAATATTGGTGGCCAGGGATGAAACGGGACGTTGCGGAATACGTCGCCGTATGCGACATCTGCCAAAGGGTCAAGGCTGAACACCAGCGCCCTGCTGAGTTGTTGCAACCATTAAAAATTTTGGAATGGAAGTTTGACGAAATCGGTATGGATTTCATAGTGGGTCTACCCAAGACCGCTTCAGGTTATGATTCCATCTGGGTAATCATAGACCGCCTGACGAAGGTAGCCCGTTTTATACCAGTTAGGACGACCTACGGCGCGGCTCGATTAGCCGAGTTGTTTATAGCCAAAATAGTATGCCTCCATGGTGTCCCAAAGCGGATTATCTTAGACCGAGGCGCACAGTTTACCTCTCACTTTTGGGATCGGTTCCACGAAGCCCTAGGCAGTCACCTTGCCTTTAGCACAGCCTACCACCCCCAAACCGACGGCCAGACGGAGAGAACCAACCAAATTCTAGAGGATATGTTGTGCGCTTGTGCTATTGATTTCACAACGGACTGGGAAAAATGTCTGCCCTATGCGGAATTTTCATATAACAATAGCTACCAAGCAAGCTTGAAAATGTCCCCCAACGAGGCCTTGTACGGTCGAAAATGCCGTACCCCATTGATGTGGTCAGAAGTTGGAGAGGCCTCCGTCTTTGGTCCCGACGTCGTGAGAGAAGCTGAAGAAAAGGTGCGATTAATAAAAGACCGCCTTCAAGCCGCCCAAGCCAGGCAGAAGAGTTATGCGGACACTAGGCGACGGGAATTAACTTTTGAGGTTGGGGATTACGTGTATCTCAAAGTATCACCCCTACGAGGGACCAAGCGTTTTAAGGTAAAAGGCAAGCTGGCCCCGCGTTATGTGGGACCATATCCAATAATAAGCCGGCGTGGCCGAGTCGCCTATGAGTTAAAACTACCAGAAACCTTATCCGACGTCCACCCCGTGTTCCACGTCTCTCAACTGAAAAAATGCCTCCGTGTACCAGAAGAGCATACCTCAGTGGAAACCCAAGAAGTAAGCCCCGACCTCACATATCCGGAGAAACCGATCAAAATCTTAGAAGAAGCTGAAAGGAGAACCCGCTCTAAAACCATTAAATTGTACAAAGTCTAGTGGAGCAATCACTCGGAAGACAAAGCCACCTGGGAACGAGAGGAATACCTCAAGGGTAGATACCCCGACCTCTTCTAGAACAGGTAAGCAATCTCGAGGACGAGATTATTTTTAGGGGGGGAGGTTTGTAACACCCTGAGAAAATTCCTAAATAAAAATACACCGATCAAAAATCATTTCTGATTTATTTTTGCATCATGCCGACAATTTCTTTATTTGTTTTATGCCAGTGCCAAACTTTTATTGAAAATTTCCAATTTTTCTACTCCTCTGATCTTTTGGTTTTTGTCCCCAGATTTTCACTCTGACCGAAATTAGTTTTACTCCAAAAAGTCTGCGTAAGCTCCCTCTATTGTGGCCTTCTTGTTGCTGGGCTTTTTCTGGAAAAAGTCCATGTTGCCTCCCCAAGCCCTTTCATTCCTATTGGGTTTAAAAAGATAAAGTCTAATTTTCCCCCATCTATTTTCGGTGACGACGTCGCTGCACGCCGCGCCGCTACGACGAGGCCGCTGCGACATCACTGGCTGCTGTCTTCCGCTCCCGTCTCACCGGCGAGCTTGCCGTCCATTCCACACGCATCCTGCCCAACCTCGCACCGCCGCCAGCCATGCAGCAAGCTAGTTGTGCATGTGCATGCATGCAAGCAAGCCAGCCACGAGCAGGCACCATGCAACTAGCTAGCTATGCGTATGCCTGCATGCAAGCAGCTAGTCGAGCCCAAGCTAGCATGCATGCACCATCCGCCTAACTCCAACAGCCTATGCACGTTGTCTGGTAGGTGGCGACGGCAGGCAGCACAGGAGCCAGCCTTTGTCTCCCGAACGATGACGGCCGATGCAGCATGCGCACCAACCCACGCGGCCGCTGCAACCACCCCGTCCCTGTCTTCATGGCAACTCAAGACGAGCCCCGTGCGGTGGAACCTATATAAGCGCAGCCATAGCCGAATACGCAACCCGTCCCTCTCCATCCTCTCTTCTCCTCCTCCTTGCTTTGTTTCCCTTCAGCCACACCCTCCCGCGCACACGCCGCCATCTCTCCGCTTGCTCCGCCGCGGCCGGCTCCGGCTGGGCCTCAGTTGAGCAAGAGGACGGATAGGCCGCCGCGCCGTCATTTGAACCCGAGAACGACTAACTTATCGAACGGCTAACCCCTAACATCTAACCCGCTGACTTCTAACTCGCTAACCCGCTGACCTCTGACTCGCTAACCCCTGACACCTAACTTGCACTAATCCGCTAACATTTATTCCTTAACGTTGTGTGTTCGTTTGTTGCCACCGATCGAACACGTGGTGTGCGAGGACGATCAGCGGGTCGACCGTTCCCAGGCTGTACCTCGACGACCGTAGTTCGTACGAGGACCGTCGCCCGGTACGCTGCTGCCCGGCTGCCGCAAGGTGAGCTCCTCTCCTGCTCTTCCTCTTGCTTTTGTTTCCTTATCACATTTCTCGTCTACTGTCGTTACCGCGGCACAGTGACGTCGTGAGGCATAGCACCATAACCATTCCTTGTGCGGCTGCCCTCCGCAGCGATCGTCGCTTCACAGCCGGCCATGCTTGCGCCATACAGCTAGCTGGCCAAACGTGTGCATGCATGCAAGCAGCTAGCTAGCTGTAGGTATGCGTATGCATGTACGCTTGCAGCCGCCCGAGCCCTCCATCTTACCAAGCGCACACTCTAGGAAAACCACAACCACCGGAGGATCCCCATTGTCCCGACCGATGCCGTGGCCCAGCTCGTGCCGAGCTTCCCCGGCTGACCATCTCCCTCCGCGGACATCGGCCAAGCCGCGCGCCACCAACCTCCTGGCCGTGCCGCGCAAGCTGAGCCGGCACCGACCCGCCTCCCGGCCGCCTCGGCTGCGCGCCGCCGCCCTTGCCGTGGCACTGCCGCGCCGTGCCGCCATGCTCGGCCGCCTCTCCAGCCGCCAGCCCGGCCGGCCGCAGCCGCCGCGCCGCGTCTTCCCGGCCGCGCGCCACCGCCCGCGCCGCCCTGGCCGACGCGACCCCCAGCCGCGCTGCCGAGCCGGCGCCGCCGCTCCCAGCCGCGCCGCGCCGCCTGCCCGGCCGCAGCCGAGTCGCCGGCCGCAGCCGCCGCCGGTCTGCGCCTCCCGCGCGCGCCGCCGCGCCGCTGCCGAGGCCGCGCGCCCCAGCCGAGCCGTGCACGCCGCCGCCCGTGCACGCCGCCTCCCGTGCGTCGCCGTGGCGCCGCGCCACCGCCGGTCCCCCCGCCGCTCGGCCTTCCCTCTGGAAGAAGCAAGAACAGAGAAAGATAGAGAAAGAAGGAGAAGCGAAGAGAAAAAGGAAAGAAAAAAAAAGAAGAAAGGAAAAAGAAGTGGGACCCGCCGGTGGGCCCACTATTCTGACTCTCTCTGTGGACCCGAAGACTTGGAAAAGTCTAAATCACCTCCCTCTTCTTTTTCGGGCCGAAGCCCATAGTCCTCCACAAAAGTCTAGAAAACGTCCCCTATTTCCTCGGGCCGAGCCTAGAATGGACGTGCAAAAGTCTACCTTATAACCTCCGGGCCGCAGCTCACCAACGGCCTCCCTCCTCACCAAAGTCTAATGAATATCCCTCTACTCACCGAGGCCCCTATCCAAAAGTCTATATCAGGTCCCTACCCGACCTCCTTCATCTCTGGGCTAAAGCCCAAGCCTTCACAAAAGGAAGTCCAACATTCGTCCCTCTCAACATCACAGCCAAGCAATATTCTTGGGAATATTCCTTTCTAATTTAATAAATTTATTTCCGTATTTCAGAAAATCCATTAATCCTCCAAATCCGTATCTCCCTCGTTTTAAGTCGAAGTTGAACGAAACTTTCGTCAAAATCTTTCAAAAATCAAGATCTACGCAATGACACTGGTTTGGTTATTTTTCTTTTTCTAGAATTTTTGGCTCTTTTTGTGTTAGCGAGTAGTTCGTGACGTTATTATTCAACCGGACAGGGTACATCTGCGAGGAGGAAACTGAGCCAATTGATAACGAACCCCCAATTGAGCAAGGCAAGTCACTACACCCCCTTCCTCGAACATGTTGATCCTATTTTTATAAATGTGTTGATTACAAATAAAATTGCATACTAATTATAAAATGCGTACCTACATTTGCTTAAGCCTTACCTTTGATATTGTTTATCCTTATGTATTTACACACCTTTGTTGCCTGAGTATATTACTTTACGCGTGATTATTTATTCACTACTAAGCCCTGCTTACATAGACGTTATACACTCCATATGTGTGATATGTGGATGTGGCTATACTGATCACTCGATGGGAGTGATTGATAGAGATCGGGTAGAGACATAAGCGCCACCCACAGCATGAAAAACCTTTGTGAAAACCCAAAAACTTAATTAAACAAAAGTGATTTCGACTGGGGCGGCACGGATAGAATATGGGTGGTTCTGGGAACGGTAAGCCGCCGACCCTGGTCAGTTAAGGACCGAGTCAAGAAGCTAAGCAGGAAACGAACCGAGTACGACCACACTTCTTGAGTGGGGTTAGACCCGGTGGACTAGGTTATTCTCGTGGGGTGGCACCCCAGACATGGTAGGTTCTGGATATCGGTATGGAAATGTGGAAGTGTGTGGTTTAATGACGTCAAGCTTTATATATGTATAATGTAACCTTCAATCTCGGGAGCGCCAGGACTCCCCTCACAGCCGGCTCGAGGTAGGAATGTGGCGCCGAGGGTGCAATGGGGATTCATAGTCCTTGGAGCGGGTGCCGGCATGCGAGGGTAGCTGAAAAACCGGGCCGTGACAAGTCTCATGTGTTGGGTGCGTCACGGAGTGTGGGATTAAAAGCGTACATCCGCTGCAGCGTGAGTAAATTAAACTATTCGAATAGCTGTGCTCGCGGTTAATGAGCGCCGGGACTTGCATTACTCTTGACTAGCCTCGTCAATTTGTAATATTGCTTAAAATATGATGGGTATGGAAGGTGTGACCTTGCCTGATGTGCAAAAAGGTCGTAGTGGTCAAAACTGTGAAAATTGGATGCGAGGGTAAACTGGACCAAGCGAGGCTTGGGGAAGGTGGATGAACCCTCGCAGGTTAATGACAACTTCAACTTAACGTGGTTTTCAGTTAAAACTGTTATGGCATAGGTTTGTGAAATAATTTGTGAAAACTAGCTTTATGCAAATAAACCAAGCCATCCTTGAACCCCTACGAACATTATATGCATTCTGCAGTGGTGGCTTGCTGAGTACGGTTGGTACTCACTCTTGCTTATTTAAATTTTTTTTTAGAAAAAGGTGTTGGTGTCGATCTGTGCATGTGCTATGCTGGCAAGGAGTTACCAAGGATGGCAGAATAGGGACCTAGGTTCACCAGTCGATGTGTGTGGGATAAAATGGACCGCCGCTGCTTCGCTTCCGCTACCTCATTTATTTGTGTTGGTATTTTGTGTTGTTGTCGACCATGCTTGGTCTATTCGGATCCCAATTGGGCTATCCTTGTATTATTAATAGATTGTAAGACCTGTATGACGATGTCAGCTTGTGATATACAACTGTGCCATGTGTGTACCATCTACTGATCCAGGAAATGGTATTGTAATACACATGGGGTTTCCGGTATACAAAACCGAGGGGCCGACAGAAATGGTGAAGGACGGAGTTCTTCCTGCCAAGGAAATCATCGGCTGGCGCCCAGCATACGGTGAAGAGTTCCCAACTCCGAACACCGGTGAGATCGTAGTTTTCACCCACTTTTTCTATTGCGGATTTGGTCTCCCCACTTCCGAATTCTTCCGTGGTATCCTTGATTACTACGATCTCAAAATTTATCATCTGAATCCAAACTCCATATTACACATTGTCATTTTCATCCATGTGTGCGAAGCCTTCCTGGGAATCTATCCCCATTTCAACCTCTTCCGCCGCATGTTCTCTCTTAACGCACACCCAACCAAAGATAACCCTTGCGTCGTTGGTGGAGCCGGATTTCAACTCCGCGGTACTCTCCGCAAAGACTATTTTCCTCTTCCCCTAAAATCTTCTAACAAGGGCTGGCATGCGAACTGGTTCTATATCTCAAACCCAGCCCCCAGTTTGCCCGACTTCATTGGTCTCCCACCAATCCAACGAGCCAACTGGAACACTCTGCCTGAAGACCAAGATTGGATAGAAGCTAAAAATCTTCTGGCTAAAATTCTTGAGATGAAAAATAAAGGCCTCCAAGGAGAACAAATCACTCGGCACTTCATCAAGTGCTGACTGGCTCCAATCAAAGAAAGGTCTAAGCCCGCATTTGAATACGAAGTCAAAGTGATCCCAATGGGGAAGACCGTGAATCCCTGAGTTTCTAGGTCTTGTGTGCTCGTATGTACAAAATCTTCTCTTCTGGAATTGCAGTGGATTATAGCAATAAGCTGCCGGTTGTTCCCTTCAATCTTCATCGACCACCTCCTCCGGTAAGCAGACTCTGCATCATGAGCCATTTTCCAATCTATCCATATTCTTCAATGTACCTTAAGAATATCACTTGGAGGCAAACGCTCTGATTATCTCTCGGCCATACAAAGTATTCCATGAAGACACAATAGCCCAGCCAACTACCAAGAAGCCAACCGGCGGCCCAAAGATCAAGCCTCAAGCTAAAAGCAAAAGAGCTGCTGCCGTTGAAGAGACCAGCAAACGTGCTTGCAAACAAAGAAAACTGGTCGTGGATGACTCGGATGAAGAATCTGAGGAAATCCAAACTCCGAAAGCCAACATAAGCTCTCCTAGGCCATCCACGAGATCTGCCCCAAAAATCAGAAAATCCAACAGGTATTCTTATCACAACCAAATTTATCTCCACGTTAAAAACTTGCTTGATTCCATCTTAGTCACCTTTATCTTCTTCTGCAGAAAGCCTCAAGACATAGATCCCACCGGGCAGACAGAGAAAATAAATCCATCCACAACGCCCGAGAAGCCAAAATCCACAGAACAAGGGTCCCAGAACCCTCTCCCAAATGAGGCTATTCCTGACCAAGAACCCCCGACTGCCAGTCAAGCTAGCTCGACTGGAAACCAGTTAAACAGGAAAGAACAAGTCCCAACCAGTCAAGAAGCATCAGTTGAAGAACCAGCACCAAGGACAGGTAACCTTCAATAGTCATCAAACTCTTGTTTCGAACATATCCTCTGACTTCCATCTTTATTCATCATCTTTAGAGCAAACAGCCGAAGAAGAAGAAATCACCCGACTGAAGTTCACAGAAGCGTCAATGCCTCCAATCAAGATCGAGTGGCATGATGCCGAAGGCAAAAAACAAGGCATCATATTAAATAAACAGAAAGAAGCTGAAGAACGCGATATGCTTGTTGCTAGCCTTAATGAAGCCACTCGACTAATGAACGTATGGGCAAATTCCCCATATCTTAATTGCATAATCTTTTGTAATCAACTGACTCAATTTCCATGATGTAGAGAATATATCAGCGCTCACTGGCTAAATCAGATACTTTAGAGAAACTGGTGCTTCATGTCAACTCTCTAGAGAATATCCAGCAAGACCTCAAGGAAACCAAAGAAGAGGCTGCAGCTAGGGAAGTCGTCCTTCGGGAAGAAATCAACAAGCTTCGAGATATGAACTTAGAACTTCGCGGTTCAATCGGAGGTAATAAAAGCCAACTCATTTGTTCTTGTATAATCCGTTGAGCTGCATTAACTCCAAATCTTCATGTTGTAGCTAATATATCCGAGATCGAATCCCTTAAGGCTCAGCTAAAGAAAGCAGAGACCGATAATGCCAAATTTGAATCTGACAAAGATAAGGCCTTAGAAGAAATTGAAGGTAACCCCTGAAACTCATACTCATTGATCTAACTGATCTTAGTTATTTGTATAATCTGAATCATATCAAACTTGTAGCTAATAAGATTAAATCCCATGCTCAATTTGAAGTCTTTGCTGAAAAAGTCCGGAGAGCTGAAAGAGTTAGGGATGACATCGCCAACGCAGCTACGCCAATATTATCAGCTCTCTATGAAAATGGCCTTGGAACCAGCACTATAGATGCTGTGAAAATCTTTGATAAACTCAGGACAGCTCGAAAAAAGTACATAGAGAATATTACTGATGCCGCTGTCATGAGCGCAAGTCAAACCCTGGCGATGACAAAATCCCTATATCCCCGAGTGGACATAAACTCAATAGGAGATGGTTTTGCAGACGGCACTTCTAACGAACAAGCCTTGGAATTAATCAATGAAGCATAAGAATCGGCCAAGAAAATTGCTGCTGATATAGTTGAAAACTTCCAGGGATAACTTCTTCGATGTAAATCACTTGTTGTAATCTAACTTCTAAATTCTCAGTTTATTTATGTTTATGCCCTAATTTGAGTCTTCCCATTTAATTTTTTAAAAATTTTCGTCCGACTGTCACCAAGCCTAGACTTGATTAAGCCATTGAAAAATTTTCAGTCCTTATTTACTTAACTCAAACCAGAACACTAAACAATGATAAACCAAGTATGAACAAGTCATTATTGATAAAAAACATCATACTCATACTTTATTGATACATATAGCCCCCGACTGACAACTCAAGAAGGCAACTTACTTGAAGTCGGCAATCAAGAAGAACATGATAGAATAAATCTAAGTATAATATCGACGAAGGTGTTCAATATTCCAAGAATTTTCCACTATAGTCCCATCTTCGCGCTTCAAACGATATGCTCCTGGCCGAGTGACCTCAGCAATTATTGTTAACGACGGATTTTGGTAATCGACTCGGAAAGGAAAGAGGAAACCGAAGCAGAGAAGAAGGATTGAGTTGGAGTTGGACCAGGCTTCGTATCAGACCCGGTAAACGTATCGGACTGGGGAGGTGTTGCTATAAAGAGCGTATCAGCCGATACGGATTTGGTTTGATCATGGGCCGATGCGGGTTGTGAGTTGGCAGTGTCAACGTGGGCTTGGTCTGGGCTCAAAGTAAGCTTCAAGGAAGTTGCCAAATAGAGATAAAGCTCGGTTTTAGGCAATTGTATCTTGTAAATTAAGCAGTATAGATCTGATCTGTGGCTTAATTCTGCCGCAAGGATTTGTTTGTTAGTTGTAGATAAGATCGTGCCCTACAAGGGTTCTGTTGTAACCTCGGGTATAAATATCCCGATAGTTTGTACATGTAAAGTCTCTCTCTCAATCAATCACATAATCGAATCAATCTACTTTCGGCGCATCGCCAACCCTCGCAAGAGGTCTTCTTCAACGAGTTCTTGCTTCCTCAGAGCAGAGGTAAGAACTCATCCCTGACGATTTGCATCGTCGGGGCTAACGTGTCGCTTTAGATACGTTAAGCCTCGATGATGTGATCGTCGGTTATCATGTCTTGAATAGTTTTGACAGGTATCTTGATTAAGCCTTGCCGGCGGTTTACTCGCTTTAGGGTTTATTGCCGATGATGGTTTAATTCTCATGCTTGGCTAGATTATTCAATGCAGCTGTCATCCCCAAAAGCAATCGACGACTTGATTTTCTTTGTGTTAAGTCTCAATTCACACTTTGAGTTGCCATCGACCTTAGTCCTGTTTTGAGATCTAACACAAAGCCTGTTTTCGGTTGTAATTAAGGATAGTACCGGGGTTTTAGCCGGTCTTATCTAACATATGTAATTGCTTTATATTTCTTGCATATGTTTGCCACTTATATGAGCAGATCAATGAGTATAAATATGTCGATCGTGAAGTAATCTTAAGATTTCTTTATGGTTGATGTGTTTATATTGGCCGATTGGCTCGTATAAGGTTGCACTAGAGTACTAGCTGGTGTAGTTACCTTTGTCATCCTTATCGGCCGGTATTATTAGTTGAGGTCTATATATCAATGAAGGCCGATAAGATTAGATTCATGTCTTACTTATTTTCTAAGTGAGCCGATATAGCTTTGCCCTATCGGCTGGGCTATGACAATGTGTCATCGGTCTGCTGACCGATCGGCCATTGTTTTTTGACTTGGTTTACTTGTTTCTTGTTGATTGCAGATCAAATCAACTGGCACGCTCTACTTACAACTAGGCAAGCCATTTGGACCTGCACTGGAGTTAAGCAGATCTCCCAGGCCGCCGTGGTAACGTGGAACCCGTTTGGTTGCTGGACGGGTCAAAATTCTGCGCCAACAATTATATATGGTCCTTCCCATAATGGAGATAACTTATGTCTGTCCTTTGTAGTCTGAATCTTTCGTAAAACCATATCGCCAACGATAAAAGCTCGTGACCGAACGTTTCGATTATGATAACGTTGAAGTCCTTGAAGATACCTTGCCGACTAAACCAATGCAGCCTCACGAGCCTCTACCAGTCGGGTTAAATCATCAACTCGGTCTTGATCATAATGTTCCTCATTGAAACTGTAAACTCAAAGAGATTCGAACTCCATCTCACTCGGCAACATTGCTCCAGCCCCATAGACTAAAAAGAAAGGTGATTGGCCTGTAGCCCGACTGGGCGTAGTCTGCAATGACCATAATACCGAAAGCAACTCTTGAACCCATCTTCCAGCATAGGGGCTTAGCCTATCAAACACTCGGGCCTTAATACCTTGAAGAACCATACCATTGGCACGTTCAACCTGTCCGTTGCTTCTAGGGTGTGCCACCGATGCATAGCAAATCTTTATTCTAAAATCTTCACAAAATTCTTTGAATACGCCACCAGTGAACTGAGTCCCATTGTCGGTTATAATCCTGTTTGGAACACCAAACAGATGCACAATATTTAAAATAAAATCCCGCGCTTTATCCACAGTTATTGTAGCAACCGGCTTAGCCTCAATCCACTTGGAGAACTTGTCAATTGCGACGAATAAATGTGTAAATCCTTCTGGAGCCTTTTTAAAAGGACCAACCATGTCTAAACCTTAAACCGCAATAGGCCATGACAATAGGATTGTTTGTAACTCTTGGGCTGGAACATGGCTTTGCCGAGCGAAGAATTGACATCCTTCACATGTGCGAACCACCTTGTCGGCATCGGAGACCGCCGTGAGCTAGAAGAAACTGCCGCAAATTCCCGAGTGAATATCTTGCAACAATTGTCGTCCTTCCTCAGGCGTGACGCACCTTAACAAAACTCCAAACGGGCTTCTTCTGTACAACTCCGAATCAACCATGACATAACTCTGACTACGACGTCGGATTCGCTCTGCATCATCCCGGTCTTCCGGTAACTCCTGCCGAGTTAGAAAATTGATAAACGGTGTCCTCCAGTCGGTGTTGAGCATAGCGACTTGGTCCGTAACTTCTTCATTAGCAACTGATTTTTTAGCAACAATCGGTTCATAGAGGTGTTCTACAAAAACATCAGTCGGGGCTACTTCTCGCCTGGACCCAAACTGTGCTAATTGATCTGCCGCCTCAATATTGTGCTTTAAAACATGAGATAACTCCAAGCCATCAAACTTATCCTCCAGCTTGCGAACTTCTTGATGATAGGCTGCCATATTATCATTTAAGCAAGACCAATCCTTCATTACTTGATTTACCACCAACTCGGAATCTCCTCGTACAACCATCCGATGTATACCGAGAGACACAGCAAGTCGTAGGCCATGAACTAAAGCTTCGTACTCGGCTACATTGTGTGAGGCAGAAAAATGTATATGAAGAACATACCGCAGCCTCTCCCCAGTTGGGAAATCAAGACAACTCCTGCTCCTAAGCTGGTGACTCGTTTAGACCCATCAAAATGCATGGTCCAATACTGCAGCTTCTTCCTTGGTACATCTTCTTGACGCTCGGTCCACTCGGCCACAAAGTCAGCCAGGATTTGAGATTTTATAGACGTTCTAGCTTTGAAGGTTATGTCTAGGGGCATCAATTCCAAAGCCCACTTCGCAATGCGCCCAGTAACCTCCCGATTATGGATGACATCGCCGAGTGGAAAAGAGGTGACCACAGTAACCGAGTGACTTTGAAAATAATGGGTTAACTTCCTGACTGTAATTAAGACTCCATATAGTAATTTTTGTACCTGGGGGTAACGTGTTTTGGATCCAGCTAGCACCTCACTGACGAAGTAGATCGGCCTCTGAACTTTTTGAGCTCGTCCTTCCTCCTCACGTTCGACGACCAAAACCATGCTGACCACTTGAGAGGTTGCAGAAACGTAGAGCAACAAAGGTTCTTGAGGGTAAGGTGATGCCAACACGGGTGGCGTTGTAAGGAAGTCCTTGAAGTCTTCAAAAGCTTTCTGGGCCTCCAGGGTCTACTGAAATTCGTCCGTCTTCTTGAGCAATTTGAAAAAGGGCATGCCTCGTTCGCCAAGTCTAGAGACAAAGCGGCTTAGCGCCGCCATACAACCAGCAAGCTTCTGGACATCCTTCTGGGTACTCGGGGGCTTCATATTCCAGATAGCGTTGATCTTCTCTGGATTGGCTTCAATGTCGCGATGAGACACCATAAAGCCGAGTAACTTGCCTGACGGCACGCCAAAAGTGCACTTCTCTGGGTTCAACTTCATTCTGAAGGCCCGAATGTTTGCGAAAGTTTCTTCTAAGTCGGCGATCAGATCTTGTTTTTGCTTGGTCTTGATGACGACATCGTCGACGTAAGCTTCCACGTTCCTCCCGAGTTGATTCTGAAGGCATCTTTGGATCATACGCTGATAAGTAGCTCCAGCGTTCTTGAGGCCAAAAGGCATCGTGATGTAACAATAAGCTCCAAACGGGGTAATGAATGATGTCTTCAGGCAGTCGGACTCCTTCAAGCTGATTTGATGGTACCCCGAGTAACAATCCAAGAAGCTCAGAAGCTCGCAGCCGGCTGTTGAGTCGACGACTTGATCAATACGGGGCAATCCAAAGGGATCCTTGGGACAAGACTTGTTGAGATCGGTGTAGTCTACACACATGCGCCATTGCCCTGTCTTCTTCTGAACCAAAACCGGGTTGGCCAACCAGTCGAGGTGGTAAACTTCTTTGATGAATCCAGCCGCCAAGAGCTTGGCGAGTTCTTCCTTGATATCATCCCTTCGATCTTGGGCAAAACGGAGGAGTCGTTGCTTTATTGGTTTCGCGTCCTCTTTAACATTTAATGAGTGCTCAATCACCTCTCTAGGAATACCAGGCATATCGGACGGTTTCCAAGCAAATATATCTTTATTGTTTTGTAGAAAGGTGATGAGCGCGTTTTTCTATTTGGGATCTAACTCGGCGCCTATTACAGCAGTTTTGGAAGGATCAGAGGGATCAAGGGGAATCTTCTTTGTCTTGGCGTCGCCTTCTCCCGACTTGGCTATCTTTTTTGCTGGGATCTCGCCTTTGCCTGATGTCGATGCTGCCAGTCGGACCTCCTGTTGGCCGAGTAATCTCTCACGAGTTTGGGCCATGTCGCAGCTTTCCTTGTCGCAGGTGTGTTAATGGCAGATTTTCGTAATCTACTCGGAGAGAAAAGAGAAAACCGATGCAGAGAAGGGGGGTTAAGTTGGAGTCGGACCAAGTCTTGTATTGGACTCGGCAAGTGTATCGGACTGGAAGTTGTGTTAGTAGAAAGGGCGTATCGGCCGATACGGATTCAACGTGGTTGTTGGCCGACAGAGATAGAAAGTTAATAGAGTTAGCATGGGCTTGGTTTAGGCTCAAGATAAGCTTCAAGGAGGTTGCCAAATAGAGATAAAGCTCGGTTTTAGGCAATTATATCTTGTAAATCAAGTAGGTTTAGATCTAATCTATGGCAAGAGTCTGCCGCAAAGACTTGTTTGTTAAAGTTGTAGATAAGATCATGTCCTATCTGGACAATGTTATAATCTCGGGTATAAATATCCCTGTAGTTTGTACATAGAAACTCTCTCATAATACAATACACAATCCTGTTCAACTTATTTTCGGCGCATCGCCAACCCTCGCAAGAGGTTAATTTCGACGAGTTCTTACTTCCCCAGAGCAGAGGTAAGAACTCATGCCCGACGATCTACATCGTCGGGGCTAACGTGTCGCTTTAGGCACGTTAAGCCTCGATGATGTGATCGTCGTTTATCATGTTTTGGATGATTTTTGTAAGTATAATAATTATGCTTCGCCAGCGATCTACTCGTTTTAGGGTTTATTGTTGACGGTAGTTTAATTATTATGCTTAGTTAAATCTTTCAATGCATCTACCATCCCTAAAAGCGATCGACGACTTGATTTTCTTTGTGTTAAATCTCAATTCACACTTTGAGTTGCTATCGACCTTAGTCATGTTTTGAGATCTAACCCAAAGCCTGTTTTTGATCGTAATTAAGGATAGCGCCGGGGTTTCAGCCGGTCTTATCTAATACATGTAATTACCGTAATGTTTTCATATGTATTTGCCATTTGTATGAGTAGATTGACAAATATAAATGTGTTTATCATGGGTTACTCTTTAGGGTTTGTCTACTATCGATATATTTATATAAGTCGATTGGTTCATACAAGTTTGTATTAGAGTATTAGCTAGTGCACTTATCTCTTTTATCCCTCATCAGCCGATGCCGCTAATTGACATTAACATGTTGATGAAGGCCGATGAGATTAGATCTATATTTTGATCTTACTTTATCACAGTTACAAGTAAGCCGATATAGCTTTGCCCTATCGGCTAGGTCATGACAATGTGACATCGGCCGATCGGCCATTGTTTACTAACATGGTTTGCTTGTTTATATTGTTGATTGCAGATCAAATCAACTGGCATGCCCTACACGCACCTAGGCAAGCCTTTGGAACCGTGGAAACGTGGAACCCGTTTGGTTGCGAGGTGGGTCTAAATTCTACGCCAACACACTTTTGGCACGCCCAGTGGGACCTCAAGAACGCAAGCTTCACGACAACAAGAAGATCACTACAGGATGTTGAAGCAGAGTGAGATCTCTGAGGAGAACGTCGTCTCTGTGACCGTCAACCAGCTCAACGAAGAGCAAAAAGCTGAGATGGACAAGCGGGTCGAGCAATTTCAAAACATGTACCTGCAAACGTACTCTAGGACTCGGCAAGGCACCCTCATTCAAAAATCTAAGGTGGTAATGCCGAGCCCTGGAGACGGAGCTAGCACGTCGGCGGCAGCACTGTCAAGACTGAAGAAAACACCGCGCCGACGTTGCAAGACCGCATCGACTCCGCAGTTCATTCTGCGCTAGTCAACCAGTCGGGGATCCTGGTGAACACATTGACCAATACGGTCAAATCAATCCTAGATGGTTCTATTCACCAGTACAAGCCTCAAGGACCGATTTTCTTGCTCGACAACAAGTTCCCTGCATATCGGACCTTGAGGACTGATCTGAGTATGGCTCCACAGCCGACGGCGCCGATCCCACCTCCATCGGCCCAACCAGTGTCAACCATGCCGCTGGTTCTAACCAAGCAAGCGGGAGGAAGCCCCCAGCACATCACGGAGGAACAATTTGCACAGTGGACGAAGGGAAAACAACCGGTGGTCGAGCCGATGCAGCAGGTTCCAGTCAACCCGCCATCGGCCGGACAACCTCAATTCCCCATGCCTAGTAACCCTCCGCAACCAGCTGCTTACAACGCGCCGCAAGGCTACCAGTAGTACACCGCAGGGCAGTATGACACACAGAACTTAAATCATCATTTCCAGCCATACTCCCCCAGGCAATATCGGCCGGAGGGCCTGCAGCAGTCTTACCACCAGGAGCCTCCACACCAGCCCGCAGGATACGGGGCCGACATGATAGCCGAGGTAATGCGAGATCAATTCGGCTTGAAGCCCAAGGAGAGTTCTACAGTGTATCGACATCCGTACCCCGAGGAGTTCGACAGAGTGCCACTGCCGAGCCGATACAAGATCCCGGACTTCTCCAAATTTTTGGGGCAAGATAACGTCTCTACATACGAGCACGTAAGTCGATTCCTAGCACAGTGTGGTGAGGCATCGGCCATAGAGGCGTTGAGGGTGAGATTTTTCCCTCTGTCTTTGTCAGGGTCAGCATTTACATGGTTTTCCTCTCTACCCTGCAATTCCATCAAAGGATGGATAGATCTAGAGAAACAGTTTCACAGATACTTTTACAACGGCGTACAAGAGCTGAAACTGTCTGATCTCACTGCCATCAGGCAACGGGTTGATGAATCGGTCCCGGAATACATCCAAAGATTCAGGGACATAAGGAATAGGTGTTACAGCCTCAATCTGACCGATTCTCAACTGGCCGATTTGGCATTCCAAGGACTACTGGGGCCGATACGAGAAAGGTTCTCATCTCAAGAATTCGACAGCCTAACTCAGCTAGCACAACGAGTATCGGCCCACGAACAAAGATTCCAAGAGGCGAAGAAGTTCACAAAGAAGATCAATACAATCTATCAGTACGCCTCCGATGAAGAAGATGCCGATGTCGATCTGGCCGAGTGGGCCCGGATGAAGAAGCCGACAACATGCCAGTGGGCCAAGAAGGGCGACAAAGAAGATAAGTACGACTTCGACATCAACAAGGCCGATAAGATATTTGATCTACTCCTGCAAGAAAAGCAGATTCAGCTGCCAGTAGGTCATATACTGCCATCGGCTGAGGAAATCAAAAAGAGAAGATATTGCAAGTGGCACAACACATATTCCCATCACACCAATGAATGCAAGATCTTCCGACAACAGATTCAATCGGCCATCGAGCAAGGCAGGATCAAGATTGATGAAGCCAAGCGACCGATGAAGATAGAAGGACACCCGTTCCCAGTCAACATTGTGCGAGCGGACAGGACCGACGGCAATGGCCATCGGACCAGCAAGTGACCTCATCAGACCTCAGAAGGCCTGATTAGAAAATACCAGCGAAGGCGGGAAGAACAAGCACAAGACTACACCGATCAAGACAACTCTTACGACCCTCATTGGGAGTGTGAGTTTTTTCGGTTCTGCTGGAACGAAGGGATGAGGTTTCCATCAATCCAAGAGTGCCCTGCATGTAATGATGTAGAAGACTCCCACCAGGGCAGCTCGAGCAAACAAGTGCATCGGCCGAACAAGCAGAGAAAGTCTGTACCTGAAAGGCTGGGGCCGATGCACCATGATCGTCGGACTAAGGACGACGAGCAAATCCAGAACCCTCAATGGTGCCCAAGCGACGTGTTTAGCAAGACACAAAAATGGCGGGTTCAGAGATTGAGGAAGGAGCAGATCCAGGAGCAGCAGACGACAATAGCCCATCGGCCCGCCAAGACCAAGAAAGAGTGGAGGATAAAATCTGCAGTGGTCAAGGCCGATGAGGGCACCTCCAAATCAACTCAAGCTCCTGCGTCTGCAAAAGGTAAAGGCGTAGCATCGGCTTCTGTTAATATGGTTTTCATATTGCCAGCAGAATACAGCGTACAGACAATCGATGAAGCGGTAGCCGACGATGAGCAGTCCTCGGCTAAGCTACAGTTGTCACCAGATCAAGCCGTGTTCGACAAGCCGGCCGACACCAGCTACAGGCACCTCCGGCCGTTATACATCAAGGGATTCATCAATGGGCGGCCGATGACGAAGATACTAGTCGATGGCGGTGTGGCAGTAAACTTAATGCCGTATACAACCTTCAGGAAGCTTAGAAAAGTACCTGAAGACCTCATCAAGACCAACATGGTGCTAAAAGACTTTGGTGGCAACGCATCCGAGGCGAAGGGGGTGCTAAACGTGGAGCTTACCGTGGGCAACAAGACGATACCTACCACCTTTTTTGTCTTTAATGGAAAGGGTTCCTACAGCCTGTTGTTGGGACAAGATTGGATCCACACAAATTGTTGCGTCCCGTCAACAATGCATCAGTGCCTCATATAATGGCAAGGGGACCAAGTCGAGATCGTGCAGGCCGATCGGTCAGTCCACGTGGCCAATGCCGATCTCGCAGTTTGGGAGATGGAGGGGATCGATTGCCTGTCCGGACGAGTTTGGGAGGCCGATTTCCTCAAAGTAACTGATTGCGACATCGAGACGATAGAAAACCAAGACAAGCAGTTGCTTTAACGAAGATGTGTCATCCACTGCCCAAGATGAGCAAGCTAGTCCCTACACAGATGATGCGGTGGATGAGTTAGATGGAAAATTGGGACAAGGCTTTACGTCGGCCGATCAACTCGAAGAGGTTGATATAGGAGTAGGTGATAGACCTAGGCCGACGTATGTAAGTGCTAACCTATCAAGGGAGTATAAGAATAATTTGATAAATCTTTTGAAAGAATTCATAGACTGTTTTGCATGGGAATATCATGAGATGCCCGGGTTAAGCCGATCGATTGTAGAACATCGGTTACCTATCAAACCAGGCTATCGGCCGTTTAAACAAGCTCCTAGGAGGTTTAAGGCCGATATGCACAAAGCTATCAAAGCAGAGATCACAAGGCTTTACGACGCCAATTTTATCAGACCCTGCCGGTACGCGGAGTGGGTTTCCAATATAGTTCCAGTGTTGAAGAAAAACGGCAAGCTTAGGGTGTGTATCAACTTCAGAGACCTAAACAAAGCAACACCAAAAGATGAGTACCCTATGCTGTTGGCCGATTTGCTGGTTGATGCTGCATCTGGACACAAGATCATCAGCTTTATGGATGGGAACGCAGGCTACAACCAGATTTTCATGGCCGAAGAAGACATCCACAAGACAGCCTTCCGATGTCCGGGGGCAATCGGCCTATACGAGTGGGTTGTTATGACTTTCGGTTTGAAAAACGCTGGGGCTACCTATCAGAGAGCTATGAATTATATTTTTCATGATCTTATTGGCTCGCTGATTGATGTTTACATCGATGATGTCGTCGTAAAGTCCAAAGAGTACGATATGCACTTGGCCGATTTACGCAAGGTACACGAAAGAGTGAGGAAGTATGGTTTAAAGATGAACCCTAACAAATATGCCTTTGGCGTATCAGCCGGTCAATTTTTAGGTTTCTTTGTCCATGAAAGAGAAATTGAGATTACACAGAAGAATATTGATGCCATAAAAAATATCAAGCCTCCAACCAACAAGACCAAGTTACAATCTCTGCTCGGCAAGATCAACTTTGTCCGGCGTTTTATATCAAACCTGTCAGGCAGGATAGAGCCGTTCACTCCGTTGTTGAAGATAAAGGACGATCAAGAGTTCGTATGGGGTGATAAGCAACAGAAAGCGCTGGACGATATCAAAGAGTATTTAGGTTCCCCCCAGTTCTAATCCCTCCGCAAAAAGGGGTTCCATTCAGGCTGTACTTATCGGCCGATGAGAAGTCCATCGGCTCAGTTTTAGTTCAAGACATTGATGGCAAAGAAAGAGCTATTTTCTACCTCAGTAGGAGGTTGTTGGATGCTGAAACAAGGTACACGCCAGTGGAGAAATTATGTCTATGCTTATATTTTTCATGTACTAAATTAAGACATTACTTACTTTCCAATGAGTGCATTGTGGTGAGTAAGGCCGATGTGATGAAATACATGCTATCGGTCCCTGTTTTAAAAGGGAGAATTGAGAAGTGGATTTTTGCCTTAACAGAGTTTGACCTCAGATATGAATCGGCCAAAGCAATCAAAGGACAAGCCCTGACCGATTTCATTGTTCAACACAGAGATGATTCAATTGCATATTCAGACATTGTGCCATGGACACTGTATTTTGATGGATCCGTTTGCAGGCATGGATGCAGTATCGGCCTAGTTATCATATCCCCTCGGGGGGCAAGCTTCGAGTTTGCATTTACTATCAAGCCTTACTATAGAAACAACCAAGCAGAATACGAGGCTGTTCTCAAGGGCTTGCAATTATTACAAGAAGTCGAGGCCGATTCCGTGGAATTATTGGCGATTCACAGTTAGTCATCAATTAACTTTCTAGGGAGTATGAATGCAGGAACGACATTCTCAGGGTTTATAATGAAGAGTGCAAGGAGTTGCTGCAGGCTTTCAAGATTGTGACAATGAGGTATATACCCAGGAAGCCAAAATTTTGAAAAGCCGAATATTGCATGCGAATGAGAGAAAAATCGTGAATTAGGGCCACACTCTAAAAAGTGAAAGCCTAGGGACTTTTTCACAAAATGTCACGCACTAACCCACTCTCCCTCCCAAACCCTAGCCGCTGCCAATCCCCTCCTCCCACTCGTCTCACCCTCTCCCTCTCCCGCCGCTGCCACGTCGTGCCTCCTCCGCCTTCGCCTTCCCCTTGTGCCGCCGCCGCCAGTCCCCTCCTTCCCTTCACGTCGCTGCCTCCACCTCCGTCGCCACCTCTGTCTAGCTGCTTATCGCTGTTGGAGAAGCCAGATCCAATGGCCAAGCCCTCAAGGCCATCGGATCTGATGGTGGCGAGTTCGTGGCTAGCAAATCCGGTGGTATGATGGTTGATGGAGGGTATGGTGGTGTCTGTGCGAATTCTTGATCGAGGCCTCATTTTCCTCTTGTTGCACCTCTCGCAGATCAGAGGCCTCATTTTTCTCTTGTTGCACCTCTCGCAGATCAGATCAGAGAGCAAGGAGATGACATCCAACTACGTCGACACCACCGACGATGAGGACAGGTTCCACGGCCACCACCACGACCACCACAGCACCAACACCACGTCGATGGGTGCTGCGGCGTCGTCGCCAAGGATGATGCACCGGAGTTTCTACAACGGCTCCTCCGGTAGCCACGGCGGCATCGCCAAGTGCATTGCGTGCCGGCGACACACGTCGGGTCATTCAAGTGACGTACCCACCGCACCAATTCCTAGGGCCACGGCCCACCCACACCCGCACCGTCAAGGCCCAGTGACCCTGACCTCCCGGCCGCACCAAGAAACCAACCAATCAGAGTTGGGGAAGAGAGAGTAAAAAGAGCAGCACAAAAAGGCTGCAAGATTGGGACCGCTCCGGTGAGTTTTTGTTTCGTTCTCAGCTTCTCTCCTGCCTTCCTTGATTTTCCCCCTTTTTGTTTGTTCTTTACTTTGCTAATGTGCATAGGTAAACGAGAAAGGCATCCAGGCAACCACTTCTCCTTCTTGTTGCCTGCTTTTCTCTTCCCTCTAGCCCCTGGCAGCAATAGAGCAAGCTCGTGTCACCGTAGTCGCAGCAAAAACAGCAATAGCTTGACCTCACTCAATCTGAAATTTTTCACCTTTTATCTTATTTGACAGTTCAAGAACTGGTGTAACAATTGATAGAGCTATACTTGCAGAAGATAGGAAACATGGTGGCTTCATGAGATTGGCAATTACCATTGGATGTAATGTGATAGAAAGTTTACCTTAACTAGCTACATTATTAATGGTTTGTTTATTTGTCTGTAACATATCTTGAAATATCTGTCGATTACTCAGGATCACGTTGAATGATATCTTGAATTGGCTGCAAAGAGAAAATCATTTTGCGACATCCTTGTTCATTAATGTGGATGCTAATTTACATGTAAATATAGGTGTGTAAACTGCGAACTACTGCTATCCTCTGGTAGTCTGATCTAACATCATCTACCTTTTTTAAGTCAATTTTTTCCCTGCTTAAATTTGACATGTTCAGATATTTTATTTTGCATTAAATTTTTTCTGAGTATTTGACATCAAAGTTGATAAAATCTCATATATGCTATAATATAGACGCTGCTTCTAAAGCTAAAGCTTAATATCCATAGACTTTAAAATTCTATCTGAACTATATCGACATTGCAATAATTAGATTGAAAAATATTGCAGCAACTGTTGGAAACATTCTAAGCATCGGTCTAAGACTTGAAGCCTCAAGCTTACATTGGCTGTATAAAATCTGGTCCACCCCTAGCTCTCATTTGGATTACTTTTGGACGTTGATGGATCTCTTTTGGACGTTGATGGATCTGGCCGCGAGGACTCGCTGCTGATCAGGTTGGTGCTTGACCTCCACTGGGCAGGGCAACGTCGACCTTGAGTACTTGAGCCGTTGCTGTGAGCCGCGCCAGCGTCAATGGCCAAGGGCCACTGCAGCCGCCTGGCAGCTTTGAGGAAGGTCAATGGTGGCAGTGGCAGGTACAGTCTACACCCCAGAGGGCCAAGGGCCACGGCAGCTGCCTGGCAGCTTTCTTCTTCTTCTGCAACGAAATACATCGGGACGTGCTGTCTGATTAAGCTTTGTTATGATACATGATATTTTTAGTGGGGATTATGAGTCCCTGATTTATTTTTCACATTCCTTTCAGCTCATCGCTCCATCATCAGTTCTGAAGCTTATAAGGCAAGGCATGTTCCTACAGTTTCTTACTATATTCAGTACTACAGCTTCAACAAAAAAATATATTTGAACTAAATTTAGTACTGTTGTACTTTCTCCTTTGCATAAACAAATTTGTGACCAGATCTAACTATACTTACATACAATACACATTAAAATTGTCTTCAGATAAGTTGGCTCTTTTGTTTTCAGATTTGGAGCATCAGTCAATTCCCATTTGGATGCAGTACTGTCTGTTTATTCTAATATGTTTACTGTGTGCCCTGTTGAGTGGAAAATAGGATGAGAAGACAAAGTCCTAGAAGAGCTTAGTGAATCTTGCCGTCCAGGATGATATCACATCATCTACTTTTCAAAGTAAGTGGCTTAGTGGAAAATGCATAGGCTGAAAGGTTGCGGATAAAGCAAATGTGCTGGAGCTTGTACAAACATATACCAATGCTAGCTGACCATTTTTGTATTGTAAATGTTATGCAGTTTGCCTCTGGTGAGTTTTTTGGACCGGACCAGCCAATAGCACTTATGTTGTTGGGATCTGAGAGATCATTACAAGCACTTGAAGGTAGCTTCATTCTTCTTCATTTGAATTTAAGATTTGAGAGGAAAAATCATTTGCTAAAAGTACAATTGTAGGTGTGGCTATGGAATTGGTTGATTCACTGTATCATTAATAAAGGAAGTCAACATTGGTAGTCTAGAGTCTACTAAGTTCGGGCTAAGTCATGCTGATCTAGGTGATATATATTTAGTGCTCCTATAGTAATTAGTAATTTCCATAGTTAACCTTTGGTTTAGTATATCAAATATTTTAAGTACTTAGTCCTTAAACAAGTGTTCGTTGGCTTGTTTGGTTGCTGGTCACCCAACAGCACTGCCACAGCAAGTCAGCAATCAAAGTCTCCGTGCGCATTTTCGTATAGAAACTGGATTAAATCCATTTTTCAAAAAAAAATTTTAAAATTTTTTTCCAGTGATTCTGCGGAGTGACCTGTTAGTTACAGCTAGAGAACAAGATTCATACCTCCTCTTCTATTAGGTGCCTCCTCCCCTTTATTTCCCTCCTGTTTGTGGCCTCTATGACAATGTCTAATGGGATAGTGCGCGGAGGACGAGAAAAATGGAGTTGAGGGCAAGCGAGGCCATGTGACGGTATGAACTATTCCTCATCATTTTTTAGGTATTGCCTACTTCTCTTCAATCATTAACTTACATGCCATTCTTCAGTTTTAGAGTGTTTCTTATACGTTTTGATGTAACTCGCTTAATATACATTTATACTTTTTTTTTCTTGGGCAAATCTTTAGCAACAGAAAAAGGTATCTTTTCTTTATGTTGTTGTTTCATGGTGAAATAAGACACTTCTAATTTGCCTAATTTAGCCATTGCTTGGTTAAACAAAAAGACATTAATGTGGGAGCATGGCAAACAGTTATAAAGAGATAATAGATCTTTAGATTCTAAAATACCATCTTCCATTACAAACTTAAGATGTTTAGGCTGTGTTTGTTTGGGTGAGTTGAGAACTCATTCCCTCCGCACGAAAAATGGAGCTACTCATTAGCACATGATTAATTAAGTATTTACTAAATTTTTTTGAAAAATGGATTAATATGATATTTTAAAGCAACTTTCGTATAGAAACTTTTTTAAAAAAACGTACCGTTTAGAAATTTGAAATGCGTGCGCGCAGAACACGATGGAGTGGAGTTGGAAAAACAGGGTGCCGAACACATCCTTAGTGATACATATTGATTTATGGATCTTCCTTTCATCTCTTATGGATTTCTTTCATTTTGGTGACCCTTATGCACAAAAAAATTTCCCACTTGTTTTCTACACAACTCAAATGTCATGGTTGATACTGGTTAATGTGTTGATAGAACAAGCGTGGTATTTCTCTTGGTCTCTCTATGTGCGCACTCCTAATTGTTTAGTTGACTAGCACTTTTATAAGTTGTGTATATACTCCATTGGAATTTCTTCCTTTTTTTTAAAAGAACTAGCCTAGAGCCCGTGTGTTGCAACAGAAAATAAATTGAGTTTCTACCTTATTAAATCAATTAATAAGCACTTATTTAGTCCAAGTAATACTATGATTTTCTTTATTTAATAAGTAGGCGATTTTGAAATTTCGGGAGAGCCAATAGTGAAATGGGAGAGACTCGTTGAAAGATGGTGTAATAGTATAGATTGCGGGGCCACGTGTCAGTGGTAGGGGTGATGTGAGAATGGACACTACCGCTACTAACATTTTAAGTAGTATAAATACATCATATTATTTTTTCAAAATTATGTATTTAATTTGGTTACTTGAGCTAGAGCGCAGAACTAGCTGCCCTCGGTAGATGTTGCTGAAATTTCTATAGACTGAAATATCCTCTATATATTATTCCATTTGTCATAGCATAAATTGCTCCAAAGTCATCTGCTTTACATTTTTTATTAACATCACAATGCATCGTTACTCTTCCTCAATTTATGCTAAATAGTTATTTTTCATATGGTCATACATAAATATCAGTGCTGCCGTTGTAGGATGTATACTATTATAATGCTCATTCTATCTTTACCTATCTACACTTGGTGGTAAATTTCGATCTGCTTGTGCTCTATGGAGATACTCCAATCGCAATGGCTTCAATTCAAGTCTATGTTACACTATGCATATGCATTTATCAGTATATCATTCTGAGGCCTAAATAAAAAGATCTATCTATTTCTTTGCTTACCTTTCTTTCGAGACAATAATTTTGCAGGCACAATATTTTTAGCCCTATTTCATTAGTTGAACCACCTCATATATAAAATTTCATATGAAACTATCTCTGATTTGCACTGCACATCCCAATTGAATGATACTACTTCAGTGTATATTATGGTCTTGTGGATCAACCGTTAAATTATCCGGCGATAATTTTCAAAGTGGGTCTTCTAGACCAGAATTTGGTAAAAGTTTAAAACTTTGATGTACAATCAAATTATACTTGAGTACACAGAGTTGTACGAATTGAAGTTCCACAAAAATTTATAAGCAATTGAAATGGCAATATAAATTGAGCTTTTTGTTGGTTTGTCGCTCCCATGTTACTTCTATTTGTCATTAAGTGAATAGTCAATATGTTAGGCTGATGTGTCACCAACAAAGATAATTTTGAAATGTACACCTTTTAGGAATGGAATAGACCATGTGTCCATGTTGCAACCATCCTCACCTATAGCTTACATTTTCTACCCAGCTTCACACACAAAAAACATATACATCTGTTAATTATGTACATACTTTCTTTTGCTAGGTGAGAATTCGTTCAATTATACACTCTTCTTCCCTTAAAAAGAATATACTCTTCTCAGTTTTTGGTCCGCTATGTCTTCTGTCCTGCTGTATTGTTATAACTTTTTATATAACCTTTATTTTTGCAGATTAGTAATGCCCATGCAAAATGTACTCGTTTTCCTCTATTGCACTTGAGCGGGAGCTATGGTACGAGAAGGAAAATAAATCAGCATGAAGACACATGCTTGATTTCCCATTTTCTCCTCTCTTTTCAAGATACAGACCTCATCTTAGCAATGCTATGTGCAGTTATTGATTAAAAAATCATAGTGTTAGGCTGAAGGTGTGCTAGAGGTTAATCTTGTATATCTAGGTTCAGTTACCCATACAAAAATTATAGTATCCTGTTAAGCTATTGCCTTAACTTTGATCACGTTGCATAGTAGGATGACATCTGATATCTGATATCTAAAGGCAAATCATAGTGGATATATAAAATTAGATTTATGTTTTGTGTCATTTCATAAGCTAGCTTCTGTATGTTTCATCTATTTTGTCCTTTGGAAGATAAAGGATTTCACTCTATGATTTTTTATCTTTTTTGTGCCATAAGCCAGCTCATGTACATTTTCCAACTGCAAACTGATGTTGTGTTTCTTGTGCGGCCAGGATTAAAACACTATGCATTCCATTTGCAGGATAAGCATGGGCTGCTGATGGAAATGGTGGCCTGCTGAAAACAACATACGGTGAGACGACCTGTGTGCGTGACAGCTTCTAATAACATCGCTGGTAATCTCTCACCTAGCAAACATGGGGAGTTGAAGATAATTATACACTCTTCTCATCGCTTTAAACTATCTCCAACTCCCCATGTCACGCATAAAAAGGTTAATGTGTGCTGTGAACAGGAAGCTCCGTTGCCATGCTAATACCAAATACAAGTTTGGTGATGTCAATTTTTTAACATGTCTGGAGTTTCTCTGGTTTAGATTATAGATTGATTTGGTGTTGTAAAGAAATATTGAACATGGAGTAGGCCCAGGTTATTTCAACAGTCATCTTAATCTATTAGAGGATATGGTTACGTAAAGCTATAAAGGTTAGCTTAAACATGAAAAATAAGGTCCATTTTACTTGAACTATAGTTTGGATGTAAAATGAGCCAAAAAATTGTTTAAATAGTCAAGTGCTCCGTCAAAATAGTTTGTGAGAGAGATGAATTTTGTTTTGTTTAAACATCGTGAACAACGAGATGCTTCATGGGTCTTTCTACCTAGATAGACTGGGAAGGGACGTTTATAGCTCACATATTTAGCGAGCACACAAACTTAGCCCTCAGATGTTATCTTTTGTGAATGACAACAAATGTTGAAGGTGTATGCGACTAGAAATATACAGCAGAAAAATACATTTGAGCAGACGTATGCAACTTCAATGTTGAAGAAAGGCATGCTCTAGTCGGTGATATTGGCTTGCAATTTGTTGCAGAGTTATACCATCCATCCAATGGGAGGCATTTGCTAGACAAGCTCTTCCTACTGGGTCTCCCTATTTGTATCATTTAATTGGATCTTGCCGTAGAGAATGCAATGTAATAAATCTTTGTTGGCATCATTTCTTATTGTTGAAAAAAAATCCAATTTAACTTAAAAATACACTGGTAATTGCGCAGTGTGACAAGTTAAAAAAATGGAGGTGTGCCATGCTACTATTTTTTTGTTGACATTATTTTTAATTGTTAAAAATTTTTAATTTAACTTAAAATACATTGTGCTTTGCAACGAGTAAGAAACTGGAGGCGCGCCATTGGCGCCCCCATCATCTAGTTTTGATTAAACAAGATAGACAGATCAACGCTCCATGCATACATGTACTATATACTCCCTCCATTTCAAAATATATGATGCTGTTAACTTTTTCATAACGTTTGACCATTCGTCTTATTAAAAAAAAATTATATAAATATCATTTGTTTTGTTGTGAATTGTTTTATTATCAAATAAAATATCTTAACTTATACATTTATATATTTATATTAAATTTTTAAATAAAATAAATGATCAAACATTATGCGAAAAGTCTACGACGTCATATATTTTGAAAAGGAGATAGAATATAGGAGTACTTTCCTGGAAAGTCACCATCCACTAGAAGAAAACACAGCCAGATCAGCTCTGTGGAGCAAGAATAGTGGTCCGGCACTCCGGTTTCAAATATTTTATTTTTGCACCAACACGGTTGTGCAGATTCACCGAATATTTGGCTCGTCAATTCTAAATAGATATTTTTGGGGGTTGCCAGGACTACTGAAAATACTAGCTTTCTTTTTGCGAGGAATATTGCAAATAGATTTAATTTGAACCTCGAATTAGCACGTTTTTGTGTGTTAATTCCTGCTACAGGCATTATTGATATTGTGTTGGAAATGTTGTAGTACAATACTATACCTATGTTTTTTAATATGTTACATCGTTGACTTTTGAAAATATGTTTGACCATTCGTTTTATTTGTTCAAATATGCAAAAATATAAGTTATTTTTAAACTACTTTTAATGATAAAGCAATCCACAACAAAATAAATAATAATTTCGTATTTTTTTTAAAAATGAGACAAGAGTCAAACTTATATAAAAAGTTAACAACATCATGTATTAAAAAACGAAAAGAGTACATTCGAAAATAAAAATAAAGGGGTAATTAACATTCTATCGGAGGATACATCTCCATGAATTAGGCTGTGTTTGATTATGAGGGTTATCCAACCCTCGTAGCACGTAAAACGAAACGACAGTTTAGCGCATGATAAATTAAGTATTAGAAAAAAATTTAAAAATGATTAATATGATTTTTAGGAAACTTTTTAATAAACTTTTTCAGAAGATTAACCGCTTAGCAGTTTGTAAAAGGCATGCACGCGAGAGAATTTGGTAACATGCACCAAACAGCACAATGGACAGTGTCCCAACTTCGAAGTCATCAACACCAGCGATTTTCTCCATGGGTGCCATTTAATTATTAAATTATATACCTCCGTACATGCGGAAAAACCAATCGATTTAATTTGTCCAAGAGAATCCCTCCATCAACCGGTCACACTGATGGCGGAGGCGCACGTCGTCGCGATATGCGTCGCGGTGGCCGCGCTGGCGCTCGCCGCCGCCGTGCTGGGCGTCGTCGGCGAGGCAACCAAGTCCAAGGCACGCCACCATCCAAGCGATCGATCGAACACTCGGTACGTTTTGATTCTGACTTTGTGATGGCAATGCAACATGTGTGTTCTTGTGCAGTCTTACGTTCGGTACGACGGCGTGAACTGCGTGTACCGTCGGACGCCGGCGTTCGGCTACGGGATCGTCGGTGCCGCGGCGGTGCTCGCCGGCCAGGCCGTCGTCGCCGCCGCCACCGGCTGCTGGGACCGCTGCCGCAGTACACGCTCCGATTACCGCCGCGTCGCCGTCGTCTTCTCCTCAGTACTCTCATGGCACGTATTTACACATGTACATTTCGTACGCAGCTTGATCAGAGTGACCGAGATGATCACGATCGCCGGCGGTTGCAGGTTTCTGGCGACCGTGTCGGCGACGGCGTTCGTCGTCGGCGCGTTCAGGAGCCAGAGCGGCGAGCGGCGGCCGAGGGAGGACGACGTCGCAACCTACTACAGGTGCACCGTGCTCGTGGCCGGGGTGTTCGCCAGCGCGTCGTTCCTCGCGCTCCTCGCGGCCGCCGTCGGGATCGCCTCGTACGTCGTGCTCGAGGGGGCGACGAGCTCGGCGCCGCCGCGGCCGCCGTGCTGGGAGGAGCGCCGGCAGCCGCAGCAGGGTCGTCGTGATCATGGTTGTCCGGCGTACGGATCAAACAAGACCATGCTGGAGCTGTTTGAAGACGAGGCCGCCTGAAGCAAATTGTAATTTGAAATTTTGAAATTGTGTTTGTTTGGTTTTGACCTAAGATATTAATCGAATGGTCTTTAAGTCTTTTGGCTCCAATTTATGTAAGTAGATGAATTTGCTCCTTTTTTTTTTGAAAACTGTAGGTGAATTTGGTTGATCTATACGTGCAAATTTGGATGCAGATAAACTTGCAAGCCGATGAGCCAATGCAAATTCGGCCCATTATGGCCCAGTCCAATGCGAATACTAGAAAAAAGGAGAGCAAAGACCCATCATCTGTTGACATTCCCTTCTCTAATCGAAGTGAAATGTCGTCTGATTTATTTGGGGCCCCATTTGCCAAGATGGTAGATTCTCCTTTTGGTGCAATTTGGAAATTTTAAATGTTTCGGAAATAAACTATATTGCTGAAATCCTTATATTTCAGGACAGAGGTAGTATTGCTTTAATGCAGTTGTAAATGGCTATGGTTAAGCAATTAAGCTTGGCTACTGTTTATTGCTTCAACGGCGCAGCCAAGAGCATCCACATTGTAGCCCAAGAAGATGTACAAATGTGACAGATATGGCAATTGATCTTGAAATAATTTGATTTCTTAAGCAACGCTACGATATCTTGAACACATTTTCTTTCAATAGTAGTTTAAAAAGAAGGCACAACAACCACAAAATTTAATTTTTTAGATAACACAAGCACAAACTTAATAGTAGTTCTCTAAATTTATTCATTCCTGCAAACAAATAGATACTTATTTTTTCTCCTAACCTGAACATTAGTTTTATTTTTTAGGAAATAATTAGTTTTAAATTGGTCCTGACAGTTAAGCTAACTTGCGTCAGAGCTAGACTTGCTGAGACCAAATGGGCGAATGTGCATATTGTATATTTTCTCTATCCCAAAAAAAAATCTAATCTTAACTTTGAATCTAGGATTGTTTTTTTTTTTTTTGACAGAGCGAGTATGTCAGGAGCATTTTAGCCAGCAAAAACAAACCAGGGGCTTCTTTGAGATTTACTCCGTTGTCCGAAAGGGCCGAAGAAAATTTTCTAAATAATTCATACCCTTCAAAATTCCTCCAATAATCTTTGTTTCCACTTCCCAGTGAGCTCTTTAGTGATCTCACCTGAGCCCACGTACCAACATTTGATGATTAATTGAGCATGATAACATGTTTTTGTTTGGAACCTATTTTTCTTTGGTTAGAGCATCTCCAAGAGCTTATGTATCCTGTTAGCTAAATTTAGAGATAGAACCCATTTGTAAAAATAGAAAAGCACCTAATTATAGAGGGGAATCCAAGAGACTAGGTAAACTTGCTAGCTATATTCAAAACCCCTGTTCCACGTCATCAGCCAACCGAACCGTCGGTATTTTTTTTGACGATCCCTCGTGCGGGAGGCCGGACCGTCGGTATTTTTTTTTCCGATCCCTCGTGCGGGAGGCTTGCCGCCGCCGCCGCCTGGATGCTGGACGATCGGCGACCTGCTGCACGGCCCTCCAATCGCCTGCAGGCTGCTGGACGGTCCCTCACCTCCACGCTGGACGATCTCTCAACAGATCAATTTGAGGTACATCGTGATTAGTCTTTTGTCTTGTTCAACCGTGAATGGATCGATTAATTTTCTTCCCGTGATTAGTTTCCTTCCACATTTGTCTTGTTCAGCCATGGTAATATATACATTTGATCAGCCTTGTTTTGAAAATGGTTTTGATCAGCCTTTTTTGATCCAGTCTGAAATCTGTCGTGGTTGATTGGGTATTGGACAATAACGTCGTAGAATATGGATTCAGATGATGAATTCAATCAGTTCGTAATGGATGAAGTCATTAATTCCTCCTTTTCGGATGATGAGAGAAAAGCTGTTATTTCTGGTGCTGCACAATCATTCGGGTCGAATTGGTTCCGTCGAGGGACATGATGTAGTGGATCGCGAAAGACTATTACATCATGGTCTTCTTTACAAAGATTATTTCTCAGATAAACCTACTTTTGGACCAAAGATTTTTAGACGCAGGTTCGTATTTGTGTCTATAATTTCTAAAGTTATGTTCAATGACTTATTTTATAAATATAGCTAATTTTTAAATTGTGTCATGCCATAGGTTTCAGATGAAATTGCATGTATTCATGCGCATAATGAATGCTGTTGAGGAGCATGATGAATATTTTGTGCAGAAGAGGAATGCGGCAGGTACCCTAGGACTATCTTGTCTACAGAAGGTTGTGGCAGCATTTCGGCTGCTAGCTTATGGCGTCGCGGCCGATGCTTTGGACGAGTATATTCGTATTGGTGAGAGTACCGCTTTAGAAGCTTTGAGAAAGTTTACTGTAGCTATTGTTGAAATATTTGGAGAGGAGTATATGAGATTGCCTAATGAAGAGGATACTGCCAGATTACTGGCAATTGGAGCCAATAGAGGTTTCCCTGGAATGCTTGGGTCCATAGATTGCATGCATTGGAACTGGAAAAATTGTCCTACTGCATGGCATGGTATGTACCGTGGACATAAAAAGGAGCCAACAATTATACTTAAGCAGTTGCTTCTAAAGATCTCTGGATATGGCACTCATTTTTTGGTATGCCTGGCTCACACAATGATATCAATGTGCTCCAAAGATCTCCTATATTTGCAAGGCTTGCTGAGGGACAAGGGCCACAGGTTAATTTCAACATCAATGACAATGATTATTCTATGGGTTATTATCTAGCAGATGGCATATATCCGTCCTGGGCCACATTTGTGAAGACTATTCCAGAGCCTCAAGGTAATAAAAAGAAATATTTTGCAAAGACACAGGAAGCTTGTAGAAAGGATGTTGAACGGACATTTGGGGTCCTACAATCACGTTTTGCTATTGTTCGTGGGCTAGCTCGCTTGTGGGATGAAGAATCACTAGGAAATATTATGAGGGCTTGCATCGTAATGCATAACATGATTGTTGAAGATGAGAGAGATGAGTACACTGATGAATATGATTGCGACTATGACGACATGGGAGAAAAAGTGACAGTATCCCATAACGAAGTACCAGAACTTGTAGCTTTCATTCAGAATTACAAGAACATTAAGAATAAAGGAACCCACACTCAGCTTCAGGCAGATTTGATCGAGCACCTGTGGAATTACCACCCAGATTTATACTGTCTTGATTAATTCCAGTCAATAGGAGCTTAGGAAGAAGATATTGTGTAATAGAACAATAGTGTGTTGCATAATTCATATATTTGAATTCCTATATTAGATTTTTGAATTGCTATGGAACATATTTCAATTCCTATTTGAACAATAGTAGAACAATAGTGTGTTGCTTAATTGAGCACCCAGATTTTTTTTTGCTGTTATCTCTATACTGTGGCCTGACTCAGTACATACAGATCGTTGAAATAATTGCCCTCTCCGATTTACAACACAAGGACCGCTACTTGTAACTTGTTTATCTCTCTCGATCAGCAGCCTGTAACCTGTATATATGCATGCTAGCTTATAACCTGAAGCACTCATGCAGACAACAAAGCTTATAACCTGAAGCTCCATTTGCAGATATCCTTGAAGGGAACAGAGAAAAATGACTAGTAATTGCCTAGTGGTATCTCTTCCATCCAGCATTTTGTGTATGAAAACATTCACTTGTGGGATGGAATTGGCAGCAAGTACAAGCAGGTGCAGTGTCAAACTGAAACAACTAGCGGCAAGCAATACATGAAAAAGAGATCATAACCCTGAATATCATACAGATTATAGCGGTACAGAAAAAGAAAAATGGTTCGTTTATCTCTAGTTGCACTCAGAATTAACCACATACCATTGTTCATTTATACGTGAGTAACCAAGAGATCATAGCGGTACAGAAAAGGAAAATGGTTCTGCACATACCGCATTTGCATCGTGGCTGTTAATGCCAGGGATAAATGCCAGTTACTCTAGCAACCGCCACGTCTTGCAAAAATCTCATCCTGGCGCCTTTTGTAGAATTGCTGCAGTTTGTAGCTCATATTGCTCATATCCACTGTAAGAATCCTCTCCTCTTCTAGATCCCTTTGGAACTCAAATTTCTCTCTCTCCAACTTGATCTTTTCCTCCTGCAGAGCAAAGGCCTTGTTGCATCGCTCTTCTTTCTTCAAATCTTTCTGAGCATCAGCTTCTTTCATCTTTGCCACAAGATAGTCCAATGCTTCGATGGTCGAACGTTGACGTAACTTCTTTTTCTCCGTCTTCTTTCCGTCCGGTCTTTTTGAGGCATCTTGTGCTGCTGCATCAACACCACCAGTAGCAGGTGACACCACGGGTACAAGTGATGACGGGGATGAGCTCGCCTTTGTCTTCTGTTTCTTATTACTAGCTGTTGTTGTTCCACCAATTTGCATGCGTCTGTCCATCCACCTTGGTTTGTCCTTCAGAATTCTCCAACAATGCATTAAGGCAAAGTTCCTGTTCTTCTTGTCTTCTGCCTTGAACAGTGCACATGTGCTTGCAATCTGCATATTTCACACACAAACGCAGACATGAATTTGATGTTGTGAAAGAAAGTCATAAAAGACACATAACTTATTTGGAAGGAATATATGTACCTTGTCATCAACTGAGCAACCACTCTGGTTTCTATCCTGAATCCTAGTGAGACAATGACAGAACATATTCACATCATGTTGAATAGTCGACCAACGATTCATTAAAGAAACTTGTGTACGATCTGAGTTGAATGACTTGTTAGCATAGAAATAATCATGAATTCTTGCCCAAAAGGAGCCTTGTGGTTGATCAACTCCTTGAATAGGATCCATGCCTACATTTAGCCAAGCAGACACAAGAAGTTTGTCCTCCTCATCTTTAAAATTTTTTGTTCTTCCCTGTGATGCTTTAGATGCAGCAGGACCATGATCGATGGGTGTTTGTGAAGTAGGCAAAAGATCTTGAGACTCATCAACATCAGCCCCTAGTAGGTCTGTAAAATATGTCCTTGAACTCATATCTGAAATTCACAAGAGTGCCAAAACTAATAAAAAACTAAGCATGAGATGTTCAGTGTGAACAACAAACTAGTTATCTTGTGAAAATGTCACACATGGAGGCATAGAGAAGTAATATCGTGAGTTTCAGAAAAACATGAGCAGAGTTATTATGTCTGAAGAATTGAGAGCTGTATCAACTAATATTCTTTCCCGAGAAATAGACCATGAGCATGCTTGCTGCACCAATGGAATGCATTTCACGCGGCCAAACAAATTAATCTAAGCGAAGATGTCACATCCACAAGCATAGCATCAGAAATTTCGTGACCCAGAAAAACAACAATACCTCATCTCAGTGAACCAGATCATCACAAACACTGAATCAGAAAATGAAATTACCATGGCTCATGTCGTCGCCCATCTCCGTTCCGTCACCATGTCTGGCGTCCACATCCTCAAATCCCAGTGGAAGCGGCCGGCCAGCAGGTGACCCTGAACCTACCCGGCGGAGGCCGGCGGTCGAGGCACCTCGGGGACGTGGCGGCTGGGACATGGCGACTACGGCGGCGCCGGCGACTGGATCCAGGAGCTTCGATTTGGTCCCTCGGGAGACGAATCTTGGCGGCGATTTGGTGGGGGAACAGCACAGGCGCGCGCCAAATAGGCAGCGGGAAGGAGGGGCTTTGCCACGGAAAAATGCAGCTTGGGCGCGGGGGAGGGGAGCGGCTTGTTGAGGAGCGGAAAAATTGCCGCGGGAAGGAGCGGATTGGGCGCGGGGAGGGTGGATGGCGAGCCTCGCTTGCTCGGGAAAGATACCGAGAGGAGACCCCAGGATACCGAGCGTGAAAATATACCGAGTGTTTTACCGGTTCTGTTGGATGACGATTTTTCTTTTTTTTTCTTTTTTTGGCTAGTCCACATCTTATACAGAGCCTCTTGGAGATGCTGTTACTAGCTGCAAAAACTTGCCCCAAACAATATAACCACCTTGCCTTTTCTTCACTGTTTGTGGCATTTTTCCAAATAATTTGTAGAAATTAAAAGCTCAGATCGTTTAATTATATACACCAAAGAGCAGAAAAACTTGGAATTTTATCCTGTATAACATGGCCCATAGGCTGGCTGCCTTTGCCAACACATATGCATTGCTGCCGTGTCTATCCTCTAAGTTTTCACACTATAGAACACAGAGATATGTCTTGGCTGCAAATGGCCAAACATATCACCAACATTCATATGCCCTGGCACACATATCTTCTCTATCTGTTTATCATGGCTCATCTGCATGGTATTTTGGGTACACATGCTCTTTTTCTCATCATGGGCTAACTTTGGAGTCATGTACATATAAACCAGCTACCATTGATCTTTCCAAGAACTGCATAGGTCGTGCCGTTGTTTTACAAGCTGTCCATGTTCAGCCCCTTGATCTCCCAGACTGAAGATCAAGAAACGCACAAAGTGATCAGATGTTCAGATGGCGGTTTCCTTGTGGTAATTGTACTTATGAGAAAATCTAGTATATTGTTTCATTAATCGCCTCATCTTTTAGCCATGCTCAATGTTTTCTAGTAGTTGCAGTTTCAGTTGCGCATTTTGTTAAATAATATCTTGATTAAAGTTGCAAACAAACTGACTGACTGCAAGCCATATACTCTGAATATCCCAAGCTTCCACTAACTAATACAGAGGGAAAATTATGCGTTGAAAGCAATTTTTGCCTAGGACTACAAGTCCAGTACTGCATAACCTGAAAGTCCATAGTACAGAAAAACATGAGCAGAGACTTTTGTACGCAGGCAAAATGTTGGGTGTCATTCAGAGTCAGAGTAGGCATCGATCTCTATTGATCTGAACAACTGATTGATAACAATCGGCATAGATGTCGGCACTCAGACAGCACAATTAGTGAAAGTCTAGCTAGCCCAGAAATTAACCTGAACGTAACTTTCACTAATTAGTTGGTTAAAACAGTCTGAATCCCTTTTCAGCACTACTATATGTATCCCTGAATATTAATTACTCCCTTTTGTAATTAGTCCGATAAACAAAGGCACTTATTCGTTCTTAGAATCTTAATTAGTCATTGGTTATTTTGTTCATCGACGACGGTTTTTGACTTGCACCATCGGAATTAAGGTAGAAAGTGATGAATTGAATACTGCCGACAAGTCTTTTGGCTTGACGCCGAACAAATCAGTGTGAAAGACTTGCATATTCCAAGTCCAGAACAAGAGCTCGCCTAACTAGTACTCTTCACTTCCATGCCACCACCAACTTAGCTGTACACTCATTGCAAAACTCACCTATAAATATGCATGCAATCCAGCACTTGCTATCCATCTCAGAATCTCATTTGTTCAGGCAACGATGGCTAGGAAGATAGGAGTTATTGCCTTCGTTTTGCTTGTGAGCATTAGCTTGTCCAACGCAGCAAGAGTAGCTAGATACACTAATGAGGGAGGAGGAGGTGGTGGTGGTGAAGGCGGTGGCGGCGGAGGGGGTGAAGGTGGTGGTGGCGGGTCAGAGTATGGGTCTGGGTATGGAGCAGGCTACGGACAAGGAGGTGGAGCTTCTGGTGGAGGTTACGGGCAAGGTGGAGGAGGTGGAGGTGGTGGTGGACAGGGCGGTGGTAGTGGATCCGGTTATGGATCTGGTTATGGCCAAGGTGGTGGAGCATCTGGAGGAGGCTATGGAAAAGGTGGTGGAGGCGGAGAGGGTGGAGGACAGGTTGGTGGGGGAGGATCAGGCTATGGATCAGGGTATGGTTCAGGCTATGGTCAAGGCGGGGGAGCTTCCGGTGGAGGTTATGGACAAGGTGGTGGAGGCGGCGGTGGTGGTGGAGGGCAAGGTGGTGGAAATGGATCGGGTTATGGATCCGGGTATGGTTCTGGATATGGTCAGGGCGGTGGAGCTTCCGGTGGAGGCTATGGACAAGGTGGTGGTGGCGGCGGCGGTGGAGGACAAGGTGGTGGAAATGGATCAGGCTATGGATCTGGATACGGTTCTGGCTATGGTCAAGGTGGTGGGGCTCATGCTGGAGGCTATGGACAAGGTGGAGGGGGAGGTGGCGGTGGCGGCCAAGGAGGTGGTTCAGGTAGCGGCTCAGGCTATGGGTCTGGGTATGGTGGCGCCACCGGTGGAAGACCATAGAGTTTAATTTTGAACACAAGAAACCTATGTGTTTGATAAAAACGCCCATTTGCATTTTCATGTAATGCATAATTACTTATTTATTTTTATTTTTAGTTTGTCCGTTAATGTACTTGTAAAATGATTTGAAATAATGGGCGTTACCTTTTGCTTAGTTAATTAGTCTATGTTCCACTACCTTGAAGCTTGTCAACTGATGTGAATGTGATCCATCTTTGATGTATATATCTCGTGAATATAGCTCAACTTAGACACCATCCTACTGTGTTTAGTACTTCTTATGTACTTGTTGCTTGCATTTGCATGAGTACCAACGTCTATTCCAGCGAGACAAAGTTGACACTATTAGGGCTCACATTATCAAAATTAACGCGATACAAACGGTCATTTTAAATTTAAAAAGAAGTTTAGTTTGTTCTAACGTATGCTATATAGGAGTAGGAGTATATAGTTTGTCAGTTGAATTTTCAGAGTACGAACTACCACCTGTGCAAATATGACCATACAATAGTGTAGTTTCTATGACGGAAGTAAGGCCCTTTTACCATATTATTGACACTACTACAAAAACCTCCATAGGTACCGGCCACATAGGTGCCGGATTTGCTAGAACCGGTACCTAAAAGACAAATAGACCCAATTTTTCCACGAACCGGCACCTATAAGATCTTATAGGTGCCGGTTGAATGGGAGAAGCCTATAGGTGCCGGTTTGCAATAAAAACCGGTACCTATGAGCCCAAAAAAGGTGCCGGTTTTATTTACGAACCGGCACCTATCACATAGGTGCCGGTTCGTAATAAGAACCGGCACCTATGTTACGGCAACATAGGTGCCGCTTTAACCTAATAAACCGGCACCTATCACATAGGTGCCGGTTCTTATTAAAAACCGGTACCTATGTGGTGGCTTCCTTCGGAAGAAAACTAAATAGGTGCCGGTTCATAACATTAACCGACACCTATATCCCCCAAGTCTATATATACCCCTTGTTCACTGCATTCTCATGATTTTGTGGCTTCTCTTCAGCTCATCCAAACGGGGGAGGAGGTTTTGCCCAAAAATTTAAAAAATATCGAGAGGTCTATGTGTTTGCATGCGTAAAGGTTAGTATGTGTTGATTCGATATGTAATTCGCACTAATATTTGT